>CM062809.1:679581200-680181200 GCA_031772625.1 Pinus tabuliformis | reverse complement strand
CAAAGGAATTATCTTTTGGTGTTGAGGATGAGATTTGTATCTAGAAGGAAATGCCCTATATCCTAAGGATCGAGGTATAAAAGTATGTGTTATATCATCAGAAGGTCGAGTTACATGGACAAACTGTCGAGGGTTGAGCCCCATAGTTGAAGGTTGAGATTTGTAGCCACATGGATGAGCTCCATTTCCTAAGGGATTTATTATATAATTAGAGGGACGAATCATGTGGATGAAGATCGAAGGGTTGAGTCTCTTAGCCGAGGGTCAAGTCACATAACCAGAAAAGCACATGGTTGAAATCCATAGCCATAGGGCAAAGTAACGAAGCAAAAAGGTTGTCACAAAGACAAAGGTTTGAGGGACAATGACCGAGATTTGTAGCCAAGTGATGAGTCATGAAGATAGAGGATTGAAGTCTAAGATTTGTAGTTGAGGATCGAATTACGTATCCAAATATTCAAGGGCTGAGCTACGTAGTGAAGGAATTATAGCACATGTTTTCTTTGAGCGGATAGCCTGCGACATGGGTAAGATTTACAATTGATACAAGTTACACCATCAATCTAGTTAGTAATACATATAGATTATGTTTTAGAATGAATTGAAACATCAACATTTTATCAATGGAAATGTTTTCATAAGGATCGACAATAAGGTTGAGCCCCCTAATTTTATTTAAGGTGTGATAATACACTGCAAATATAATTGATGATAATGATGTAATATGTCACATAGTGTAGAACAATTCGTAGTATATGTGCATGTTATAGCTGAGGTCACAAATTCGACCTCTGATAGTTGACACGTCAGATGTGTTTCTTAACTTCTATATGGCTACCATTTTGTTGCATTGTTAACTCATCATAAAATATTATGTTGTCAAAGACGTCAATTGAATTTTTTTAATTTTGTCTAATGCACCCAAAAAAGGGCATTTTGTTTAATTATTAATTTGGCACATGGTTTCAAATGGTTGATTGGTGTTTTTAAACACATTTGTGAGTTAAATTGGAATCCAGAAGTTGCACAATAATCAATAATAAAAGGTGGATTCTCCTAAATATATAAAAATTATTATTAATATATTATGTGATGATTGAAATCATTGTTACATGTTTTGAGGACATATGAGAAGTTGAAGTGGTTTTGAGTGCATGGAAGAAGTTGGTTATGAGAGGAGTCATATGTGACTAGATTGATGATTAGGTTGAAGCAAATTCATGATAGGGTATTGACAAAAATATGACAAGAAAAAAATATTTAAAAGAATTATATTTAAAGAAGAACTATATCTAATTTGAAATTTTGAAAAGAATTCCAAAAGGAGTTCAAGAATGAGGTGGGTGTTGACATTGAGGTAGGAGCTTCAATTAGGTTAGAGCCTTAAGAAGGTCGAATCTTACTCATGAATGATAGGGGAGACTCATTCAAGTTGGAGCCTTAAGAAATTCAAAGTTTTCTCATCACTGACGTAGGATCCCCAATCAGGTTAGAGACTAGAGCAAGCCAAAGCTTGCTGATGAGTGAGGTAGGAGCCTTGATTAGGTTGAACCCTAGAGAAAATAAGAGCTTTCTCATCATCGAGGTTGAAGCCTCAATCAAGTTGTAGCCTATAGTGAGTTGTTGCTTTCACACTTCAAGGTAGGTGCCTCAATATGGTTGTAGCCTATCACAAGTACCAACTTGCATATCTTGGGGGTGGGTTCCTTTAGCATGTCAAAGCCTGCAAATCTATGTAATGAATTGAAGTAAAAGAAGAATAAGAATTTACAGTTTTCTCTTGTATGAGTTTACATTTAAAAACATGCATCTCCTTTTGGTTTATGTGATGAATTTATGATGGTATTTTTATGATGCATTGGTATTTGTGATATGTTGCATATGGATATGGTTCATTAGAATTCAATTGATTGTTAAAGTAAAGATATGAAATGGTAAAATTTCTCTCACACTGATTCACCCCCCCTATAATTATGATATTTGGTCTAACAATTGTACCCATATATGGATACCATGTAATAGGAAGTATCAATCAACATCTAGGAAACAAGAATGAGGTCCTATAGGAAACTGAAAACAAAAAATAAAACACACCAAATTAAAAATAAATATATACTCTAGATGGATATAAATGTTTTTGTTTAAGCATAAAATCAATTCAATTGGATCTTGTTGGTGGGCCCTGGGAGAGGATTTCCTTCATAATAGACTAGATCATATGCCCATTTATCCAAATGGGAAAAGGGGTTAAACTCCATAGGGTTGAGGACAAGATCACCCTCCCAAAATCTATAGGGTTCCATGTAATGTGTTTGGGTTTTATTTATTCATGGTTTCTATAGAGGTCAAGGCATTGTGACATTATTCACCTAAGAATTAAATTTGGATTAGAGTTTGTACCATGGGTTAAGTGTTGGGGTGAATTTATACAATTAGTGGAAGTGAAGGAACTTTTCATTCCATGGGAAAGATTGCTTCCATCCCATAAATCAAGTGAAAGCGTTTCAAGCTTGTGGCATCTCTCATAAAGGTATGGAATGCATGTAAGGTAGAATATAACATGTAATTCTATTTGTATTTATATTTGTCAAATGATTATTTGAAGCATAGTTTTCAATGTCTTGTTAACTTATATATACTTGAGTGTTGTCTTGGGGATAACAAGAGATTGAGTCTTCATGTTTGAATCCTAGCTTGTGGGGTAAATATGCCATCATTTCATTTTTCAAAGTATTTTCCATGATATGACACTAACTTCCTAAGCACACCAAATTGATAAATGACATTGTTGAAAAGTAAGAGTGTGATAATTTATCCATCATTATATAATTTATGAATTGTGTCAATCAATTTTGCAAATTCATAGATTACATAAATAATGCACTTGTGGACATTACTAGAAAATGGGTGACACTCCATGAAGTTGTTTTCCACATTTGAAACACATTTGGAAAAGGTGCAAGTGGTTACCAAAAGGTCCAAAGGAGAAGGAAATGCACAATTTTAGAGGAAAATATTTGGTAGTTTTCAATATCGTTTAACAACATGAATGAAATTATGGAAAAGTGAAGGCCAAAAGTACTTGGATTGTAGAATCTTCTTGGTAGTGGTCACCCCATATAATTCGCCAATTAAATCACCACTAATACAATTTAAGGACCTTCACATCCTCCTCACAACCTAAAAATAAATGCAAGATAGTATCTACTCTTCAACAAAAGAGTATATAATTAATGATGAGGTATAAAGAATCCTATTGGTGAATAAACCAACAATTATTATGAGAAAGGTGAGGTCCAAACTTTTGGGCCTAAAGATAGAAAATCACATCTCCATACTATGGGTAATTTAAAGAATAAATTGGTAAAATGTTCTTACCTAGGAGATAATAATTAGGTGGAGGTTCATATAATTCTAATGACATATCTAAAATATATTTTTCTATCAAGGCCTTCTTGGATTTGGAGTTGAAAAAGTCTTTATCAAATTGTTGTAAGCCAACAACTGAACGCACCATTGATTCAAGATCCTTTTGTTTGAGGTTTCAATTTTAGACTACTTTAGTATGTCAAAGAAGAATGTAATATTGTTGTTTATTTATTCAATTATTATTTATAATGTTATTCGATTATACCATGACCATGGGAAACTTCTCATCATGTTTTTAAAAAAATAAAATTCTACCAAATTTCCTTCTTTTTTTTTCCCAATTTTACCATTGACCATGGGAAACTTCTCATCATGTTTTTAACAAAATGAAATTCTACAAAATTTCCCATTTTAAATAGAGACATATATATTTATCTTATAATAGTGCTACAATTACATTTTTCAACATGAAAATACATGTAAGGTAATTGTCCTTCAAAATTTCCTGAAGCATGTTCAAAACTCGAGTATGATGATTTATGCCTATATGTTTTTTTTTCTCAAAAGGATACTCCTAGCTTCTACTATAAGACATATCTTAACATAGTCACCCAGTGATAAACAAAACTTAAAAAAACATGACACATTACTAGAGAGAATGCTTGGTTTATCATTATTCTTCATTTTGTATCAATTCAATTGTAATTCAATCTTGACTAAGCTATGCTCCACAAGTTCCATCTCCACATATATGATTTGTTGTTGAAATATACCACCCTCCTCATTGGCCAAAGAAACCATAAATAACTGAGCCACTGAAAATTAAATATTGTGAATTCTATCCATATTAGCAACCATATGCTTTAGGGTGGCTCAATCATATTGTAATTCAATAATTTCTTGCTTTTTCTGCTACCTAATTTCCATTAGTGAAGCAAATCACCATATTTTTTGTCAACTAGTTATGCACTTGGTTTGCAATGGAGTAGAATGCTACCTTTTTCCCTGACATATATACTTCATAACATTTGAGAAATCAATTCATTTCTATTAGAAAAATAATCGGTCAATGACTTGTGTCATGCACCATTGGTGTTTCTATGGTCAAACCCATAAGATGATAGGTCTTGCCTCCTTCCACGCCCAAACTTAAAAAATTGTCACCAATTCCAAATTCAGTATAAAGAAAAGTAGAGAGTGTAACACTTATCTATAACTCTCAATTCCACAACATACACACCAGGAAAAAATCATTCCAACCTATTGTAAAAATCAGAATTGCAAGACTACAATATTGTCCAATAAGTATATCTATGAAGACCTGAAATAAAATCAAATTAAATTCCTACAATGTAACTAACCCCACCATCGTTACATGCACAATACTCCCCTAGAATCATAGATTACCCAAATTAGAAAAATGATCTAGAACCTTGAGTAGTTTCTCTTTAAAACAGGACCATAAGTAACCTTTGAGCTAGGGAAATTCCTAAATATTAGCTAAAGGATGAACATATAGGTTGAAACAAACATTAATTCATGACACACCTTGGTCATTATCCTACTTGATTTGAGAATTATGAGATGAGTTGATTGGTTAATTTTCCTCATTAAATGTGGCTTTTGTGAATGAGATTGATACATAGACCTAGCACTTGAGATCAATGTATCTTGGCATGAGGTTTGATATGCAATGTGATTAAAATGCATATAGTAATCATTACACATATTAACTTTTATTATAAGGGGTGATTAACATAATTACCCATTTTTCAATTTTTAGGTGACTCTTCATCTTGTGATTAAGGGATTAGGAACCTTGATAATCCATATTTGTCTCTAAAGGAATCACACTTTAATCTGATTTCTTGTTTAGCTAGTTTGCCCATTTTTTCCAATTATATTGTCTAAGCACACGAAAACACTCTACCTTCACAAACGTTTCCACTTCATTATTGACTTATGGAATATTATTTTAAGGCAATGTTGTTTTTGTTAGAAGTTTAGCTCTAGTATATTTGATGACCAATTTTGAGTCTCAAACTATGATTAATATCCTATATTGTTTTTCATTAACAGTATTTAAACCTTGGAATAATGAAATAGCTTTGGCTTCATTATTTGCTTCCATTCAAAATCCCCATGCAAACGGACTTTCCTCAATTTTTTTTGTTGTTGTTGTGATGAACAATGATCCCTCCCACTCTTGCCACCCTGAGATTCCCTTCTGATTCTCCATCAAAGAATAGGAAACACTTATGCTTTTTCTCTTGTTTCCACCTCAAAAAATCTTCCTCTCCAATTTGAAGTTTCCACATTGCATTGGATGGACGTGAGTACACAATTTTCCTAGATAAAAATTGATCCTGGTTGATCATACCACCCTCCCAAACATTCTCTTCCTACTCCAACAATGCCACAATATGGTTTGCGACCCTTTGAATTGTATTTATTCTAATTAAAAATTTCAAGATTTGTTAGTTGTTTAAGTTATTGGAAGAAAAAGATCGCTAAAATATTGCCTTTCTCCTTGCTACCCATATTTCCCAACATATAAATTTATGCATTGGCACCCATAGTCTTATTAATATATATTTATTCCAAAAGTTGCCTACATATCTCTTATGCCACATGACAAACATTTATTTCCACAGGCTTGGAAATGCAACTTTATCCAAAATTCCTTTGAATACTTGCCCCCAAAACTACTCTAGGCAATGGAATTGAAAGAAAATATTATTTCAAATTTTTTTTTCATTCAACAACATAAAGCACATCTAGATTGTCGCATAATTCCTCTTTTTTGTAATCTTCCATGGACCATAATCCAACTAAAAACATGAATTTTAGGAAATGAACCACCTTTCTATAGACATTTCTATAAACATGAACAAGGGGGAATTTTTAAGATCTTGTAAGTATACATAAGGTTCTTACTAACATATTGAATGTTGTTTCTAGTAAGATCAACATCTTCCATGACCAAGGAACTAATAATGGTGAATAAAATCGTAGAGATGTAGAGGAAATTCATGATAGAATCTGATGGACTTGAAAGGGGGCCTCCATCATGCTCATTTAAGGGAATAAAAAACCTATTGTGATTTCTCATCCATATGAAGGTGGACTATTACATAATAATGACAAAAAAGTGTGAACTCTAGTCACATAATGAAGGGAAAACCTCTACAAAAATATGACATTTCCTAGAAGGATTTGCACTGGATGAGGGTTAGTGGGGGGTGAAATTCCACAATTTCCTTAAACTTTAAGGGATAAATTTCATGATATTGGACATAATAAATATTAAACACCTGATAATGAAACAAAAAAATGTTATTAAAAGTATTTTTCATACAATATATACTAATAAGTCCCCACAAGCATATTGGTATGTTAGTGATAAATAACTAGAAAATATGGTTTTAATCCACTGAGCTAAGTAAAAAAGAGATATAACCACAGATTTGAGAGAGATCTATAAAATTCCATGGATATTCCACTAGATAGTTTTTCACAACAAATCTATTAAAATAAACTCAAATATATACTACGAAGGGTTATTTCCTTTACATTCTTGATTTGTTATTATTGATTTGTTGTTTATGTGTGAAATATATAAAATGTGGAACATAGAAAACAATGAAACACTAACACATATGAATAAAAAATAACACCAAGATATGTTTTAAGAAACCCTTTTGGGAGAAAACCCAACTGAAAGGCGAGGTTGCTTTGCTCTCATTTTTTTCTGGAATGAAAATGATACGAATAAAAAGGAGAAGAAACTCTCTATGGAATTACATGAGACTAATATCTCGTGGGATACTAAAACAAATAAAACTCATATATGATAAAATTTATCCATCAACTCTCAACAATTTTTCTCTATTATGGATAAAAATGCACTCAAATATAATGCATTATCTTTTTCTCCTAGTGGCTTGATTATAACATAACTTGATAGCCAACTAGGGGTTAAGTTTGAATTCTTCAAATCTTAACTAAAGTTACAAATTTGACCCTTCTAGATATCTTCATATTTCTCATGTGGTTAGCCCCTTTTCCATCATTAATGGGGCTAACATGGCATCCTCTTGAATCATGATGGACAAAAAAAGAAGGTCAACTTCCAGGTGGCAAAACCTTTTGCATATGGACTTTGTTTAACATATTTATTGAACCATTTGAAATGTATCTGAGTGTAGAATGAGACTAGGAAATCCCACACAATGAAAAGGTTTTGAACCTCATTTTTTTTTCAAATTCCTCGAACATTATTTGGACGGTTTTAAAATCCCAATTCACCAAATTGGTACTCACTGGTAAAAATGTCCCTATAAGTTGATTCCTCCTATTTTTACACTCTTGAATCATCCAAATGGATGAAAAATAATATTATTATGTAATATGATAATCACCCTATGAGTGACCTCAGTTAAAGAAAATTTAAATGAAGGTATTACAAACTCATATGTTGGTGTGTGTGTCTATGTTATTTAAGCAATGGATTGATCAGATTGCAAATACAAAGACACTTGAAATGGAAAACAACAGAGAAACACAGTAAGCAAATACAAGAACACAAGAATTTAATAAGGAGTTCACTCTATCCTCTGGGGCTACATCTCTAGTCCAGTTCTCAGTGGTGGCCTTCTTTTATTGTATCTTGAAGTAGAGAATTACAATGAAGGAGCTCAATATGAGTCTCTTGAAACAGATTGGCTTGGCAGGGTGGTTCTTGGATTCCCCAAACCACTAGAGTACACAGACTCTCTTCCTTACCAGCTCTTTGACCTCTCTGGTATGACAGTTCCTCTTAGGGATGGCTTGAGTCTCTCAAGATCTCTGGTGCTCGAAATTGCCTTTGGTCAGCTCGTCCCTCTGTCCTCTTTCTACTTTTTCCCTTACTGGTTCTTCTCTTCTCTGTCTTCTATCTTCGGTGTTCCGTCTTTCGGTTCCCGGCTCCCCCTTTGTTTGGTCTGCACATGGCTTTAAAGCCATTTGAGCTCATGGCGGTTCGGTTCCCCTTCCACCTTCGTCAAATTGCTTGCTTGCAGCTACGCTTGGAGTTCCCTGTTTCGGTGCCATCATCAGGCTCTCATGGATGGCCACTTGTCCTCCTGCAAACTGCGCCAACTTGCCTCGTTGGTTCATTTCTTCAGTTATGTTATGGAATTAGTCATTTGCCACCGTGGCGGTCAATTCAGACTTCAAATTCTTTCATATCACGGCTCAATCCCTCGTCAATTATATCTTCCCCATCGGGTGCAATCTCAGCCGTAGATCTGGGGCCCCCAGATCTGATGCCATTCGCTCATCCCGCACAGTTGACTAGCTCGACCGTTAGCACGCGATGAGCGGTGGGTTTCTCTCTCCTTCGCTTGCCACGCGTTGGGCGCTGAGTGGAATCGCTCCTTTTTCATCAAAACTGCTTACCGCCCATGGATGCCCCCAATCAATACCGTCGGTTTTGGAGCAGGTCCAACCTTTAGCGCTTAGCCTTTTGTCCCACAGTTTTCTTGGCTCCCACGCGACCGAGTGCTCGGGGCTTCTCCATTTTGAGGGTTTCGCCCAGCGATGCGCGATAAGCGCTAATCGCACATCAAAAACTCCCTCTGTTTCCTGATCTGGGCCTCCCAGGGGCTAATTTCGCCTCCCGCACAGTCTCCATGGGCCTCGGTCAGCGCACTTTGACCGAGGTCCTTGTCATTCCATGCTGGCTGCCACTGCCACTGGTTTAGAGGTGTTTTTGATCATTGTTTTAAATTATTTGAAGTTTGTCCCGACCTGGTACAGCCATGGCTCTGTTAGTCATTCTTTATGGATTTAATTCGGATCACGACCTTCCCATTGAAAAGCTTTTGGACCACCAAAGGTTGGATTTCTTTCAAGCATTGACTAAGTGAGGGTACTGTTGTCTCACTTGCCTAATCTCAATCCACTTTGCACTTATCGGTTTCAAACCTTTGAGTCCAATTCTGAGGTACTCAACATCTCCTTTGTGCGTCGTCCTCACCTTCCTGTCCAAGACTGTGTCTTCCTACAATTCATTTAGATATTCAGATAGCAGGTTTCAATAGAAGGAAATTGACTCTGCTCTTTAGGATCCTCAATCATTAAAGGTTCAAGTAATCTCAAGCAATCTGCATTTACGACTGAGTAGATGTGCATGTAAGTTGGTAGATCAAGGCGAAAAGAATTTTCACCAATATTCTCAAGTATCCTAAAAGGTCCATACTTGACAGGCTTTAGCTTTTTACCTTCACCTTACATCCTATCCTTACTGATATACAGCCAAACCTAGTCTCCAACTTGAAAAATATGCTCCATCCGATGCTTGTCATGCCTAGCCTTGTATCTGGCTTGGCTCTTTTCCAATTGTTCTTGTACTGCCTGGTGGATCTCCTGGATCTATTCAATGAACCTAGTTGCCTTGTCCACATCACTGTGTCCATCAATCGTGGTATCTTTACCAAAGAAAAAATCCAAAGGAGACCTTGGTGTGAAACCAAAACAGGTCTTAAAAGGAGATCTCTATGTAGAAGAGTGTTTTGCTCTATTATAAGCATGCTGCACATAACACAAATGTTCATCCCAAAGCTTAGGATCTTTGCTACAATATCCTCTGAGTAACTAGATCATTGTCCTATTAAATACTTCTGTCTGGCCATTGGTTTGTGGATGAAAAGTTGTGCTTTTCTTCAGTTGGGTGTCCATTAGCTCCCACAGACTTGACCAAAACTTTCTCACAAATTGGGTGTCTCGATCAGATAAAATAGAAGTGGGTAATCCAAAATGAACCCATACATGTTCAAAGAAAGTTTTGCAGTTTGTTCAGCTGTAATCTGCTTATTACAAGGTATCAAAATGCACATTTTGCTAAACCTATCCAAAACCACATATAGATAATCATGACCTTTCCTAGATTTAGGCAGTCCTCCAACAAAGTCCATAGAAAAACTTTCCCAACGGTGAGAAGGAACTGGTAATGGAGTGTACAAGCCTAGTTTTCTATTGCAGGGCTTGCTTTTAGCACACATAGTACACCCTCTTACATATCTAGAAACTGTCTCATTCATTTTCGGCCAATAGCAAAATCTTTGCAGCTGTGAAACTATTTTACTTACCCCAAAGTGACCTGATATCAGAGAAGTGTGTGCCTCTCTGATTATCTTTACTCTCTCAGTTTGTGGAATGCAGAGTTTCCCACAGTGATATAAGAGTCAGTCCTTCACATGATAGTCCAATTCTTCTACCCTTTTTGCATTGACTCAAAGTTTCATATACATCTTTAAAGTCTATATATTGAGCATATTTTTCAATGTAGCTTTCATGTAGTACAAAATTATGCTTAAGTATAGTAGATGCATTTATAATGGGTCTAGACAACATGTCTGCAACTTT
The DNA here is from genome assembly GCA_031772625.1 of Pinus tabuliformis. Classification (NCBI taxonomy): domain Eukaryota; kingdom Viridiplantae; phylum Streptophyta; class Pinopsida; order Pinales; family Pinaceae; genus Pinus; species Pinus tabuliformis. Next base: position 680,170,424 of record CM062809.1, on the reverse strand, counting down.
GTTGTGTATGCCCTTTTTATATTTGATGACTAAATGAAACTATTGTAGAAAACCCATCCATCTGTAGTGTCTTGATTGCTGCAACTTAGTTTGGGAGTGCAGATATTGGAGTGGTTGATGATCAGTATGTATTACTGTCTCTTTGCCCATTAGGTAATGTTTCCACTTTTTCACACTCTGAACTAATGCATACAATTCTTTATCATATGTAGGATAGTTAACTACTGTAGGATTAAAAGTCTCAGAATGATAACATATGGGTTTACCATGTTGTGTCAACACTGCTCCCATGGCATAGTCACTGGCATCTGTTTGGATTTCAAATGGTCTTTGTAGATCAATCAGTGCTAATACAGGTGTTGTACTAATCTTTTATTTCAAGGTGTTGAAGGCTTTCTGATGTTTGCCTCCCCACTGAAACACCTTGCTCTATCCTATCAAAGCATGTAAGGGAGCTGCAATTGAGGAAAAGTTAGAGATGAACTTCCTCCAATATTGTGCTGCTCCTAAGAAGCTTCTCACTTCTATAGTAGACTTGGGTTTAGGCCAGTTTACAATGACTGCCACTTTATAGGGATCTATTTTCAATTCACCACCCCCTACTATATGACCCAAATAATTTAGAGATGTTTTGCCAAATTAACATTTTGAGAGTTTAACATAAAGTTTTTCTCTTTTCAAAAAATCTAATGTCTGCTTAACATGCTTTAAGTGTTCTTCTCACGTTTTACTAAAAATCAGAATGTCATCCAGATACACAATAACAAAATCAACAAGAAAAGGTCTGAGTACACCATTCATTAATCTCATGAAAGTAGCAGGAGCATTGGTCAAGCCAAAAGGCATAACCAGCCACTCATACAATCCCTGCTTTGTTTTGAAAGTAGTCTTCCATGCATCTTGCTCTGCAACTCTGACCTGATGGTATCCACTGTGCAAATCCAGCTTGGTGAGATAAACAACTTCCTTTAATTGATCCAAAAGATCATCTATGCGAGGAAGGGGATAACAATTTTTTATTGTTATCTTATTTAGTGCTCGATAGCCAATGCACATTCTCCACAAGCCATCTTTCTTTTTCACCAAAATGATTGGTGACCCACATGGTGATGTGCTAGGCCTGATGAACTCCTTCTCAAGCAACTCCTACAACTTCTTCTTGATTTCAACATTCTCTAAAGCAGACAACTTGTACATTCCAATATTAGGCAATGGCACATCTTGCTGCAAAATAATATCATGTACTAGTTCCTATTTGGGTGGTAGACCTTTAGGTTCATGAAACATGACATCATACTCTAAAACAATCTTTTCTATATCAGCTTGCTGCTTAGCATTATAGCCCTCAAATACATTTTTTTTATTAGGTTTCTTTTCCTTTATAACCATTAGTAAGAATTGTTTGCATGAATTTATCATTCTTTTCATCTGCCCTGAGTTTATGACAATATAATTATTCTTGAGCTTGTGAGCTCTTACAAAGTATTTGATTCCATCTTTAACAAGTAGATACTTGTTCTCAGCTCCATAGAAAATAGCTTTTCTATCATACAAGTAAGGACTCCCTAAAACAATTCCACATATATCCAAAGGAATTATGTCTAACTCAACCTAATCTATAAATGCTGACCCAAAATAAAACTTGAGTTTGCACTGTCTAGTCACTTGTAGTTGTGCTTTATCATTCAACCATCCTAATGGGTATGGTTTCTTGTGAGGTGTAGTTGCTAATCCCAATTTCTTTACAATTGCTTCAAAAATCAAATTTACTTGTGAGCCACTATCAAACAAAGTATCAATCTTTTGATGTTTGGAAACAACTTGAATATGGAAAAGCTCATATCTTTTTCTCTCATGTTCTTCATCAATAACAGATTGAGCAGAATTACTGGTAGATGCTTCAGAATTCTTACCTTTTAAACCTGTGGTTGCAATGATTTTTTCATCTCCTGAGTCTGACCCCAATTCTTTCTGAATAGTTGTAGCAGCCTTCTTCTTCTTGCCCTCAGACTTCTTATGTCTCAGCTCTGGATGCAGAATCCAACAATGCTCATCATCATGCCCATGATTTTTACAGTGAGTGCATGAAGCTTTGCTTTTCTGTGCAATGTTAGACTTCCTTGCTTTCCACTTCTACTTTCTTTTCTCCTTGCTCTTGCTTACAGTGGGTTGGGATGGTCCCCCAACTTCTGGATTTCCATTCTTTCCTCTAGCTTCTAGATGATTAACTTGTACAGATACCTCATCTATACTAGTGGGATTAAACATGAGGATGGTATGCCTCATGTAGTTGTGAAGACCACCAATGTACTTCAAAAGAGTCTCTAATGAGTCTAATGAGATCCCTAGAATCATTGCTCTCTTTCTAAATTCTTGAGTGTACCCTTGGAAACTTTTCCCTTTAAACTGCCGAAGAGTTTGCCAACTCATCATGGCTTGTTGCATGTAGGCCAATGGATAGAACTGCTTCTTGATTGCAGAAACAAAGTCACTCCAGACAGAGATAGTCTTCCCATGTCTTTTCATGTCAGCTTGGGTTCTGCCTTCCCACCAAACCAAGGTAGTACCTCCTAGGCGTAGGCTTGCTAGCTAAATTTTGCTCTTGTCTAAGTCGATGTTCTGCACTCTACAATACACATCAATTTGTCTAATCCAATTGTCCAAATTTTCAGCATTTAGCTCTCCATCATATATAGGCAAGTCAAACTTAACATCTAGCTTGATCAAAGATTCTTTCTTACTATGCACAGGGCTGTTAAGAGGTGTGAGAAAGCTTTCCTCTTTCCTTTTTCCCTTTGAGTGGTCATGGGTATGAGACTCATCTTCTTCTTTGTCTTGTTTAGAACCTGATGAATCTTCATCCTTATGCTTTCTAAAGTCCCTATACATTTCTTCTACCATAGACTTTATAGCTAGGAAACTTTCTATGAATTAAGGGTCAAATCCCATAGAACCTTCCTCTGACATTGTCTTCCGAGAATAGACTCTCCCAATTTCAAGATTAGTTTCGACCAACTCTCCTTCTCCTAATTTGAGCTTTGATCTAGTGAGCATTCAACAACTAAAACAACACAAGCTTGTCTAATCTTACAGCCTAAAGCTATGACACCACTTGATCTAATAATCACCTTATGAGTGACCTCAGTTAAAGATTTATTAAATGAAGGTATTACAGACTCATATGTTGGTGTGTGTTTCTATGTTATTTAAGCAACGGATCGATCAGATTGCAAAAACACATACACTTGAATGGAAAATAGCAAAGAAACACAGTAAGCAAATATAAGAACACAAGAATTTAATAAGGAGTTCACCCTATCCTCCAGGGCTACATCTCCAGTCTAGCTCTCAATGGTGGCCTTTTTTTATTGTATCTTGAAGTAGAGAATTTGTTGTAGATCTGATCCCAAAAATATACGAGAACTAACAAATATACCCAATAATAACAAGATCGAAATAGATAGAAATGCTTCTTTATTATCAAAACCCTTAAGGTAGGGCAACACCATACATTCACTCCTTAAGGAAGGAGAACACTCCACAAGCCATATGCCTGTTCATACAATAATACTTCTCTTCATCTTCATATCTCTCCATGTGGAGTCTCTAGCCTTTATATAGGCCTCATACATACAATACCATGCATCATTACCATGGTTCCCTCATACCATCAACTAATACCATGGGCCCATTACATTATTATTAACTACTTGTGGTCCCTTACATGACATGGGTTAACCACCTTATTTATTACTATGGCCCATCCCATTATTTCATTATTACCTTGGGTACCACCCTTGGTACCCCATATTATCCCCCCTAGGTATATAACAATATTCCACTAATTAGAAATCACATGTACATAAATTAAAGTGCAGATAGAACATTAAACGATCGACAGAAAACAAGCCAAGACAAGAGACACAAGATGTGGCGGATAGCCAGGGACAAACCCCACAATGTGTGGGAAAACCCTTTGATCAAATATTCTTTTATCTTCAATAATTCAGCAGAGAGAAATAGTACAATAAATCTGATTCATATCAGCAGTAGAAAACCCTAGATCAGTAGCATCAGCATTAGCGACTTCATTATCAAACTAGGGCAGACCATATCTCACAAACCGACAGTCGGATTGACTTCATTCCACCACCAAAAGTTTCAGCTTCCAGAGGAGGTTCAGATGAACCTACAACGCAGTTTAGATGAGGATATATTCTAGGCCACGCAAGTCAATATTTACTTCTGTAGTTGCAGCTTCAGTTTCAGCAGTTTCCGGATTCAAACTAGGGTAGTCGATATCTTGCAAACCGTTCGTCGGATTGACTTCATTCCACCACCAAAAGTTGCGGCTTCCAAAGGAGGTTCAGATGAACTTACAACGCAGTTCCAAAGAGGAGATCTTCTAGGCCACGCAAATCAATCTTTACTTCTGCAGTTGCAGCTTCAATTTCAGCAATTTCTGGCTTCAAACTAGGGCAGTCGATATCTTGCAAACCATTCGTCGGATTGACTTCATTCCACCACCAAAAGTTGCAGCTTTCAAAGGAGGTTCAGATGAACCTACAACGCAGTTCCAAAGAGGATATATTCTAGGCCATGCAAGTCAATCTTTACTTCTGCAGTTGCAGCTTCAAATTCAACAGCTTCCGGCTTCACATGTGTGAGAGAGAGAGAGACCCATTTCAGCGCAGTAGAGAAGAGACTCATATCTGCACAATAGAGAGAGAGAGAGATGTGATGAGATGAGTGAGTCCAAATGAGGAAAATTCCTCTTATATTTATACACAACGTTGGTGGGTGAATAGATGCGACTGTTGGGCTTCTGAGCCTACATGAGTTGTAGGTCGGCTTGATAATAATTCCATAATCAAAATAAATTCATATCTCCATGAATACTTATCGGAATTGGATGATATTTATATCAATCCTACACCTCTCGACGAGAGGAATCTAATAAAAATATTATTATCCATGAATAATATGACCCACATGAAGTTTTTCCCTTGTTGCCAATTTTAACACATATCCCATCCCCACAAGGTTATCAACTGGGATGCATAGGAGGAATAAGGCACCATGCCTATTCTTCCTTTTCGGATTGGATTTTACGAGATCAAGAGCTTGAAGAATGCAGATGTTGAGGCTAAGGAGTTGGAAAAGTTTGAGTTCAACACCAAAGACTAGAATTTGTATGATCCCCATTGTATTTTGAAGAACCATTGTGCGAAGGTGTATTATCCATGGATCCACAAGATATTTCATTGGGTAGAGGAAGATCCTTGGCGGTGCTGTTACAACTCCTCCAAGCTCAATGAACCGGTCAGTATGGCCACAAAAAGGAATGTTTCTCTGCAGGTAGTAGCACCACAGGAAGCAACAACAATAACAGTAATAAGCAGCAAACTGGTGTAGAACAAAGGCGAGAGGAAGATTTTCAAAAACCCAAAGGCTAAGAAAATATACTAGTTCAAAAAAGACCCTCTCATTTGGAAACCAGCTTTGGTAGTGGAGGAAAATAGGCTATAGCACATAAAGAGAGTTTAGCGAAGGAAGAGAGAAAAGCAAAGGTTGGAGGAAGCAGAAAGGAAGTTGTAGGAAACAGAGAAGAACTTGAAAGAAGAGAGGGAGATGAGAAGGAGAGAGAGGGAAGAGAAGAAGAAATATGAACAAGAAGAAGGGCAAGGTGCAATGACAGAGAAAATTGCGCCCATACAAGTTGAGGAGTTAGAAAAGCCAGCAGACGAAGAAGAGGTGAGAAGTTGCAGGATCGGGAACTTGCTCAACAGATTAAGCAAATGGTTGAAGTAATGGACATTGAGTTGGCACAGGAGCCACAGGACCAAGATACTGACCTCATTCCCAAAGCACCTGAGGTCACACTATGGTCTCCACCACCTCCAGTATCAGAAGCAGTCCCGAGTAAGCAAGGAGAGACTTTTCTCCTTGATGATGATTTGGTGATGGATGTGTACAATATATCGTTTGACGAGTTGCAACATAATATTATAAAAGAGCAGAGAAAGAATTTCATTGATGATGCATGCATCACTTGCATTTATGAAGGAAAGGGTGATAATGTCAAATGTTAGAAAGCATCCAACTTCCATGGTCAATGCCACTATGGTTTATGCAGGAGACACGAGCTCAAATGTCAAGTTCTTGTTAGCAGATAATGAACAGATGCCAAAAAACTTGCAAGAAGCTAGGCAAAAGGAAAAAAAATCTGTAGGATCTATTATGGCAGAGACGAGGAAATCGATACTTAATGAAGTATCAACTCTTGAGGCCACCATGTTGAAACTCTATGACGAATTTGTCACTATGCATAAGGCAGTTGTCCATCTACATGGTTTTCGATAACAGATCATAAATTTTGTCCAAACTCTCAAGGAAATACATGATGTTATTTCACATGTACAATAATCAACAATGAGGTACAAGGGGGCCTTATTTTCTTTCATAAGATGATGAAGCTGCAGGCAGAGCTAGAAAAAGCATGGATCTGGATGTTGAGCTAGAAATATGAGTAGCTCTCCCCATTCGTCAGTAGCGTACATGTTTCCTATGAACTACTGTTTAGGAGTTTGGATGTCGTGGTGAGGAAACACAGGATCCCGTCAATTGGTTCCCTCACCCAAACCATTGAGAAGAACCAAGTTAGGCTAGAGGTCGATAGGTACATGGAGCATCTAAGGCGAGAGGCAACTAGTGATGACTAGGAGCTAATCACATAAAACATGTAGAAATACATTGACGGTCCTATCATACTCAAGACCATGCTACACATGCTTCAAGATGAGTTGGACAAAGTTTCCAGGACTATATACTCATAATCTATGCAGGGAAGAATATGTTTCTAGAAAGACATCACCAATCAGTTTGGTGACACCATAGTGCAATACCGAGATTGGTATCAGTTCATCACCAAATATCATCAAGAGGATGTTGCCGAGTTGGTCTTTCCCCAAGCTTTTGAGTCATAGTGTTTTGTATGGTTAGGCTAACTCCAGCCTATTTTGTCCCACATGGGTATATGTGTGAAATGTATATTATTTGTAAATATGTTGTAAGTGAAATTACAAGTTTCATTAGTGGAATGTGAACAGTCACTATGTAATGTAAAGATTTATTTGTAAAGAAGTTGAAGAGTCATGAGGGTAGTCAAAGAGTCAAAGGGAAATTTCAAGGGTCACCCCACCCTTTGTTATAAATAGAAAATCATAACTGATAGAAAGGGCTTTTGGGAGCCAATATTTTGGCTAGGCTTAGGCTTAAAGAAGGCTTGGGAGTACTGTGACAAGCCTTGGCTTCTCCACAACGTAGAGCAAGTATACTTCATTGGAGGAGAAAGCAATGTTGAATGTAATGTTCCACTATTGGGGTTAGTGGTTGTGAATGATATATGTATGGGTGGAAATTTCACTTATAATAATAATAACTGAGCCAACACACTTTCATGCATATGTTGTTATTGTAGTTGGACTATTTTGGATGCTTTAACAATGTATGTTGTTTAACTTACACATTTTCATATGAACTAATTTGTATTCAATTGTATGAATCTTGTTGAATGTGTTTGTTGGATTAACCTGTCACTTTGGTTTGTGGATTATTCCTCTTCTGGCTTGTGATTTCATTTCGCTCATGTGTTCCTTTCAGGATACGTACTATTACAGGTTTCTAACGGGCGCACTTCCTTTTCCCCTCCATGTGTTAGAACCCCCATGCATCTCACTTGACTCACTGCAAGGTCACACACTTGCTTCTGACCAAATTCATCATACTTATCTCTGCAAGCTATCGTGGTCAAGGCACTACATTACCACCCATTGTTGGGACTCCTAGTCCAAACGGCTTGAAGTCTAGTTGGGACTTCTTACTGGGAAGATCACCTGAATGTTGGCGTGTTCAACACCATCAACACATATTATATGCATCTATATGATGCTTGGATGAATTACAACTTGGTTTGGTTATGAAAATTAAGATCTAGAGGAACTTGTACATGCATAAGCATACAAATTCAAATATAAAGGGAACTTGTATATGAAACTATTTATAAGGATTTCTATTTTTAATGCTTGCACATATTTCAATAAAAAACTTTTGGTTGGGCTTTACATTAATCATATTCAAAGGTATTTTGAAGTGTTGATTTGAAATTCCATGAGATTTTTATACTTGTAGCTTTGATAATTGAAGGGAAAAAGTATGTGTTGGGAATTTTGGGTTGGATCTAAACTTGTCGTATTAAATTTACTTATTTCTTTATGTAGATTCAATTCAAAAAGAAGAATTGTGGTCAAGATTATTTCAAAAGGGCTTATACTATGTAACCCTTCGAAATAAATTTGAAGGCGCACCTTGTGAATTATTGTGATTAAAAGAACATCAATCTTGATTTTGATTTTTTGGATTATGGGAGTGAGAAAATATCTCAGAAGTTATATCATTCATATTTGATTTGATTTGACATGCAAGCTTCTACACCACATGTTTAGTTTCATATCTAAATAGAACCTTTTTTTTTATAGAGTATCGTATTGCATGTTTGATAAGTTCCAGTTCCATAAGAATTTGAGTTTGGGATTTTCAAAATAATATAGTTGTTAAAATATTGTCCCATAGCTTCATTTTAAGGATTGGTTATGAAGGGACTTGTCATATAATTATATTTCAACTTTTATGCAGATTCGAATCTAAAAGGGACTCATGAAAAGGGGTATTTTGAAGAAGGTATTCCTTTGAAAAGTGAGAGTTGGTTATTTCCAGGCTAAGATGGAAATAATTTGATGAATATATAATTTGAGTGAATGCATTGCTATTGCACAGTTAACAGATTTGGAATATCTATTTTGGTTTATACATAGAGATAGTTTGCAATAGGAGCTAGTGCAGGATCACAATAGAATTAGATGTTTCCTTGTGCATGGAGTGTGAGAGGATTTTACAGTGTGTGGAATGACTAGGACCTCAACTCCTTTGTCCTTCAAAGATAGAATTTACATTTGCTTGGTCAATGATCAGGTTTTTGGTTAATTAGTATCTAGGGTTCACATTTCGATAATTAGGGTTTTCTCTTTACTTGCCAATAATTAGAGTTTAATCTGGATTTTCTTTCAAATTCCATTGAATTGGAGGAATAATGTTTATGGATTCATTTCTAAAGTTTTCTTTTGAGTGTAGGATTAGAGCAAGGATTGACTAGTGCAGGAATTCGAAGGTGTGAGCAGTTTCCAAATTAGATTAAGGTTTTGTTTTGTAGGTTTTGAAAGTCTCTCTCTGGAATTTATAGTGTTGCGTATCAAAGTCCACAAACCCCATATTGATAATTAATGTTGGTCCATTAATCCACCATATACTACACCCAACAATATTATTGTATCTAACTACTTCTAGACCTGATACCATGTAAGTTATCGGATTGGTCACAAGAATTCAAGATAATCCAAAGGAAACTCATCTTAATGTTGTAAAGAGAGTTTTAAAGTACCATCAAGATACTCTTCATTATGTATTATGGTATCCCAAAGGAAAAAATTTCAATTTGATTACTTTTACTTATGTTTATTGGGCTAGTAGTATTGACGACAATAAAATTACTTTAGGAGCAGCTCACTTTTTGGGACATTGTTTGATTTCTTGGGAAAGTAAGAAACAAAGCTCCATCTCTTTGTCCACAACTGAAGCTGAATATATAGCAGAAACCACTTGTTGTACACATATATTATGGATGAAGAAAACTCTTCAAGACATGCATGTTTTGTACAAAGAGCCTCTTCCCATCATGGTAGACAACACAAGTGTAATAAGAATCTCTAAGAATCTGGTTCTCCATTTTAATAACAAGCACATTGTTATAGGAAATTTTGCCACATCTGGTCAATAGGCCTACAAACTGGATTCATCATCATCCATGAGCACCTTGTCATCATCCCTACACAAAGCCCTAAGCATGAATCTCTCAAATCCTTGAGTTTTTGGCCTTCATTGCTTCATTTTAGTGTTTTTAAGGACCAAATCCTTAGTCCTTTAGGGACCTTCTTTGAGTGGAATATTGCTATGTTCCACACCTGCTCTGATCAGAGAAATTTTTCCCTTATTGGGGGCATGTTGATCAAGAAAATTCAGAAAAAAAAAAAAAAAAATAATAATAATAATAATAATAATAAAATAAATAAATAATAATAAATAAATAATATATATATATATATATATATATATATATATATATATATATATATATATATATATATATATATATATATATATATATATCTTGAAGCTTCCTCTTCCAGAAGCTTCTAGGTGTTGTTACAACCATTTACCTTAGATAATAACTTTGAATCCCATACCTTGGAGTTTTAACCACTTATACATTTAGTTCATCCTCCCATCAAGAGTGGATCCCAAGGCTAGAATGGTAAATGGATAATAATTCCTAAACTACCATCCTTTCATATATATTTACAGAGATCCAAAAGCTACAGGTTGGATTTTCGAGATTAATCAGACCCTTATGTTGTTGCTTTGATCATAAGAGAGAAATCATTCCCATGTATTAGGGTGGCTTTGAGGTGTACATTGCCGTGAGGAAGAACAAGTCAACTTGGGAGGTTCTCTACTAGATCAGCTTCCACTTTTGGTTGTAAACTATATCCCCTTCATATTAATACAAAGAGTATATTGTTTTCCTACATGTTTTATGTTATGCTTACGTACATGTGTTTCAATGCTATGTTGATCCATTGATTAGAATGATTGGATAATACTACATAGATTCCATAGATCTTTGGCTTGTGTTGTTTGTTTGTACAGGTTCTAATTATAGTGCTCGAAGCTACAATTGGAGCTAGCAATCCAAGAGGAGAGGAGAGCTTGCAACGAATCACAAGTAAGTCATATTTCCATTCTAAATTCTTCTAAGGAAACTTTATAGTTTTTGATTTATTTTTTTCTAGACCAGACCACTAGGTCTAGGGAAGATACTTTTGTCCGCATTTGTAGATTCTACATAACAAATTGGAAACTCCACTAAGGATTGGTTCATTCCCTTAGTCTTTTCCTTCACTTTTTCCATTTTTACACGTCTTCATAAGACCTTTAGTTTCTCACTCAGCTTGAATTAACCCTAGTAAGACCCTTCCTTGAGCTTCATTTAACTTGTAGTGCCATAAAATCATTTTTCCCTAATCAACACAACCCATAGTCTGCTGACATAGCAATGCAGAACACCCTGGCCTTCTTTGTGCTTGCTCTACAAAGCATTGTAGCCCTTTAGGCACCTACACTGACCCTAGTTTCATGTAAAAACTTGCCTTATGTTGCCTTTATTCTTATTAGCTTTGTTCCTACTAGTTCTCCTTATGTCCCTGAGTGTAATTTTGTCTCTCAATAGCCTTCACTTGGTTTAGATTTGGTTTTTATAGCCTTTGATGAGAATTTGTTTGGATTTTCCTTTATTCTTGTCATTAGGTCATTAGCAAACTGATTGCTTTTTCATTGGGTTTCTTGAAGGAATTAGGGTTTCAGTCATCGTTTTGAATAGTTTCTTTTATCAATGATTAGGCAAATTTCTTTGTTTTCATCTAAAAATTAAGTGGAAATGAAAAGAAAAATCGTATGCATCATGAATTGAATATCAGGCTTTGATTTTGATTAGAATAGTGAATTTGTAGAGATCGATTGTTGCATCACTTATTTTTTGTATTTTTCATTGATTTCTTCTTTCCCTACTTAGTTAGGCCTTTCATTGTTAAAAGGAAAATGAAAATAGTTATTTTCGTCATATTAGTTGCATTATGGGTGTTTTCAGGTGACATCGAGATTTGAGCCTTGAAAACTGAAACTTAATTCAAGATAAACTTTAAAATCTACTTAATCAACGTAAAGAGAATTTGTAACATTAACGCAAACATCTAGAGGTCTAGGCTAGAGATGTGTTTCGATGTCTTTAAATGTAGGAGCTATCATTTTTTTCAACTTTTCATTCGAGGGGTGATATCTTGTTCCACATACATAAGTGTATCAGATCGTTATCCACGTACCTCTGGGTATATTATATGGCGCTCCACGCATGATAACTATATGGGAAAACTCTCATCATACGATTACGCATTAGATAGCACTACTATGAACTACACTTCCATGTATCTCCGGGTATATTTTGGAATTCCACACTAGGTTGTTATACTTCCCTAGGTAACCGAGTTGGCCGCCTTGTACACTGTGATACACCAAACACAGGATTCAGGGAGATTGTTTGCTTGTACTTAAATCCTTGGTTCTCCATGGTCGTATATTATAGTTCACAATTGCTTTGTAATCCTCTTTTCCTAGTTACCCCTTTGTTTTATTTGTTTCTTTAATTTCTAAAATCAATTAATTAACCGCGAAACAACATCCTTACCATGGAACAACTCATTAGTATATCTAAGGTTGAGACTAATGGCAACATTTCATGTGTCTACCAATCAAGAAAACCCACTTGACGTGAATCTTGGCCCTTTTCCTCCTTTTGGAAATATTGGTGCTCCTTATATGGCAATGTTGTCCCTTCCTAGACTTACCATTGGTTTTCTAGTTTGGTTGTTTTTGACCCCTATGGTTCTAAATGTCCAAACTTCTCCTCAACCAAGTTATCCTCCACCTGAACAATATCAACCTCAAGTTGATCCTAATGTTGACCCTTTTCCTTCTTCACTTATTCATTCTAATTTCTCTTCTTCTTCTTCATCTGGTGAAAGCCTTAAAGTTAGTAAATAGATGGATAAGAAGAAGAAGAAAGGGAAGAAGAAGAATAAGAAGAAGAAAAATAAGTAGGGGGGAACTAAGAAACCATTGCTAACAACACAACTAGTATGGAGAAACTTTCCAATCGGCCCCGCAAAGTTAAATTCCATTGCAATATTTGTAAGGGTGACCACCTTCTTAGAGACTGTCTTGGTATTACCAAGGAGTTATAAGTGTCATCCACAGGCTCACATCAGCCTTTTCATCATCCTCTGGAGATCATGTTGGTGATAAACCTTCAACTAATGATAATAAGGCCCCTGGGAAAAAGGGTAAAGTCAAATTTCCCTGTAGATTATGTGAAGGGAATCATCCTATTCACCTTTTCTATTATATGGATGAAGCGTCAAAAGTGTTGGAAAACCTTATAGCTTCTCACCCTTGTCTTTCAGTTGGTTATCGAAATCTTTCTCCCAATCCTCCTCTAGTTTGTTATGAAACTAGCTCACAAAAAGATAGAAAAGACAGATCAACACCTTAGAAATTAGCCTCTTCGAGGGGGCAACTTCCTTTACATTACACAAATGAACAATTCTTGGATGATTCAAATGAAAAAACCTCCTTTCTATATATAGGATTCTAAGGGGTCACAATATAACCAAGCTGACCTAACAATAATAATATGAAGCCACAAAAATAACAGTAGAGGGATTCTATGGGGCACAATAATAAAAATATGGGGACAATAGGGGCACAACAATAATAATAAGGGATACAACGACAATATCAATGGGGGAATCACTACTATTATAGGGACCTAACATGCCCCTCTCCTTTAAAAAAGTGTTTCCCTCAACGCTTGAGTAGTTATGGATGCTTCTGTATAAAATTCTCATCCTCCCACATGGAATCTTCAACAGATAAGTTCTTCCACTTGATGAGATACCTCAAAATTGATCGATTTCGTAGCTGTTGAGTTCTTGTCTCTGTGACTGCTTCTAGTTCCAATATAATTTTTCCTTCCTCGTCAAGTTCTCGCAATATTGTTTGAAATGGGAGCTTGTCACCTATAACCTTCTTTAGACATGAAACATGGAAAACTGGGTGCACTCGAGAAGCTGCAGGAAGCTCCAATTTGTATGCCATAGTACCAATCTTTTACAACACCTTGTACAGACCATAATATTTTGGTGATAATTTATTATCCTTCTTAGCTTGCTTGAGGGACATTTGTTTATATGGTTGTAGCCGTACGAATGCCCAATCACCTACATCAAAACTTATTTCACTGCGATGTTGATCTGCCTGTTGTTTCATTCTATTCTGTGCCAACACGAGGTTATCCTTTAAGAGTTGGAGAATTTGTTGTTGATGCTCGATGTGATGTTCCACTGCTTGAACCTTAGAATTTTCTCTTAAATATGATATGATGGATGGTGGCTGATATCCCTAAAGTGCCATAAATGGGGTCATTTTTGTTGCAGTATGGAAGGAAGTGTTATACCACCATTCAGCTAGAGGCAACCATTTGACCCATTGTGTTTGTTTATTAGATACAAAGAAATGAAGATATCCTTCCAAACATTTGTTTACTATCTCAGTTTTCCCATTAGATTGAGGATGATAAGATGAGCTATGAGCTAACTGAGTACCAAGACAAGAAAATAATTCTGTCCAAAAATTTCCAGTGAAAATGGGATCTCTGCCACTTACAATAATCTTTGGGTTTCCATGTAGCTTTTGAATTGTTTCCATAAATGCAGTAGAAATTGTATTGGCTTTAAATGGATATGATAATGCACAAAAGTGTGCATACTTGGTAAGTCTGTCAACTACCACCATGATGACACTCTTTCCTTCAGACTTGGGTAAACCTATGATAAAATCCATTGAAACCTCCTCCCAACATTGGCTTGGAATTGATAAAGGTTGTAATAGACCTAGGGTCTTAATTGTTTCAACTTTATTTTGTTGGAAAACTAATCATTCCACCACAAACTTTTGAATATCCGATTTAAGGCCATCCCAAAAAAATTCCTTCTTAACCCTGTGGTAAGTTTTTAAAAATCCTGAGTGCCCTCCTAAGGGAGAGGTGTGCAGGTCCATAAGAATCTTTTGTTTGAGTTGGGAATTCTTACAGAGGTATAAGCGATCTTTGTACCATAATGAATCATTTTTCCAGCTAAATGTATCAGATGTACTGGAATCTTGTTGTAACTTTCGAATAAGTGCCCACACTTCTTCTTCATTCTTCCATTCCTCCCTTGCTTCATTTATCCAATCTGGTTGGATAATAGAAATGGCACACAACAATGCTTCCATATCCTCATCCTTTCTTGAGAGTGCATCTGCCACAACATTTTGCTTCCCTTTTTTGTAGATGATTTCAAAATCATAACCCAACATTTTTGTGACCCACTTTTTCTGCTCTTCAGAGGATAATCTTTGTTCTAAAAAGTATTTAAGGCTATCATGATCCATTTTTACCTTGAAGTGTCTTCCCATTAGGTAGGGTTGCCATTTCTTAAGTGCATGTAGTTTTTTTTTTTTTCACTTCTGGTTCACGAATACCATGGTCAGTGGTCCGCTACGTCCAGGATCGGAAGTCTCTAGGGTGGACCCCACCCGAAGGGGGTCACACCCCTCGGCCATCACAGACGTAACCCCGAGAGCTTTCGGGTTTCGACCCTGTGACCTCCCATTGGCGAGGCCCCGGCTTGACCGATTGAGCTAACACTTGGGGCTAAGTGCATGTAGTATTGCAAACATTTCCTTCTCATAAATAGCTTTGTGTAAATACTTTCCCTTGATTGGGAAAATTTTGAAAGCAATGGGTCTTTCATCTTGCATTTAAAAAGCACCAATTCCATTTCCTGAAGCATCACATTTCACAATAAAGGTTTTTGTGAAGTCCAGTGTAGCTAAGACTAGTTCTTGGCACATTGCCTCTTTAAGATGTTCGAAGGTCTTTTTTGCTTCTAGAGTCCATGAAAATGCATATTTCTTCAATAATGTTGTTAGAGGTGCTGCTATTCTCCCATAATTCTTAACAAACTTGCGATAATACCCTGTCAACCCAAGAAATCCTCGCAGATGCTTTATGGATGTGGGGATTTTCCATTCCTTAATGAATTTAATTTTTCTAGGGTCTACCTTAACACCTTCATGAGATACAATATGACCCAGCTATTCCACCTCTTGTACTCAAAAGAAACATTTGGAGCTTTTTGCATATAATAGTTTCTCCTCCAATAATTTTAGCACCCTGTCAACATGTTCAACATGATCCTTCCAAGACTTGCTGTAGATTAATATATCATAAAAAAATACTAACACAAATTTTCTAAGGAAGGGTTTGAAAATGGAATTCATCAAACCTTGAAATGTAGAAGGTGCATTGGTAAGGCCAAAGGGCATGACCAAAAATTTATAATGACCCTCATGAGTTCTAAATGCTGTTTTCGGAATCTCTTTAGTCTTCATTCTGATTTGATGATATCCTAAATGAATATCCAACTTGGTGAAGTAAATTGATCCATGCAATTCATCCAATAATTCATCAATGATAGGAATGGGAAATTTATATTTAATAGTGAGCTTGTTGAGCTCCCTATAATCCGGACACATGCGCCATGATCCATCCTTCTTGTGCACCAATACTACTGGAGCAGAGAAAGAACTTTGACTAGGTTTAATTATACCAGCCTCTAGCATTTCTGCAACCATACGTTCAATTTCACTCTTTTGGGCATAGGGATATCTGTACGGCTTGATGTTTGAGGAAAACTTCCTGGAATCAAATGAATAGCATGATTATGATCACGAATAGGTGGGAGACCTTTGGGAGTCTCAAATACCTTGGAATGATTGTCCAAGACTTTTTGGAGAGCGAGAGAAATAGATGATTTCGATGTGGAAACATCTAGAGAACATAATTGTGCAATTACTCCTCGTTGTTCCATTTTTAGAAGCTTTGTCATACCGTTAGAGCTGATTATCTTTCCTGGTTTCCCTGCAATGCCCATTAATTCAACTTCCTTTCCTTCTACATAAAATTTCATGAAAAAGTTTTTGAAAATTAAAAGCTATTGTACCCAAGGATTGTAGCCATTGGACTCCTAGTACAACATCAACACCTCCTCTTGGAATGGAAAGCATTGGGCTATCAATACATGTTCTCCCATGGATAGCTTGATATTATGGCACTTTCCAGAGCAATTTATGGTTCCTCCACTTGCAACCATCACTTGACACTCTGGTGCTGGATATAGGAAGCAATTCAATTCTTTTGCTATCTTACAATGAATAAAATTGTGGGTACTTCCTGAATCAATCAACACTATTACCTTTTTCTTCTTGATATGTCCTTCTATCTTGATAGTTTGAGGAGTGGTAATTCCAGCCAATGCATTACAAGATATGGTTGGATTCATTTCTTCTTTATCTAGGGTTTTTTCCTGGAGTATATCCTCTTCTTTTGACATTTCTTGTTCCTTTTCTTCCTCCTCTTCACAATCTATGTAGAATAATTTCTTCTCAGCACACTTATGACCTTTAGTGTATTTGCTATCACAACTGTAACAAAGCTCTTTTTCTCTTTTTTCTTCCAATTGTTGTGGTGTCAACCTTATAGGTTGTGGAAGGCTAGGGGCAAGAACACTTCCATCTTTATAGTTGTGAGTGGTAGGCTTTTTGGTTGCCATAATTTTGCTTTCCATTTTTCTTTCTAACCTGAATGCTTTCTCCAGTGAATCAGGTTCCCAAAGGCGAACCTCATGTTGGAGACCTGTCAATTGGCTAAAAAAGGTGTTGCTTTTTGTATCCTCATAAAGTGTTGTCATTTCTGTTAAACACACACATGGTAGCAACAGAATATGAAAGATAAAACATGAGAGTACATTTATTATTAACAAATGATATACATTTATAGTACATGGTGTGACCGTTGGGTTCCACATACCAACGTCTCTTGGACTTCCTTAGTCTATTTGGCTTCCACACTAACCCATAGAGGATTAGGTGTCCAACATTCCCCCCCTTAATTTGAAGGGTTATGTATGAGTCCAAGAAGAGAGTTGTACTACAAAATGTGCAAAAAATGCATGGCAACACTAGGCTAAATTTACTCTCTGAAATGTTGGTATAAAGGGCGGTGGTTTAAGGATGACCACCAACACTAGAATGCTTAGTGCAATTCCTAGAACTCTTCCAAAACTGGCAAGAAGCTGAAGTCTTTTGCTAGAGGAAGTGCTCCTATTGTTTTGAAGAGGGAAACCTTCAACCATGAAAGGGAGGTCTCACCCCACATAAAAGGGAGAACTTCAACCTGAAAAGGGAGGTCTCAACTTGTGATGGTTTTAGGATTACCACCAACTCTGGAATGCTTAATGCAATTCCTAGAACTCTTCCAAAACTGGCAAGAAGATGAAGTCTTCTGCTAGAAGAAGTGTCCCCAATTCTATTCCTGGAACTCTTCCGAAACTGGCAAGAAGCTGAAGTCTTCTGCTAGAGGAAGTGTCCCAAATTACCAACTCAAGGCATGCTCAGGGGAATCTTTATCTCTAGCTACAACTCTGAAACTGGTGTGGGAATTTTTGGCTCAGGCTTGCTTGATGTGGCTTTGAAGCTTGTAGATAACCATCATTTCCCCCCTGTCAGATACAAGGTGAAATTATGGAGAAAACTCAACTACAAGATTTTTTAATACTCTAGAACACGTTCTGACATATGACTGGAATATATTCTTGGTTGTTGATGCCCATTGCCAAGAAGCTATCCATCCAAGATGAATCTTTGTTCTTGAAGGAGGTTTGTTTTTCAAGCATCTATTTGAAGAATGACTTGTTTTATGACAATGCTTACATGGATGAAGATCAAAACAATGATCTTTTATATAGCCAACTCAGTCACAGTGTTAGCATTTCACAATCTGTTGTTGTGGAAGAGGGGCAGAATTTGGAACAGTTGGAGGTGAACTGTCATGAGGAGCAGGTGAAGAAGAACTGTCCTGAAGAAATCCATCACTTTGAAATTGGATTGGTTTGGAGTAGTCTAGAATATGAAAGGACACGTCCTTGTCATATCCAATACCAGTTTTGTGCTTGTTGTGGACAAGTTCTTCCCAAGGTCTGATGACCGACTTGGGAAGTGCAGATTGAATTTTTGCATCAGCATGTACAACTTTTGCTTTATTGGGCACTGGATCTAAATGAACTTCCTGCTTATGGGAGTATGTTTCAATGTTCTGAACAGAAACAGGTTCATAATGATGACTCCTTTGTTTTAATTCTTCTTGCTGAAGCTGAGATTCAAGCTCTAAAAATTCAATCTTGTCGTTTACATCTTGTAAACAACTGTGAATATTGGTGAGAAAATCCTTGCTAATTTTGATTGTATTATCCATAGTAGAGAGTATTAGATTGTCCAGTGACTCTAATATTGCACCAATTGGAGTCATTTTTTTTAACCTCAAAAAATAGTAAAACAATGAGGATCTCAACGCACTCCAAAATCTAATACAATGCTAAGACAAAGAAGCTTTCAGTAGTCTCCACTCTCCAAATTAGTTCAAATATTGAAAACCCCACGTGCTATAACTCTTCTGCTAAACTAAACATGGTGTCCATAAATAAGAATTTCACTACACTAGATATTGGCTGCACCAGTCCTTTCCCAATCTAGCGCAATTTTTTTTTACATAAAAGCTGGCTTACAAACTTGTACATAATCTCATAAACTGCAAAGCTGAAAGCACATAAGAAGCGCCTTACATTTGCCTATTTTGAAATGGCAGATGATGAAGTGCTCATCCCCGAAACCCTGGGGGTGAAACTTTTTTACAAGTTTTTCCAAAACAAGTGCTTACAATATCATCAATTTCTTCATATAAAATAAGCAAGACTGTAGTGAATGGCAGCACTCAAAAAACACGCATCCTGAGTACAAAACTTAGCACATTCAGGAGGCCATCACTGATAAGTGCCTCTTGTGGTGTCTCTGTCATCCCTTACATGAAATAATCATCTTTTCTCCACAAAGTGAAACTATTGATCTTCAGTTCAGCAGTGAGCAATGAATTAGCTTGCTCGAGATCTAAGAGGTCAAACAGCGTAGACACAACATATATATGCTAAAACAATATTTAAAAGCAACGCATATATATATATATATATATATATATATATATATATATATATATATATATATATATATATCAAAACAACAACTATGAAAGCAACGCATAGATCTTTTCCTTTGGCCTTGACATCTGTTGGGATTGAAGATAGACACAATCACCGACTATGAAAACCTATCTGGATCCATCAGGCGATTTGATAGCTTCCTTGGTAGGCGTTCATTGATTTGCATTCTTACATCTCAGAGGCAACATTGTAGGTTTCTCATGTTGGTGTAGGTTTATTACTGGCTGGTTTATGTAGGATGTGAATATTGTTTTTTTTAGAAGGATATACGAATACATTTCAAGCCATCATAAATCCTTATATGAATAGAACATAAGCGTGGAGGAGATCGCAAATACCAACCACATTAAATATTATTTCGCAGTATCAAAGATATCTATGGTTATATTTGCATGCAATGAAAGATAAAAGTCTAAGATATCCACAAAGCGAGGTGCAGTCTTGATGTTTGTCCGACGCGGATTTCTCATCCAGTGGTTTGGATCTCCTCTTCTCTAAGATGTAATGGAATTTTTTATCTCTCACATTCCTTGCCTTCATGCATTTTGCAGCGAGCTACATCACCGACCTTCCTCACCTCATCTTAATGCATTTTGTAGTGCAAATTAGCCTTGCCTCTCCTGAAGATAAAAAAGAAGCAAAGAAGAGAAATATTTCCAAGAAATGGTCAGTGGCCTTCGGAGCAATTGTGTTAACTGCACATCACATCTGGTCGAGGCCGTTGGATAGTATTTCGACGGCCTATAGTCATTCTCACTTAGCCCAACGGTCCAAGGTTCGAATCAAAGGGAGGCACACTGCAACACAATTCTTCTACCCCTTATCAGCATAAAATCTAAGAAAACTCCATGGTACAAAAGCTATTATCATTTACGTTGGATTGAGCATTCGAAGGTTGAGGATTCATTTTAAGTTGGAGGCTAGTGAGCTAACACCTCCGATGTGAGTAGGATATTAAAATTTATGCCTCTCAACAAGTTTAGTCTGGTACAAACACAAATGGTTGTCGCTATTATAGATGGTGCTGTTAATAGGAGGAGGCGTGTATTTGTTCAACCAAACATGGGCAGTCTATTCAGCATACATACATAGTTGAAATGGTTTAACTTAAAGTGGGGATCAACATACACAGTTTTGAACCAAACTCAACAACTACACCAGGAATTGGAATCACCACGTCGAGGAACTCAAAACACTAAAGGAAACGGTTATGCTAGGAGGAAGTCGGAAGAACGGGAGTGTTGTATTAAAAAACAAAAACACAGTCAAAATGAAAATTGGTGGTGTGGCAGTTTGGAGTGAGTGTTATATGACAGTGTTCAATGGTTAGGAATGGCAGTTACTCAACCTCAGCCATCAGCGGCATTCACATCTTCAATAGGGTCACCGGGCAATGGAGTAAATGGTGTCGAGGGTGTTATAGAATGCGTAGGAAATGACCGTATTAATGAGTACACAGATAATGGTATGGCTTTCAGGAGTAGTGTTACCATGGAGCAGCATTCAACCTGGAGCAACTGTTAGGAGTAGGGTTACCAGAAAAAAGGTACACAGAGGAGAGCAAATTTCTAACAGACAATAAATTAATGGAGCATTATAGATAGTGGGTAGAAATGGTATGTAACGCACAGGCTGACAAGAGGGCAGATGGGTCTGGTTTCAAACCAAAGGAGTGGCCAAGTGGAGCATATTAACATCATTTCTATAGTTGGATGACTGACCAAATAGAGAAATGACAGACAAATTCTGGAAAATCTGAAAATGCCCAGGCCTAAACTTGGCTCACAGTAATTATGCAAGGCAGGAATACGCCTGTTGCTCTAATACCATGTTAAATGCACACATGGAAGCAACAAAATATGAAAGATAAAACATGAGAGTACATTTATTATTAACAAATGATATACATTTATAGTACATGGTGTGACCATTGGGTTCCACATCCCAACATCTCTTGGACTTCCTTAATCTACTTGGCTTCCACACTAACCCTTAGAGGATTAGGTGTCCAACAATTTCTTCCGTAAAAATTGCCCAAGTGACAATTTGTTTACAAGAGTAAAGCCATCGATACCATACAAACTGATTTAGTTCCAAATATTAAGTTGCAATATGTACCTTTTGTTTGTTTTGCACATTCTGGAGATCAAAAAATTGCTTTATATGTAGTATCCATGTTGCGGGATCCTTGCCATCAAACTTCCTCATATCGATTTTTGAAATATGGTGGGTCTTCAATCCAACATTAGAGTCTATGAAATCACGACTAACATTTCTTTTGTTCTCATCATGATTTTCTACTACCCTTTCACCATTAGTGACCATTTCTTGTAGCAACTTATTCAAATTTATCTTCAATTCTTCCATCTTATCATCCATGCCATTCATCTTAGCTTCCATGCCATCCATCTTAGCTTCCACACCATTCATATTAACTTGCATGCCATTCATATTAGCTTCCACGCCATTCATCTTGGCTTCATTTACCTTTAGTGAGAGTGAAATTTGTTGTACTTGGTCTTGTAATTTTGATATATCATGTTGCATTTCTTCCTCTTCTTCACGAGTCATGCTAGATCTTTCAGGTTGCTTACTAGGTGTTTCCATTTTATTTCTTTGGGGAATTAATTAATGCTAATAATTCTTCACTATTCCCTTTGAATTCCTTCAAACTAATTTTTCAAACCAAGCTTATGCAAAAATTAAAAAAAATCTACACACCTTTTTTCACTTTGTAGGAGCTCGATATTGCATCTGATGTATCTCTGCAATTTCAGATCTTCCAGTTCTAAAATTGCGACCTATAGTAGCTCACTATGTCCTCTTTCCAATTGCACCAGTCTGATCAAATTTAGATTCTCCAAGAAAGAGTTATGCACAATCTCCCAAGATGACCTTATTATATACCTTTTCAGAAGAGCGAAATTGTATGAAGTGCCACGTGTCACTGTTTTGACCTTAGTATTTGAAAAATATAAAAAAGAAGATACAATCCATCTTCTTTCTGTAACTTCTTACGAAATTTCAATTTGATGCTCAAAACAAACGTTATGATGATTTTCCCCACGTCACCTGTTTGGAATGTAATTCGGGAGGCTGCAAAAAGGACAACTTGCTCAGATCATATCTCCGCAGATATAGCGTGCAAAGCTTTGAAATTTGGACCCGAGGTTCCGAACAATATCAACCCAAATGGGTTTTTTTTTTAGCATCTGAAACATCGCAGAAAAAAATTATAGCGCAAATGCTAAGATAACCTGTTTGGAGTAGTGAAACCCTAGAATCCAAAGCTCCGATACCAAATGTTATGAAACCAACTCACAAAAAGATAGAAAAGATAGATCAACGCCTTAGCATTCAACCTCTTCGAGGGGGCAACCTCCTTTACATTACACAAATGAATAATTATTGGATGATTCAAATGAAAAAACCTCCTTTCTATGTATAGGAGTCTAGGGGGTCACAATATAACCAAGCCGACCTAACAATAATAATATAAAGCCACAAAAATAACTGTAGAGGGATTCTATGGGGCACAATAATAAAAATATGGGGACAATAGGGGCACAACAATAATAATAAAGGATACAACGACAATAGTAATGGGGGAATCACTAGTATTATAGGGACCTAACATAGTTGATGAAGTGATTGATAAGAATGTGAATCCAATCAATCCCACTCTCTCTGAACGTGAATCCCATGAGTTCACTCATAACCAATCATTGGTTGAGAAAATGGTTGACCCGATTCCACCTTCAACCGATCATAATTTTCCCGTAGAGAGTGAGTCTCATACAACTCAGGTTCTTATCATTTCTTCATATTCAAATGAACTGGGGGGTAATCCTCCCATTCCAATGGCACACTGGGACAATCCTTTCATTCCCACAGCACAAGGGAGCAGTTCTCTCATTCCCATAACATAAGAGGGTAGTTATCTCGCTCCCACAACACCCCCTCTAAGTGGTATAGTCACTTCCTTTGATTAGATTTAACTAGTAGAATATCTTCTTCCTCCTTACGCGCCCTTCCCGACCATGGTACACGATTATAATATTGTCTTACCTGGCACTTTCTTAGACGAAGGCACATATGTTAGTATTTTGTCTTCAACTAATTTGCAAGATTTCGGTTCTCCATAGCTTGTGCCCGTTACCTAGAACCTGTTGGATTTTAACAGAGGAACCAACCAACTATTAGTGGTCCTTCCTCAATTGCTTATTACTTTGGGACGAAATATTGTCTATAAATATGTGATGGTAGTCCAAGGCCCTTTGTATTTTAATTTACTCCTTGTGTGTGGCTATATTTACAACATGGTATCTCTTGTCTTTTCACTCTTTCGTGTGATGTGTTTCCCACATGAAGGAAGAATCGTCACCATTGACCAACTTTCATCCATTAGTCCTAATATGAATCCCAATCAACAACCTCCCCTAAATGGTCCTAATATGTAAGAGGTATCTTCCCCACCACAAATTAATTATGTGGCAACCTGTTCCATGCCCGCGTCTACAGATGATCTAGTGGGCGATGTAGTGTGCCATTTAGTGGGGGAATTGGAGTCCGATATTTCCATTGGATCCTTTGATACCTTCCAAAGTGTTGTTCTCCCATTTGATGAGAAATTCTTGGAATCCATGGCCCTCTGTAGGTCATGAAACAAGGTCCTGGAGTAGATTTCCTTGTCTTGTGTCAAGCTCCTTAAAAAATGAAACAAGGCCCCATGAGTAGATTTCTTCTCTTGTGTCAAGCTCGTTAAACAATGAAATAGAATCCCTCCTAATTCGAGTATTTGATTAGATCTCATAAATTCCCAATCACATATTTCACTTGATATTGTAAATTAATATTCATTCCATCCACATGTTTGTAACCAGTTGCCTACTTAGGTGAATGAAATGAAGCTTGTGGGACATGTACCTTGAATTGAGTCATTGTGCTCGGGGCATGAAAAATTATTTCAAGCATAGTTTTTCTCTATTTCAAGATTGTGTAAAAATGAAACCACTCTCAAGCATAGTTTTTCTCATGTTTCAAGCTTTTGAAAAAATGAAACTATCTTCAAGTATTCTCAAGCATATTTTCCACATGTTTCAAGCTTGTGTAAAAACGAAACCATTCTCATCCTATCTCTCGTGATTTCTATTTCTATCAGCTTTTTTATGATAGATGAACCTTGGTTTTCTCTTTCCATCGTCACCATCTACTTGGACGATCATACATTTTCACTCGATTTGTAACCTTTCATGAGGAACTGCTACGGTGAGTGGTCTTATTAGAAAACATCTTGACCTCTACATGTTTTGAGCAGTTCCATTATGATCGGAACCAGATGATACACTTTATACCACTCGTTCCTCCAAGAGGAGTCCTCTTTCAGCTCTTTTCAGACTCCCAAATCATGAAAATATTACTGAGCACTTGTATTTTCAAAATCGTTAAAGTAAATTAAAGATTTCTACTCAGTATAATCTTAACCTTTTTTTGTACTGAGATAGACAAACTATGAAAAAGGAATACCTTAGTCAAAGATGGCTAAGAGGTTCTCATGAGTATTTTTTTCTACCTTTTTGGACTCAAGAGACTATCTATGAAAAGGAATCTTTGGAGTTTTCTTTTTCGCCTCTTTTTTAAAATCTATAAACATGAAAAAGATGTCCAGTTATACCTTCATTGTACTCGTTAAAACATCAAACAACAATGGAGTTGTCAAACATAACGGGACTTAACCGCTCCTTAGGGTTTGTTAAACATACTTGGAGGGATTCATTCGAAGGATGAACTTACAGATCAAGCATTTGTTATCCTTCTCAATCTTGCTAAAAAATAAAGAGGTATCGACCAATAATGGTTGAGGAAATTGGAAAAATGGGATACTCTACCTATCATGGAAATGAGTCACTTTTGAACACGACAATCTTTCACTTCATCTTCGTGGCTATTGGGTTGGGAAATTTTCTTGTCCTTGGTTCATGATAGCATTTTAGAGCCTCTATTTTTGGTTTTGGGTCAAAATTTCCAACTCCATTTAGTGTCCCCGATGTGTTCAAGAGAATTCATTCAGTTAATATTTGTTACAATACTCTTAAGCCTTCATTCCATGTATGCCATTCCTGAACCAGTTCCATATCAAAGTCTTTATGTCTTGAATCATGATACCTATTTCATGTTGTTGATGGGGGATACATCAAGGCCCTCCTGTGATGGGTCTCTTCGTGTCAAAATCAGCTCATTATTCAAGAAGTTGACTTGGAATCTCTTATTTCAGTACCTTGGGGATTGCATACATTAATGACAAGTTTCCTTGCTCTCGGTGACAGGTTTACATAATTGGCCTTCGAACAACATATTCTGTGTGGTGTTCGACTTCAACTCATTCATTCACACCATACAGATTGTACTGCAGTACCTTGAGAGTCATTAACATCATCGATGGTTTCTCTCACATATGTTAACATCTTACATCATTGTCTGGTAATCAAATGGTGTCTTCCATGTTTGACTTCAACTCCTTTATTCACATGGTTATACTCATTCATTGGATGATTGAGTGAACGAGATAGAAGACCCCGGATCTAGTTCCATCCATCTAAGCTGCAATTTCAATATTAATACAAGATCACGATGTATTATGGCTATGATCATATAGAAATTCATCCAAACATGGGTCCACATTTTGTCATTAGAGGACATCTATTCTTAATCATTGTACATGTAATGTTACCTTATGTGTTGAGCATGGGTATGCCTCCCTCAACAAAGATTCCATGTTGTAAATGTATTATAATAGATGATGATCTGACCAATTTTTCTTAATCTAGAGGTGATATTTCTAAGGATGATGAAGATTTTCTGGGAGGTCGCCATGTTGGAGAGGAATCTGAAGCAGGCAAGAATGAAGGGAAATTGGCCCAAGAGGTATGGTTGGCAAGGGGCAGGCTTGGAGGATTCCCGTCGATATCTTCCATTGCTAGGTAGCTTCAATTCCTCTTGACACGGATTACAGACCTTGCTAATCATCACCATGATGATAAGAATGAGGTCATCATTTTTTTGAATGACATTCAACGGAATCAATGGGACTTAATAGATCACGTGGCCTTGGTCTAGTGTAGCCAAAGGCAACTCCATGAGAGGTTTCACTATATCGAGGGATGCCTTGGACATATGGAATATCATGCACATGGGGTGCTCGTCCTCTGGACTAGCCAGGTAATCAACATGATCAACTTCCTCTAAACTATTTGATGTCGGCTTACATTTGTATTTTTCTATCTTTTTTGTCCCTTTTTTATGGTGTCATGTGTAAAGCTGTTAAATTTTGGTCTTAAATACAATATTTTTGTACATCCCCCATGGCCAATAAATCCGGTAGGAGTGAAGCAAGGAAGAATGTGATGCCCAAATATATCATGTACATAATTTTGATGAATTAATAGAAAATGTTGACCAACAAAAAAACACTTTTTTAAATAAAATTTCATTTTATATATTTTATAAAATTCATTTAACTTGTTTTTTTAATCTCATTTTCTAAAATAAATTGAGATCGTATTAAAATTAAATTAATATGGTATGAAAATTAAATTAAATTAAATGAACAATAAATATCCACTTTATATAATTAGCTTTAACTCTTTTCTTCTTTTTTTTGGGTAAATAAACATCAAGGCTCAACACATACTTACAATTTATCAAAGTATTACTTATACTCTATGAATTTTAAAAGATAACTATAATGAAACATATATTATATTTAGATCTTATGTATATTTACGTCTTATACATTGGTTTTCAATATATATATATATATATATATATATATATAGAGAGAGAGAGAGAGAGAGAGAGAGAGAGAGAGAGAGAGAGAGAGAAACAATGTTATATATCTATGAAGTGTAGATTAATTGGTTATGCGGAGTTCATGGAAGCTACTTGTGAAGGATAAAAATGATCACACAAGTCAAAGAAAAATGGCAATATTACAAAAATACATACATATATAAAAGTGTCAAAGATCATTCATACACCTCCTTGAGACTTTATTGACTATATAGGGAATAGATACAATCCATAGAATGGCCATGTTCCAATACAAACCTAGCATTCAAAGTTGATCTGATCTCCTAAGGAACGTGATGGGGAAAACAAACATTAAATACTTTTACATGATTATTAAGTTAGAAATGTGATCATTGTGAATCTATTAAGATAACAAATCATAAAAGATGTAAATGAGCCAAGAAAAATCTTCATAACATCACCTACAAAGTCTCATTCACCACAACAACCTCTAAGACAACAAAAGGCCCTACAACTCCTACTTTCGGTAAAATATAGTTTTGTATTCTTATAACTTTATATGTTTTATTTTTGAGATATGGATTTTAAGATGGAAAATATAATTCAATTTTATAAACTCAATAGTTAGCCATGGGAAAATGATTCCATCAAGAATAACTTTTTGAACTTTTGTATATAAAGAAGTAAGGTTGAGGATGAAAAGGTTTAGATCTCGATTCATTGATATTTGTGTGTGAATTTATCTTTACTTTTTACTATACTTACATTCCATTCTCATCTTAAATATTTTTTATTTTCATGCTTCCACATAGGTTATGACAAGTTTATTTCCTTTCATTTTCATAATTTATAGATGTATATAGAGCATGTGAGAGATAGAATATTCAAACTATAATCCCCATTTATGTTATATTTTGTCAGAGACAACCCTTTCGATTAGGTTGCGTATTTTTTTTATGCTTATTCTATCTAGTGTTATCTATTTTACAATGGGTGTTTGAGTACATGAGTGTTGAAAAGTGTAACTAGTTTTGGTCTTCATAATGATATGTGTAACCATGATTTTATGTAATTGATGTAAAGTAGAAAAATAAAATTTATTTTGCAATGATTGATTCATGGGTTTCATGTTCAAGGAATTTTATTTTTAGTTGAATCTCCCATTGTGAGTTATTAGGTTGGTCATCATGTAATAAAGTCGAATGAGTCAATGTCAAAGATTGAAGACCCATTTGGGCATATTAGTGAAGTAAATTGTGTTACAAACCCTCCAAGACCTTTTCGAAAGTTCTACCTCATGGCTTCCTTAAAAGAGACGAAGATCATTCTTCTTAAGCATGGCAGCCTAGTCACGAAGGGTAAGTCGACCTACTATTCATGGAAAATAGAAGACTCGACATCACTTGTATGGCATCAATCAAGGATCTGAAATGCATCAAGAAGTGGGAAGAAGTAGCCTATAATCTAGTGAAGAAAGGAGAATGAGTAGCTAAGATATCCTGGGTCTATTTTGGTGAATTCCTCCTACACATGCGAAGAAAAGAAGTATTGCCTGTTGCTAAAGGAAGCTGAGCTGTTACAATTTTCTTACAATATTGAATCAAGGAAGAAGAAAAATTATTTCATCAAGCTGAGTTAAAGGAGAAAGTCATTATGTCCAAGAAAATAATCTCAAGGGATCAAATAACCATCTATATCTCACACGTGTTGCATCTAGGGTTTATGTAGAGGCCGAGGGTTGTAGGTCTGAACTAAGAATCCAAAGTATGAAGGGAATTCAAGATATAAAGTGAATCAAGTGATTTTACCATCATTTTCTCAAGGAATAAGAAAGGAGACTTGTGACTTGGTCTTGGAGAGGTTAATTGGTCAAGGGTCTTGGTCTTGGAATTCATCACTTGAAGATTCTATAAGAAGAAGAATTTTTTGGGTTTTCCTCTAAAGTTGGAGAGGTTTTGGCCCTGATTGATCGCCTACATTTTGTGTCTCTTGTCTATATATTGTTTATTCTTAGGTAGTTATTTGATTAACAAGATCACTCTAATAAATCTAGGTAAATAGAAGATATTAATTTAAAGAAGTTAAAAACATTCACAAAAAAATATCTTCAAAGAGAAATCTCCTAATACTAATGCCCTAGATTTCTCAACATGGTATCAGAGATAAGGTGACAAATCAAAGAAGGAAAACTCAGCAAGGGACACTCAAGCATTCAAGGATAGAAACTTTAGAAGGGAAACAAAGCAGATCTAGAAGATCATCTCATTCTTAAGGAATTTTGAAGTCACGGTGTACATCATCTTCTTGAAGGAAGTGTCAAAACCCTAGATCGATCAGAGAATTATACGCTAGAAGCTTTCTTGGGATCCTCTTCATCATCAAGGGAAGAGACCACAAAACCTACCTCTACTCAAGTTGAAGATATATACAAAGTAACCTTAAGTAAACTCATCGAAGAGAAGCAATATCAAGGATGTCGTCATCATCATTAACAAGGACAATGGCATCATCATCAACGAGGACATTTTCATAATCATCAAAAGGTCTAAGGTAATATCCCTCTCTTTTGAGCTTAGGATGAATCTTAAGAACAAAATTTCTATTGTCAATAATCATCATCAAACTAAAAGAGGAAGCAAGTGGAAGATGTTGAAAATGCAACAAGATGATGGAGCTTAGTGGAAAGGAGTTGCCTTCACTAAGTGGGCCCGCAGAATATTTTTGGCGCAAAGTCTATTTTTAGGCTATGTCTATTTTTAGACATATGGATCATGGTCTATGAGTTGCAGGATGCTATTTTTGGATGATTGGTCATGTTGGTAAAAATAGATGGACTTCTATTTTTAGACATATGGGTGGAGTCTATTTTTAGACTGCCAGGCTAAAAATAGAACAGTCGAATATTATTAGCTCTTAATAATATTTGGACTATAAACATTATCTTATCCTCTTGGAGCACTTCAGTTCGAGCTACGGATGTGGCACATGCAACTGCCAGAAGGAAATAAACTTTTCTTATGGGTCAGTTGAGCTATTGCATGATGGACTTCAGTTAGAACTCAAGTGATTGAGTTTGGTGGAGTTGATTGAGGAGTTGATGGAGTTATGTTCAGTTTGACTTAGTTGAACTAGTTGTATTTAGTCTAACTGCAGAATACACTAGTGATGAGTAGTGTGAATTAATTATTAATTAATTCACTAATTATTAACTCATAAATCAACTAAAGAATACATCAGTTAACTAAGTGCATGGACAGTTCAGTGGAGACAAGTGTTAGAGGTGAGTGAAAGGGCAAGACAGCTGTCAGTTGTGACTATAGTTGTGCATGAGATTTGCACAATCAATGGATTGAGTATTGCCAATGAGGATTGCGTGGTTCAGCTAAGGTAAATACGAGTTTGGATCAGCCATTCTCATTCATTCTCATGCAGGATTGCACAGTGGAGGCAGGCAAGCAGCGGAGGAGATTTGAACCTGTGATTGATTCAGATCTGAGCTAGTTTGTGTGTAACAGGTGGAGATAGTACTGAGTACTTGCGAGGAGTATTGTACTATGTATTGTTACATGTTCTCAATCAATATAATATATAGATAGTTGGTGGTTTTCAGCTGTATGCTTTCCCCATGATATACTGTGTTAATATGTGTGATTGATGCTTCAATGTGCGCATGCAATTGTTTCTGAATACTGCAAAATTGATGATCAATAGTAGAGGAGGTTATGTATTATGCATGCATTCCGCAAATAGTGTATAATCAGGATAATCTTTGTGAATAAGTGTTATATTATTCAAAATTTCTACATGGTATTAGAGCTAGATAATTTGTAGAAAAAGTTTCTACATGGTATCGGAGCAGAGTTGATCATCAGATCTATTATTCAGAAAGTGTTTACATTTGTCGATGCGTTTCGAACCAACCAGTGTGATTTACGCTGAAGCTCTACGTATTAATATTATGGATCACAGAAGCCTCAATTCAACAAGTGTTTACATTTTATTTCTTCAGGCAGAGTCTGTAATCGGGTCAGGTAGCCTCTGGATTCATCCTTCCTTTGGAAGGTGAGATATCCGGTAAAAGCCCATATAGTCAATCTCTGTACGAGAAATACTTTGTTCTCACGAATTTTAGATCAGAAGCGATTGAGTTTTGAGCTGGTGGAATTCGAATTTACAGCAGTGTTTTCTTGGTGTCAAAGTTGAAATGTCTTTCAACGGATTGCGATTGGAGTATGCTCTTGAAGGCAGCTCGAATTATATTGCATGGAAAGACAGGATGGAGGTGGTGTTAGATGACAATGGGTTGAAGGATTTCATAGATGTTGAAGTCCCAAAACCTACTGATGCTGTTGAAGCTGTGGCTTGGCAAAAGAAGACAGCAAAGTGTCGAAGGATTCTGTTGGAGGGCGTGAAGGATCACATTGTATCCAGCCTGCATGGAAAGGCTTCTCCATACTTGATGTGGAAAGCGTTGACAGATTTATTCCAAAGCAAGAGAAACCAGAGGAAGTTGGCACTCAAGGATAAACTCAGAAACATTAAGTGTGAGAATGGAGACAATATGCCTGAGTATCTCACGAAGTTCACCCAATGCCGGGATGAGCTGGGAAGTGTGGGGGTGACTGTTGATGATGAGGACTTGGTGAGCTTGGCTCTCCTTGGTCTTTCGAAGAGTTGGCATTCCTATCAGGACTCTGTCAATGGTCGGGAGAAATTGCCAGGATGGGAGAGACTTTGGTCGGATCTTGTGAAAGAGGAGATCAGGCAGAATACCAGGGACGGATCTTCATCAAAGGCATCTAATGAAGAAAATTGTGCTTTGGCTAGCAAAGAAAAGAAGGGGAAGGAGAATGTTTCTCTTTCGGAATCTAGTTCTTCCAATGATGGGAATAAGGTTGACAAATTGAAAGTGCGATGCTTTCGTTGTCATGAGGTGGGCCATTATGCTGCAAATTGTCCACAGAGGAAATCCAAGAAGGGATCCGGGGAAGGATCTGAAGGTGAGGCACTTGCTTCACAGTTTGAGTTAGATTTCACACTCTTCACATGCATGGTTTCATCCATGGTGGGAAGTGGTTGGTTTCTTGACAGTGGAGCTTCTTTCCACATGACCGGTGATAAGAGTTTGTTCAGTACTTTGGAGGAGAAAGATCTCCAGATACTCATAGGGATGTGTAATGATGAGAAGTATAGTGTCTCAGGTGTAGGCACGGTTATTTTTCAGAGGGAGCATGGAGCTCGCCTTACCTTAACCAATGTCAAGTATGTACCAGGACTGAAGAGAAACTTGGTGTCGATCGCGATGCTAGAAGACAGAGGCTATGATGTAGTCTTCAGTAAGGGAAATGTTTTCCTTAGAAACATCATCACTAGACAGGTGAAGCAGATTGGTTCACGGGTCAAGAACCTGTATGCTCTTGTGGTTAAAGATGCATGCAAAGCCTTGAGCAGTGAGGCAACTGATGGAGACTTGGTGGTTGATAGGGAGCGTATATTACCTCTTAACATGCAGAGCCAGAAGAAGTCTCAGACGATTGTGGAGGAGCCACGATTGGTGCAGCAGCTTCAGGAGGTTGTGGAGCAGCCACAACAAGGGAAGCTGAGAGGAGATCGAGTAGAGACATCTACTCATGCAGAGACCTCCAATAGGGGGAAACTTCGAGCCAGGTGGGCTGAGAGGTCACATGCAGCCATACCTCTAGGTAGGAGGTGGGGCGATATAGAGTGATCATCCCAAGGGGGAGGGGCAGGATCCTTGAGGTACCCAACCTCTTGGATGAGACCTTGCTACAGGAGCCCCGATGTGGAGTAGCAGGAACTGACTGATTGGGTAGAGATAGATGCGGATGGAGCAACAGAGAGAGCGATAATGTAGGGAATACCAAGACAGCGCATAGCTAGCAGGCTGCAGCAATGCGAGAGGCACAAGTGTTTTGCACAGTGCTAGGTGGCACAGAGAAGTGTGTAATGGTGCGAGATGCATGGAGATGTTGCAGTAGCGCAGATGTCAGAGAGGGAGCACTTTCCAACAACAGGTAGAGCTTCAACATCAGAGTATGTTTCCAACCCAACAGAGTGGTCAGTTGGGAGTGTTTTTGTTCCAAGTGTTGTTGGAACAAGTGGACTGGGCAAATGTGTTGCATGCAGAACATTCCAGAGTTGCAGGATAGGGGTTGCAGATAATCCATATGTTGTTGAGAGGGAGTGTTGAAAATGCAACAAGATGATGGAGCTTAGTGGAAAGGAGTTGCCTTCACTAAGTGGGCCCACAGGCTATTTTTGGCGCAAAGTCTATTTTTAGACATATGGATCATGGTCTATGAGTTGCAGGATGCTATTTTTGGATGATTGGTCATGTTGGTAAAAAGAGATGGACTTCTATTTTTAGACATATGGGCGGAGTCTATTTTTAGAATACCAGTCTAAAAATAGAATAGTCGAATATTATTAGCTCTTAATAATATTTGGACTATAAACATTATCTTATCCTCTTGGAGCACTTCAGTTCGAGCTACGGATGTGGCACATGCAACTACCAGAAGGAAATACGCTTTTCTTATGGGTCAGTTGAGCTATTGCATGATGGACTTCAGTTAGAACTCAAGTGATTGAGTTTGGTGGAGTGGATTGAGGAGTTGATGGAGTTATGTTCAGTTTGACTTAGTTGAACTAGTTGTATTTAGTCTAACTGCAGAATACACTAGTGATGAGTGGTGTGAATTAGTTATTAATTAATTCACTAATTATTAACTCATAAATCAACTAAAGAATACATCAGTTAACTCAGTGCATGGACAATTCAGTGGAGACAAGTGTTAGAGGTGAGTGAAAGGGCAAGACAGCTGTCAGTTGTGACTATAGTTGTGTATGAGATTTGCACAATCAATGGATTGAGTATTGCCAATGAGGATTGCGTGGTTCAGCCAAGGTAAATATGAGTTTGGATCAGCCATTCTCATTCATTCTCATGCAGGATTGCGTAGTGGAGGCAGGCAAGCAGCGGAGGAGATTTGAACCTGTGATTGATTCAGATCTGAGCTAGTTTGTGTGTAACAGGTGGAGATAGTACTGAGTACTTGCGAGGAGTATTGTTACATGTATTGTTACATGTTCTCAATCAATATAATATACAGATAGTTGGGGGTTTTCAGCTGTATTCTTTCCCCGTGATATATTGTGTTAATATGTGTGATTGATGCTTCAATGTGCGCATGTGATTGTTTTTGAATACTGCAAAATTGATGATCAATAGTAGAGGAGGTTATGTATTATGCATGCATTCCGCAAATAGTGTATAATCAGGATAATCTCTGTGAATAAGTGTTATATTATTCAAAAGGTCTAAGGTAATATCCCTCTCTTTTGAGCTTAGGATGAATCTTAAGAACAAAATTTCTATTGTCAATAATCATCATCAAACTAAAATAGGAAGCAAGTGGAAGAATCATCTTCTCAAGTAAGTATATTTATGTCTACATCTGAATTTTTCAAAATGTCTTTCTACAAAGAAAGCAGCAAGTTGTTGGGGCTTCAAACTTTCTTGCATGTAAGAAGAGGGCAGATCTTAATCTCATTACAAATGAGGTCATGGAACACATTAAGGGCTCATTCACCAAACCACCAAAGGGAGATGCTCAAGCCCTTGCAAGACATATGAAAGGAGAAGTAAGGGCTGAGAGGATTCTCACAGAGTCCATCAAGGATCCCATCATTCCCTATGTGTCAAAATTAGAAACATCAAAAGAAATATATGACAAGCTCGTAGAGTTGTTCTCCATAAGTACTGTAGGTGAAGTGATCTCGCTAAGGAAAAACTCTACAAAATGAATATATCAAAAGAAGAAGGAATAACCTCATATTTTATGAGGATATCTGAAATAAGGGATCAATTACAAGAATTGGGAGAGATAATATCTGACAGAGAAATAACTACAATATTGCACAATGCACTACCAAAAGAATGGGGCAACTTCTCATCAAGTATATATGGGGAAAAGAAAGCCACTCCATTAAATGAACTATGGTCACTATGCAATCTAGGTTGAAGGAAAAATATAATGTAGGATCAGATGAATAAAATGAAGCATATGCTGCTATGGGAAAGAGAAAAGGGAATTTTGGAAACTTTGGTCCTCAGAAACAAAGGAAGAATATGGCAAAGGTTTAATGCTATGAATGTCAAGAATATGGGCACTATAAAAGATATTGTCCTAAGCTTAAGAAGGGAAATAAAAAAAGAGGAAGTGAATAAGCCCATATTACTGAAGAAGTAAAGGAAGCCGAAAAGAATAAATCCATGAAGGAGGAAGTAAAATATCTCTACTATGATTGAGATAGTCTTCCTCATCCAGTTTCTTTTAGTCTCTATTTTCAATTTTTTCTGTTATATAACCACCATGGTAGGAATCACTTAGAAGCATGATAGGATGCCACATGGCATCATAGAATCATACTATTGAAGGCAGGAGCTCATGACATTATCTTAGAAGAAGCATGAAAGATAGCTATGGCAGCTGCCTATGGAAGGATGTAGCTCTTGGTAATATCATTCGAAGCATGATTAGTTCTCATGGGAGGAAGAAAGCGATATAGTATAAAAACTCATTTTACATAACTCAAGAGAAGAATTTGTCGGATGAGGATTATCATGATCCTCCTTTGGAATCTTCAATGGAAGGTTCACCTTCTTATAGGAGCAAGTGTTTCACTGAGAATTCCACCTTGTATTGGATTCATGAAGTAAAGGTATGATATCGTAAGGGTAAAGCAAGGGGATTGAAATTTGTTCAATCAAGGAAGTTTTTAAAGGAAGTCTAGATTATCCAAAAGAAGAGATGAGGTGTGTATGCATATGTTTGGGTAACATTCAAGTCATGTCATATCGTTGCAGGGATAACTGCTCCATCTTGAGAGCATGATCAAAAGAAAGGATCTCCACCTTTAAAAGGATGTAGGAAGGAATGGGTCACGCATTGACTATATAATAGTTCCTCATATGAGATATGAGATGGTTGACAAAATTGGAAGAAATATGATTAGAATTTCCTGGAAGAAATGTGTGAAGAAAGGAAGGAAGAGATCGTATAATTCAACTATGGAGAAGGAAATCAACATCCAAGGAATGGAAGATTTGACTATGATATCTCCATGGGAAAGATATGAAGAGCTTGATGAAGTCTCAAAAATAAAGATACCATTGACATTATATATCTTGTTATCTTGTTGGAGATGTGTCAATGTGTATGAAGGATGTTGATGCAAATAGGAAGATGTCATGCTGAAAGACCATCACAAAGGTAATCTTGTTTTAATGATTCATTTTCTAATTTTTTAGCAATATCTTGATGGTTTGCTGCAAGGCTACCAAAGGAATAACTTATGTTAATGTGGTAGGATGAAATTTCCTTAAGGAAACATGACATGAAGAAGGTAGAAAAGCATGAAGGAATCCCGAGTATGGACAAATGGATCACTTTATGTTGAAAAAAACGATGAAATGATTGACATAAATGAAAGTGATGGATGGTATGTGCCCTACAAAGAAATCCCAAAGGATGAAGATTCCTTAATAAAGAAGAAGAAGAAATTCAAGACATCGAAAGAAGTATTGCTACAAGCAGTTGTTCGTCCCATAGTCTCCACATTAGAGTTGTTGGAAGCAAGTCCTTGGTCAATATGGAGCTTGATCAAGTCACTGATTAAGAGGGAGCTTGGATACATTCCTTCAGTGGAATAGGTATGTCCTCCCTAAGTTGAGAGGGAGTGATAAACACATCATTCTTGTCTTCACTTAGGAAGATAAAATGGAGGATTGGGTAAGCATTTAACATCTGATGCTCTTCGAGGATTTGATATGGAATCCAAGATAAGAGTAGCCGTAGAGGAACAATATTATTTGAGGCCTAGGAATCCAAGATAAGAATAATCTTGATGGAACATACTATGATAGAACCTGGGCGAGGTATGTTCTGAGAGAGACAATAATTAGGGTGTCTATAAATCATTGATCTCACTAGTATTGTGCTCTAATCTCATGGAGAGATAGAGTTGTTATTCAAGGCCTTGCTATGTGACAATGTTGGTTGATATGATGCTATATATATGGGTTACCAATATGACTCTTATTATGATAATTATTTAGATTGAGAATGTCCAAGTACCTTGTGTAGATTATGAATACCGCCCTTGTTAAGAGGGAGTGTTGAAAAGTGTAACTAGGTTTGGTCTTCATAATGACATGCAATTATGATTTTATGTAATTGATGTAAATAAGAAAAATAAAAATTATTTTGTAATGCTTGAGTCATGGGTTTCATGCTAAAGGAATTTTATTTTTAGTTGAAGCTCCCATTGTGAGCTATTAGGTTGGTCATCATGTAATAAAGTCTAATGAGTCAATGTCAAAGATTGAAGACCCATTTGGGCATATTAGTGAAGTAAATTGTGTTACAAAACCTCCAAGACCTTGTCACAAGTCCTACCTCATGTTGGCCTTCAAAGATATGAATATCATTATTGTCAAGCATGTCGGCCTACTCATGAAGAGCAAGTTGACCTACTATTCATGGACAAAATACTGTAAATACAAAACTTGGCCTCACTTGTATGACATCAATCAAGGATCTGAAATACATCAAGAAGTGTGAAGAAGTAGCCTATAATCTAGTGAAGAAAGGAGAAATAATAGTCGAGATACCTTGGGTCTGTTTTGGTGAATTCCTCTTACACGTACGAAGAAAAGAAGTATTGTTTGTTGCTAAAGGAAGTCGAGTTGTTACACTTTTCTTACAAGATTGAATCAAAAAAGAAGAAAAAGTCTTTCATCAAGCCGAGTTAAAGGAAAAATTAATTTTGTCCAAGCGAAGAAGATCAAGGGATAAAATCACCATCTATCTCTCACACGTGTTGCAACTAGGGTTTCTGTAGAGGTCGAGGGTTGCAGGTATGACCTAAGAAGTTGAATTCTAAAGGGCAATCAAGATATAAAGTGAATCAACTGATTTGACCATCATTGACTCAAGGAAGAAGAAAGGAGACTTGTGACTTGGTCTTGGAGAGGTTAATAGGTCAAGGGTCGTGGTCTTGGAATTCGTCACTTGAAGATTCTATAAGAAGAAGAATTTGTTTTGGTTTTAATCTTAAGTTGGAGATGTTTTGGCCCTAGCTGATCACCTACAGTCTATGTCACTTGTCTCTTTATTAGTTATGGTTAAGTGGTTGTTTGATGAAAAAGATTTCTATAATAAATCTAAGTAAAAAAAAGTCCTAATCTAAAGAAGTAAAAAACATTTACAAACAATTATCATCAGAGAGAAATCTCCTAATCCTAATGGCCTAAATTTCTTGACAATAAAATGGGATATTATTTCCATAGATAAATTAACTTCACAGTTCATATTTAATTTTTAAAATCATGAAATATAAGCCTAAGCCATATGTCAACAAAGGTTCCATTTTGTCATGACATATTTAAATTATATATTACTTCTTTTGAATTTCTATCTAATAAATTGATTTATATATTTTAATATTTTTACACAAAAATACATCTCTTAATGTATAACCCAAGAACCTAATTTTCTTTGTTACTCAATTGATGATAATGTTGCATTCATTTCCTCCAAATTCCTTTACATTAAATTGTATTGAAATTTTTTAAGTAGATTGTAATAATGGCAGTTAAATTTGAATGTCATCATTTCTTTTCTATTTTATTTAATGTTTATTGGAAGAAGCACCACACCTATAAATGAACAATGGAGAATTACATTACATATTTTATAATAGTGGGTTGTTTATGGGTAGATTTCTTGACCAACTTATATATCCCAAAATCACAATAAATAATTGTCTAACTTCATTTTACATGGCTTAGTTCACATACGTGTGGCACATCTTCACCAGAACAATTTACCCTGTAAACCTATGTGCTAACAAAAAAAAAATCTAAAGTACACCACACAAAAAATTGATCTAAAGTACATCACACAAATAAACGAGGAGGAGAGGACAGTGAAGCATTAAAACGAATTATATGTGCGAAAAAGAACTCCACTATTTAGAGTTGTTAATGAAAAACAATACCCAATATAATCTCAACGGTTCACCATGTGGTAAGTTCTATTGAAATTTCCTTTTTCAAAATAAAGGAAAATAAATATAAAGTTGACATCGATGAAAAACATCATAAATAAAGGTAATTATTAATTTGTATTATCTAAATTACAATTTTTTAGACGATGCTTAATACTTTTTTTTTAATAGATATAATATTGTAATTTTATGTGGGGATGTTTGTCAATATTTTCGATATATATTTTGAATTTGGGTAGGATATATTTTATAATAGTGATATTCAAAGTTATATATATTAATTTTAATTTCAAAAAATAAATTACAATAAATGTAGTATTAAGAGCTATAATCTAAAAATTATGTTTTTTTTGTCTTGAAAGTTTTGGAAATTCAGATCATATTTTGAAAAAATTTGGCAAAGATTTTTGTATATCTTAGTAAGGTTGTCAAAATTCATAATATTAGGTATCCTAAACATTTTTTATGGGGCTGAATCCATTTCCACCATCAAAAACATGATTCAAACAATGCATCTATAAGATTTTTAAACATTTTTTTACCCAGATTTCAATTTTTTAGTTACCCAAACAATTCCTCCACATCCGTAAACTACTCCTTATTAAAATATTAATAATAATATATTTCATATTAAAATACTCATTGATAAACGAAAAATTTATTATATGTAAACTTAATTATTTGTATAAAATAAATAAATTTTTAATAGCATATTAAATTTCATTATTTATGAATAAATAAAATTTGCAACATTATTAAACTCACAATGACGATAAAAGGTCTCAAATAAAAATAACGTAATTATGTATTTATGAAAAATATAGAGTATGCAGGACGGAAAAGTAGATTTAGAAAACAAAAAGGTTATAATACACCGATTTAGTCATCTGAAATATAAGAAATTAAAAAAGAAAGTATAAAGAAGGAAAATATATATAACAATTAAAATGAATATACTATTTATAATATAATTAGAATAATTTAAATAAATAGAATTTACAGAGTTTTCGATATACAGTAATTAGTGTTTTGGGAAGACACTTAACACTTTTTGATGTGAAGATATTAATTGAGTTTAGGCTTCTGTGATCCATATCAAGTTAGAGAAAGATTTCGGCGAAAATCACATGGAATCTCATTTGTCGACGCATTTCCAACCAACTAGTGTGGTTCATAGTCAGGGCAAGTTGAAGAAACAGATCTAGCTCATCATGCTAAATAGTAGCCTCCAACAGCTAGCATAGCTAGTTTGACTTAAGGACAAGGGTCAAAATTATTATAATATTTTAATTCCTAAAAATAAATAAATTAAGGTAAAAGTTACCCTACCTAATAATTAAAAACTATAAGTGAAGATATTAGTTTAATTTTTCCCTTAAGTGGAATGATTTATTAAGCATGATAAAATGTATTTTTGTTAAATTTTAAAAAATATTAAAATAATTAAAAATAAAAATATTTTTTAAATTAATATTTTTAGTAATTTTAATATTATATATATAATTTTATTTATTAATTAATTTTAATAAACATAAGAAATAATTTTTTATCTTGATAACTCAATGAGGTTTAAACATAGGTCATTTTATTAAGTAAACTTTTTCTCAACTAGTTATGTTACTAAGACTCAACTTAAAAATGAATAAGTTAAAATACTCAAAAAATGTGAGAAAATGATAACAATTTTTTAAATTATTTTATTAAACTCAAAATTATGCTATTTTTATTTAGTATTCCATTATTATGAAAATTCCATGAAATTTCAATATTATTATAATTAATTGTAAAAAATTATATTTATATATATATATATATTTCTGGTTCAAACTAACCTAAGTACCCATGGGGGAATTGAACCGGTGACCTATCCCAAGGAGTGCCTTAATAGCGCACCCATTCACCGTCAACCCCAAAGCCCCGTAGGCATATATATATATATATATATATATATATATATATATATATATATATAGGGGAAGATCCATTTTAATTCTCTATCGAGGTTTAAGAGGTGTCAAATCTTTCAATATGTAAACTTTTTTTGAGCAAATGGTTTAAACCTCAAGAGATTTGATTTCTCTTGGCTCTTAGTAAATTCTATTTTAAGATGGATCTATCATAATTTTGATTAAGACACTAATTAAATGTTCTAACTATAAGATTTTTTTCACATGTTTTTTTATAATATATACTTATTTGAAATTAAAATATTTTGTTGAATTTAGGCTTCTGTGATCCATCTCAAGTTCTTAGAAGATTTTTCGGCATAAATTTCTCATCGTCACGACAAGTTGAAGAACAAGATCCATGTTAAATAGAGAGAGCACATCATCCAACAACTATAATTGACTAGGAAATGACTATATTGGATTAGGCAACTAGACTAGACCAACGGCTATATTTGACTAGAAAACGGCTAACTGGACTGGACCAAGGGATAGGAAGAGGAAAATATTTTTTCCTCTCCCTATCCCTTGGTCTAGCCCAGTCGTTTTCCAGTCAAATATAGCCGTTGGTCTAGTCTAGTTGTCCAATCCAATAATATAGTTGTTTCGTAGTCAATTATAGTTGTTAGGATTCTTCACTCGTTATTTCAAAAAGCATCGAAAAATGTATTATAATGTATTACAATTCACATCCTCCTAATTAAAATGTTAATTAATTAATTATATATATATATATATATATATATATATATATATAATTATTTAATTTAATTAACCACTTCTGAAAATTTTAAAAAATATTTCCTCTATTTTCAAGGTTTTGAGAGTTAAAGAATGGAAACTAAATATTAGCCACTCCTAAATTTTAGAAATTTTAGAAAATTTCAACTTCTTAAAATAGTTTGTAGTACCTAAAACAAATTGAATTAAAATTTAATTTTTTTATTAATTATTAAATTAAAAGTAAATATTTTTGTGCGCTCTCTAACACACTATAGTAATAATATTGTAATCTAATGTTTAATTTTTTGATTAATTCATAGTATTTATGTGAAATGTAATCTATTTAAGGGAGAAATTAAACCTTCCTAGATCTATCTTAACTCATGATTTATCAAAAACCCAAAAAAAATCAAATCTCTTGATATACAAACCTCAAATCTATTTTAAAGTGAAAAAAAAATTAATCCCTTTGAATACTTAATAGATCCAAAATTAAAATAAATCTAAATTATTTTATTATATTTAAATATAATTATAATTATAATATTAAAAAAAATTATATATAAATTTTATTTAATAATTATTTAAATATAAAACTTTATAACTATCTATTTAAATAATATTTAATATATATATGTCTAAACTATTTTGTTACTGCTAATAAAAATTTAATACAATTTTATTAATTTTATAAATATAATTATTATATTAACCTAATAATAAAATCTAATACTATAATGTAACTATTTATAACAATGTTGGATTGGTTTCCATTATATTTGAAATAACATCGAATATTATATAGCAACATAAAAGTTGTGGATGGATTTCTATTATGTCTATTATGTTTAAAATAATATTTTAAAATCAAAATTGTGGACGATGTCTAAAATGATATTTGAAATATATTATAATTAAAAATATTTTTTTTATATTTTTAAATTATATTATTATTTAAAGTTATATCTATATATATTAATTATTTGATGTTAATTTTTTATACTTCCAATTTGACTCGTTAAATTAGAAAATTTCTAACCCTTTCTCACTTTATCCATATTTTAAATGTTTCTCATTCCAAAAATCATACAACTTAATTTTAGTAATAAAGAAACCCTAAAGCTCAACTTATATAACAAATTAAGAGTTTTAATTATTTCATATATATATAACAACACTATGGTCTATTGCATAAGGTGATGTGCAATTAATCAAAGTATTATATATACTTTATGAATTTGCAAACATATGTATAGTCAAATATGTATCATTTTGACATTTTAAAAAATACATGCATTATTAAAATTTAAAAATATTATAAAAAATTATATATATAAAGTATAAGAGAATAGTCATACATTTTTTTGAGTTTTTATTGATTATGTAGAGATTCCATACACTCCATAATATGGTTGTGGTTTAATGGGGCAATCTTTATTGATTATGTAGGGAATCTATACACTCCATAATATGGTTGTGGTTTAATGGGCCACATACTAGACATCCAAAATTTGCCTTTTTCCCACATGTTTAACATAGCAATAGTTCCACCAAATCCAATCCCTAGTCCAATTCCCAATGCTACAACTGAAATCTTTTCATCAACACGATGAAACCACCCCACTTTTACAATATGATTCTTACTACTGTCATTGCCTTTTATCATTGGTATTTCTCTTTCACCACAAGGATGTAAAGGAAAACCACATAGGCATTTATTCTCTTGAAATGAAGATACATTGAAAGTGAAAAATTGTGTTC
The DNA here is from genome assembly GCA_031772625.1 of Pinus tabuliformis. Classification (NCBI taxonomy): domain Eukaryota; kingdom Viridiplantae; phylum Streptophyta; class Pinopsida; order Pinales; family Pinaceae; genus Pinus; species Pinus tabuliformis. The sequence continues at coordinate 680,126,155 of CM062809.1, read as the reverse complement.
CTCTTGGGATTGGCCCACATAAGTGATTAGATGAAACATCTAGAATACTCAATGCATGTAGTACTGATAGCTCTTCAGGAATTTGGCCTTTCAAATTATTTTTTGACAAATCCAACACCTCCAACTTAGATATGTTTCCAATGGATGCAGGGATTACCCCTTCCAACTGGTTCCCAGATAAATTCAGCAATCGCAAGATGCTTAAACTTCCTATACTTGCAGGGATTTCTCCAGTCAAATTATTGCTAGACAAATAAAATATGGTGTTTGTAGAACTAGAATATGGCAAGCTATACATATGCCTTTTAATGTCAATTGTTGCTCCCTCTATCATAGAATTGCTTGGCAACCTCACAAGTGTACCACCTTCTTGTACATAAGGCCCATCATTTAGGTAAGGTACTCTAGTTATGAAACTTTGGAGTCTATGAAGATCAGAAGGTATTTTTCCACTAAGTTTATTGTTAGATAAATCTAAAGCATATAACATTGTGAGATTTGTGAACCCTATAGGAATATGACCACTAAAATTATTATAAGAAAGAATTAAAACACATAGTTGTTGAAGAAATGAGAGGGACTCGGGGAGTTTGCCCGTGAAACCATTTGCACTTAAATCTATGTATTGAATGTTGATGCAGTAGAGAAGTACAATTGCCAATATCCTTTGGAATTGGTCCTACCAAATTGTTTTCTGATAAAATTAAAGAGCTAAGTGAAACCAAACCACTAATACTATTTGGAATACCCCAATTAAATTGTTACTCGATAAATCTAAATTTGTTAATGAAACTAAGTCGCCAATACTATTGGGAATACTTCCAAAAAGTTTGTTATTAGATATTGACAAGACTTCGAGAGCTTTTAATTCGCCTATGCTATGGGGGATAGGTCCACTTAAATTGTTTAAATCCAAATACAAATTTTTTAAAGCACTTAGTTTTCCTATCGAATTTGGAATTGGACCTATGAAATTGTTGTTACGGGCAAATAGATATTGAAGGTTACTGAAATTTGTAATGCTTTCGAATAGCGAACCCGAAATATTATTATCCTCAATGGACAATGTACTAAGGTTTTTCAAGTTGCTCAACTGATGTGGTATACTCCCCACTAATGCATTGCTGTCCAAAGATAAAGAAGTGAGGGAAGAGCAGTTTGCTAGCGATGGAGGAATGGTGCCCCCCAATTTGTTATAGGATAGACCTAAGGTCTCTAGCTTTTGCAACAATCCCAACTCAAGCAGACAAGTTATTGGAATGAAAGTCAATGGAGGTTACCTGACTCAAATTGCCGAGTGTCCAAGGCATGTGACCACTTAGTGAATTCCACGCCAAGTTAAGATTCGACAGAAAGATGCACTTGCCTAGTGTGAGAGGAATGTGACCACTTATTAAGTTCGACGACAAGTCAAGATATGATAGAGAGGTGCAGTTGCCCAAAGAAGTTGGAATACTGCCACTCAACCTATTTGATGACAAGTCCAGATATTCCAACTCTGCCAAACGACCAAACTCTGTCGGGATGGTCCCTGTCAAGTTGATTTCTGCAAGTCCGATCCATTTGAGGTGCCTGCAATTAAACAATGACTTTGGAACTGATCCCCCGAGCTTCCAATTATTGTTAAGATCAAGCATTCTCAGTGCTTTAAGCTGCCCAAATTCCGGTGGAATTCCTCCGAGCATCCAGTTATCACTGAGGTCAAGATAAGATAGAGAGGTGCAGTTGCCCAAAGTAGCTGGAATACTCCCACTCAGATGTGAATTTTCACTCAAGTCTAGATGTTCCAACTCGACTAGACGACCAAACTCTGCAGGTATGGTTCCTGTCAAGTTGATTGAGCTAAGTCCGATCCATTTGAGGCGGCTGCAATTAAACAATGACTTGGGAACAGATCCTCCGAGAATCCAATTATTGCTAAGATCAAGTATACTCAGTGCTTTGAGTTGCCCAAATTCGGGCGGAATTCCTCCGGTCAAATTATTATGAGACAGATTCAAAACCTTCCACAAAGAGAGGCTACCCAGAGAAAAAGACAGAGTACCTTCCAACTCAGATCCATGAAGATCTATGTGCACTACTCGTCTTGTGCGTCGTCTGCAGCGAACACCATACCACGAACATATATTGTGGGAGTTCTGGACCGTCCAGTTGGATAACGATCTAGATGGATCACTTGTGATGGCTTGTTTGAACGAAAGAAGAGCGTTTAAGTCTCTTTTTTCGTGGAACGCATTCACAGATGAGAGGCCATTTGAATAATCAATAGTTGCTGCACTCATGGATACCACCGCCATAATAACTAAGCACAAAAGTTTGAGAATGAAACCCATTTTTCCCTCTCTACTGAAGCGTATCCTTGAAATCCTGTGAGTTTTGCTATTACCTGTGTATTCATATATATAGATAGATTCAGCGGCTCTCATATGATATGAAGTCATTTGCGTGTGAGTTGGAATTTGCAACGCAATAACGTAGAAAATGTATTTGTTGAAAAAACGAAGGGTCGAATTGATGGGCATTGACAGCGACATAAAAGCTAATTAAATGACAGTAAGTGCAGGGCAATAACATGGAAATTAAATGGCCTAATTGAGTGGACACAAGAGGGCCGGTGGCAGCCTTGATGTTGCTGTCTCTAAAGACTTGTGTTCATATATATCTCTCATATGAAGTCCTTGGCGTGTGAGTAAGAAAATGATAGTCGTCTTTGAGAACGTGCAGGGCAATCACGTGGAAATTAAATGGCCTAATTGAGTGGACACAAGAGGGCCGGTGGCAGCCTTCATGTTGCTGTCTCCAAAAAGTTGTGTTCACATATATCTCTCATATGAAGTCCTTGGCGTGTGAATAAGAAATTGTAATGCAATAACGTAGAAATGGCCGAATTGACTGGACAGAAGAGGTCGGTTAGCCGCCTTTGACTCTACTCTCCTTCAAAAGTTGTGAGCTGTGTGTTCATATACATCTCTCATAGGAAGGCCCTCGTGTGAGCTCGAAATTGCAAGGCAATAACGCTGAAAATGTTTAGGTTTCAAAAATTAAATGAGAAGGAAGAAAATTTTGCCACCATGCCCCAGTGGAGTGGAGTCAGGCCAATCTGCTTTATTATGTGTAAACACCCGGCCGCCTCTGCCACACTCTAAGTCAAGTCAATACACTGACTTTTCCGTAATCGCTGTTCAATTGCCTCTGGAGCTTCAATTTCTAACGTATATGTCAATTCATTCAGGAAAGCTATGCCAATGAAAAAAAATTTGGTAAGTGTGTATATAGTTCGATCAATTGTCTAGAAAATTAAATTTTATAAATTTTATAGTAGTAGTGTTTGAATTATGTTTTTATAATAAAAATATCATCAAAAATATTATAATTAAAATTTACAAAAATCTATATAAATTTTTATCAAAATCTATCAAATATATTATAATTAAAATTTACAAAAATCTATATAAATTTTTATCAAAATCTATCAAAATTTATCGAAATCTACTAAAATTTCCATAATTTCAAAAAAACAATCCAATTAATTTAAACTCATTTTAAAATGTGCACATCATCACCGACGTCTACTTAATTTTTAGAACCTTCAATTTGATGGACAAGGTAAAAATTTAATTCAAGTTCTATCGCCGCGTCGCACTACTAAATAATTTTATCTCTTAAGATTCTGACAGACACATGCTGGAGGAGTGTGGCCAGTGGCTGACATTTTCATCCGCATTTTGATTGATAACTAAAATCCATTTGCGGTGAAGTGCTTTGCATTTGGATCTGAGGGCTGGTTGTAAGCTCGGCCGCACCAACGTGGAAGTATTGGCTACATGTTAATTGGTGATAATTAAAATAGAGAGTTATTACTCCTCTTACATGTATCATAAAATTCTATTGCGATGGAGATCATACATGTATTATGTATTTGTTTTACATCTTAGTGATTTGGATTTTGTATTAATCAAATATTTTGGTCGCATTGAATATTCTTATTCTTTACCATGCAGAAAATATTTCAATTAGGGTCTATTGGGTCTTCTTGCTACTTGGGTTTATTCCATTTATACCTATGTTGCTTACTTTTGTTTGTTGTATCTTTCTGTATGCCCGGTCAAAATTGAAGAAATAGTCGGAGACATCATGAACCAAAATTGAGTCAATATAGTTTTGATTCCCCGTTATCAGAAATTCAACCTATGTATTTTTGAAGCTAGGATTCATCATTGCATTCACATTCTATTGTCTATGTTTAGGATGCATAAAAGCAAAAGCGTGAGGAAAGATTGCTCAAGCTTCATTTTTGTTTAAGAAAAAAATGGTCTTTTTTTATGATCAGGGGAAAATAATTGTTGTGGGAGGTTTTAAATACTTATATTTTTAAATTTTTGTTTGGGATTGTATCGATATTCTTAAATTAACATTATATTTTGATTTTTTTATAAGAGATTATTTTTAATAATAATAAAAAGTATGTTACAATATGTATGGAATTATTGAATGTTCTCCATATGATTTTTATATTGAATTTAATTAATTTAGATCTATATGATAAAATCTTTCAAGGTGAAAACTTTTTTTTTCAAGAGATTTGATCCTTCTCAACACTTGATAGATAGGAAATTAACATGGATCTAAGCTAGTTTAGTTAATTATAATTTTTACTCATATATATATATATATATATATATATATATAATTTGGTTAAGTCAAAATGTTTAAATAACATAATATAATAGGCCATTACAACATCTTTTCCATATTGGGAAGGAAAGTCGTAGCTCAATAATAGTGAATTATTCACATCTATGTTTATTAGTTCAAGTGTGTGTGTATATATATAAGAAGGAAATCCATGTAAATATGTATGTGCACATGATAGAGAGGGATATATATTAGATATATATTTATAATTCCATATCTAATATATAAGCAATTCCAAACTGAACTAGAGAAAATAAAAGGAGTTAGGCATAAGATGAAACTCCAAGATAAACACATATTGCATGGTGGCTATATACTTTAAGATAAACACAAGATATGCATTCACTAAAGAGACTATGGGTCTTTGAGCATGGTAAAAAAAGTTTGTCTTTGACCTAATTAACACTATTCAAACCCACACCATGCAAAAGGTTCAAACTCATGTGCTCAACTATGGGCCATCTCTATGCTATATAAAAAAACATATGTGGATAGCATAATTAGATTGAAGGATCTTTTAGTTGTTCAATAACTAGCATTTGCACCAGAGGTTGCAAAGAAAAAAAGTCGTAAAATCGATCTAAAATCGATGCAATATATGCACAACATTATAATGTTTCAAAATGATATATTTACAATGTCTAAGATCATTCAATCAACATTTATTACCACGACAAAGAACAATATAAAGGTACTTTCCTTGGACATAACATTTGAAGTGCTTCCATGGTGCTGGATAATTTCTACAATAAACATATTATAGTTATTGTATAAAAATCAATATTGGAAACTAGTTGCAATTCTTCTAATCAAAATCTACATCACAATTACAATACTAGAACAAATTGAAATCGTCAAGCTAAGTCTAAGCAATTGTAACTCCAAAAATATCTAGAGACTAATACTAAAAATTACTTGTTTGATATCATGTATCATTCTAGATGTATAAAACTCAATATTGGAAACTAGTTGCAATTCTTGTAATCAAAATCAACATCACAATTACAATACTAGAACAAATTGAAATCGTCAAGCTAAGTCTAAGCAATTGTAACTCCAAAAATATCTAGAGATTAATACTAAAAATTACTTGTTGGATATCATATATCATTCTAGATGTATTATAAATAAAACGCAGCCTTTGTAATATTACCTTGAAATTGTCAAGCTAAGTCTAAGCAATTGTAACTCCAAAAATATCTAGAGACTAATACTAATAATTACTTGTTTGACATGTATCATTCTAGATGTATTATAAATAAAATGCAGTCTTTTGTAGTATTACCTTTTTACACAGTCAATGTATAACTTATGTGGTAATGGTAGAACTATATGTCATCTTGCCATGACCTTTGGGAAATTAGCTCTTACTATATAATTACTATATGTAATTTTGCCATGACCTTTGGGCAATTGGCTCTTACTAAATAATTACAGCGAAACGAAATAATGAGGTGAAATAAACTCAAATTTTGGGACCTTTAGTTCATAAATAAAATGATCTATTGCAAAAAAAAACATGGAGTTCGAATGCAATATAATAGCACTATTAATATCTATAAGATATAATTCTATCTTTAAATGGCTGCATTTGGAAGTTATTATTTCAATTGGAAACTTTGAATTAAAAATTAACAATAGAAGTGCAACGACAATGGCAACAATGAACATTTGTTTGCTAAATAAAAGCTTACAACAATGTATAATAGCACACTTGAAGGTACCTACCACGAGGTTCACGTGCTTCATTTGTTTGCAAAGAACCATAGCCATGGCTATAAGGGCACCTTGACGAACAAAATCTACCACATTTGATGTTAATGGTGTTGGAGATCAGATGCACAGCTAATTAAATCAAATACTCAGCAAATAAAATCAAGCACAAGAGACACAGCTTTTAACGTGGTTCACCCAACCAATCTGGGCTACGTCCACCAAACATAGGCATCGGCAATTTTATTAATCAAACAGGAGATTACAAACTTAAATTAAATTCTCACAAACTCTCACACCCTCCTACCAAAAAACAATCCGTATGAATACCTGTTTTATAGCAAGGAGGATCTAACTGCCTCATAAATCCTCTCAACTCAAATTTAGGATGCATTAACTCCCTCCCAACAAACTGGAGCTAATCTAGGAACTAATTCCTATTGTTGTCAACTACTGAGATTTTTCCTATTTTATTCAAAACAGAAAATCTCAACAAATGGTTCCAAAAGCAAAATGGCCTCACTTAATGTTGTGGTTGTACAATAGACCCAATAGACCCACTGCCAAGGTTGCTCCACATCTGACATGTGGATTATATGTTTGTGGATTATATGACTAAGACAGTAAAGAAACTATTTGTGGGGTCTGTTAAATTTGCAGAGTTTGATTTAGCACCAGCATAAAGGACCCAATGCCAAACATGTTGTTCGTGATTGTGATAACGAGTAATCTTTTTACAGTTCTCGATAACCATTAACGCAATTGGATGGCCAACAAAATTTTCTGTTTTTTAATTTTATCTCCACATTTGAATACGTTTCGTCTCCCATCCCATTCCCTCACATTCCATAACTAGGACACACCAAAAGAGAACATAAAACAAACCACAGGAAAAGAAAAGAAGGCAAATCTAGCATTTGTTTTGCTTTGTATAAACTTATAATCAAATTACAGAGTCAGTAGTAGAAAAAAAAAAAAAAAAAACATGTATACCCATGATAATCAACAAAAATAATAACAATACGCTGCAATTTTTACAGTCTTTTGCTTAGGTGAAGTGACCAAACACTATGTAATTGGCAAATGTCCTTTGGATTAAGAAGCAATACATCTCGCATTTAGCACTTGAGATAAAGTATGCTTTTAGCGCAAGAGCAAATCAAGTTTCTTCGTGTTATATTGCTAGAGTTGCTTCCTAAATCTCCAACCCCAATCTTACCATACAGGGCCTTAAATATTCAACTCAATTTATGTTGTTCTTTGGGAGGAATCCATCCTATTATATGTTTGATAGTTGGCTTGTTGGAGGACAAAGTCTTTTGATGAGATAGTAATCTCATAAACTATTTTTAAAGAGACAAGGACCCTGTATAGGGCAGAGCATATCTCGGACAAACATTTTTAGCACATGACAATCATAAGAGACGATAACCATGTACAAGGGAGAGCATATCGCGACCTAACATTTTTAATTGCTTGTAAACATAAAATCTTTTAAAGGTAACTTTGGAATTAACGATCAGGAGTATTAATGCTCCAGTTAGTAGATAGAGGTAGGTGGCCATAGCTACTGGATTTTCACACATATCTCCTAGTGTTTTGATATCTGTGAGGATAGATGAGTTACTATCTATCTTATTTAGTCCTGAACAAATAAACACTTAGATTTTCATGGCCTAGCTAGTGACATTTTTGATATCTATGATGTCCCCAAGCTATATAAACACCATGTTCAATATAAAAAGAGGGTTCATTGTGTTCTCTATCTACACTTGAGATTAGACTAAAAAATTACTACTGCCTTCCGAAGACGACTGCTTTGCATCTGCTTCATATCCTGCCGGAGAATTTTGTACAAGATAGTTTGACCGATTCCTTTATTGCCTGAAATAAAATGTTTGAGGCAATAAGTTGGCCTCACTGGAAGTTTTCAAGAACGAGAACCTCAAATATGAAGCATTCAGTGAAAAGTAAGGGGAAAAATTTGCATCTTTCAAAGCTTTACATAGTTAAAAATCAAACGGAAAGCAGTGATACTAAGCAGTTTACCATGTAACAAAACACCCGGATGTGCCAATAACAATGGTGAAAGCCTTGCGAGCTGTTGCCTGTTCAACTGGCAGATTTCCTGCTTTCACTGCTGCTTCTGTGTGCAGACCAAGAAAATCCACACAGTTCAGATCCAATCCTTGCGATGTCCAGGCCAATTCAAGTATAAATTTCAGTAAACAAAAACCAGAATCAAATGCGTTCTGGATACCTGGCAGTGGCAAAAAAATCAAGATATGGAGTGATCGCATTATGAACCAGCAGCCGATTGAAAGCAGAGTCAGCTTGAATGAACTGCGTCGCTGGATGGACAGCAATTCCCTGCGCACGCTCTGGGACATTTCTATTTGGCATGAAGGCTCCTGGGCAGGCTGGATCCATTTCAACGGTCCGGCGCAGCTGGGGAAGGAATGGGCCACGTTAATTAACTGTCTTCAGGGAAACGCACCCATCAGCAGAAGATCAAGAGACAGGAAGGGATGGGGCACGAGCCTTAAAGGCTATACAGTTAACCAAGGATATGCAAAGCTTAGCGAGATCCCCTACGCTCCTCCGGACCCTGCTCCATGGCGCGGCGTGTGGAGTTCTCCTTCGCTGCCAAAAATCGACATCTTTGCATGGCAGGTATGTCATTCCAAAATCCTCACATTTGACATATTGCAGAAAAGAGGTATGAACGGTCCCTCCATCTGCCAGTTATGCAGAGAAAGCGAGGAGACAGCGGCCCATCTGTTCCTCAAGTGCCCATTCTCAAAGCTTATATGGACCGCTCTTAGCCCTCAGCCAGATCTTAATCTCCCCAGCTCCACGGCAGACCTCTTTGCTACTTGGGCCCATAACTATCCAGGGCCTGCCCCTAAAAATCTGATCATAAGAAAGGCGTGGGCAATTCTACCCAAGATCACAAGCTGGCAGATATGGTTGGAGCGTAATAGAAGGATTTTCAGGGACACAAAGCACAACTACAGGACTCTGGAAAACAAAATCAAAAGCCAAATCAAGGAATGCCTGGGGGATACCAGAGATGATACCAATTTGAGTCAGCAAGACATGGCCTGGGCACTGTCTCTCGGCCTTCAAATCAGGCCAGCAGAAAAAAAGAGCCCTATAAATAAATACTGGCAGCTAAGGAAATCTGAAAGTGATATGCAAAGCTGGATTAAAATGCAAGAAAATCACTCCCTCTTTTTTGATGGGGCAGCAAAGAACAACCCGGGCAAAGCAGGAGCAGGAGGAATCGTGCTAACTCCAAAAGGAGAAAAAGTCCAGTCCTTTGCCTGGGGCCTTGGCTATGCCTCCAGCATCCAAGCGGAGGCTTTAGCCCTCTTCCAAGGTCTCCAATGTCTAAAAGAATTAAATATAAAAGAAGCCAATATAATTGGAGATTCCCAGATCATCATCAACTCCATGATTTCCAACTCCCCTGTCAAGGATCTCAAGTTAGCAAGAATGATAACCCGAATTAAAGGATTGGAAAGGCACTTTCAGAAGCTAAGATATTATCATGTGCTGCGAATGCACAACAAAGCGGCGGACAGCGAAGCTAATAAAGCAGTCCTCCTCCCTGAAGGAACTAAGATGAAGGACGGAGAAGAAACTTGGGAACCAATCCCATAACCAGATTTTCGCCATGTTTTATTGCTGGCTATTAAACCAATTTGTCTGCACCTTCAAGTGGGGGAAAATCTCAGACTTGGAATTCTTGATATCTTCAACAATTAGGAAATCGGCAAGCTTTAACTGTATTCTCTATCTCTGCGGAAAGCAGCAACAAAACATGGAGCTATCAATTGTAACAGCTATTACGGCATTCACGCCAAGAGGAATATAACCAATCCATAACCGTTTCTGTTAAAAAAAAAAAATAATAAAAAAAAAGAAAATGAGGCAAAATTTAAAGACATTAACAAAATTGGAAAATTCTACAACAACTAAAATTAAGAAATTCATAAGAGTATAGACCAATGCAAGCTTCAAAATGTTAAAATCAACTAGAAAATCCCAGATAAAAAGAAAATCGATGAAGAAAATTTATAATTGAATTGTTTTACCATAACCACAAATCTAAATTAAATTTCAGCCAAAAAAATGATGCTCTTTCTGAGGCTATTTTCAAAATTTCCTTTAGAGAGCATTTTATAGCTTGGGAGTTTCTATATATACTTCCCAAACCTCACGAAACAATGGCAACATGGGTACTTGATAAGCATGGAGATGCATTTATGCCCCAAAATGAAATTTAAAAAGCCCTCCTTCAGATGAACACCATTTGAAAAGAATATAAGCTGTCGAAATGGAAAATTTAAAGTGGGTATTTCAAAATATCCCTGGATTATATGCTCCATATCTCACAATTGCAATGGTTGCTCCCCCAGCTTGACCAGGATAGCCCACATAAAGAATACCTGAGATCTTGTTATTATCCTTTTGCAAAGGATATATCAAAAGGACCCCAGACATGATCACAAGAACTATAGGTCCCTTGGATGCAGCAGAAACTTGGGATATGAGTTGTTGTTGCTGGCCAGGTAATAGCAAAGTCGTTCTGTCTAAACTTTCTTTCTCTAATGTTTCGTCTCCACCTACTATCAACACTCTTGCATCTGCATTTCCTGCTGTCTAGACTTCCCAACCTAACAAATTGTTTCCACTGCATAAAACATTTGCACACCCAGCGGCGTAAAGAGTTTTAGTTTACGCTGAAAGGCCCTAGACGGGGGTCGTGTACTTGCATGGAGTGTCGGCCAACAATATAAAAAAAATGGATTATGTAATCCAGGGGATATTCGGTAAATACTAAAATCTAATGTTTTCAAGTTTCAGAAAAAATGAATCACCATCTAATGAATCCATACCAGTATAGTTTCCTATCATTGTTTCGGTGACATTTGCGTTGGGGCCAATAACAGCCAAGGAGTGGACTTTGTTAGCAGCCAATGGCAACGAACCATCGTTCTTTAGCAACACTATCCCCTGCCTCGCAGCCTCTAGCGCCAGCTGCTGATGTTTGGCTGTGCACACATCCTTTGGTCCAAGGTTGCCATATGGTTGCTTGGCTGGATCCCCGTAGAACCAGCCAAGGCGCATCGCATTGTGAATCTAAAAAGATCTGCATCAACAACATATTTTGGCAGCTTCCCTCTTTCACTGCTACTTCTGTGTGCAAACCAAGAAATTCCCCACAATTCAGATCTAATCCTACGATGTCCAGACCAATTCAAGAATAAATTTCAGTAAACAACAACCATAATCAAATGACATTTTCTATTAGATAAGATTCAATGTGGATTCCTGCCTGGCTTCTGTGAAGAAAATATGGATTCCTAAGAGGCATGAACCCTGATTTTTTAGGTTAATGTAGAAGCTAAGGTTTCATATTTATTAAGAATAGAGAATTAGTTACAATGGGCACCTAGGTTACCGTAACGAATTTCTAACGCATTATTTTACTGTAACTAACTTCCAACGCATTTCCACCTCAGTGTTTAGTGTAACCAACTTTCAACGTAGTGTCCTCCACGGCCTATAATGATCCAACAATGGAAATTTTTTTAATCGTCTAATGCATTAAATCAATGGCACAAGACATAACATAGTGACGCATAGGGGAGTTCTCCCCATAGGGAAAACCCTGCGTAACTAGCGTTTGCACTATATGTTGCAAAAGAAACGCCACAAGGCAATGGCATAAGAAACATTAGTGATTTTGTTTCTTTTTTATCATATGTTATGTTTTAAGGAAATTCCAACCAAGATATGTTCAAAGTGAAATTAATGCACAACACTTCACTCCAAAAGATTTATGAAAATTCTCTTCATTAAAATTATGGAATCTTTATAAGTAAATGTTTTAAATCAAACATTTCATAGCAAAGTAATCTCATATCACCTTAATTCACAATGCAATGGATAATAGTTTTTGTTCATTAGAAATTGGTCTAATTTTATGAGGAAAGCTTAATAGAAAGACTTTAGTAGTAAGGGGAACATTAATAAACTCCCTCATCATTTGTTATATAATGTTGTTAATTTAGCTACTTGCTGCGTCTTATCCTTATTTTAGCCATGTAATATGTCCAAACTATAAAATAATGGTATTATGTATTCTCTTTGGACCTTTGTATCCTTCTAGTGCCATCAATAAATTTAAATTTTCAAAATAAGGTTTCCTTCTTGTGATAAAAAAATGTCTTAGATGTAATACCTGTCTATTGAATTTCTCCAGCTTTTATTCCCAAGAAATTCTATTAAAGATTCAAAAACAGTTTTTTAATTTCTCTGGCACAAAAATAAATGTCTGAGCTTAAAAAAAATATCACATTTGACACAAAGCTCTTCTTTTTGCAAAAATGATAAACTCACAATCGCAACAGAATCCAATTCGCATAATTGAGAAAGAAGACAGTTCTATACTTGTAATGGAAAACTTGTTAAAAGATCAAAAATAAAATAACCAATTGCTAGATGTGGACAAACGTACAAGTGGCAGAGAATTGCCCAAGTAAATAGATCATCAACAACACTATGCGAGTTATCAATTTAGGGCTTGAATAAATTATTTATGAAGCTTGTGAAATTTGAGAGAATTAGGGTATTATTGTTGAGTTTGATGACAATGTATCAAGTTGTTGCAGAGACATTTAAAAAATTGAAAGAACAAAAGAAATTGCATTCATCTTTAAACATGTTAGACTTTGTTTGGATTGTCTTAACTACCCATATTGTGTAGTAGCGCTAGAGCCTTGTGCCCTGAAGGATGTAGAGTTCACCTTGGGTGCCAATATTTAGAATGAGGGGAAATGCTCAGAAGTTTTCCCCAAAATATGTTGCTTTATTAAAAACAATGACAACTAAATTCATAGTCGGAGCATTTGAGGTAATTGCACTTATATTAGATTTCCAAAACTATAGGTTTCAATTTTGTCTTTCATATTAAAGTAATCACACTATTAATTCCCTTGATTCCCTGTGTCACTACTCAACTTGAGCTTTAAGTTATTTTAACATTAGTAAGGCTTCCTATTTCTTGTTATATCATAATTGCGGAAGACTTCGTATTTCAACTTACTGTGGATGAGGATCGGTTGACTTTTAATTGAGTGTCTAGATTGCTTCTCAAGGGAATATGCTCAGCATATGCTTTGTCTAAGTGCTTATCAATGGTTGTAGTGAGTTTCTGGTTATATCATAATGGCTTAAGACTTCCTATTTCAACTTAGGGTGGATAAGGATTGGTTGACTTTTATTATTTTTTTAATTTAGTGCCTAAAATTGCTTCTCAAGGAAATATGCTCAGCATATGCTTCATCTAAGTGCCTATCAATGGTTGTAGTGGGTTATAGAGTTCGTTAGGTTGCATTGACTTTTAATAAATTAAAAAAAAAAAAAAATGTGCCATGTGGCTCCCTGTGCACCAATTTACTAGGGATTTGAGATTATTCATATTCTAATATGTTCATATTCTAATTAGATGGGGAAATTAATATATAAGCAAATTTTATTTAGCAAAATGGTCCATTTTTTTTTTACAAGAACGGTTATAGGATTTCATTAACTGCTTGGCTAATGGCCACACAATCGATTACAAAGAGAGGAGCAAATTTCAGCCTACCTTTCTACCAAATGGGAATTGGCTCTTGCTCTTATCAGCGTCCTCTTTTTACAATTGATAAAGTGCACTTTGGCTGCTAATTGTCCAAGCAGAAAGATACAAATGAACTGCTGTAAAAGAAGGCAGTAAAACATGACTCTTTACGGGATGGGCGCCCACAGGATTTCCTTATTTTTGAGAATAGTTCCAGCGTCTAAGTGAACTACCTTGTTTGCCTGAATGTTTGCTGCTTTATTATTTGTTCTTAGAATGTGAAAATAATTCAAATGTAGAGACTTTGACATGCTTTTAATCCTTGTAATTAACCTTGCTAGTTGCAGATCTGCTGGGTTGGAGTTGGCCACCATTGCTCTTATGATTACTTGGGGGTCTCCAAAGACATTTGCTTCCCAAATTCCCAGCTCTTTGACGAAGTTTACACCTTGTAAGAGGGCCAACGCCTCGGCTTTTATGCTAGATGTATGGCCTAGACCCCAGGTGAAATTGTGAGGAGAAGTGTTGTCTGGCATATTAATGTGTCCTCCAGCATCGACCTTCCCTGGATTCCCTTTTGCTGCCCCATCAAAGAATAGGGAAGGAATTGGTTGATTGGACAGCCAATCCTAAAAATCTTTCTCATTTTTCCTAATTTGCCAATCTTCGAAAATTGGAGGGGAGCTTCTTGGCTTGTGAAAATTAAAATTAAGGACAGATCCCAGATCTCTGTTTTGCTCGCTGAGATTTGAGTCGTCTCCTATGCCTTCCAGCCACTCGTTTAGTTGGCATTTCACTTAGTTGGCTACTAACTTGTGGTCTTGTTCTTTGCTCCGGAATATCCTCCTGTTCCTTTCCAGCCAAACCTGCCAACTTTTGGCAGTGCACTCCAAGTTGTCCTGATCTTTTTGTTTTTTGGTTGAGCGCCTGGATATCTGGCCATCCAACCCGCGAACAAACCCTGGACAGAAGTAGGGAGAATGAAGTCATAGTTCCAAGTATCTAGCAACTCCTGCCAAATAGAGATTATAAAGTTGCATTCAATCATAAGATGAAGGGCAGTTTCTGAGTTTGCCTTGCAAAGAATGCATCTGGAAGGTCCATTGAATCCTCTTTTCTGGAGTCTATCCTCAGTGAGAATTTTTTGGTGATAGAGGATCCAACAGAAATGATCTATTTTGGGAATAGAGGGGAAATTCCATATGCCCACCCAAGGGGCAGGGTTGGGAGGCACATGAGGGCGCTCAAGACATTTGGTGTATCCCTGCATGATTGTATAGCCTGTCCGATTTCTCCCCCAGCCTCTCACGTCCTTTCTGCCTGCATGGATAGGTGCCAGCCCATGTAGATGAGATCTGAGCGCTGCCCAATTAGGTTGCAATGCGTTGGGCACAGGTAGATGCTTCCAGCCCGCCCAGGTATCCTCTGTCCATCGTGATATGTCCCACAGGGTGTGGACGTTTTCTATAGCAAGCCAATTCTCCAACTCTGTGAAATCTCCTAGCTCTTCCAATGGAGGTCGATCCAGAATTTTATCACTCCATCACTGGATTTGCTTGCCATTTCCAGGAATCCAGTGCGAGTAGTTTTTGATCATCGGAGCAATTCTATTAATGAAAGTGTTGAAGTGAGTTCTAAATGTGTTTTTAGGCTGATCCAAACATCTGAGCCTCCTTCCTCTGGAATATTTCCTCCATAGGCAATATGTGCCCAATTTGGATTAGGAGCAATGATTTTCCAAATTATTTTGGCTCCCATAGCTAGATTTTGCGCTTTGAGATCTTTAAAATTCAATCCCCCTTCAAAAAATGGTTTAGTGACTGTTTCCCAGTTGATTAGGGAAAATCTCTTGTCATTTTGTTTGCCACCTTTCCAGAAGAAGGGCCTGATTAATTCCTCCATTTTTTTGATGATTCCCACAGGTGCCAGGAGGACTGAAAATTTGAAAATCGGAAGACTGCAGAGAACTGCCTTAATGAGCACTAATTTGCCGGCGATGTTGAGCCAAGAGGATCCCCAAGCTTGCATCTTAGCTTTAAATTTGTCTAGTTGGGGAACCCAATCTTTTCTAGATGCCTTCTTATTGAAGATTGGTAGACCCAGATATTTGAAAGAGGACCAAGAAGTGGAGGCTGCCCCAAATATTTGAATGAGGACCAAGAAGTGGAGGCTGCAAATCCAAGGCATCTAGCTATGGAATTTGCAGTAGAAGCAGGGATGTTCCAACAGTATATTTGACATTTACCCTTATTTAACACGCTGCCTGAGATCTTACAGAAGTCGTCCAGAACTGCTTTGAATTTGATAGCCGAGTGCGGTGTAGCAGCTCCCAACAGTAGAGTATCATCAGCAAAGAGGGCATGATTGATGCATTTCACCCCTCTTGCAATACACAGTCCAACAATGTCTTGTTCTTGCTGCTTTTTATTCAAATAGAAACTGAGAACCGAAGCTTGAATGACGAATAGGAGAGGTGAGAGAGGGCACCCATGTCTCAACCCTCTTGAGGCTTTGAAAAAATCAGCAGCCCTTCCATTCACCAAAGGGGCAATCCAAGGCTCCGATATGCAAGCTTTTATCCACTTTATGAGCCTTTGCCCAAATCCCAATTTATGCATTACATCAAACAAAAACCTATGTCTAACACAGTCAAAGGCATTAGCTAGATCTAATTTAATAACCATACCTTTTTCCTTTCGATGTTGGGTGGAGTGGATTGCCTCTTGCACCAGCACGAAGTTGTCCACCAGCGGCGTGCCCTGGATGAATACCCCTTGATTTTCCGGAATGATTTTAGGGAGAAATCTTTTCACCCTGTTTGCTATCACTTTGGTGATCACTTTGTACCCAATATTACATAGTGAAATTGGACGAAATCTATTGAAGGAGTTTGCCCCTTTTTCCTTAGGGATGAGGGCGAGAAATGCCGAATTTGTGCAGCCTCCAATCTTCTGATAGTTCTGGGATTTCTGAATCATTTTGAGGAATTCCTTCTCAATTATCTGCCAACAGGTTTGTAAAAATCTCAGTGTGAAACCGTCCGGTCCTGGGGCTTTGTCCGGATCCATGGCGAATAGGGCCTCCTTGGCTTCCTTTTGCATGATTTTTCTTTCTAAGATCTGGTTCATCTTGGGGGTGATGAGGTTAGGGACAGCGTCCAGCAGGGAATCATTTTGCTCAGCTCCTATTTCTTCCCTGTATAGTTTCTCAAAATGATCTGAAGCTACCTTTTTTATGCTTGCAAAGTCCTTCAGAACTTTGTTTTCTTCTTTTATTTCAATGATGGAGTTCCGTCCTTTCCTAGCTTGAGCTTGTTTATGAAAGCAAGAGGAGTTTCTGTCGCCGGATTTGAGCCAAAGGCTTCTAGACTTGAGCCTCTAGTACTCCTCTTCTGCCAGGCATGCCTTATGGAAGTTTTGCTGAAATTTGCCCTGCTTTTCCAATTCCTCTTTTGTGATTTCAGTTGTTTCAAGATGGAGATGTTGATTTTATAATTATGTTTGAGATTTTTTCCTTTCCGCAGCTGGGTTGGGCAGGGTCTTGGGTCCAACAGTCTCTGACCTTGTCCATAAAGTCTGCCTCTTTGATCCAAAGAGAGCTGAACCTGAATGGAATGGGCCCGAGGTCCTTAGGGGTCAGTAGTTCCAAGCTAATAGGCTTGTGATCTGATATGCTGCTATGAAGGATGTGCGATCTAGCTTCTAATCCTAGAAGCAGGAAGGAACTTTGCACCAAAAATCTGTCCAGTGTTGCAGCTATGTGTCCCAGGCCAACCCTCTTGTTTGACCACGTGTACTTGTCGGCGGTCGGCTTAATATCTATCAGATCCCAATCCTGCATGAGATGATCCACTGATTCTCTTACCGGATCTCTGACAACACTGCCTCTTCTTTTTTCTGACGAAAGGAGGGTGAGATTGAGATCTCCGCTATAATAATGTTTTCCAAATTTTCCAGATCTGCCAAGTTTTTGATGGAGTCCCAGCAAATTTTCTTTTCACCTGCATTGTTAGGAGCATATACATTGACCAGACTGATAATTTATTTAGATTCTAAGTGCTGCAATTTTAACAAAATCCAATGAGTGTTCAGGGACTCGAAGATAAGGGAAAACTTATTTGGATTCCAGAGCAACCCAAGTCCTCCTGAAGCTCCACGGGCAGAGGTTGCATGCGCTCCGTCTTTTTTCCAAAACTTTTTGCTTGCTTGGAGGAAGGTTAAATCCTCCAGTTTAGTCTCCTGGATGAGAAGAATGTTCGGGGCTTCCAGTCTTGTTAGACTCTTCATTGCTTCTTCTTTTGCTTTGGAGCCCATTCCCCTACAATTCGAGGAGACTATCTTCATCATTTATTTTTGCTGTGGTGAGCTCCTTTGGAGCTCTGGGTTTGGATCCTCTTCGTTTTCGGGGTTTTTGCTAGGAGTTTCTCTAGCGTTGGCTGGCTGCCCTGGAGCTTGTCTTTGTATGTTTCTTGATCCCTTTTTTCCTTTGTTGACATTCGGCCTCTTGTAGATCTTCTGGGGGTAGACTGCGAATCCCCTATTTCCCCTTCTTCCTCCGATTCCTCGGACTCTTGGGTTTCCTCCTCCTCTTTTAATATCTTCCCTTTGGATCTCTCTGGTCCGCTTTTAGATTTAGGCAGAGAGACTTCTTTCGGAGTTTCTGTCTCCTGGGTATTCATTATTTCAGATCCAAGGATCTCAAATTTATTCCCTTGGCTCTCCATGGAAGGATGTTGTGCAGGGCCCGTTTGGGGGGCTCTGGCGTTAGTATTTGCAGTCTTCCTGAAAGAAGTTTTGGGTCTTTTTGCCTGATTCCATCCTTCTTCCTTTCCTTTTTCCTCTACCCCTTTGGACGGGCAATCTCTAGCGAAGTTTTCGTAGACTTGGCACTTCCGGCATTTGAATGGCAGTTGTTCATAGTCCAGCTTCTGGACATGCATCCAAGGACCTACCCTTATTTTGATGGCTTCTGGTAGTCCGACCTCCAGATCCACCTCCACACAAATTCTGGCAGTCATACTGATCCTTGTTGTTGGCCTTATCTATGAATTTCCCAAGAGTGTTTCCAATGTGTTTCAGAGAGTCCCAATTCCAACAGTGAACCAGGAGATTGGGAAGCCTTACCCATACCGGGACCGCAAATGCACATCCATCGCCAGATCGAAATCTGGCGTCTATTTATTTAGGTACAGCCCTTGTGGCCCCATGAAGTAGGAGCCATTTCTGAAAATGAGATCCTTGTTTTCTTTTTCTGAAAATTCAAATAGGAAGTATCCTCTTCCGAGGAAGTAAGATGTTACCTTGTTCTTGATCAGTGAAGCCCAATTTCTAGCAACCCCGTTCTCTGTTGATTTCTGAGAGGGTCAGAGACCTATAAACTGACCAACCAAAGCACGATCCGCCAAAGATAAAGCTACTTGAATCAGACCTTCAGAGGGAAGAGCGATCTCGGGGATGTCTTCAAGTCTTTTCACAAATTTGGCGGCTTCCACAACTTTCTTCTTAGGTAGAGGCCAGCAAGGATCTGAAGGCCTCAACAACAGAAAACGGAGAAGGGGAGGAGGGCCCCTGGGGGGGATCTGACTCCTCCATGGCGAGCAGTAGAACAAACCCTAGCCGACCGCAGCCAAAGGCTAAAGCTTTCAATAGACAAACCCTAGCCGACCGCACTCTGAAGGCAGAGCCCTCAGCGGACACCCCGCAGGGATCGGAGAGAGCAGGAGCGGGCAAGCGCGCAGAGATCTAGATCCGCAGGGTGCGGATCTCGCGAGTTGCAGGGCCGAGGGAGCGCGCGCAGCAGCTCAGAGCTCAGGGGAAATCTTAGGATCCAATTCAGCAAAATGGTCCATTTTAAAATAAGATGTGTAATGTTTTTTTTCAAGTTAAATTAGATTCATGCCAGTTTTTTTTTCAAGTTAATTAGATTCATGCCAGGTGGCTCCTTGCCCACCAATTTCCTAAGGATTTAAGATCATTCCAATTCTAATGAATTCATATTCTAATTAGACTTGGAAATTAATATATAAGCAAATTTTATTTAGCAGAATGGTCAATTTTACAATAAGATCTGTAATACCTTTTTATTCTCAAGTTAAAGTTGACCCATAACCTTTTTATACATGGTTAATCAAGAAATTGTGTGCATTTCTTTGTATTGCAAACCTTTTTTTTGTTGCAATAATTTTTTTATTATATTTATGAAGCCTTCAGTTATATAACCGCATTAATATTTTTAATATGATTTTACTAATATATTTTTAAAATTTAACTTCTAATTTATTATTAGATTATTTTTATATTTTCTAGAGTAATAAAAATGGCAATTGCCCAACAATGTCCCACAAGATTTGTTAAGAATTTAAATAGGTAGGTTAGTACACAAGATTTGTTAAGAATTTAAATAGGTAGATTAGAACAATATCTCGAATGGCTCTCAGTTGTAATTCCATTATTATTTAATCCTAGCAGGAGTTAGAGAATCTGACAAAAATCTGCAATACCTTTAAATAACTTTTGAATTAGTGCAGGCATCTAACCATGTTTGAATTTGAGTTACGAGAACTTTTCAGAGGCCAAGTAAACAATTGAGCTGCAGATATGGAGTCACCAAAAGGCTTACTAAGTGCGGCTATTGAACTGGATGGTGACAAGAAAATGAGGTCATAATACTTTGAAAAGATTGGGCATCATAATATTGCATCTTTGGATCGTACCTTATTGTCAAACCATTCCATCATTGCAATCGTTTAACCCACAGATTTAAAAGAACATTGTTTGCTTTTATCAAAAGAGATCTAACAAATATCTCCATTTGCAAAATATTATGATTCTAACTATTTATGGACGGGGAGTACCAACAGTCAAAACAAAATGTACATATCCGTTTTTGTATAATCAAAACAAAATATATAAATTTGTCATTTTTTATATAGATAATTGATTGTATATTTCATATATAACAACTAAATTGGGTGGAGTAGGGTCTAAAATTGTTTTAGAATGGCAGTTTTTTGTAAAGAAATAAGTTGATTGTCCAAAATCTTCTTGAATGTAAGAAATAGATTAAAAATTCAAAATCCAATAAGTTGAATGTCCAAAATCTTCTAGGATGTAAGAAATAGATTAAAAATTCAAAATCCAAACACATCCAGAAAAAATGAAAAATGAAAAACTACCATTTACAAATCTCTAACAAATAATTAAATATTAAAATTTGCAATCAACATAAATTCAATAATTTTAATTATAAAGAATTAAAACATCATAAAAATACTTTGAAAATCCAATAAAGACTATAAAGACTGAAACACAATCCAACCAACCTATTATCTAGAAATTTATGAAAAGCAGTTTGAAAATTATTACTATCAGATTGATGAGAAGTGTTTGTTTCCATCACCATCCCATAAAAACTAAATATGTGCAGCTTTCAATAAAGAATATAAGTGAAGGTTTGTACTCAATCTGAAAAATTAGGCAGATAACATAATTGATTTCAGGAGATTAACTCTGATGTATAATCAATAACATATAGATATAATCATAATGATATCAAGATTTATGACTAAGATACTCGGAAATGTTTAAAAAATTTGTATATGTCTTTCATTTCCATGATGCAATACATGTTCAAATAAACACCATATCATATGAATAGAAAGCCTACATACCTGCTAGCCCTTCCATCTGGCCTTATTGTTTCCGTTATATGGCTATACTTGCATGCGTACCTGCTAGCCCTTCCATTTGGCCTTATTGTTTCTGTTACATGGCTATACTTGCATGTAACAGTCAGAGACATTTCAATCAGGACCTTATCGGAATTTGGAATGCTGATAAAATTCTCTGCCATTTTCTTTGGGATCCCATTTGTAGAATGTTGTCTGTCACCCCCTTCCACATGATGTTTGAGTACAGAGACCCCGAAGATCTCTATACGATTATTTATGCTTACTCCACTTCAACAAACTGTAGACCAATAGAAAAAGAGAAATCAATGGTGCAATCTTTGAACAGCAATGGCAAGATGAGTTGGGCTGGTGCAAAAATTCCATCATTGCAAGAGGATGATCAAGGTCCATTCTCAACAAAGAAGAGTTGAAGAGTTGCCATGATAAAAAAAATACATGTATGGACTGAACGGGCTAGGAGGAGTAAAATGAATTGTATGCTCGATACCCTAAACTCTCTGTTACCTGAGGGTCTCAATTCAAAGGTAGTACTTGATGATTGTTGTCTGGAATAACAGTTCAAGATACTAATATAGGCCACGAGCTAAGCAAATGAGTTTAAAATAGATTTTCATGACTGTACAGACATGAGATTCAGATTGCAGAATTGATAGATTCTTATCAAAGTTGATGTTCTAGAGGTTCTAGACACTCAATTGCTGAAGTATTTCTTTCTTAAGTTGACAAAGGAAGAATTGTTGATAAGGCCATTGATTATATCAAGACCCTCCAAACTACCTTGAAAGATTTGCAAGCCCAACAATCAGAATGTCTGAAAATTCTCTTGGTATTCACATCCTTCCTTCAGTTCTAGTAACATCATCACATCCAGGTCTATAGATTCTTGGATCCAAACTTTTGGGTGGCCAGGCTTTCATCACAATATGGGCCCCTGAGAAGACTGGTTTTCTGCCCAAACTATTTTCTATCATGGATGCCAATCAACTGGAGATTGTAAATTGCACCATAAACACTGTTGGATCCAACATGGTGAATACCCTTTATGCTAAGGTAAGTAACAGTTCTGAACTTAACCGTGGAAATAATTTACTGTCCTTTTACCAGCTACGATATTTGATACATTCTAGGAGCTATGTAGACTGATGGTGTTATTTTCCAGAAATTCCTAATCGGATTTTCTCTGTTATATATAGAACTACTTCCTGAAGTGTGCTTTCTTTGATTTTTTTAGTCAAAAAACAATAACCAGCTAGTCACAGCCAAGGACTTGAGCTGTACCATAGATGAACTTAATACCACCATAGCTGGTCCTAAAGAACATACCTTACAAAAGGCTGGCAACAGATAATCTCTGTGGATATCACAACCAGTGGATTTCTGCTCTAAGAGCGATGATTTGTTTTTTTTCTTTCATTTGTGCAATTTCTCTGCAAAATATATCCATTCCCAGGGTGGGATGCATACCTCAAACTACTTCTGATATTCGTTGCAGTTTTATGACATTTTGTGGCTGGGATGCATACCGATAAACTATAACCATTCCAAGGATGTGATGCATACTTCAAACTTCTGACATTGGTTTTCCTGAAAATCCAATGCAGTTTTATAATACGTTGTGGTAAGTAACTAGCGGGT
The DNA here is from genome assembly GCA_031772625.1 of Pinus tabuliformis. Lineage (NCBI taxonomy): Eukaryota > Viridiplantae > Streptophyta > Pinopsida > Pinales > Pinaceae > Pinus > Pinus tabuliformis. The sequence continues at coordinate 680,102,789 of CM062809.1, read as the reverse complement.
TCGGAACTTCAAGCCCCTGTAAAAGCACGGATGCCTATTAGTCTAATAAGCAAAGAGTTACTGCAAATCTACATGAGAATCATTAATTTTTGTATTGAGCTATTATCTGTGTACCCCAGTGTGCTTTTCCACTGAGGTGAGAAAATACTGAAGATTTGAACATAAATACAACATACAATTGTAGCATTATATAAAAAAAAATACTTCACAGACTTAAACCAGATCGCTGGTAAAGCAGTTTAATGGACACTACTTTGGATCATCTATTTTGTAATTGGATACCAATTCAGAAAATATGTTAAGGTAATAAATGACCTGGCACAATTATAAAATCCTGACACTAAGATTTTAAACTTTTCAGATAAACTATGACAATGAATAGAATGGTTTGATAATAAGGTGTGATCCAAAGATTCAATGATTATGATGCCCAATATTTTCAAAGTATTGTGACCTCAATCCTTCTACTATGATGTGCTTCCAATTCTAATTGTTGGGCTGGGTCTTGATGTAATCTATGGCCTCATCAACAATTTTTCCTTTGTCCGCCTGAGAAACAAATACTTCAACAATTCAGTGTCTAGAAAATTAGGTTTGATAAGAACATCAAAAAACACAACTCTGCAATCAAAATCTAACATGTCTGTACAGACATAAAAATCTATTTTATACTCATTTGCTAAAATTAGGTTTGATAAGAACAGCGAAAAACACAACTCTGCAATCAAAATCTAACATACATAAAAATCTATTTTATACTCATTTGCTTAGCTCATGGCCTGTATTAGTGTCTTGAACTTTTATTCCAGACAGAAATCATCAAGTACTACCTTTGGATTGAGACCCTCAGGGAATAGAGACTCTAGAGTATTGAGCATACAATTCATTTTACTCCTCCTAACCCTTTCAGTCCATACATGTGCTTTATGACCAAGGCAACTCTTCTTTGTTGAGGTTGGACCTTTATCATCCTCTTGCAATCTTGGACTTATTGCACCAGTCCAGCTCCTCTTCCCCCCACTGGTCTTAAATTGCACTATTGACTGTTGGTTTTCCATTGGTGTCGAGTTTGTTGAAGTGGAATAAGCGGAAACAATCGTATAGAGATCTTCAGAGTCTTTGTACTCAGACATCATGGGGAAAGGGGCTACAGACAACATTCTCCAAAGGGGATAAAAAGAAAATGACAGAGAAGTTTATCCGCATTCCAAATTCTTATAAAGTCCTGATTGAAAGCTCTTTGAAAATTACATGGAAGTGTAGACATATATAAGAAACAATATGGCCAGATGGAGATTGAAAGAGTTGCAGCTATGCAGGCCTTATCAATTGAATGCACTGAATCTATAATACATATCATTATAAAATGCCAAATTCATATATTTTGTTGTGATTATGCAGAAAGAGATATATGTACATTACGTTTTCATTGTTGGTAGTTCCCAATCCATGAATATTTAGACTCATAATCTTTTGCAAAAGGGAGACACTCGTCGGATCTCTTTTGATAGAAGCGAACACTAAGATTTTAAACTTTTCAGATAAACGATGACAATGAAGAGAATGGTTTGACAATAAGGTGTGATCCAAAGATTCAATGATTATGATGCCCAATATTTTCAAAGTATTGTGACCTCAATCTCTTGTCAATATTTTCAATAGCTCGGTTCTGGTAACACAAATTCAAACATGGAATATTCAAATGTGAATTAAAGGTACTGAACATTTTGTCATATTTGGTAAACTCTCTGCTAGGTTAAATAATAATTGAAATAGACACAAACTTTTATTTTTAGAAATTGAAATAACGTAAGAAGTCAGTTTTGATGTTTAGAGAGGTGCATTCTATATTATAATTCAATATAAGGGTGATGTGTGATTCTATCTATGTATATATATATTTTTTTAAACATGGAATTGAGAAATGACAGATCTCGGTAATTTTTCATAAACCAGAGAAGTATGAATTCAGTGAGCATTGAAAGTAAACTGCTCCCCACATTCGAAAGAACGTGTAAAGCTATTCAAAGTAAGGAAAACTGGATGGTGATGTAGAAAGAAGAGCAGAAGAAATTGCTATGGCCTGGATCAGCAGGCTGTCCGGCGACAAGTCTGGCAACACTAACTGGTCTGTCTTGCAGGATTTGGTGTTCCCCTCAAAACCCTTGTCTCTTCAGAGAGCATGATCGGTTCCAGGCACTCAAACACAATTGCTTCATGGTTGATTTTACATTGATTCCAACCACTCAGGGAGCTAAAAAGCATTATAGATGTAAATATATGGTACCATTAAGTATAGAGTTCAAAACTTTAACCTCTTTATGTTGTTTTGTGCTTGGAAGGGTTTAAAATAACTGCAGCTACATACCTTTCGGCCTATTAACTAATGAGAGGTATAGTAAAACTTCAAATTCTAACCTCATAGATTAAAGAAATTGAAACTCAAACCACAATTAAAAATAAATAAATTCGAAACTCCAACCACAATTAAAATAAATAAATTCTCAAAAGTTCAAATCTCCTGCATACTTGAGGGATATAAGAACTGCAACTAGAAAACTCTGGCCTTATTACCCACTCCGAAGGATTAAAAAACTGATCATTACATAATTTTGTATTTATTTATACTATATGAAAACTTATCTTAACTCAATCGTAAAATAAGCAGTGAGATAGTTATCACTGTAGGCTATTGGCTATAGCAGGCTAAATATCATTGTTATTCAAAGAAACGTATTTCACCTGGAATTACTAATGGGTGGTCAATAAGGGAGAAGGGTTTCACTCCCACCAGAACACCTATGGATATTGGGTTATTGTTAATGCCTATAGATATTGGGTCATTGAGAATGCTTATGGATATTGGGCCATTAACCTTTTTCCTTATTTTTAAAGTGAACAAATTCTCAGCAAAACAGTTCACTAAGACATACTCTCATAGTTACACTGCTAAAAAAAATTCATTCCACACCATGTACAGAAGATCTGGATAAAATGATTATCAAATAAACTAATGACCTTGACTGTGCAGGATCATAATCCAGTCTGTCCTCTGCCCGTAAGGGGCTTTACCTTCATAAAACACGAGAATTTTCTTCAGGCCGATGCATTGAAGCTGCTCGTTGTGAATTACCCTGTCTGAACCCGTGGCCTTCAAGTAACCTGACTTGGCCAATCTGTTAGGCTGAGCACTCAAATTCTCGTGGTATCTTGGAACAAAGAAGAACCATTGCCTCTCCCCAGCATCATAAGCCAAAGCTGAAAGCAGGCGAATATATAAATTACTATTCTTTGAATTTTTTATAACAATTCTAACCTGAGAAGTAGCTGAGAGAAGATAAACATACCTGGTAACTCGCAGGAATCGTATCGGTACAAGTCTAATGTTGGTATGATTATATCGAAGCTCATTGGGTGGCCGCCTTGATCCTTTTCTTCAGATAGAAACCAACCAGTTGAGATACATGATTTAGTTTAGAAAGCACTCAGTGAAGATTGTTAATGACAACAGTCAAAGCTGGAACAAATAGTTGATAGGTCTCTGTCCCAAAAGAATGGGACAGTCAATGTTTTTCTTATTAAAAACAGAGGTTACAAAGTGATTGTAACTACTTTTCTTTTAATGAAAGTGTATGTTTTCTTCTTTTTGGAAAATTAAAAAGAAAAAAAAATCTTTATAGAAAAAAAAAGTGATGCACTCTAGCTCTCCTGGACCTCAGGCACAGATCTAAAACTATATTCCTGAGCTCAAAAACATACAAATTCTCGATAGTGCATAATCATATGTCTCTCCAAGTCTGCGCCATTAAACTGACTCCTTAAAACCAAGTCGAACTGTCTCATTGAACTCAAGTCTCACAAGTGAACTGTCTCTTGAACTTGAGTCAAACTGCCTTACTGAAATGAAGTCAAACTTACAGAATTTGTATTTATGTTACAGTAGTTTTGATGGAAGGTTAAGATTTTGATTTTCTAGGGGTAGGACTTGTATTTATGTGCAGATACAATCACCATGGTCTAGATATTTAGCGCTATCAAGGTTCAAGACTAACTGAAGAAAGTGAGCTTCATAAAACTTCTGCTTGAAAATTTGGAGTCAAGAATGAAAAGTTCTGCCAATGGGATTGGGGTTAAAAGATTGAAAATGACAGAATGTCAGACACCCACAAACTTTTAGTTTCCCTTAAGACATGAGTAAGGGATTGAGGCCATGTTAAAATCCTAGATAATTTTGATGATAGTATATCCCGGTCATGATAACTAAGCCACAAAAAACAACTTATGCTCTGCATTTCACCCTTTGAGGGCCACTTTTCTTATGATGCTGGACCTATTCAGGTCAATTGCAATACTTTTCTTTAAGTTAAAGAATCCGTCCTTGGATAAAATAAAATAAAATAACCCTAAAGACATGAGTAAGGGATTGAGGCCATGTTAAAATCCTAGATAATGTTGATGATAGTATATCCCGGTCATGATAACTAAGCCACAAAAAACAACTTATGCTCTGCATTTCACCCTTTGAGGGCCACTTTTCTTATGATGCTGGACCTATTCAGGTCAATTGCAATACTTTTCTTTAAGTTAAAGAATCCGTCCTTGGATAAAATAAAATAAAATAACCCTAAATAATTTCTTGCAAAGTCTGAATCATTACATTCAAGGAAACAAGGCCCAATTATACCCCTTAGTATTATACTCACATTTTAAGATACTTGGTATAGACCATTTGCTGATTTTGTTTATAATTAGCGTGTAGACTGGAAATGTAATAGGGAATTCTGTTTAGAGCTCTCGTTGTTGTGCAAATGTATGGGACAAGGACTTCCAATTACAAACGAAGACATAAATCCAAAAATAGAAAGTGAGTATGTGAATTTTTTATTGTATTGATAATAACTAGTATACCAAAGGAATCATTATATTCAAGGAAATAAGGCCCTGTTAAACGTTGTACTCACATTTATAGAGATTTGGTATTAGACCTGTTACCCACCAATGCGTAGAATAACTTTGGAAAAGGATGAGGGATGTACAGAGCAAAGTTGTTCAGCTTTGGTAGAAAATGGGAGGACAAATTATTAGAGTTAGAAGCTACAAGCATTGCACCTCATATCATGGTAGTTCAATGAGGGCATGGGTCGAGGTCGAGTAAAAGTGTGTATTTTAGTTTACACATAATCCTCATTCAGTGCCCAAGCTGTAAAACATTGACATCTCACTTCTCTCCATGCAAAAACTCTAAGCTAGCCAGCTGGTAGGTAATTCTAAAGGGATGCACTCCAAAATTCTTGGGCATTGAACATTCATACACATTTCACATTCTAACATACAAAACGTATAACTATAACTTTCAAAACTGGTTACAAGGGCAATACCAAGAAATAAGAGGAAACAGGCAATGACAGAGAAAACATGATAACAAAATAACCCAAACAAATGCATACCATCAGAGATCCAGCACTAATATAGAACCCGTAGTTGATTGAAAACTTGCTCCTCAGATGTCTCTTCATTTCCACATTCTGCATTCAGTAATTGGAACGACTAATCTAAAGCATACACAGTTTCCATCATCACCGGAGCATTGAATCATGACACATCTTCCAAAAATACAATAATACCCTGTGCCAACTACTTTCAGAAGAAGCTTATTCCATTTATCACTGATAAATTGAAGCGACCTAGTTGTGATATCCCCATCCTCAAAACCCTAACCCTAATGGTTTAATTGTTAGAGGATAGAAAAAAGAAAACCAGACATCACAAGAGTCAAAAACTAGCTCAAGAAATTAATAAAACAAGGAAAGCGAAGTAAATACAGAATAATTTTTCATTCATTAATTGTACCCGCGCATGGACTTCACGAGGAAGCTGTGGATCATTGGGTGGCCGCCTTGGATCCTTTTCTTCCGATAGAAGCCAACCAGTTCCTCTTCCGTTGGATGAAATCTGAAACCCGGAAGATCCATCCTAATTATTCATTTGACGGTCTACAGAAGATCTGGATAAAATGATTATCAAAGTAAACTAATGACCTTGACTGTGGAGGATCTAAATCTGGCATCCTCGTTCATAATCTAGTCCATCCTCTGTCCGTAAGGGGCTTTTCCTTCATAAAACACGAGAAATTTCTTCTGACTGATGCATTGAAGCTGCTCGTTGCGAATTGCCCTGTCTGAACCCGTGGCCTTCCAGGAACCCGACTTGGTCAATCTGTTAGGCCGAGCGCTCGAATTCTTGTGGTCTCTTAGGAACGAAGAAGAACCATTGCCTCTCCCCAACATCATAAGCCTAACCTGAAAGCAAGCGAATATATAAATTATTATTCTGTCAAATTTTTATAACAATTCTAACATGAGAAGTAGCTGAGAGAATATAAACATACATGGTAACTCGCAGGGATCGTATTGGTACAAGTCTAATGTTGGTATGATTATATCGAAGCTCATTGGGTGGCTGCCTTGGATCTTTTTCTTCAGATAGAAGCCAACTAGTTCCTTTTGCGTTGAATGAAATCTGAAGCCCGAAAGATCCATTAAAAACTTTCTCTGCAAAACCCTCATTAGGGATAAAAGCTCATCAAGCTCCTGGAGTGGGATGCCCAGAGACGCAGCCTGCTCAGCGAGATTTGAAGCAGCAAGAAAAACTGTGCGGAAAGAATATAAGAAACTAACCTAAACTATATCCAACGATCTGGAACGTTTCAATCCTCTAACATCTGATCGAATTGCTCAAACAAGTACACGGTTGTGACAATTGGGGGAGTTGATGTCAAAGGGGAATTACGTAAATATAATAAATGGGACATAACAATTTTTTGTTTCATTTTGAGAGTTTTCATGTAGTTTGTTCACTGTTAGAATGCTCATAACAGATCTCAAATTTTATAAAATGGATCTATTTAGTAGTTGTAAATGAAAATCTCAAATGGAAACCTATGCATTTCATAATTCATAATTGAATTTGAACATGACTAGGTTTTGGCTTTTTATATCATGGGATGCTGGTTAGAGAGATGGGTCTTTACTTTTTAAACAATCATGAATGCCTTCAAAACATCCACTTTATATATTAGTATTATTGTTTGAAATATTAGAATCCTCTTAAATCCTTATTTAAAGTAAAAATGACCTTAAATTTGTTTTATTATTTATAAGGATGTTTTCCAATTTAATATGTTGAAAGAGGGTCTCTCCTCTACAGAACAATCATGGCAGGTACAAATCTCTGTGGGAGAAATTCAGCATGAAATTGTGGAGTTTAGTCTCCCTGGTATAAGCTAACAGTTTTTTTCTCCAAATTCTGGTAAGTTTTGAATGCACCCTTTTAGTCCTATTAATATGACACTCTACATTGCGTAGGTAGATAATCCTGTAAATATTTGGTTTTTCCATCCTTCTACTATCATCTTCTATGTATCTGAGGATTTTTGCAGACATCTTCAAATATAAGTTATGTTTTGAGTCGGTACTTGGTCTTTTTCTATCTCATTGGGGGCTAAAGATCTCATTGTCTTCCACAGGGATAGTAGTCTTAACATCAGTTTCTATTTGATATATGGTCTCCCATATACTATCTGCCCATGATGTATATTCTATCTACCCTATGATGTATATCTCCCATATACTATTTGCCCCATGATGTATATTCTCATCTTATATGAATATAATGCAACTTTTTTTCTTACTGAAAAAAAATGTTTAAAGAAAAGATCAATTGCTCCTCTTCAAAATGCATTACAGTGCAGTTTCAACAGGCTAATGAGAACTTTTGCAGAATAATTCATCATGATTTACAAAAGCTCTGAAATTACATAAGAAATGACTATACATAATTTCCCTAAATTATTATTAGTTTCAGAAGCTAACATGATTCCATAGGTTTGTTCTTTAATGTATATATCTACGATTTTATTTGAGGGCTTTTATTTTGTATAAAAATTCTTCCGTTACTTCAGAAATATATTACATGAGCATTGACTGAATGTCACTGGTCTTCTTGAGGGAATAGTGTACCAATAACATATATAAAACCTTGATATTAAATCGCTTTCTTCTCATCTGAACATTAGACACAGTTACAAAAAAATCTAGTACCATGAAAACTATAAGATTGCTAGCAGGCATACAGCCTTGGCCTTGAACACAAATGGGAAGGGTTGGTATTATAAAAATCAGTTGAGAGAGTGTCATTCAGACCTGGAATTAGAAAGGGAATTCAGCTCGGGCCTTTTGGGAATGGGCACGTTCCGAAAATCCTGGATGAACAGAGTGCCCAGTGTCGATGCCGTGGAGACCAATCGTGATCTTTTCCCAATAAGTAGCGTGGAAAATGCTTGAACTCGAACCCAGGTTCCCTTGCTGACGCTTCTCCATGTACTATGTCAACATGCGATGACTCCAGAATCGCTTGAGCAACTGAGAGCCCCGTGAACAAAGCACCCAATCGACTAAGCAACCCATGAGATGCTTCACTCCTAATTGCAACCTTTGCGTGAAGTGCTACTTTCCTTGGCGTAGAGTCGAGCTGAAGTGAGGCCATTTGTGGTGAGTTGTGGCCCATTGATGCTTCTGAGAGGCTAATTATTTTTTTTCCACCTTGAGCCCCGATGAGCAATGAAGTTACGAGTGTGTTGATAAGGAGCCTCAAGGACTAGACAATCACCATTGCTAGCCATGCTTGCTCTGAAACCCTGACTTTTGGCGAGGAATTCGAGCCATCAGAGTTTTCCTTTGAATTGTCGAGGTGCTTCTACAAAGTGTGAAGTCTTGAGAGGTTGCAACTTAGGGCATTAGAAACCAGTTGGACATGCTTGGCCGCCAAGGAGACCTAGGCTCTCAAGAGAGCCTGCGTATTGCAATTAGGAACGAGCATCTGAAGGTTAGACAGAACCAAAGGATTGCATATGCTGGGTTGTTCGATCCCCAGAGGAACGAGGAGAATTCCATCGAAATTAGGGAAGAGAGCCTGCATATTGCAATTAGGAACGAGCATCTGAAGGTTAGACAAAACCAAAGGATTGCATATACTGGGCAGTTCGATCCCCAGAGGAACTAGGAGAATTCCATCGGAATTAGGGAGCTTTGCACAAAATGAAGGGAAATAACCATCCACTGACTCGAGAGCCGATAGACTCCCAAGCTATAATTACTAAGAAAAAAAAAAAACCTATATCAACAAAAAAAAATTGCTTTATTAAAAATTTAATAAATAATATAATAATAACATTTAAATGAAGGGCATAAATATATATAAAACGTCATGCGAAGGGAAGTTTGAAAAATAAATCTATCATAAAAAAATTACATGATAGGTAGGAATGCCCATCAGAGATTTATACCTTGGGTGTGAGCCCCTCATATTGAAACATTTTCTTTGGCAACGACAACTCTAAACCATATTCATGCAATGGGTTTTATGAATAAAGTATTACTATAGAGAATATGGACAATACATTTTTCGGTGACAATCTTGATTAAGAGAAAATTGCTTCTAAAGGTTGAGAAAGACTCTAAATATGAGGTAAGATCCACTAAAATTGATAACTGCATACAATATATGAAATACCGTGAAATACCGTGCTTTTATATGCAAATTTATCTATTTCTTAGCCCACTAAAAAGGAACTAGTAAGATGGATACAATACAAATGGAAAGTTAAATGACATGTGGATCTAGAGTTAAGAGCCAAAGGCTTCGTGATTGTCATTTTCAAGAACGAGGACTGAGTCAAAGTCATTGCAAATGGCCCATATTTTTTTAACAATTCTAGGCTATTCATGAATTTTTGTGAAGAGGTATATTGCAGGGACAAAGAACAATTCCTGGCAGCCCCAATATTGGTCCGTATGTTTTCACTACTCAAAGAATTCTAGGATCTTTAAATCACTAACAAAATTAGAAATACCACTACATCTTTAATGAACATCTCATAAGTAACATGAAGAGGCCATTATATTTCATATGCCAAAATATGTGTGTACATGAATATAACATAACCCTTGTAGAATCTATTGAGATCTTGTATCAAGATGAAGTCTGTAAACAAACCCTAGATTATAAACATGTGCCCTTTTGCTACAGTCGTTGTCATGAATATGGTCACTTCTTCTAGGATTATCCACTCCTTCAAGAGGAGCCTAAGAAATATATCTGACCAATAAATCTAAAGGGATTTCGAAGAGATGCGACCAGAAGGACAAATCAACCTCCAAAAAATATGTTTGTTAAACAAAAGGGGTAGTATCTTTAATTCACAAAAAATTCTCAATTATTAATGATCAAGAAGAAGAACTAGGGATTCTATAAAATATTATAATCCTAGATCCTAGATAAGAGAGCATACAACTAAAGGTAACATCACAGAAAAGGAAAACCCCAAAAGATAACCATGAAACTTCAACCTAGGATGATGAAATTTTGCTCGATGCTTAAGTTTTTGAACTGAAAGAGGAAACATATCTTCTAGAAAAGGTTAATAGAATTTGTTAAACTATATTAAAGAGTTGAAAGCCAATGATCCCAGTACAATTCTATAACATCAAAAACTCTAGTATCAATAAATCTAGCTTAGGATAAAAGATCATATTCAGGAATCAATGAAATAAATCGGGTCAACCAACAAGGGATTAGTGGTCCAAATTTTCCATATAAATAACAAGCATCATAGAATAAAGAAGTTCAAGTATAGTTAGTGAAGGACCAATAAAGCTTCAATCAAAATGGTGGGAGATCATTTACCTAACACAGGACATGTCACATTTCTATCATAGTTGTTTTCCTCCTCTAAACACTCTTCTCAATGAAAATAATTTCATCGAATATTAGTGGTCTCAATAGCAAAGGAAATCAAATACTTCTTAAGGAGATAATCAAGAATGAATTTTTGGAAATTGTTATAATATAGAAGACAAAGATATCTAGTGATAAACTAGATAAATAACCCCCGATGTTGGAAAGGATGTGATCAATAACATGACTTTGTTGGAAGCACTTATGGCCCAAAAAACTTATGGAACCCCCTAGAAGTATAATTTACAGACTAGATTACCATGCCTCACATCATGTTAGGGATATATAAATTTATAGGAGCCAAGGATATTGGATATCTTAATATAGTCTATGGCCCCTACATATTGGTAGAAAAAAAATAGTTTTTTTAAGAATATAATAACCATTAGAGCCATTCACCAAGAGGAGCTCTCGATATGGGGTGGAGACTTCAATCTAATAAAATCCCTCGAGATGAAAAAAGGTGGTATCTGAAGATTGGATATAGAATATCAATAGTTTAAGGACCTATTCTATTAACTCTAAGTGATGGATTTGAATACCATAAATGGTACATTCACTTTCAATAAAAGACATGAAGGTAGGGATCAAATTTCCTATGGAATAGATACATGCATTGTCTTAGGATCACTCTTTCAAAAATACATTTGAGTGGAAGTGGCTCCAAACACAGGAAGAAGTGCCAGAAGAGTCAGAAAGAGTCAAAACTCAAAGTGTTTGGGTTGTGTTTGAACCAGGTTCATGTTGAAGATCTCGTCGTCGTGATCACGGTGGTGTGAACGGTTCATCAAACCGAGCCCATATGCGAAAGATAGAGCTCTTCAAAGTTTGACATGACAAGGGAAAAAGTAAGGCCCATAGTGTGCCACATGGCATCCCAGTGAACATGTGGGACCCACTAAGTTTATGTGGCGACTTAATGGCCACTAAAACATCAACACATGGCACAATAGCATTTGTTCTTAACCTGCACAAAAAGACAAAAAAAATATTTAAAATATCAAAAAAAGCTATTTTTTAATAGGGAGAATGGTTATTAATAACCATATAACAAAAATCATTTAATATATAGTTTTTAATATAACTATATAAAAACAAAAATAAATAAATCAAAAGAGCCCATTAAAAAAAAACAAAATCATATTAAATATGGAAAAGGGTTAGTGCATTAAAGTTCAACGAATTGTTTAAGAAAAGAAATGGTCGTTGAATAACCACCGCATGTACCAACGGCTACCATGTCATACCAAACGGTACCATCGTACCAACAATCAAACGGCTCCCAAAAAAACATGTAATGCGCTACCTAACATATGGTTACGGGAGTTATGGGGTGCCGCCCAATGCGAACTCGACCCCCTTCCAAAATAATATGTTGCAGTTTTATAAAACGAAAAAAGTTAAACATGGAGGAGGCGGGTTTTGACTACTTCACTTCTTCCACTCAATTCATAAATCTTAACCAGTGTGACAAACAACTTTTTTAGCTCATTATACTAAAACATAACCTTCATTTCAACAGTGTGCCTAGGGAGCATGGAGAAACCAGGAGTGGGCATGGAAATTGAGGCGAATTTTTAATTCATTTTTAACGCAGGTGGAACTATGACTGAGTGAAATTTCCAAGAGGGTGAAATTTTTGCAGTGTCCAAATTGGACAAATTTTATGTCGATCTTACACCTTTCGACGATATGAACCCAATGGCGCAGTTAGTTTCCTGATCTGAGCAACAGATTTGCAGAGGACCCGGAGGAGGGAATCTTTAAGGAATCTAGGAGGAATCTAAAAGATTCCTTCAACCCTAGATTTTCACTTTGTCAGAATTCAGAAATTTGACAGTTGATTTTGCATTATTTGACGCCACAAATCTGTTGGTGTGTTCAGATTTTCCATTTTCTCATTTCATTTCTCGGCCACTTTTCTAAGTGGAGTGCAGGTGTCAGCATTCATGTGAGAGCAGTCATTTCCGTGCGATTCGATGCCATGAGATCGATGGTCCGAACAGCTTCAGCAGCTTGACATCCTTTTCTTCAGATGGCCCTTGGATGTGAGGTATATGCAGTGTGTTCTTGTACTTCTTTTGCTATGCATTGTGCTGCATAGATCCCTGTTTGATGTTTGATGTGGGATCTTGTTTCTTACTTGTTTTCATGATTCCTACTTGATGTGACGCGGAATCATCTATGTGATGTACTTGTTGTCATGATTCGTCGTGTTTTATGTGAGATCCCTTTGTCGTTATGTTGATGGGATACTCATGTGTCGCAATGTATGATTGCACTGAAATCCCTTTTATGCCATGTTGGCGAGATGTTCATCATCATCATGCATGGGTTTATGTCATACTGATAGGAGTCCTTTTTGACTGAGAGTTCCTGTAGCGGAACATCTCTTGGAGTCACTCCTGCATGAGGGCATTTTCTTTGTATGATAGCGACATCACCTCTTATGTACATCATCACTATTGACAACACTTAATGCAGCAACCTACACCATCTTGACAGCAGGGCCCAAACACGTAATCCCTCTTGGACGAACTCCGTTATCAACATCTTGTTATTTTATGTTGTTGATGATTGTCATGTTCCTCTTCTTTACAGCATGCAAATGTATTCATTAATGTTCTTTTAAAAATGCAATCTAACACATCACGAAAGTAAAAGGTCTTATAAGGGTCCTTTGTCACACCCAGACCTGGATCAAGTGGTATTAGAGCGATCTTTACATGGAGGTGAATTGAAGCATGAACGATGGAACGTGTAGCGACAGAGGATGAAAAAGCAATGTACGAGACCATGCTCAAAATTTCCAGAAGGGTAGAAATAATGTATGAAATTTTATAGAAAGAGACAGAGGAAGAGGAGCGATTGCGGCTTTAGTTGCAAGCCACGGAAGAGGCCATGGAAGAACTGAAGCAAAACAAACATAATCTTCAAATAGAGAACATTGAATTGAAGATGCATCTACATGAAGAGAAAGAGGAAAAACAAAGTTTGCTACGACAGCTGCAAGCAAAGGATGAGGCCTTGGAAAAGCTACAACGTGACCCATGTAAGGTAAAATGTAGTTCTCTAAATTCATGTATGTGTCCTGATGATGATTTCGTTGTTCAAAATCATACCACAGGAATTGACTCCAAACTGTTGAAGAGAATGGGGTATGAAGGAAAAGGCTTGGGCATTAATGGCCAAGGCCTGTCAACCCCATCAAAGTAGAAGAATTACCCTGTAAGGCAGGACTTGGGTATGTCAAAAAGGAAGTTCGGGAATGTGCCAAGACAACTAGTGAACTGACAATAGATGATGAGAATTCCTCATTAGTTCTTTCCAAATTGATAGAGGCGGTAAAAGATGTTTATTTCCTTTCATTTTCGTCTTCACATAGTATGATTTCTGTTGGAGATTTGGAGATCCCAATTACAGGTACAAACATGAGGCTCCTTACCAAGACGAAGCACAAGAAGGAAGAAGAACTTGGTATTAATAACCAAGGCATAACTCAACCATTGGAGGTTATGCAGAGACCTTAATTTGCAGGCTCGAGATACACCAAAGGGGAATGCTCGAAGGTGTCAGATTCTTCCAAGACACCGTCGAAATCGTCGAGGAAAGAGAATGATGGGAACACATCCCCATCATCCCATGGCAGTGCCCATTGCAGGGAAAGAGTTGAGGCAAGCTCTCATTGCCATACTTACACCAAAGACAACAAGGAAAGGTATAACCACTCTCGATGTTCGAATGTTCATTTCAATTATAATCATGTCGCTAATGATGAACGTAAAACATGGAATCGAAAAACATGTACCTTTTGTGGATTACATAATCATACATTTTCTAAGTGTTGGAAAAGAATGGCAGAACACAAAAGGATGAGGCGTGAAAGACCCTCTTGACAGCATGTAAAGAAACAGGTTAAGCAAATCTGGAGGAAGAAGATGTATTGCAGTCATTGGAACAGAAATGGCCATCAAAGAGCCACTTGTTGGAGGCTCCATCCAGAGCAACGCCTTAAAGACAAAGTGTCGATGCATGAACCAGGTGAAGCAGTTATTCGGCAAGCAAAACCGCCACAAGGAGGTGACCCATTCACATTGATAAGTGAAAAATGGATTCTAGATATGTTAGCATTTCATGGTCGTACTTTTGTAAATCATTTGTTGCATTTTAAAATGTAAAAGTGATGATGTGTTTTCCATCACTTGTTCAACAACAATGATGTCTGGTCTTATTTTGAGTAGCATGATAAACTGTGGAAGTGATGTTGTGTTTCCATCACTTGTCAAAGCAAATAGTGTTTGGCCTTATACTTGTAAATCATGTGTTGCAGTGATGATGTGTTTTCCATCACTTGTTGAAGCAACAATGATATGTTGGCCTTGTTTTCGTAGTTGGGGTGTTGTTTCCATTTTAGTGCAAACTTGACCGTCGAGTATGTGTTATAAACTCGTGGCAAGTATGGGATGCTTGGGTCATTAGTTGGTCATGTAATTCAAGCATGTAATTTGCAAAATAATGTACTATAGGTTGCAGAGGTTGCAGGTGTTGGCTCATCACTTAAGGCTCCGAAGAAAAAAGGTGAAGGAGATGGAAGCGAGACCTTTTGAGGACGCTTGTGATGCAGGAAAGGTACAGAGAAGTTGTAGATTATTTTTCATGCTTTTGGAGGACCAAAAGCTCCTCAGTGGGGAGGATTGATCCAGGTAGCTCCAAACATAGGAAGAAGTCCCAGAGGACTCAGAAAGGGTTAAAACTCAAAGTGTTTGGGTTGTGTTTGAACTAGGTTCATGTTGAAGATCTCGTCATCGTGATCATGGTGGTGCGAATGGTTTGTCAAACCGAGCTCGTATGCGAAAGATATAACTCTTCAAAGTTTGACATGACAAGGGAAAAAACAGGGCCCACAGTGTGCCACATGGCATCCCAGTCAACAGGTGAGAGACACTAAATTTATGTGGTGACTTAATGGCCACTAAAACATCAACACAGGGCACGCTAGCATTTGTTCTTAACCTGCACAAAAAAGACAAAAAATTAATTAAAATATCATAAAAGAGACAAAAATCATTTTTTAATATGGAAAATGGTTATTAATAACCATATAATGAAAATCATTTAATATATAGTTATTAATATAACTATATAAAAAACAAAAATAAATAAATCAAAAGAGCCCATTGAAAAAACAAAATCATATTAAGTATGGAAAAGGGTTAGTGCATTAAAGTTCAACGAATTGTTTAAGAAAAGAAATGATGATTGAATTTTTAAAGATATGGTTATGCCATATGACACCATCGCATGTACCCATGGCCACCATGTCATACCAATCGGTATCATCGTACCAAGAACCAAACGGTTAAAAAAAAACATTTAATGCGCCAAGTAATATATGGTTACGGAAGTTATGGGGCGGGTCATCCAATGCGAACCTGACCCCCTCCAAAATAATATGTTACAGTTTTATAAAACGAGAAAAGTTAAACATGGAGGAAGCGGGCTTTTACCACCTAACCTCCTCCATTAAATTTAGAAATTAACCAATGTGCCAAACAGCGCCTTTAGGTTATTTGCTCTCCAAACTTGTATAAACCTTCATTTCACCAGTGCGCCCAGGCAGCATGGAGGACCCAGGGGTGGGCACAAAAATTGAGGGAAATTTTTATTTAATTTTTAATGCAGGGGAACCATGACTGAGTGAAATTTCCAAGAGGGTGAAATTTTTGCAGTGTCCAAATTGGACAAATTTTATATCGATGTTACACTTCTTGGCAACACAAACCTGATAGCGCAGTCAGTTTCTTGATCTGAGCAACAGATTTGAAGAGGAACTAGAGGAGGGAAACTTTAAGGAATCTAAGGGGAATCTAAAAGATTCCTTAAGCCCCATATTTTCACTTTGTCAGAATTTAGAAATTTGACAGTCTATTTTGCACTATTTGACGCCACAAATCTAATGATGTGTTCAGATTTTCCATTTTCTCATTTCATTTCTAGGCCACTTTTCTAAGTGGAGTGCAGGTGCCAGCATTCATGTGTGAGCAGTCATTTCCATGCGATTCGATACCGTGAGATCGATGGTCCGAACAACTTCAGCAGCTTGACATCCTTTTCTTCAGATGGCCCCTGGATGTGAGGTATATGCAGTGTGTTCTTGTACTTCTTTTGCTATGCATGTACTGCACAGATCCCTGTTTGATGTTTGATGTGGGATCTTGTTTCTTACTTGTTTTCATGATTCCTGCTTGATGTGACACGAAATCATCTATGTGATGTACTTGTTGTCATGATTCGTCATGTTTTATGTGAGATCCTTTGTTGTTATGTTGATGGGATACTCATGTGTCGCCATGTATGATTGCACTGAAATCCCTTTTATGCCATGTTGGGGGATGTTCATCATCATCATGCATGGGTTTATGTCATACTGATAGGAGTCCTTTTTGATTGAAAGTTCCTATAGCGGAACATCTCTTGGAGCCACTCCTACGTGAGGGCATTTTCCTTGTATGATAGCGACATCACCTCTTATGTACATCATCACTATTGACAACACTTAATGTAGCGGCCTACACCATCTTGACATCGGGGCCCGAAGACGTAGTCCCTCCTGGACGAACTCTGTTATCAACGTCTTGTTATTTTATGTTGTTGCTGATGATTGTCATGTTCCTCTTCTTTACAACTTGCATATGTATTCATTAATGTTCTTTTAAAAATGCAATCTAACACATCACGAAATTAAAAGGTCTTGGAAGGGTCCTTTGTCACACTCGGGCTTAGATCAAAGCATCAATTTTACCAAGTACTTGTTTAGATCATTGGTTCATATGCTTCAAACTAGACCTTAAAGCCACCCCTCATAACATCCCATTCTAATTCAAAAGCTTCTAGTTGTAAGAGCCATCCTTCTCAACTAAGGTTGAATAATGGTGGTTGGAAATTGATAGAAATGGGAGGAATATGATGCACAATTTCCAGTTGAAATAATTTAAATGAATTTAAAGCCAATATCAAAGAATGGAATAACTCTAATTTTAGTAATATATTCATAGAGGAGCAAGCTCTAGAATCCCAAATGAAAAAAAATCAATAGAAAATAATCACGGAGGGATGTACAAAATATTTGGATAGGGAAGAAGTACAACTACTTAACAAAATAAAGGGATGTCGTAAGAAAGAAGAAATACTATGGAAGAAAAATTCCATAATAATATGGCTACGATAAGGGGAAAAGAACACCAAACCTTCCATAAGGTAATGATCAAGCATAACACAACAATCGAATCTTCTCTTTAACAACTACGAATGGGGGCTAACTTGTCATCCATGCAAATTTGGAGTGGGAATTGGTAGCATATTATCACTCTCTTCTTTCAAATCCATACCCTAATCATCGAGATGCAATTCAAAAGATAACTTCAAATATATTTACCCTTATACAACTATCCCAAAATTATGTCCTGACAAGGGAATTCTCATTTACAGAAGTGAGGAAGCCATAATATCTATGCCAAAGAATAAGGCTCTCTAGCTAGATGGATTTACAACATACTTCTTTCAAGAATGTTGGCCTTTTTAAGCCCATAAATTCATTCACTTGTTGAAGAATCTCGATGCTCCCATTGAATATGGCTAGGACTTAATTCTACCTTCCTCACTCTGATCCCAAAATTTGATAAATTCAATTCATCTAATGGCCTCCATCTTATCACCCCTAGCAAAGTCATCTACAAAATCATAAATACAGTCATAGATAACCCTCTTAAACCCCTTTTGAGCTCCATTATATCTCTCAAACAAACAATATTTGTGGAAGGCTGATAGATCCTAGACAATATCATAGTAGCCCATGAAACAATACACTCTCTGAAAAAAACCAAGAAGGAAGGGATGATGATTAAGCTTGATCTATCAAAGGCGTATGATAGATTGATTTAGTATTACCTACTTCAAGTACTTTGGGCTTTTGGATTCTATGAACAATGGATTGCATTTATTAGATCCTTAATCTCCACCCCCCTTTTTTGATACTCTAAATGGCTTGTCTATATCCATTATCAATCCCTCGAGGGGGATTCTATAGGGAGATCCTCTATCCCCGTTTCTACTCATTCAAGTAGTAGAGGGGCTTAGGGAATCTCTTAAAGCAACTATGAACCAAGGAGATCCCAAAGGGTTGCACTCATATAGGGAAGATCTTCCAATAACACATCAATAATTTTTCGATGACATCATGTTGTTTGGTGTACCTCTTGCTAAAGAAGCCAATATTTTGAAATAAATCATCAATAATTTAATGGAAGCATCAAGTACATCCATTAATCTTGAAAAAACACAAATATTTTTCTTTAATACTAACATGAATGTGCCATCACTTGGTTTCCTAATGGGATTCCAAATTAGTTCTCTACTAGAGAAATATCTCGGTTCCCCATCAGCTCGTAGCAGAGCACCCTGCAACATATCTCAAAAATCTAGATAGCTAGGTTTTCCAATCGTTAAGCCTAGCTGTATGGTTAGTGCTACTGAAATCATTTTTGAAATATCTTCCTTTATACCTTCTCTCCATAACAAAAACCCCTAATTCCATCCTTATATAAAAAATATCTATAGAAATTTTCTATGGGGTGGATCCACTTGGGAAAGAAAATAGTCATTATTCGCATGGGAGAAACTTTTCATTCTAAAAATAGTGGGTGGTTTGGGTCTCCTAGACAAGAAATATGGTGGAGATGGATTCAAGGTGGACAAGAACTATGGAAAAAGATATGGAACCAAAAGTAAAATCCATAGTCTTTTTAATTGAATAAATTACACACTCCAGGTTCCTCCCGAAGATATTCAATTTGGAATATAGAAAAAAAATATGAACCTCATACAGGAGCATTTATTCTAGGGAATCAAAGATGGATAGGAGGGTCTATTTTGGGGTGATGCATGCAAACAACTTCCAAATCTCAAATCCCAACAAGAATTCATGGGGATTTCTAACTTCACTCTTGCTCAAAATTGTCATATTGTCTTAGATTTTTAGAAATTGTCCACCAATCCCTCAGAATAGAGAAACTATAAATCAAGGGAAAATTAACCAACCATACCATCTTTAGACCATTAGACCAATCTTAATAAATAATTGTAGAAGAAAAAAAAATTCCCATAATAAGCAACTTGATAAGCTTCGTTAGAGATACCAAACGAAAGGAATGTTTATGATCAAGGATGTCTACTCATTGATGGTTGGGAAGAAATCTCTCTTGAAAATCTCTATTTGGCACAAAATTTGGCTGTGGGGGCACTCACCAAAAGTCTTACAGTTCCTTTGGTTGGTAGCCAAATTTCGACCACACTCATGGGATAGAATGAGAAGAAATGGATTTTCTAATGCTCCCTCCCACCACCTTGTACTACCTCGAGCTATGGGAGGTGTTACTCATTTCTCTAACTGAACCCCCAAGGTCTATTATGAGAATGGGTTAGAAAAAACCCTCACTTTTTCTAGTATGCATAGTTAGCTTCTAATATCTTTGTTATGCTCAACTTGTTGAAATATTTCTTCCAATATCGATGTTTCCTTGATTTGATCCCTGAATCATAAATTGCAATCCTTTAAGGTTTAGACCTATTAAAATATTCCATGTTAACATGTTAATCATGTGGCCTCCACAAAACTCTGATAGGTCATCTTAGTGCCCCTATCATTAGACCATGTCATGTCACTACAGGTTATCACTACCCACGATGCTCAACATCAAACAAGGAGGAGGTGGTGGATGGCAAGAGGCGGTAAGGATCCATGACAGAACCACGACTTATGTGGACTGACCTCCACTGATTCTCTCATGCATTATATAGTGCAATGATCATAGTGAGAAGTAGTGAGCAATGGGTAGAGATTCGACATTCCAATATCCACTCGTATCCCACTCTTTAGATCCTTTGTTCAAAATTAACTAGTGTTTATCCAACTGTATCATGACCCTCCCCCGCCCACCCCCCCACTACAAGCTATCACTACCCATGATGCTCAACGTCAAACAAAGAGGAGGTGGTGGATGGCAAGAGGTGGTAAGGATCCATGACAGAACCATGACTTATGTGGACTGACCTCCACTGGTTATCTCATGCATTATATAGTGCAATGATCATAGTGAGAAGCAGTGAGCAATGGGTAGAGATTTGACATTCCAATATCCACTCGTATCCCATTCTTTAGATCCTTTGTTCAATATTAACTAGTGTTTATCCAACTGTATCATGACCCCCCCCCCCAACCTATTCCTTAAACTTAACCATTGTAGTCAATGCCCAATGACTGATGTATTTTCGCATGGAATGATTTTGCTGGGGCATTGTTCCACTAGTTCTTGCTTGGTCAACCCTCCAACATTGAAAGGAGGTTAAGCATTGTCACTGCCTATTAGTCCGAACGACATAAGAATATATGACCGAATTATCCTAGGTTAGGGTGACCACTCCATGCCCAACATCTCAGGACCTCAAACCATCTTACAACCCAAGGGCCTAATACCCAATTTCTTGGTTTTGATAAAATAACCAACATACGGACTAGTTAAGCTTGGTATACCCATGAGTCTAGAAATCCACAAACTGAATACAAACACATAATTTCTCATTCACCATGCATGTAATAATGAATAACATGTCCCAGGTATACTTCAAAATTCATGAGAATATATCACATCATTCTAATCATGCACATAATAATGAGCCTCACAACTTAGGCATCCATTTACATGTATAACACACAATATTTTGTACCATTCATAACATAGAAAGATTCATCCCAGTCCACAAGAAAATATAAATAAGTAATTTACACTTATCTATGTGTTTAAATATGAATGCAACTGGAGGAGGGAATTCAACTCTCCAACTAACCATAGGCCAACCACACTATAGTATCTCTTACAATTGACTGCCCCTGAGCTAGATCCAAAGTTTGAGGGGATGTGTATTTAGGAAAATTCACACTCAATGCTTAATACATAAACACGAGAAGGATTCCACTGTCTAGGCAGTTTATGAACCACTCTCCAATAATAAGCACCACAGTGAATCACTTGCTCTATGATGGTGTATTTATATGTTTCTAGGGATTCGTGATACATTGTGCACTTAATTTGTCAAACTAGGGTTTGGTAAGCTTGTGAGGAACTCTATGCAATATACATGAGAGATAAGATCCTCACATCGTTCTTTGACCTAATGAAGAAAACTCATGGGGACGTGGTATCAAATGAAGGAGTTAACTCAATGATAGCTCACTACTCAATTAAATGATGTCTCATGCACCTAGGTTTTATTTAAGGGTGGCTTTCTTAGTGTCTCCAGCTGAACTCGAATCCTAACAATTCTATAACACTTGATCCTACAACATTTTCTTTAGAGTAGGTTGGCATGTCCCCCAATCAACCTAATCTAAAATAATTATTAATTTATGAAATTGAAGAAAAGAACATAAAACCACATGGTCACTACTATGATAATTATTATTCTAAAAACCAAATTGGGATAAATTGAATGTAAAAGCATCTAAGACATAAAAACATAATCAAACAGTTAATCCTACTTGCAAAATACATAAGAAAATAAGCTAGAAAAGTACCACACCTTGATTGGGCCCATCTACAAGTTTGTTTTGTGCCACTATTAGGCTATTAGTACAGGCTTAAGTTTAATTCCAAATTGCTCGACAACAACTCATTTGAGCATAATCACAAAACTTAAAACAAATTCACAATCACAACTTTAAATCATGATATGTATATGTATGTGCTTGAGGATTATGTAAATTGCAAGTTCATTGAATGAGTTTTTATGGTGCTTTAAGTTGAATTCATACACATATTTAAACATTAATTTAACGCATAAATAGTAGAAAATAATAGAGGAATAAGCCATAATAGTAACCACAACACATTCAATTGATGAAGGAGTTCCCCCTCCTGGGCTACGTCTCTTGGTCCAGCTTCCAATGCTTGGCCCTCTTTCATTATCTAAACAATGGTGATTACAATGAGTTATGGTGCTAAAATGGCTTCAAAACCTACTCCGACAACTTCAGAGCTATAAAAAACCCTTGTCTAGCTTCTTTTTGCTCCCAAAAAGACCAAAACTTGAGAAAGTTATTAGCTTCCCAAGTTTTACTGCTAGTTGACCCACAAATTCGCCATGTTTGGCCAACTTTCCTACAATTTTGCCCCATTTTTCACTAACGGAGCAACAAACCAACGTAATTTCGACATAATTTGTGGATTCATTAAATTTCCCACTAACCCCTAGGCGCGCGCTCCTAGTCACGTGGACCCCCATGGGACTGGGGGCTGGTGCCTAAGGCCTAGCCCTCATCCCTGGTTTTGGGCTTAAGGTCACATGGGTTTATATTTAAGGTTGAGGGGGCTGGGGCTAATCCTTATCCCCCAATGGTGCCCCTGGTCCTTGTGGGCGCAGTGACCAGGGTTGGGGCTAGCCCTCGACCCCTTACTAAACCTCCGCCCAAAACATAATGTTTAAATGTGTATTGGGTGGGTCGTTTTAACAAGGCCCACCCATGGTATAAAAGTAACGACGAAATTTAGTTGGAGGTAGGTGCAGTGTTCAAATCCTGTAGAGTGCAATCCGGCTTGCCCCAAAAAAATTTGGTGGCCACCGAGGTGCCACGTGGCAGCCTCTACTTGGGCCACATGGTGGCCTCTAGTTGGTCCACCTAATCAACAAAAAAATAACCAATAAATAACCGCCAACTTAGCACCAATAATATTTTGACACATGGTAAGTTGTCATTGGCTCTTTTTGAAACCCAGTCATTTGCCAAATCAATAGGCCCAACACAAAATTGTGCATGTTTTCCAAATCGATCAGAGCTCATTTCCAGATAAGTATGAGATCCCTACGCTTAAATATGTTGTTAAGACCTGTAGATTACATGTTCATGATATGTTTGCCGAAATTCCTGTCATGGCTAGTGGGGGTCAGATCAAGTCCTAGTAAAAGTGTTTGCATTAGTACCTTTGTTTCAATGTTATTTATCATTTCTAGAAGTCTCATGGAGTTCTGGGAAGAGGCCTGAATCCTAGCCATGAAAAAGTGGCTCATAATGTAGGGAGCTTAAGTTGCAACCAGATCAAGAGATTTTGGCTCCAAAGGAGGTGTTAGTGTCTGTCAATCCTGCCAGTCACCAGTGATCAAATGTGCTCTTTCAAAGTTTTTTGATAGGGTCCTAGGTCAAATTTTTATGGTTTCAATAGGATTTCAAATAAAAATTTGGTCACTGGTTAGTGTGTCTAGGTATGTTACTACTCCCTTCATTTCATGGTCAAATTTTCATCTGATTCATGCCATCACTCATTGTGATGAGTCATCAGTGAAGTGTCTTGATCACCATCTCAGTCATCATCTCATGGTCAGTCATGTTTCAAGGTCCAAATCATCAATTTCATACTCCATTAGATGTCATCATTAGGTAAAGTCATCAAAAAGGTAAAAAAAGGGTCATGACATCATCTAGGTCATCATTGTGGGAGTAGTAATAGGGAAAAGTTCTCTGTAATAATATCCAAAGTGCATTCCATCCCTCAAAAGATCGAATTCTTGCCTCTAGAGTATCATTCTTTCTCCCTCGCTGTGTTTTTGGCATCCTTGATGCGATTTAGAAAAGGGAGACAAATCATTAATTACAGAGATTTTATCCATCAATTTACAGGTCCATCACACCATCAACAAGTAAGTGAACTTCATCCACTCCTCCTTCATCCTTCCTTTCATCAGTTTGCTCAGGAAGAGTCAGTGAATCACCCTCTCCTAGGGTTTTGTTGCGCTTTTGGTCTCCTAGTCATTTTGCTTCATTGATGTGGTAAAACCCTACTTTTTATGCTCAAACACCCTCACCTATACTCCATATACCTCCCCTAACCTTTTCCCATGCTCATTCCCCTCATTTCCCTCACTTTCCCACAAACCCTAGCCTATTGCTATACTTTTGACACTTTCCTAGGCTAGGGTTGTGTTTTGCACTTTACTACCCATCCCCTCACTCATTCCTAGGAATTACATTTCCCTACACTCCCTAGCATCCCTCACTACCACCCAAAATTTTCCCAAGAATTTGGAAAGCCCCTAACCCCTTCATTCCTCTCCATCTACAAGACTGTCTCAAATCCCCTGTTTTCCTAAAACTAAACCCTAATTCTTCCTCATAGTGAGCTAGGGTTTCACCTTGGAAGAA
Source organism: Pinus tabuliformis (assembly GCA_031772625.1). Lineage (NCBI taxonomy): Eukaryota > Viridiplantae > Streptophyta > Pinopsida > Pinales > Pinaceae > Pinus > Pinus tabuliformis. Next base: position 680,077,747 of record CM062809.1, on the reverse strand, counting down.
GAGGACACACACACTAAAAATAAGAAATAAAATAATGGAGGACATTTTTGAAGAGTTGAGCCATCTAACATCAAAGAGATTTGTGCCTCACAAACTCATCAAGAGGTCATTTGCGGCACACAAGGATGATTTTTCTTCAAAGTATGTTTCTGACCAAATGGAGATGAAATTGACAAAATTGGAAGAGGTTTTTATCAACCATATACCAAGGAAAAAAAGCCTCAATTTTTTACACAGGTATAATATAATGGGAGATATGAAACTTTCTTGGAGACCTATGTTAGAAAATAAAAAAAATTCAAATTAATTTCCTGTTTTAGTCATACTTTTGTGGCATGGATTCCGAGCAAATGAAAATGAATTTCCAAAAAATGAGAGGTTTTTCTTCACAAAATCCTTATATACAAAAAACTTTGATTTTTCCAAAAATACTTATGGTTAGAGAGATATAACTCCATCTTTGAGCCCTATTTTTGCAGAAAACCCCAAAATTTTGACCTTGTCAGAAACGCAACGCCTTGGTGCTACGCTTTTTCCTCAGAGCTCCAAATGACAAGTGGCTTGCATTTTTGGAAAGATGATGCCCTCCTCTCAGAACTCATTTCCTTATATTTTCCAAACAGGGCTCATATTTTGAGAAAATTGAGAAAAAGGGGTCAAAAATCAAGATGTTGCCCTTCTTTTTGACAGGCACTGCGCTTTTGGAGACATCTTGGGAGAATCAATTTTTGAAGGCCTTCCCATGGGTCATTTTCAAAAATTCAAGATGTTCTAGAAACTAGACAGGAAATTCTAGTTGAAAGTTCCCTCACATTTCAAATTTAACTTTAGAAAGGCACCTAAAAGTGGCCTCAAAGATGGCATTGCGCTTTTGCAATTTTCTGAGTTTTCAATTAAAAAATTTCACTTTGTAATTTCTCATATTTCTAGTTTGACTTGGTCAAAGGTAACTTAATGATGTAAATTTAGTAGTTTGAAGTCTAGATGATGAAATCATAAATAAATTAGCATTATATGTTGTTTTTTTCCTAATTAGGCCTCATAAATGAAGCAGAACTCAAATCAAAGTTTAAGAGAAGAGTTTGTTTTTGACCTTCTCACTCTCTCTTGTTGGTTGAGAGATTATTAGGAACTGTTCCACCACTTAGGGATTCGACCCTTGAAGGTGGGGAAATGGTTTATCTTAGTCTATATGTATCATTTCTCATTCAGAGAGAAGAGTTGGACTTCAGAGGAGAGGACTTGTATCTTATGTTTTCACACAATTAATCAAGGAGAAGTTGCAACTATTTTTTAGGAATACTTGTGCAGTGAGTTTGTGATGTTGTTTTCTTTCTATCTTAGTTTCTTATGAATGAATCCATCTCTCTTAACATGCCTTTCTTTCCTCAGTGATTTTCCTTGCAGTTATATAGGCATAATTCTTTAGATTCAAAGCTCTGTTTATGTGGAAAATCATGTTTGTGTATCTCTTCTTCTAGATTAATGAATCCATGCTAATACATGCTCATTATGATTTCTTGAGCTTTTATACCCTACACTACATTGACCAAAATCTTAACTATATCACAAGACATTGTTATCTTGCTCCTCTTTATGCCTGCTACGCAAATTTAGATACCTTGACCTAATTTCTTTCTCTCATCCTTGGTCCAGTAACCTAAAAAAACCCTAAATTTTCAAACACCTAAACAAAATTTATACATCTAGCCTAAAATCCATTTATTTTCTAGTCATTGACTGAGAAGTCCTTAGAGAGATCCCTCTTTGGTTCAACAGGGCTAGCTGTTGAACTGCAAGTGGTTTGAGGTTACCCCTTTCGATCTCCTCCTAAGCTTGGGACATTGTAGGGGATAACATTTTGGCACCGTTGTCAGGGAACAAAATATCATATCTTCCCTGGGAAAGAACGACAAGGATCAGATATGATTGTTGATGGTGAACAATGATCAAACATAAGAAAGGTTGTGCATATTTCACCTCGCGACTCCAGTGTCGAAGAATCCAAAGAATTAGAATTTTCATGATGACTCCACTATTCAAAAACCGATAGTTTGAAGAAATTCTTGGTGACTTAAACTATTTTCAAAATGGATTCAACTACTTGAAGATATGCTCCTATGAATCAAGCTCATATTCTTGGTTTTTCAAATCGTATTACTTGCATAGATTGGAAAACTAATCTGCCCAATTTCATAGATGGAAACAATGATGAGGCTATTCTACATCTAATAAAATTTCACTGGTATATACATAAGCTTGGGATTAGTTTTCATGAGGAAAGTTTGATGAAGATGTTTATGGCTACCCTGGAAGGGAAAGCAAGATCTTGGTACGAAGGGTTAAACCAAGGTAGCTTGTATTCTATTAAAGATTTCCATAGAGTATTCTCTGAAAAATATGGGAGCTCTCTTTTACAAATTTGTTGTGATTATTGTGAAGGTTTTATTGCATATTTTAAAAGTATTGATGATATCGAATGTATGGATGATGAAGTGATCATTGGAGCCTTCTATGATTTTTCCTTCCAACAACAATCTGAAGAAGCTAATCACTTTGATACACGAGATCATACTCAACACACAGTAGCCTCATCTTTGATTGATGAATAAACAGATGATGAATGTTGTCTAGCTGCTCATAAAGATTCCCCACAGAAAACAATTATGGCAGCAACACAACACACTGATTAGCTAGAGGTTAAGGAAGAAATTCAACAGCCTGAAACTAATCAAGAAGAGGAGAATAATGAAAAAGAACAGGTTATTTTAGATCACGTGGGTGTACACCTTAGCACTTTGGTTTCCGAACAAATTTCTCTTTCCAATCATCAGGTAAAAGTAGTTGAGCATATCATTGAAGAATCATTTGTTGATTTGCAACAATCTTATGGTCCACAAGAACATCTCCAACAAACAATATTTTCTACCATGATTAAAGATTAATTAGATTTGAATTATGAAAGCCAAGTTTTATCTCATGATTCTGATGATGAGTTGCAGTGACCTTGCCAATCTTCAAGCAATCAAGATATATATAAAGATGTTCTTTCCAGCTGCCCTTCATTCCTTTCCTGTTTTGAGTGTTTAATTCAGGAAGAAATATGTGCATATCTGAATTTTAAGTTTGCTTGTATAGAAACTCTAGAGAGTCATGATTTATCCGTTGAGGTCAAAAACAATGTACAACAGGTTTTTTCCTTGAGTTTGATGAACATGTTCAACAACCTTCAAATGATCAAGATATATAATTTTTTCAAAGCCTAGACAATTCCTTTTCTGATATACATGAAAAGCCACTTGTAGAAATTTGTGGTGACGCTGATTTGGCTACCTCAATTGAAGATCTGCAAGAACATGCAAATCTTGTCTATGACTTGGATGGTATGGAAGATCACATTGCTGCATTTCCATTTAAGAAGGATTGACCAAAAGAAGAATAACAATCAATCATTATATTTGAAGGCATCTCCCTTTCTTTTGCTAATCAACAAGAGGTAATGTTTCATTATTTTCAAGACCCCATGGGCAGTCTTTTGCAAGCATCAGAAAAAGTGGAGTTTGTTTTATTCACCCATACAGGTTTTGGACTTAGGTATCATTTTGAGTTTCCATCTTCTAAGTCTTTCTTTATGCTTGGTGGAGTTGAATACAAGCATTAGTCAAGTAGTCATGTACTTGATTGGTTACACTAGATCTTTGACTTCACTTGATTAGTTCGTTTATGGATCAATTAGAGTAGGTAAGGTGTGATGAATAAGCTCAACACCCCAAGAATATTTTTCAGTGTCAATTTCCAGTAGGGTTTGTAGTTGATGGTACAATTCAATTTTCAGTTTAATTTGAGTCAGTTTGATGATTGTAGCTGTAGTGACTCCATTCCCCAATGAATAACGCTACCTGGTCTACAATGTTCATGACACCTCCAAGGAGATTCCATCCCCAATTGGAGCCAATGTTAGTGTTTTCCAGTCCTTCCAGTCACCAGTGATCAAAGGTGCTCTTTCAAAGTTTTTTGATAGGGTCCTAGGTCAAATTTTTATGGTTTCAATAGGATTTCAAATAAAAATTTGGTCACTGGTTAGTGTATCTATGTATGTTACTACTCCCTCCATTTCATGGTCTAATTTTCATCTAATTCATGCCATCACTCATTGTGATGAGTCATCAGTGAAGTGTCTTGATCACCATCTCAGTCATCATCTCATGGTCAGTCATGTTTCAAGGTCCAAATCATCAGTTTCATGCTCTATTAGATGTCATCATTAGGTAAAGTCATCAAAAAGGTAAAAAAAGGGTCATGACATCATCTAGGTCATCATTGTGGGAGTCGTAATAGGGAAAAGTGTTTTGTAATGATCTCCAAAGTGCATTCCATCCCTCAGAAGATCGGCTTCTTGCCTCTCGAGTATCATTCTTTCTCCCTCCCTGTGTTTTTGGCATCCTTGTTGCGCTTTTGAAAAGGGAGAAAAATAATTCATTATAGAGGTTTTATCCATCAATTTGCAGGTCCACCACATCATCAACAAGTAAGTGAATTTCATCCACTCCTCCTTCATCCTTCATGTCATCAGTTTGCTCAGTAAGAGTTAGTGAATCACCCTCTCCTAAGGTTTTGCTGCGCTTTTGGTATTCTAGTGATTTTGCTTCATTTATGTGGTAAAACTCTACTTTTTATGCTCAAACACCCTCACCTATACTCCATATGCCTCCCCTAACCTTTTCCCATTCTCATTCCCCTCATTTCCCTCACTTTCCAACAAACCCTAGCCTATTGCTATACTTTTGACACTTTCCTAGGCTAGGGCTGTGTTTTGCACTTTACTACCCATTTCCCTCACTCATTCCTAGTACTTCCATTTCCATACACTCCTTAACATCCCTCACTACCACCCAAAATTTTCCCAAGAATTTAAAAAGCCCCTAACCCCTTCATTCCCCTCCATCTACAAGGCTGTCTCAAATCCCCTGTTTTCCTAAAACAAAACCCTAATTCTTCCTCCTAGTGAGCTAGGGTTTCACCTTGGAAGCAGAGGGCACACACACTAAAAACAAGAAGTAAAATAACAGAGGACATGTCTAAAGATTTTATCCATCTAACATCAAAGAGATCTCTACCTCACAAACTCATCTAGAGGTCATTTGCGACACACAGGGATGATTTTTCTTCAAAGTGTTTTTGACCAAATGGAGATGAAATTGGAAAAATTGGAAGAGGTTTTTATCAAGCATATACCAAGAGAAAAATCCTCCTTCATTTCTTACACAGGTATAATATATTGTGAGATATGCAACTTTATTGGAGACCTATGTTAGAAAATCAAAATATTTCAAGTTAATTTCCTGTTTTAGTCATGATTTTGTGGCACGGATTCCAAGCAAATGAAAATGAATTTCCATAAGCTGAGAGAGACTTTTCTTCAAAAAATCCTTATCTAAAAAAAAACTCCGATTTTTACAAAAATACTTATGGTTATAGAGATATAACTCCATGTTTGAGCCCTATTTTTACAGAAAAATCTAAAATTTTGATCCTACCAGAAACGCAATGCCTTGGCGCTACGCTTTTTCCTTAGAGCTTCAAATGAAAAGTGGCTTGAATTTTTGGAAAGCTGATGCCCTCGTCTCAAAACCCATTTCCTTATATTTTCCAGACAAGGCTCAGATTTTTGAGAAAAATGAGAAAAAGGGGTCAAAAATCAACATGCTGCCCCGCTTTTTCATAGGCTCTGTGCTTTTGGAGGCATATGGGAGAATCAATATTTGGAGGCCTTCCCATGGGTAATTTTAAAAAGTTCAAGATGTTCTAAAAACTAGACAGGTGAGGCTAGCTGAACGTTCTCTCAGATTTCAAATTTTACTTCAGAAAGGCACCTAAAAGTGGCCTCAAAGATGGCGCTGCGCTTTTGCAATTTTCTGAGTTTTCAATTAAAAAATTCCACTGTGTAATTTCTCAGATTTCTTGTTTGACTTTGTCAAAGGTAACTTAATGATGTAACTTTAGTAGTTCAAAGTCTAGATGATGTAATCATAAACAAATTAGTATGATAGGTTCTTTTTGTGCTTAATTAGGCCTCATAAATGAAGTGAAAATCAAATCAAAGTGTAAGAGAAGAGTTTGTTTTTACCTTTTCACTCTCTCTTGTTGGTTGAGAGATTCTTGGGAACTGTTCCACCACTTAGGTATTCGACCCCTAATGGTGGGGAAATGGTTTATCGTAGTCTATATGTACCATTTCTCATTCAGATAGAAGGGTTGGACTTCATAGGAGAGGACTTGTATCTTATGTTTTCACATAGTTAGTCAAGGAGCAGTTGCAACTATTTTTCAGGAATACTTGTGCAGTGAGTTTGTGATGTTGTTTTCTTTCTATCTCAGTTTCTTATGAATGAATCCATCTCTCTTAACCTGTTTTTCTTTCCTCACTGATTTTCCTTGTAGTTATATAGACATAATTCTTTAGATTCAAAGCTCTGTTTATGTGGAAAATCATGTTTGTTTATATCTTCTTCTAGTTTAATGAATTCATGCTAATATATGCTCATTATGATTTATTAAGCTTTTAGACCCTACACTACACTGACCAAAATATTAAATCCATCACAAAACATTTTTATCTTGCTCCTCTTTATGCCTGCTACTGAAAACTTTGATACCTTGACCTAATTGCTTTCTCTCATCCCTGGCCCAGCAACCTAAAAAAACCCTAAATTTTCAAACACCCAAACACAATTTATACATCTAGCCTAAAATTCATTTCTTTTCCAGTCATTGATTGAGAAATCCTTAGATAGATCCCTCTTTGGTTCAATAGGGCTAGCTGTTGAACTGAAAGTGGTTTGAGGTTACCCCTTTTGATCTCCTCCTAAGCCTGGGGCATTGTAGGGGATAACAAGAGGAACCTCAGGAAGTTGTGGAGCAGCCACAAGTTGAGGAACAAAGAGTGGAGAAAACCACTCAAGTAGTAACATCCAGAGAAGGAAGAAAACAAACCAGATAAGTTGAGAAGCTACTGCATGATGGTAGAGAGACTGTGTGAGAACCCACTTCTCAACGCAGGAAGAGAAGGTCACCATATCGGTACACTCGCTACATGGCTCTAATGACTAAGTTAGTTGAGACTAAGCCATCCTCTTTCGAGGAAGCAATACAGAAACCGGTATGGGTTGATGAAATGGTAGAGGAATATGATTCTATTATAAAGAACATTGTTTAGGAATTGGTCCCAAGACCAAAAAATAAATCAATGGTGGCTTCAAGATGGCTCTACAAGGTAAATCATGCAGCAGATGGAAGCATAAAGAAGTATAAGGCCATGTTTGTAGCTAAGGTATTCTCTTGAGTTTAGGAAATTGATTTTGAGGAAACTTTTGCACCTGTTACACTAAAAAATGTCACCTTGACTACTTACAGTTAGTATGGCTCAAATCAACAGTCATGCTACCCTCTTAGGCAAGTCTCATGCCTCTGTTATCCATCTCAAACTCAAAGAAGAGAGAAAGTCTTGTAAAAATCATGTTTATCTCTGGGGTCGCAGGTTCTCTCTAGTCTTACCTGCGGGGACGCGGACCTTGTTCACAAAAGCTGCGTCCATGGACGCTCTGTATGTAAAGGGACAGGTGCGTCCCTCTGTAAAAGACAAAATGCGCGAGTTTTATCTTGAAAAAGTTACTTGTGGTTACTTCTAGAACATTCTAGAGGTCGGTTTGATGAAATGGATGCGCCTCCAGTTGGTTCATGTATCTCTATTAAGGGGAACTTATCCCATCAATAAGGGAGCTATCCCACCCAAAGAGGGGGATGATCCCATTGATGGTGGACCTGAATAACCTCTTTACAGCACTATAAATAAAGGCATTGAGCCAGAAGGAGGGGAGGTTGGAGCTATACATTTTCTTTGGGTAAATGCTGCAGGATTTAGGTCTTCCATTAGAGCCTTTGTGAGGAGAGATTGTCTTCACTTGATTCTACTTGGGAGAGGGTGAGCTTTGTCAAAGTAGAGGAAAACCCTTGATGGACCCTGGGAGGAACTTGCACAACACCAAGGCCAGGTTGTAAGAGTTTCTTTGTTTCGTTATTAATACAAACTGGTTTATTTTTCTCAATAGCTTGTGTTAATGAGTTATTTCATGTGTTCCTTGGTCTGCATGTTGAATATATGTTTTATTATATGAAATGCAAGTGCTTGGTAATTGTTTGATTGTTTGTGGTTGCAGGAATTGACTTGAAGGAGGAGCTCATCCGGATCGTCAAGAACGGACTTCAACAACAGCGTTTTGGAATAAGGTAAGCCTAAACACTTGTAGTTTTCATGTTGTAAAAGGTGTATTTAGAGAAAGATCACTCCTTTTTGTCTTGTTTGTCATTAGAATGTCTTAGACTTCTAGGAAGGTCAGTCGTGTCCGCACCCTTGACAGATTCCGTGTGACAAATTGGCGACTCCGCTGGGGAATCCATTAATGAGAGAGTCTTTTCCTTTATATGAACTTTGCTTTGAGAAAATCATTTTTATTTTCTGGTTTTTGACTGTGAGAATTAGTATTTGGGTGGCTTAGCTTTAGATTTAGTTAGATTTGGTTTTTCTTCATTTTTCCAGAAGGACGCACCCTCTTAGTACTGCACAGTGCGTCTTTGGACGCGCTGTTGCCGTCTGCACAGAGCGGGGCCGCACCTGTGACAACGGGTTGCCTGCGTCTTCCTGTAAAACTTAAGAAAATTCCATTTTTGCTTTAAATTGCTTTTAGATTTTGTTTTTCCTTAGTGTTTTCTGCCCAGATCCTTTAGTACCCTGTCAAGAATTTTCACCTAAACTAGTTTTGTGAGCTTTGAGTGTTTTAGTGGTTTTCAACGAAGTTTAGACCTAGGGTTTGATTTTTGGAAAGGCTTTGTAGTGACTTTGATAGTAGAAAGTTGTCCAGCCTTAGATCTCTCTGGTTAGTCAACCTTCTTAGAAGTCGGGCCTGTCGTAAAGTCTCCTTTTGTGAGCAACTTGCCATTTGAGTTGTTTTGGGTCAAATTTCGAATTACTTGTTTATAAAGTATTGATTTCCATTTTACAAAAAGAACAAAAAGATTAGAATTTTGTTTTGGCTAGTTTTTGATTCTGCAATAAGCTAGTCCTTGATTTGATTGTGATCAAGTAAAACACCTTAGAAATAATCATTGTTAGTTTTGGCCTCGTTAAGATTGCTTAGAGTAAATTTGCCTTTAGTTTGCTTATGAGTGCATTTTCATAGATTTTAAGAGTTGTTAAGATTGATTTTTTGGTTATATTAGATTTACTTGCTTTATTAAAAGAAAAATACAAAAACATCTTCTTAAAAAGTCTTGTTTCAAGTAGCTTTTTGTTTTCAAAAGAAGAAAAGAGTTTTTTCGTGCATGTAAAGAGAAGTTATGTTTTTATGCTTGGAAAAGACAAACGAATTGTTTCTTTGATTGTCTTCAATTAAGAAGTTGCTTTTATAAAGATTGCATTCTCTCAACTTTTTAGTTAAGCAATTCATCGAAAAAGTAAAGTAGTGGATAAATCATTCTAGGTGCATTTTGTAGTGGTTTCGAGTCGAGTCAACACACCACTAGTTTCACTTCCATCACCTTTTGACTTAAGAAACAACCTTAAAAGTAACGCTTAAATTAAAATCAATCTAGTAATCTTTATTTTTCTAGGGCTCTGAAGCACCAACATAGCTTAGGCTAGGGTCTTGGAGTAGGTGAGTACTTAACTCTCCAAGACTACAAAACCAAACAGATAGTCTATCTTGAGTAGAACAAATCCAATTGTTTCAGTTACATTCTGGGAAAGCTCCTCTTAAAGGAGAAGCACGAGCTCGTGTCCGAACCAGTGAGGGGATCATTCCTCCCTCGTTGGGAACGACGCCAGGCAGTACGTATTACAAACGGTAAACCTCGGATTAACCATTGTCGAGGAGCCAGGGGTCACTTATCGGTAAACCTTGGATTGTTGTCAAGGAGCCGGTAAGGGGATTGGAGCTTGCTACTCTGCCCTTGCGTGCTGTCGGAGTTTAGACTGTTCCCCCAGGTGTAATTGTTGTGATTGGTAACCTTAGTGGCCATAATATCTAGGATTCTACCCAAGGTGACGGTGGAGGGAAGGTCCCACTGTACCTGGAGCAGACGTCGGTTATACTCACTTGGATTTTCTGGGGGGTTCGCTTCACTTCGAGACGGTTAAAGTGGAGGAACTTGGTCCAGTCTATTCATTAAGCAGGTTGCCGGGGTAACTGTTCCACCCACTATTTCTGTACTGAATCCTGCGAGGTTGGGCCTAATCACCAACTAGCGCTTTTGGTCCGGAAGACTACTGTTTGTGTGTGGTTTGACGCTCTAGATTATTTAGGCGTGTGCTTCAAATTTGATTGGTTCTTTAGAAGACTTTAGGTGGTTTGATTTGAAATTTTTTACTTTGTTTTCGTGTGTTGTAGTTAAAATCTTTAATTGTGGCGGAATTACCGAGAAGGTCCCGTCGAATTGCGGGCCAGTCTCCTGAAGTTGTGTCTGTGGCCGAATTGTTGAGAAGATCCCGTAGACTTAGGGGATCCCCTCCTCGAGACGACCCAGGTAATTTAGAAGGGTTAAAGGTCCTTGTAACTCCTCCTAGTGGCAGTAGAGTAGGATCACCTGAAGAAGGAGAATCTTCCTTGGTAGTCCATCCAGATTACCAAAGTTTAGAAACAGGTTACAATCCCGAAGCTGTTACAGTTTCCGAGCTTGCTGGTAGTTTTTCATCTGCCAGTGAAACAGGCGAAGAACCTGAAATTTCAGAACCTGTTACTCCAACTCCTAGTGTTCCTGATTCACCAAGAATAGAAAGAATTATCACCGAAAATCTTCCTGTTGGATTAATTGCTATAGAAGAACTTGTTCCAGAGGAAGAAATAGGCGTTTCTGATTCTGAAGATCTAATTACCCTTGATCTAAGGGAGCGTGAATCCATCTTTTACAGTCCTCCTAGAAGTGAATCTTGGTACCTTGCATTAACCAATTTTTTAGACAACTCAGTAGGTTTTTCTACACCTCGTACTCCGGTTCCACCTAGAGGAATTCATTCTCCTGTAAATATGTCTGGTCAGTCATCTGTGTTTTCACAAAGTCCTGAATCATTTTTACATGGCGGTCCTTCTGTTCCTACTGGGTATCAATCACTTTCTGGTACCTTTGCGGGAGCATCTCCTCAACCTGTTGATCATGGGTTATTAGTTGGAAACAGTGGTAATGTACCATTGAGTATAGGTGACGTTTATATGATGTCAGGTTCAACTCCCATTAACCAACCTCAAGGTGGCCAATTACCGCCTGGGGGGCAACCTTCGTTAATGCCTGGGGGGCAACCTCAAGGTACTTCATTCGTGACTGGGGGGCAACCTCAAGGGTATCAACCCCAGCCTCAATATGTACCCCAAAGTCAACCTCAGTATCAGTATCAACCTCAAGGATGGCAACCTCAAGGATGGCAACCCCAAGGGTATCAACCCCAAGGGTATCAACCTCAAGGATACCAACCTCAAGGTCAAGGTCAACCCCAGTATTCGTATTTACCTCAAGGTTATCAACCTACGGGTCAATACCCTGGTCAAGGTTATCAACCACCTCAAGGGCAATCATATGGGACTGCACCTTACAGTTATCAACCCTATCCTCAATACGGCTATGGATCTCAGTATCCTCAACCTGTTACGAGTCAATACCCTGGAATGTTAACATGGGATCCGTCACAGGGTCAACAGATGTCGCAACCAAGTATACAGTCGGTACCTCAAGCAGGACAACCTGCAGTTCCTGGTCCACCCCAGCAACCGCAACCTGTCCAGTCAAGTGTTCAGACCCCTGTAACTTCTGTAGTTACTCAGCCGCCAATTGCACCTGGTACTCCACCTCACACGGCTGCAGCAACTACCGCTTCATCTACCATGCTTACTTCTGGAGTATCGGCAGCTCCGGTTTCTACTGTCCCTGTAACCACTCCTCAGACATCTGTACCGTTGTCTGGACCCACGGTTCAAACCACAGTCCAGATGCCTGCAGGCCAACCTGGTACAAGTACGGTTGTTACTACTCAACCTCAATTTGTTCAACCTCCGTACCAGGGACAGTATCAACCTGGGCAAGCTGCCCAACAACCGGTTTACCAGTATCAACCGTATCCTGGGTACACTTATCAACCACCTCAACAACCCCAGTACGGTCCGGTTAATCCTGGTTTTCCAGGAGGATATAATATCCCCAATGCGACTCCTGTTCCTAGTTATCCTGGATATCCTCCTCCTGGGGCTGGTATTGTGACTCAGAGTTTTAGAGATCCTAACCGGCAGTTACCATTTATTGCAACTTTAGATTTACCCGACTTGACGCGCCTAACGAACGATCCAATTCAATATCTTCCGTTCTGGCCGCCAATGCCAAATAAGTTGCCCAGCGATATACCCAAGTTCGAAGGTAAGTCTGGAGAGGATCCGTCTAATCACGTGATGACTTACCACCTCTGGTGTGCATCAAATTCCATCTCAGATGATTCCATCCGCTTACGTCTTTTCCAGCGTACACTCATTGGTCTCGCAGCCAAGTGGTACATTGAGTTACCACGGGCCTCTTTTTACAACTTTAGCCAGTTAGCTACCTCGTTCTTAACTCATTTTCAGTTACCAGTCAGATACGATAATGGTACAGAATTATTAACTTCGCTAAAACAATCGACATCCACGTACATTTCTGATCACATCCATGAGTGGAGACGTCGAAGAAGATTAGTGAAAGTTTTTATCCCGGACCAAATCTTAGCTGAATGGTTTGTCAAATCATTATTACCAAGAATTACTGAAGATGTAGCTAAGGCCGGAGTAGTTACTGAGGAGCAAGTCATTGCTCAGGCACAATACCTTGACTTAGTTTACACTCAGTCGGGTACGTTACACGAGAAAATTCCGGATCTTCCAAAGTCAAACCAAATCGCTGCTGCTCCTTCGGGATCTCATGCCGCTGATGGTATGATTGGTATCGTGACTACGAAGAGTAAGAAGAAGTCTTCCAAGGCCTCCAATACTCCAATTATCACTTTGCCTGATTCTCCGACAGGAGAGTCTTCTCCTCCTGAACTTACCGCCGACATTCACGCTGTAGAGTCATCTACGGCCAAATCCAAAAACGGTGGAAAGAAGAAAGGAAAGAAGAAGGCTAAAGCAGACAAGGCTCCAAAGGAGAAAACGGAAAAGTCGGAAACCAATGACGAAAAACGCAAACCTCGCTATCCTTGTCTTATTTGTGAAGAAGATCATTTTACGAGAGACTGCCCTCATCGGGCCGAGGTAGTGAAAATAGTCAAAGGTTCTCCCACTCCTGCTGTGTTAAAGAATCCATTTCCAGAGCAGGAAATAAGATGATAGGTTCTTCTTCGAATGCCAGTGAAGAACCCATTTTGATGATGTCTCATGTCAGGATTGCGACTCGATCGCAAGATTATGGTAGTAAGGCTCCTGTTGATGGTAAGGAAGCAGAATCTTCTCACTCTAACCCATCAACCTCAGCTCCTGGTTCCGATCCACTACAGATCGAAAAACCTAACCCAGACTTAGTGATTAAGCCGCCCGCCAAGGGTGTACTTCGAAGGTCTGCTTTCAATCCACATGCGAGAGCAGCCCAGAATTACAACATTGTTGAAGACTTAGCTGTTTCACCTTCAGCAATGTCGGCACTCGAAGTGCTGCAATCATGTCCAGCGCAACGAAAATTGCTTTTGTCGGCTATTGGAGCTGTCGATGTTCAGGACCCGAACCTAATGATCTTTGATCTAGAAAGTAGTACACCACGTCTCCCCCATCAAATGGCTTTCCAAATTCCAGTGATAGTCAAAAACAGGCCTATTCATCGGACTGTGATTGATGAGGGAGCTTCTACGTGTATTATGTCGATTCAATGTTGGAGATCGCTTGGTTCTCCTTCGTTGAACCAATCCCCCACCATCCTTAAGGCCTTTGATGGCCGTGGGTTCCGTCCGTTTGGTATTCTACAAGAATTGCCTATAGGGGTCGAAGGTAAAACCGTTAGTCTGGATGTGGAAGTGGTTGATGCCCCTCTAGACTACAACCTTCTTTTGGGTCGAAGTTGGTCATATGCTATGACAGCGGTCGTTTCATCGGTCTTCAGAGTCATTAAGTTTCCACATAACGGTAAGATCGTGACTATTGATCAGCTGACATACTTTTCATCCGACCCAACCTCTTTAGAAACTATCCAGCATGTTGGTAAAACGACAATCCCTTATAGGGACATTGGTGTAGGTTTAGTTAAGGATTCCGGTTTACTGGGAACTTTTCCTCTCCCTCCACTCAATGCAGACCCTTCGTTCGCAACAATTCATATGATCACGTCAGAAAACATTATTTATGATGATCCTTGGTATGTTCCCTCTGACTCTGAGCTAGACTCACTCGGTGATGTTATGCCGTTGAGTCCGTATGAGATTGCTTATGAAGCTCTTATGTCTTTTACCGACTTTCATTCAACCGACCAAATGAATGTGGTCAGTGAAGAGTCACTTTTCACCTCACCCTTAGAACGGATAACGTTTCCCGAAGAAGTGTCATCTGACGAACAACTTCGCGAAATCCTAAGTGTAGATGATCTACCATGGGAAGATCTCCATCACAGATCTTCGTTTTTACCTAAGGATGATGCATTTGAAAATGATTTTTCATCTATCTTTACCGCTGAATATGTCAAAGACGCTCAGGATCCAACGAAACATTCTGATTCAGAGCTGAATTTAGGGAATATTTCTCGTACTATTCCCATTGATATTTCAGTGAAGCCCGGAATCGAGGAGAACATTCATATAGGTGCCGCATGTACTGAAAAGAAATCCAAACTTACAAGGCCCTATTCCAAGAATTCCGCGACGTGTTTGCCTGGTCTTACGAGGAAATGCCGGGAATTGATCCTGCCATTGTTGTTCATGAAATCAAAACCTACCCGGATGCTAAACCCATTCGGCAACGGTTGCGTCAGATTCACCCTCGAAAAGCGGCTGCAATTAAAGCAGAAGTCGAAAAGCTGTTGAAAGCAGGTTTCATTTATCCGATCCCGTTAACGGATTGGGTATCGAATATTGTTCCCGTCAATAAAAAACAAGGAACAATAAGAATCTGTATCGATTATAGGGATATCAATCGAGCTTGTCCAAAAGACAACTATCCTACGCCTTATATCGATCAAATTATTGATGATTGTGCCGGAAGTGAGATGTTTTCCTTCATGGATGGTTTCTCAGGCTATAATCAAATCAATATTCTACCTGCCGATCA
Organism: Pinus tabuliformis; assembly: GCA_031772625.1. Lineage (NCBI taxonomy): Eukaryota > Viridiplantae > Streptophyta > Pinopsida > Pinales > Pinaceae > Pinus > Pinus tabuliformis. Next base: position 680,062,433 of record CM062809.1, on the reverse strand, counting down.
ACCAAAAACGGCATTCATTTGTCCATGGGGGACATTTGCTTATTGCAAATTACCTTTTGGACTTAAGAATGCCGGGGCCACTTTTCAACGGGCGATGTCTTATGCATTTCATGACATCAAGCACATTGTGCAACCCTATCTCGATGATTTGCCTGCTCATTCTTTACAACGAGCTGATCACCTTGTCCACCTACGAGCAATCTTTATGAGGTGTAGGCATTATCGAATTCGGTTGAATCCCCACAAGTGTGTTTTCTGTATAGAAACAGGTCGATTGCTGGGATTTGTTGTTTCAAAAACCGGCATTCGCGTCGATCCCTCGAAAGTCGAGGCTATCATCAAATTGCCTCCTCCTTCGAGTTTGCGCCAACTCCAAAGTTTGCAAGGGAAAGCGAACTTTTTACGCCGATTCATCCCAAACTACGCCGAGGTCACTAAAGGTTTTACACGGTTGTTGAAACAGAACGCACAATTCTTTTGGGACGAGATTGCCCAACAATCTTTTGATGCACTGAAACACGCGTTGACCCATGCACCGTTATTGCATCCTCCCAACTACAACCAGGACTACTTCTTATACCTCGCAGCTTCGCATTCCACCATTGGAATGGTGTTAGTTCAAGAAGATGAATTCAAAGCAGAGCATGTGATATATTATCTTAGTAGAACCTTAAATCCCACTGAGTTAAAATATTCGCATGTGGAGAAATTGGCCCTGGCAGCCGTTCAAGCTGTCCAGCGTTTTCGTCACTACATTCTTCTCCGCAAGACTACAGTTATTTCGGATTGCAACCCTATGATTTATATTTTGACAAAACAACTGCTAGGGGGCAAGTACTCTAAATGGATTGTTATCCTGCAAGAGTTCGACTTGGAGTTCGAGAAGTCCAAGTCTAAGAAATCTTTAGTTTTTGCGGAATTGATGTGTGATTTCCCGAGTGCTGACACAGAGACTGTGGCAGAGGAGTCCATTGTGGACGAATCTTTGTTTCTTATTAGCACTTTAGATCCGTGGTATGGGGATATAATCATCTATCTCCAAACCCAAACCTTTCGGCCTGAAGCTTCCAAGGAAGACCGTCGAAAAATTCGGTTTCGATCCCAGCAATACAGAATTATTGGAGATACACTTTATCGCCGGGGGGCAGACTTAGTTTTTCGACGTTGTTTAACTCACGAAGAGGCTGAGAGAGTTTTGAATGATTGTCACTCTGGAGCATGTGGCGGTCATATGTCTGGGTATGCCACAGCTCAGAAGGTGTTGCGCGCTGGCTATTTCTGGCCGTCTATGTTTAAAGATTGTATCCTTGCTGTCAGAACATGCCACAACTGTCAAGTGTTTGATCGAAAGATGCGCGCTCCACCTGCTCCTCTCCACCCTATAATTGCCGCTGGTCCATTCGCCAAATGGGGCATTGACTTTATTACTTGTAACCCTCACTCGGCCGGGGGGCATGCGTATATCATCCTCGCGGTTGATTATTTTACAAAATGGGCCGAGGCGATGCCTACATTCGACGCAAGCGGCAAGACAGCTGCAGTTTTCGTATTCAATCATATCATAACTAGGTTTGGTGTCCCACAAGCAATCATTACTGACCATGGGAGCCATTTTCGAAATGTCATGATGACTGAGCTTACAAGCCAGCTTGGTTTGCGCCACGATAGCTCTACTCCTTATTATCCGCAAGCCAACGGTTTGGTTGAGTCAATCAACAAAGTTCTAGTCATCATGATTCGACGGATCATTGGTATCCATCGAACGAATTGGCATAACATGTTATTTTCGGCGCTATGGGCATATCGAACTTCAGTGAAAAATTCAACAGGTTTCACCCCTTTTCAGCTAGTTTATGGCTTAGAAGCTGTGTTACCTATTGAATGCGAAATCCCATCACTTCAAATGGCTGTCGAATTACTTCCAGCTACTTCCGAAGAGGAGAAACGGTTATTATACTTGGCTAAATTAGATGAGACTCGACGTGACGCTACTTTAGCTATCGAGACTCACGCGAAACGAATGAAAGCTCAGTACGATAAAAATGTAACCCCTCGAAGTTTTTCGGAAGGAGACCTAGTACTATTATATGATCAAGCTAACGATAAGCTAGGTGCCGGAAAATTCGTTCCCATGTGGCATGGGCCCTACATTGTAAAGCGAAAGCTAGCAAAAGGGGCTTATGAGTTAGTTGATTTTGATGGGGACTCTTTGGGTAAACCCAGAAATGGACTTTACCTAAAGAGGTATTATGCTTAAAATGATGGGTATGGAGAAATTTTTAGATAGGTTAGATTTTCTTTCTAGCTAGCAAGTGTGTTAGTTTAGTCAGTGTGCTTAGCTTAGCAAGTGTGGTTTTTCGTCATTATTTTGGCTCATCTTGGTTTTACTCTTGATATTGTAGATGTCGACGCCTCTCCAAACATACATTGGATTTGCTGATGGTGCTTGTCGTAGTACACGGAATATCTCTTCCGCAGCTTGGGTTATCTATTCGCCCTCTGACGAGTTAGTTTCTATGCATGGGGTAAGCCTCGGTCAAACAACGAATAACATTGCAGAATACAGTGCAGTGGTTGAATTATTATCCGAATCTATTTCATTTGGAATTCGACGTTTGATAGTGAGGTTAGATTCTGAACTTGTTGTATTACAGCTTAATAGAGTTTATGCCATTAGAAATCCTGTGTTATTAAGGTTGTTTTTGAGAGTGCGTCTCTTGGAACGTGAATTTGATTACATTGAATATCAACATATTCCAAGGTCTTTGAATACATTAGCAGATGCAATTGCTTCTCGAATGTTGGACAGACATTTACGATAATCATGCAAGTAAATTTAAAAACATTTCATCACATATGTTAAACAAGATAAGCCGGTAATAGTGATATATATAGATAGAAGTGTGTCAAAAAATATATACATCGTCTTCGATCATAGGTTTAAAACACCTTATGATCGGCAAAATGATAGTACAAAAAGTCAAAATGTCACATGTGACTACAAAAGTGACTAGTCAATCACTGGTGGTGCTCTCTGTACGACACCACTGCGCGGGCTACCTTACGCAAAAATCTCCTAAACGGTCCAGGGACCGCGACTACGAAGCGCTGAAGCCTCATAGGAATATCGTCCATAGTAGTCTCAGGTATATCTGCCGTGAGACGCTCTAGATCATGCTCCAAATCAGCTAGTACTTCTGCTGTCGCATCCTGTGGGGCCGGTACCGGTGCAGCTGGATGTAGTCTATCATAAGGCCGGAGGTTGGCTGGACGCTGTGGGCCAACATCTGCATTTTGAAAGATTTACTATTAGTTTTGAGACGATATATATAAAAAATACAAAAAATACATAACTAGAAAACTTGTGAAAATAAAAAGTACCTCTGTCGTCCCATTGTTCTCCCTGTGGAAGAACCATGTCCGGATCACCTCTGAAATCCATTCCGGCATACGGAAAATCCTGTATCACAAAAAGCTGGCCCTCTAACCAGTCAAAATAACTATCTGAGAATCGAACTACTGTCGCGCCCTCGTCAGGATGCCGGGCCATCACCGCAACCCATCGTATCAGCTTTGGCTGCTGAGGACCCAAGATATCAACAGTGAGTTGCTGAGGGATCAGCATTGGAATTCTCTCCAAGGCAAAGCTCACGACTATAGGCCCATATCCAAAAGTCTTTAGTCGTCCGTTCCTTGCCTTGGTCAGTTGGCTCTTCATATGAGCCGACACAGCTTCACACCAGTTGAAAATGGTGCCTTGGTAACAGTCAATTGCCATCCGCATTTGGGATCCGGAAGCAATGTGTAAAGCGGCCGCGCCGCAAATTCTGGTAACCGTGAACGCTATGACTTTGAGTTCCGGTAGAGTGATGTGTTTTATCTCTATGCCTTTTGAATGGTGAGCTCCAGGTGTGCACCAAGTCTCGCGGAGACTATCAAGGGATTGGCCACCCGGCCTAGTCCCCGCAAGACTGAGTTGCTCACCTCTGTTTGGCAAGCCAGTGAGAAAGTATACATCCGAGGGCTCTATCTCGAGCTGGTGCCCTCCTATGTAAAAGCATTGTTCCTGTACGTTCCATCGCTCAACCAGCCATTCCAAGAATCTTACCTGGCCCCTCATGCCCGGTATGGTCCAATATTTGTACAATCCGCATGCTCTTAGGGCATCCAGAGAAGGTTGATGATTTATTGCAGCTTCATCTTCCTCTACGTGCTCTCTTTCTCTCCAGTCTAACATGATTAATGCCTGCATATCAAAAAATAGCATTAGAAATTAATTTGGGAATTTTTGGTGGTTTTTTGAGAGAGTTGGGGTTTTGAAATGCGCGTTTCTCGGAGGACGCACCCCGGCTTTGAGCACAGGGCGCCCGGACGCAGCTGGCCTGAAGGCGGGCTGCGTCTTCCGACCTTTTTCCCTATGAGAAAAAGTCGGGGGACGCAGGTCACCCAAAGGGCACCTGCGTCCGCCGAGAGGCGCATTCCAAAACCAAAACCCCCCCAAAAAATAAAACCAAAACCTAAAAATTGATTCTAAACGGATAGAAATGCAGAGTAGGATGTGTAAAATACCTGGATGAGACGGCGTTCGATTCCAACGGTCAGATTTTCCGCAACGACCACGGGAAGTTTCTTGTCAAAAGCCCTTTTTTCAACCTCAACAGTGAAACGGTAAAAATGACATGGTAAAAGGTCTTTTTATAGGTTTTTTGGATGAATTAGTTCATTTTTTACCATGAAAAGATGTTTTTGAATGTATTTTTGCCTATTTTAAACAGGTATGAGTAATGTGTCGCTTTTGTGCAGGACAAAGGGATTTCGAGGGAAATTGTAATTTTTCACAAACAAAATTTCAGAGTCATCTTTTAAGCCCTTTTCTGACTCCTAAAAAATGAAAAGATCGCCGAGTGTTTCTTTTTCACTCGTTAAAACGGAATTAAAAGACGGTCCCCTTTTAGCTCTTTTCTGACCGCAAAATCAGGAAAAGATTGCCGGGTTTTTGTCGTTTCGAACTCGATAAGGAAATAAAACGACGTGTCCTTGATCGCTTTTTACTTTTCAGGTTAACGACACTAATATGAAAGTACTCCTTGGTCGTAAGATCAAGCGGTTCCCCCAGGTATTATTTTATACTTTTTCGGGCTTGAGGGACACAAATATACGAAAAAGTTCAACGTGGAGTCTCCTTTAGTTTTTTCAGACTCTCTAAAAATGAAAAACGCCGAGTTTCTCCTATACTGGGCTCGTTAAATTTTTACAGTAGAGGACCTGTTCAATTACAAACAGGAACGAACCACTCCTTCCTAGGGTTCGAATTTAAACTAGGTTGGACTCGTCCGAAGGATGAGCTTACAATCAAGCATATGTTATCCTCCTCAAGCTTGTTAAAAATAAAGAGGTACTTGCCAGAAATGGTGGGGGAAAAAAGAGAAGAATGAACCTATTTGTCACCTTTTGTCTCAGAAGAAACTTTATTACCGCTCTTGAACACGACACTTTTCATTCACCTGGGTTGGGAAATCTTTTACCTCACAGTTGACCAAGTCACTTTGAAAGTCTTTAACCGGGTTTCGGGGATTAACTTTGAGTTATTCGTCACCAAGCCATCTGTTGTGTCGTTATGTGTTCAAGAGGTCTGCAAGCAACAAACTTTCATCTGCAAAATACTTGTCATCCATTTGACCATCCCTGAGTCAGTCCTTACAGCAACATTTCTTCAACTTGAACAATGATTTCGTGTTGCGGGCTTGCCTGCAACGGGTCGCTTTCTATCGACATCGACACATTATCTAGAAAGATGACTTAGGAATCGACAGTACCTTGAAGTCTGCATGCATCAATGGCAGGTTTCTCGCCTTTGACGTCAGTTTACATCATTGACTTTCGATCAGAGGATTCCGTGAAGTGTTCGACATCAAAACATCTATTCACATTTCACGGGTTGTGCTTGGTACTTTGAGGACCATTGACATTACTGGTGGTTTCTCTCACGCTTGTTAACAGTTTACATCATTGACTGGTAATCAAGTGGTTTCTACCATGTTCGACATCGAATCATTTAATCACATGGCTAGAATCGTACCAATTCGAGAAGTAGAAGTGAAGACCCTGGATCTAGTTTCTACCATCCAGGCTGCGAGGAGTTTTGTATTCATTATCTATGTAGACTAATCATAAACAGATGGCTGCGTCCATACTGTGTCTACAAAAGTCTATAAAAATGATGTACTGCAAGATCATTCCTGTATCAGAGTAGTTAGTCCATTAGTTAAAGTTTTGAATCTGAGTATGGGAATGCCTACCTCAGTGATGATATAATCTTATCCATGTATTTTGTGTTGAAAATTGCAGGTTCCAATCAGGCCATCCACAAGGCAATCCTTGAAATGATAAAGCGCTTCACCCTTCCTAGAATTACAAAACCCTATTCTATTTCAGGCTTCGCACTTTAGGGGGCAATCTGTTACACTAAAAAATGTCACCTTGACTACTTACAGTTAGTATGGCTCAAATCAACAGTCATGCTACCCTCTTAGGAAAGTCTCATGCCTCTGTTATCCATCTCAAACTCAAAGAAGAGAGAAAGTCTTGTAAAAATCATGTTTATCTCTGGGGTCGCAGGTTCTCTCTAGTCTTACCTGCGGGGACGCGGACCTTGTTCACAAAAGCTGCGTCCATGGACGCTCTGTATGTAAAGGGACAGGTGCGTCCCTCTGTAAAAGACAAAATGCGCGAGTTTTATCTTGAAAAAGTTACTTGTGGTTACTTCTAGAACATTCTAGAGGTCGGTTTGATGAAATGGATGCGCCTCCAATTGGTTCATGTATCTCTATTAAGGGGAAGCTTATCCCATCAATAAGGGAGTTATCCCACCCAAAGAGGGGGATGATCCCATTGATGGTGGACCAGAATAACCTCTTTACAGCACTATAAATAAAGGCATTGAGCCAGAAGGAGGGGAGGTTGGAGCTATACATTTTCTTTGGGTAAATGCTGCAGGATTTAGGTCTTCCATTAGAGCCTTTGTGAGGAGAGATTGTCTTCACTAGATTCTACTTGGGAGAGGGTGAGCTTTGTCAAAGTAGAGGAAAACCCTTGATGGACCCTGGGAGGAACTTGCACAACACCAAGGCCAGGTTGTAAGAGTTTCTTTGTTTCGTTATTAATACAAACTGGTTTATTTTTCTCAATAGCTTGTGTTAATGAGTTATTTCATGTGTTCCTTGGTCTGCATGTTGGATATATGTTTTATTATATGAAATGCAAGTGCTTGGTAATTGTTTGATTGTTTGTGGTTGCAGGAATTGACTTGAAGGAGGAGCTCATCCGGATCGTCAAGAACGGACTTCAACAACAGCGTTTTGGAATAAGGTAAGGCTAAACACTTGTAGTTTTCATGTTATAAAAGGTGTATTTAGAGAAAGATCACTCCTTTTTGTCTTGTTTGTCATTAGAATGTCTTAGACTTCTAGGAAGGTCAGTCGTGTCCGCACCCTTGACAGATTCCGTGTGACAGCACCGTCAAAAGGTATTCATCCATTATATCTATACTTTGTTTGTCAGTGCAGATGGGGTGGAAGATCCACTAGATGGATGTAAAGAGAACATTACTCAATGTATTTATTAAGGAGGAAGTGTACATTAAGAACCCAAAAGGTTTTGATACCTTTAATTGAGAGTCACATGTGTATAGACTCAAGCGAGAATTGTATGGCCTCAAGGTACACTAGGATCGACAACTATCTCACTGGTTTAGGCTTCACCAAAAGTGAAGCGGATGAAAACGTTTATCATATTTTGGTACAAGGTAAATTGGTGATTATTGTCTTATATATTGATGATTTGATTTTAACGGGTGATGATAAGTTGATTAGATCTTGTAAGGAGGACCTTGCAAGATAATTTTAAATGAAGGACATGGGACTAATGCAGTACTTCCTTGGATCAAAAGATATGGTCTGCCAATGTTCAGGGACTTGAAGTCCTAAGAAGATTCAAATATCAGAGGTCAGAGCCTATCAGGACCTCAGAGATTGGAATATCGGAGTAGATGATATCGGAGGCTGGGATATCAGGATATGGGAGGTCATCGGAATATCGGGTCTTCTTAATAGATCTATTTTAAAAAGTTTTGATAACCAACAAGTTCGATAATGCGAAAAGCGTTGAGGAATGCCGAGCAAGTTAACAAAGGAATTGTTGCAAAGTCAAAGGTGATTGGGATTCTTTCTCTCTCCTCCTCTAGGACACATAGCGGCACGCCAGTGTGCTCGAGAAAGTGAAGTGGATGTTGACGTCAACATATTGGAGGATGGAATATTGGAGGATTATAACATCGTAACTCTTGTGAAACTAATGGTTAAAGAAGTTCCGATAAAGGGGGCTCCAATATTCCACAGCACATGGTCATATGGAACTTAAGGGGACCATGGACATAATAGAGGGAGATAAAGACATCAGAGCAAAGAAATATCATAGCATTTCAATTGTATATGTTATGATGTAGAGGGGCTCCGATATAGTGCTAAGCCAATGGTTATAGGTCTTAGTCCGATGAGGAAGCATATGCCAAAGGATCTGAGGGTCAAGGGAGAGAAGGATATCAGAGAATGAAATATTGTAACTTTCCTCCTGTGCAAGTTATGACATGTAGTATTCTGATCAGGAACTATATTGAGTTAAATGGATGTATGAGTTGGCATCTGAAGAAATGAATACAGGAACAACGAAGTTGATTTTTGAAGTTTTCTAGACCTGCAGAAGACTCTGAAACAAGGAAACGAGGACAACATTTAACAAAGTCGAATTTGAGGGAATGAAGGAAGAAATTAGCTGCTTCGCGTAAACATTTGGTTGTTTTAAATGTGGAATAGAGTGGCCATTGGTGAGGACTATCAAGCTTTGTGGAGTAATAAATTAGAATGGGACTCTCAGAGGAGTGCGCAGGTCACCTGAGAATTAAATTATCATCATGGATATTTATGCAGTTAGTCAGTGAAGAGCTCTAGGGTCCATCTCTTTATTTAATACCATGCCAAGATTCATTAAAAATATGCAACAACAATAGGAGGTGCCATATCGAAGTACATTTTGGCAGTAAGAGTACAGACAATAGAGACAACCTTATGTAGTGTGCTTCTGTGAACCAAAACCATCATTTACAATTGAGAAATGAGAGGATTTGAGCATATTATTGAAGTGTTGAGGAACGAGTGTTGTGTGTATAGACAATGAGGTATAAGCACCGAGATGAGACTAAGTGTTGGTGCAACAAGAGTAGCGGGAGTGCTGTGAGAAGAACATTGAGGGGAGTGTTGAAGAGCATGCATCAAAGTGATTACTCTAAAAAGAACAATGTGAGATGAACAAAGGGTGTAGCAATAGAGACCCCGTGCGAGAGAAGGCAGAGTGCTAAGGAGATGTTGTTGTGAGCAGCGAGTAAAGAACATTAGCATGAGGCCAAAGGGAGTTAGTGTAATAATAGAGGATAAAGAGTAGAATTTGAGTATGAAACCAACCATTTTGATATTTTACTTGTAATGTATATGCCTCTGTTTTCATTTTCAAAATTGTATGAAATAGTAGAAAAGTGTTAAGAGCAGGTTGGTGCCTCTTGGAAAATTGGTGCTTGCTAACCAAAGGGGGTCATTGCATCCTGTGAGTGGGTGCTCACAAACAAACATATGTAATTAAGTAGGTGCTTTATTTACATCATAAACAAAGAACCAATTTGGTGTTTTTTTTCCCTCTCGGTCTCCACATGAAAAACACTATGTCAAATGTTTGTGTTGCTCATGTCTATGAACATGAATGTTTAAACTTGTTGTTCACTTCCTTTATGAATGAATTCTCCCACAAGTAACATAATGTAAAAAGGGGCTACAAGCATACTAAAAAATAAAAGCATCTCTCTATTACTGATTCACCCCCCGTCTCAGTAATTCCTTATTCCAATAATTGGTATCGGAGCTCTAGTTCCTTCAGGAACAGTCTAACCACTAGAAGGTAGATCTATAAGGAACTATGTCTAGGTAAAAGATTCAAGAGGCTTACTCAAGTAGAATACCTATCTTTTATAGGAAAAGCTATGCCATTTGGGAAGTAAGAATGGAAGTGTATCTTATGTCCTTGGGAGTAGATGTTTGGAATTTAGTGCTAATATACTACAATGTCCATGATATTTCGCCCACTAATGAAAATGGTAAAAAACTATATGGAAATAATGCTAAAGCCAATAATTCCATTCTCTTTGGTCTTATTCAATCAGAACTTGTAAAATTTATGCATTGTAAGTCTGCTATAGAAGTATGGGTAAATCTTGATTAGAGTCATGAAGGAGATGACAAATTCAAGCAGGCGAAACTTCAAACTTTCAGAATGAGGTTTGCGAGCTTGAGAATGATTGAAGATGAAAGCATAGAAGAATACTTTCTCAGAGTTGATGAAGTAAAAAATATGATTAGGGAACTTGGTGAAGAGGTTAAGGAAGAGATGATTGTTCAGAAAATATTAAGATCTCTGCCCATGCGGTTTAATGGGAAAGTCTCAGCTATTGAAGAAATGGTTAATTTAAAGGATCTTAAGATGGACCAATTGCATGGTACTCTCACAACCTATGATATGAAAGTAGAAGGGAAAAGTATGAATCTACGGAAGCGGAATTCAAAATATCCAAAAAGGCCAAGGAACACAAAGATTACCGATACTTCTCCAGCTATGAATCTGATTGGTAGTTGACTCAACTATCGAGAAAAATGAAGCATGGCTCAGGAAAATATAAAGGGAAGTTTCCCTTTAAATGTTTTGACTATGGAAGAATTGGACATTTTTCGTCCAAATTCCCTTAGAAAGAAAAATTTGAAAATGAATATGATCATAAATTTGGAAACAAGTCTCATAAACATCATAAGAAAAATCCCTAAATAGGGGTTTTACTCCAAAGATGATAACTTAGAACCAAAGTGAGACAGTGAGAACTCATCAGAGAATGACTTAGATTAGTATCTACTTATGGCTTTTGAAACGGACTCCAAGAAACAAGGTATTATTGGACTTTGAAGAGGAATAAGAAGAAGAAGGAATAGTGGATCTTGAAGGGGAACTCATCAGTGCCCTTGATGAGTTAAAGAAAGCAAGGAAGAAGATTAAGCACCTGAAGGAACAACTATAGCATGCTGAAGAAGGTATTTATAACTCTGATAATGAGGAATTTTCTTATCAAAAAGAAAAAATTGAAGAAGGTATAAAAAACAAAGGTAGTTTAGTCAGTATACTAGAAGAAAAAAAGGAACTTGTGAGAGACTAGAAAGGAGAACAAGAATTTAAAATAGGATATTCTCAAGTTAAAAGAGGAAATAATCTCAGGGACATGCACAAATGATATTCTTCCTTTGAAATTTAAACTCAAAGAGGCTAAATGAAAGGAAGAGTTTCTTCAAGAATTGATCCAGGAATGGGAAGAGAACTGTCAAAGTCTTGAAGTAGAGGTTGTTTCTCTAAGAAATTGTCTTGAGAGAATAAATACCGAGAAGGGTTTAAAGGAAAAATTTGTAGAATGAAAAAGGAAACTAGATCAGATTCTAAATAGCCAAAGGCCATTAGGAATCAAAATAGGTATAGGATACTCACATACACAATAATCCTCTATCTAAAACACCATATTTAGGTCTACAAGATTCGAAGAACCATAGAGCTATGCAAAGAATATTCAAGGAATAATCAATGAAGATAAAAGGAGCATGCAATGTGGACTTGATTTATCAACTCATAATCAAGAAAAAAAATGGTATGTGGATAGTGGTTGTTCCAAACATATGACTGGGGACAAAAGCAAATTCATGTCGTTAAAATAAAATGATAGAGGAAAAATTGTCACCTTTGGAGAAAATGCTCTAGTAAGAATCGAGGGTAAAGGCATAGTCAGTCTCAATAAAAAAATAGAAGCACAAAATGTGTTGTATGTAGAAGGTCTCAAGCACAACCTTCTTAGTGTTAGCCAAATGTGTGATAATGACTACGATGCGACCTTTCGATCTAAATGTTGTGAGATCCACAACATGAAGAATGGAAAATTGTTGGGAAAAGAAATCAAAACCCACAATAATATATATGGGTTTGATAATTCCAAGGTTAACTGCTATTTAAGAAAAACTAGTGAAGCACAGTTGTGGCATAAGAGGCTTAGGCATATGAATTTTGACAGTTTTATAAAAAGGGAGTCGTGAGAGGATTACCAAGACTGTCAAGGCCTAATAACTCAATCTAGAAGTCAAGTTAGTTTGGCAAGTATACTAGAACTCATTTCAAATCAAAAGAGTTCTCCTCATCTAGACCTCTGGATCTCATTCATACAGGTATTTGTGGCCCAACTAGAGAAAAAAATCCAAAAGGAGAAAGGTATTATATCTTGCTCATTGAAGACTTTACTAGGGCCACTTGGATTGTGCTCTTAAAAGAAAAGTTGGAAGTATTCAAGCGCTTTAATAAATTTAAAGCTCAAGTAGAAAATGAGAAAGACTTGAAGAGAAAATGCCTAATATCAGATAGAGGAGGAGAGTATACCTCAAGAGAGTTTGAGGAATTTTATGAAGAGAATGACATCAGGAGGTAGTACCTAGTGGCTAGAACTCCACAGCAAAATTTAATAGTGGAGAGGAAGAAGAAAACAATCCAGGAAATGGTTAGAGAAATGCTAGATGAAGCAGGTGTGTCTCACATCTTCTAGGGAGAAGCAACAAAGGAAATATTGTATATTTTAAACATAACTCTACTTAGGCCTAATATTAATAAAATTCCCTATGAGTTGTGGAAGGGAAGACCTACATCAGTTAAAAATCTCAAGATGTTTGGTAGCAAGTGCTTCATTAAAAGAAATAATAAGAATCCTAGAAAGTTTGACTCTCACACTGACGAAGGAATATTGCTCGGGTACTCTGTTCAATGTAAAGGATATAAGTGTTATAAAAAGCACACAAAGAAGCTTTAAGATTGTATTGAAATGATAGTATATGAAATAGGTTCATAATCTGAGTCCTCTAGAAGAAATATGAACTCAGATGATGAAGCAAATTCAGATATGAGGTCCACAGATCTGGAAGAAACAGATAAAGATAGTGGAGGTGAGGAAGCAGGCACAACTCCAAGGTCAAAGACATCTTTTAGGTAGTGGGTACTTGTTCTTAATGGTTAAATTATTTAATTGTTGATATTTAGTACAAAGCCTTAAGGTGCCAGCTTTCTTTTTAACAAAAAGTAGGGGGTCCCCCCATGGCGATATGCTTGGGAAAATGTATTTCTTATCAAGCAACTGTTGCAGTTGAATTTTTAATTTTGTTAATTATGGTATGCTCATATGGTAGGGTATTTTCAATACTGGGGTAGTTACTAAAATCATTTCAATTGTAAAATAAATATCACGTTAAGGGGGTGACTCAATGATCTCTTCTGGAAATACATCAGCAAATATTTGGACAATTAGCATATTTTATAAGGTTGTTGTCTTTTATTTAGAGTTAGTGAATCCAACTTGTATTAGATAAATCTGACAAGCCTTTTTTATGCACGTTCCCAACTGTGAGGTTGTGATTGGCCTTAATTTCAGGGGTCTTACTATCCATTGCATTTCTTTCCTAGAACCTTCTTCATCAATAAAACTAATAGTTTTACTTTTAAAATTTATAAGGGACCAATGTTTTTCCAGCCAATCAATACCAATTAAAACATTGTAAGAACCTTAGGAAAAACATTTAAATTTACTTTTATGGGTTGACCTGCAAATTCAACTCGATAATTCTCCACTTTTCCTACCACTCTCCTTTTTGCCCCAATGGCTAGCTGAACCAGCCACAAGATGTTAAACTTACTAGCTTGTAGATGACATGACTACACTAATTTAGGACTTATATAACTAAAACTTGATCCCAGGTTTATTAAAATGGAAATAGTGTGATTGGAAATATTACCTTCAAAGTCAATCATTGTAGGTTGGTACTTTGCTCAATAATTCTCCAATGCAACATTGATCTTAGGTAGACTTCTTGCCACTGCCCCTATGGTAGGTTCCTCTTGAATATTTATTTCTTGTTTTGCTCTTTCATAATAAGGGCAATTTTCAATATAATGTTGTTCCCCACAACCCCAATACTCTAATGGTAATTTCTATGGTTGACCCAATTTAGGTCTACTTGTTAGTTCTGTAGATTTTGACTCATTTTCTAGCTAAAAGTTCTACTCACTTTTCCCTGTAAATTTACGTTGTTAGTTTTTGTGTGAATTCTTGCCAGCATTATCTATTTTTACATTCCTGGTATTCTGAATATTTTTTTTCCCTTTCTTGCCTGACCATACTTTGTTACCATCCCTTTTCTGTTTCATATGATGATAACATATCCATGCCTTACGAACAACTTCATCCATTGTCTTAGGTTCATCAAACTCTAATCACTCCTTCATAAATATATAGATACTACTTATGAAACATTTCATCTTAGCCTCCTCCTCACGTATATAAATAACACACCTTAATAAGGAATTAAATTTCACCACATACTCTTCCATGGATAGTTGACCCAATATGAGGTCATGAAATTATATGGATGTATAATCACAAAATCACTTAGTTAGGTTCTTATTCTTAAAATATTTCTGGAAATTCTCCCATGTTAATTCTTGTTCATCGATTTCATCCACCGCCTTGAGTTCTTCACACCACATAGTTGTTTTTCCCTAGAGCTAGTAGATTGTCAAACAAGCTTTCAAATTGTTATGATTTTCATAAATCTAGAAGTAATTATTAATATTTATTAATCATGCTTCAACAGCTTCTTTTGAACCACTGTCAAATTTTGGAGGTGTTATTACTCTATAATTTCCCAAGGTTGTGGAGAGAAACCTGAAACCACTTGCAAAGCTGAGATATAGACCTTCCAACTTCAAAGAGGGATCTCTCTATTTGATTTTAGATTTATGTTTTTAAATATTAGGCTAGTTATTGAGTTCTAAGTTTGGTTTTTTAAAGATTTGGTTGGAAACTGCAGGGAAATCCCATTGGGCATGGAGTCATGAGTTTGTGGGTGATCAAATAAAAAAATTATAGAACGGATGTAAGAGGGCAAGATAGTCAAGATTTGGATCTTTAGAGTATTTTTGGAGTGAATGGGATGAAAAGATTTAGATTGAATTAAATATAGAGCATGCCAAAATGAATTCTATACTTAATATCAGAGTGAAAACATAAATATTGTTTATAAGCCAGAGCAGAGTGTATTTAAACAAATTCAACACTTAATCTTATTTAAATAATAAAGACAAAAAAACATTTGGAAAACTAGGAAAATAACAATTTCACATGAGAGGATACATCACCAATTTCCTAACACAGGAATCCTGGAACAAAATTTATGTATTGATGAAATTGATCACTTCAGTACATGCACAACTTACATAAAAAGGTTTGCTTTCTTCATACAAGTTCCAACCTTTTCTAAATATTATTTCTGAATATTTATAGAAAACCATTACATCTCAGATTAGATTTCAAAATAAAATATATTTACAAAATAATATCAGTTAAAGAGCCAAATATTTTAGATATAGAACAAGAAAAATAGGAAAAATTTGTTGAACTTTGCTGCATTGTTGAGGCTATGTAGGAATCTGGTGATGATTGTAGCAATTTCACTACAAATTTTGTTCCTCTGATGCTGAAAATTATGTGCGTCAGTTACACTTCACTCGATCAACTCTAGTAACTGGTCCCACATTTCTTCACTTGTGATAGAAACGTTAACCATATTTCAGAACCTTCCATCCAATGCAGTGTAAGTGTCAAAAGTTGGCTTATTGACAAAATGGTTGTGGATTTCATGATGAATATTCAAATCAAATTTTATTCCTTGTATGCCTACTTCTCCACTAATAACTCCTTTGGCCTTTACAAACTTGGAAGCATCAGCACCTATGTTACACAGTTGTTCTTGGTAGTTTTCTAATAGGATCAATTTTCCATTAGAATTCCGAAGAATAGGTAAACCCTTTTCCTGCAGAAGTGTGAATTTTCTGTTGAACCTTATGACTTGTAACTCAAGGTCTTTGCATTTATTCTCTAGTTGTATCATCAATTTTTTTTTTGCTAAGAACCTCTTAACCTCCATGACTGTTGTCGTCCGTGCTGGAATGTTCGGGTCTTCTAGCTCCTCCTTGGTCTTGGAATTCAATAGCTTGAAAAAATTTTGTGCCTCTTCTAGTCTATGCTCCAAATATGCCTTTGTGTTCTATATTGTTGTTTTGACTCTTTTCACAAGTTCTTCCTGCTCAAAAGTAATATGAATTGAAGGCCATATATATGTTGTGTTGGCATTTATATTCCGCCAAATATTGTTCTTAGCTTCTGCCGACATCTGAATGACAAAGGACTGGTCTTCATATTTCTATATTTGTTGGATGAGCTTGTACTTTTTTTGCATTTCTGACAAATATGCATTATCAATTTTAATATTATGTTTTTCCATCTGAGTTAATGTTGCTAAGAATTTCTCTTTCTTTGGTTGAACTGATGACAATTCATACAGAGCTCTAGTAAGATCTTCTGTAAACTCTGAAGTTGTGGTCCTTGCTGAATTTTTCGCTATTATACCCGTGCCTAATGTAGATTCTCCTGCTGCTTCCCACTATTCTTTTTATTTCAACAAGGCTTCCATGCCCTGCTTCATCTTTTGCATATGTGCGTTCTCCTCAACAACTATAGTAAATAATTTTTCTTTCTCCATTTCTATACTGACAACTTCTTTAGCTTGAGGATGTTCTATGGAGGGTAGCTTTAGTTTCTTCCTCAATGCTTGAATGTCTGCCTCCTTGCTCTTTATGAGCTCTTCTACTACTTTGATATCCTTAAGGTCATGTCCTAGCTTTATGATAAAATATTCTAGAGATTTGATCTCGTTGTCTTTAGAAAATGATGACATTTTATCAATCTTTAACTAAGAATTCATGTTATTCAAAGATGACTGTAATTTGAAAGAATTCATTTCTGAACAGGTAAGTGTTGAGAAAATAAACTACCCAGTTTTCTTGTGTAAATCGATTTGATTAATTTCATGTTTCTTACTGGTATTAATTGAGAAAATGGAGGCTTTGTAGTATTCATCACTCTTGGGAGTTGGTACTAAAGGTTCGATGAAGGCCATTTGGAATTGTCCTTTCTCTGAATTGAATGCAAAGAGTAATTTGTGCCGGGTTTTAGTTGTCTAGTTCTAGAATTCAGAGTAGGTGGATTCCTTCAAAGCTTCATTCTTCAATTTTAACTCCCTATATCTTGAAAATATAATCTACTCAGTTGAAATTTGGGAACTGGATGATATTGGAGACTGAACTGTTGTTTCTGCAATAGTTGACTATATTGTTTCTTCTATTCGAGTACAAGGAAGGATAGGAGTCCTTGACAAAATCACGATGGATAGTTTTTGTGTGTCCCTTTCCTCTGGAGTTTCATTTTGAATAGTAATTACTTGAGGCTTAAACAAAGGATTTATTTGAGAATATGACTTTTGAGTAGTGGTTGGGTCCTTCTTTTTCCTTTTAAAAACAATAAATTATGCATCTTGATTGTCAGAATCGGTAGGGGACATGGCTTCCCTTTCCCTTTTTCCCTCCTTTTCCTTGGGAAGAGGTGTCTGCATAGATGAATGACTAAGCGATTATTCTTCAGCTTCCTGTAAAGTACCCTCTGTCCATTCCTCCTAGTTAGCATATTTTTCAATTTCAGGCCTTGATGTGTGTGCATAGCAGGTGCTTTCTATTCGAATATGAGCTTAGAAATGATGCCTAGGGGATCATAGGACAAAGAGAAACACATCTTGAATTTCATTTAGCTTAAAATAACATCCATCTCCTTTGCTGCAGCTCCGATGTTGATAATATAGGGCCCTATATGAGCCTTGAGCTTGAACTGTGCTTCCTTCTTACAGGAGACAAAAGGTAGCTCATCCATGTTTAACATTTTCCTAATGTATTATAATGCAAATATCCTAACTGGTACAAACACCGACATCCTGTAAGAGGTAATTATGATCCATAAACTCTAATTCCAGTGTATTTCTTGTATAAATACCAGTCTCCAACTTTGGATTGCTATGAAAAGTGTAGAAATTTATTTACTTATGGTGAAATCATTAGGATCAGTACATTGCTAAGCAAATAGATTGATTTATGTAAAAAATTCCAACAAAATTAGTATAAGAATACTCCTCTGAGTTATTTCTAACTAGAGAAGTCCAGTTAATCACTGACCAAGGGTTTCCTTTGCTATTTGTCTTTTGTAAAAGGAACTTGAACGTGTCTGATTGATAAAATAGCATGAGGTAAACTAGAACTGATTGATATTTAAAAACACTTTCTACTCTGAAATTCACAAACTGGTCATGGATTGAGTTGGCAAAAAACCATCTGTAATTGAAAAGGATGGCTAGTTGTTTTCCAACTGCAAAAATAGATAAAAATCTTAACACTATCTCATCTACCCACTGATCACTATGGTACCTGAGTAGTCAAGTTACCATATAAATTACCTGCTTGGACATTTTAAGTAAAATTGAGACTAGATATGGGGGATTGGTCCAGGGTAATTCAACTTTTTCTGGAAGAAAACACTCAAAAATTTGGGCTCTCTAAGGGAATGTCAATTTTTTTATACAATTCTATTAAAACATCAACAGAAAAAGGATGATAGGAGGCCTGGTATTCAATTCACAAGGTCTGGCAGATACTTTCAAGGGAAATGGAGAAGATGACCTCATTGTTATGAGAAATGAAATCCTTTGCAAATATCGGAGATGGCACCAGAAAGAGAATCTAGGGACAAAGTGAGTTTGGGGGAAGACAAAATGAGGGAGAAGGGATTCCCAAACACTCAAGTAATAACTTTTGTCCACGAATGTTTTCTTTGCCCAGTTATGGAGCTCATATAGGACAAATTTAGACTGGGTCTCGAAAATATTATAGTGGGTGTCTATTAGGGGAGATTTGTCAAAATTTGGGACTAGGGGAATGAGGGGATTTGACTCTGTAAGCTTTCCCTTCCCTTTACGGTTGACATTTTGGGAGATGACATATAGGGAATAAAAAAACAATGCTGGATGAAATCTTGATAGAGAAAGGGCTGAAGAACAAGGTTACCCGTGAAAAAATGTCAATTGTGTGTAGGGAAGGTTGTTGTTGAAGGCTAGAAGTTGGTAACAGTTTGTTCTTCATCTGTAGTATCAATGTTGTGCTGAAAGAAATGAACTACTAGAATCAAAGGCTTATTTATAACAGTTGAATTGGTTGCATAACAACAAAATTACTGTCTGTGGAGTGGGAGAGATTTATTTTCAAAATATATAGATCACGGGAATTAAATGAAACAACATATACTTGGAATTTCACGATAATTTTTTGAACGTTCAATGGGTATATGACGTGGAGGGAGTGATGTGGTTGGACAGATGGCGACAACAGAGTGGTGGGGGGTAACATGTATGTGGTGGGAGATGAGTGGTGGAGGGAGAAGTCATTAGCGGGAGACAAAGGTGGTATTTCGGGGGGGGGGTGCAGGCAGTAAGAAGTATCGGGAGGAGACCTGCCCCCCCAAAATGCCCCAGTTTTCACCACGTTGGCCTAGGGGGTTTCAGCTAAAACTGCTTTTCGGACACACCGCCCCCCCCCCTCCTTGTGCTAGTTGTCGGGAGTGCGGGGGGGTGTGGGAGTGGGACACTCCTCCTTCATAGATCTGGGTGGGGATGACCATTGGCTTCGACACAACATTTATTCATATACAACAAATCAATTTTTGTCATTTTATTACATGGCATAACACATAAAAACCAAATAAATGATAATAACCAATGTTTAAAACCTTATAATCTGACATTTTTGGAATTTTGAAATTAGCATTTTGATTGGCTCGTTATAGGGGCTCATCACTTTTTTATTTTTTCTAAATTTTTATTCATTTCTTTTGTGTTTTTCACATATATATGAATTTTTTTTATATCCCCTATTTTATTTTTTCTTTTCTTTTATTTTTCTTCTTTTTTTATATAATATATATTTTTTTATTTTTCTTCTTTTCTCTTGAACTCTTGAAAATAATTTCCAAAATGAAATCACTATTTAAAACATCTCATAGGATAAAATCAATAGATAATAATCAATTGATCCTATAAATTATAGGACCCTAACAATGGCTCCAATGGGGATGGCATCCTCCTTGTGAGGTGTCAAGAACACTATAGATTAATAGCCTTTGTCCATTGGGTACCCTTTTCTTATTCTATAACCGAATTGACTAGCTATTGTTATTATAAATACTGGCAGAAACTAATTAGAAGCTTAGGGCCTTCTTTGTGGGCTTCAATTTCTGATGTCAACCAGCCTCACTTGCAGTAAAATGATAAAATGATATTTACATTGAAATGTATGAAAAAATTATCTATCCTTGAGTGAAATAGTGCTTGAGTAGTCTGCCATTGACAGATCCTCCTGGCAGTCCTTCTCCAGTCAAATATTTTAGCAAGAATGCATTGTTATCTTAGAAAGCTTCAATTTTATAGGGTTCTTTCCATAGATTGTCAAATTTCCCATGCTTATCTTTCTCCTCATTTCTGGAGTCTCATCTCAGAACAAGATCATCTGTCATGAATCTTCTTGATTTTGTCCTGAATTATCTGAGTTTTGTTGTAGACCTCCTCCCTATTTTTCTCCAACTGAATCATTTGATTTATCCTTCTTTGTACATAATTTGGCTCCACTTGTGATTCCTACAATAATTTTAGCACTGCAATTCCCACGGAAGTGGGAAAAATTGCATCCACTCCATATACTAATTGTAAAGGAGACATTCCATTAGATTTCTTAGTGCTATTTTTTTCAACCCATAGAGCATTAATCAACTTCATATGCCAAGATTTCTTATTATCCTACAACAATTTCTTTATAATGTTGACTAAAATCTTACTAGAATACTCAACTAATCCATTCCCTTGAGGATAGTAAGTAGTGGAATGTCCTAAATTTATGTGATAATTGTGACAGAAATCAATCATTTTATTTTATTTGAAAGAAGCATAATTTTCAATAATGATTTTGTGTGGACACCCAAATCTGGATAGAATATTACCTTCTAAGAACTGAATGATTACAAAATCTGTAGTCTGTCTGGTTGGAATGGCTTCAATCCATTTGGTGAAATAGTCAGTGGCTATCAAAATCCATTTATGTTGAGTTGAAGAGCTTGGATGGATTTCTCCAATAAAATCTAAACCCCATTGTTTAAAAGGAACCTCCACTGAAATGGGATTTAAAGGTAAGGGAAAATTTTTTCTCTTGCCTTTAAATATTTGGCACTGATGGCATGTTGAAACTTTCTTATGAACATCTGCAAACAAGGCAGGCCATCAAAAATTGGCCCTGAGGATTTTGTTGGTTGTGGCTTTCTAGTATAAATTTCCTCCACAGTCCCCTTGATGAAATTCTTCCATGAATTTGTCTTCTTCATCCTTCGATAAACAATTCAGAAAAATACCTCCATCATCTTTCCAATACACAGTCTGATCTATAATGCAGAATTTCATAGCCTTTAACTTGAGGAATCTAGCTTTGGTCTTTGTTAAACTAGGATGATCTTTTAAATTTGGTAAAACATAGACAATATCTACATACCAAGGAGAGGTAGCAAATGCTTCTGATCCATGTGGAGTCACCATCTCTTTCCATTCATCAAGTGCAACTATACAGTTTATGTCCATTGCATGGAAATTTGACTCAGCCATTAGCCTAGCTAATCCCCGACCTTTGATGACTTTAGTAGGCATTATCTCAATGTCGAATTCTAAAATTACTACAATCTATTTGTTGCTTTTCCCATATGGATCACTCTGAGTGAGGATATCTTTCACTACAACACTTGGAACAAATGAAATTATGTGGGAATGTAGAATGTACACTTTGAAGTCTTTCAATGCCTTTACTAAAGAAAAGTCTTGTTTTTCCATGATATTGTACTTTAAGGAGGCATCTCTTAAAGCTATGCTGAAGAATACTATAGGTTGTTCATGTCCCTCGTTTTTCTGCAACAAAATGGTTGCAATAGTGTTCTGATGCAAAAGAGAAAATCATGAAATCTTTAGTAAAACAAGGGCTAATTAAAACATGACTACATGTCAAAGCTACCTTTACTTTAGTGAAATATTTTTTTTGCCTCACTATTCCATTTTATCTCAATATATTTCTTCAACATGTTTGTGATTGCTCTCAAGATCTCGGCCAGGTTTGGAATGAATCTTTTCAGCAAATTGATCCTGCCAATGAAAGACTGGATTTCCTTTTTGTTCCTGGGAGGATCAATCTTCATTATGAATTCAACTCTGTTGGCGTATATTCTAATACCATATTTTGAAATAATGTGACCAAGTAGTTTTCCTTCCTCTAAACCAAAAAGATAATTTTTGGGGTTTTCAAGGAAATACCATATTTCCTGCATTTTTCAAAAACCTTCCTTAAGTTTAGTAGGTGACCTTCATATGTTTTGGAAAATACAGTAATGTCACCCAAAAAAGTTACAATAAATTTATCCTTCTCATCAGTGAAAGAAACATCTATTTCTCTTTGGAAAGTGGTCCCTACATTCATAAGGCCAAAGGGCATCTTGACATACATAAAGGTCCCCCAAGGTGTTGTGAAAGTTGTTTTATGCTGATCATCACGATGTACCATAATTTGGTTATACCCTGAAAAATCATCCAACAAAGAAATTATGTTGGAACCAACCACTTTCTGCAATATATGATCCATTTTAGGTAGAGGGTAGTTTTCCTTGAGAGATTTTTTATTTTATTTCATATATATATATATATACATATATTATTTATTTATTTTTTCAGATTCCTGAAATCCACATAGAGACTTATTTCTCTTATCTTTTTCCTAGTTGGCACTAGATTTGACACCCATTTTGAAAATATTAAAGGCACAATGATTTTGGCATCAATTTTTTTTTTTTAACTTCCTTTTCTATTAAAGGTAGCAGAACTGGATTTACCCTCCTTAATTTCTACTTGAAGGGTTTTTGGTCCTCTTTGATGAGGATGGTATGTTGTAT
The DNA here is from genome assembly GCA_031772625.1 of Pinus tabuliformis. Lineage (NCBI taxonomy): Eukaryota > Viridiplantae > Streptophyta > Pinopsida > Pinales > Pinaceae > Pinus > Pinus tabuliformis. The sequence goes on along the minus strand of CM062809.1, from coordinate 680,039,305 downwards.
TATACTTGTATCATATTCTTTTATATTTTCATAATTCCAAGCAAATACATCAGAAGATATATATATATAGATATAGATATATTTAACTGTAACGGTTATGAATTTTATTTATTTGAAAAAGATAGGACGGGCCTTTGCCAAGGCAACCCCAGTTATAAAGAAAACAGCTAGCAAGTTCAGGTTTTAAGTTACAACATTTTCAAGGAATTTGAAAGAAATTGTCGTCATTTATAAATAGCCGCCCTTTCATGAGAGAGCATCCTTTGTTCGCCATTTGGTCCGCTTCACCATTCAGGTTTTTGAGAATGTGATAGAACTTGTAGGAGGTGAATTCTTGAAGGACTCTTTTCAATTTGCCCAGAATTTTGTTGAGACTAGCATTGCTGAAGAGGTCCTCCATGTTTAACTTTTTTATTAGAATCTCTGAGTCTCCAAAGACTAGGAGGTCTTTAACCCCCTTTTCTCTTGCTATAAGACAAGCTTTGAGAAGACCAAAAATCTCTGCTTGGTTATTGGTTTTCTGGCCTAAACCCCAATAGAAGCAGTCCCTTGAACTCCTATCCAGAGAATAAATGACCCCTCCAGCACCAGCGTTCCCAGGGTTTCCTTTGGAGGCCGCGTCAAAGAAGATTGTGGTAAAATTTTTGGACCTCCACCAGTTTATGAAAAAATCCTCGAGGTCTCTTATTCGCCATTCCTGGTTTGCTGTTTGAGGAGTGAGGAGGAACTTTCTAGGAGAAGGCTCAAGGGGGCAAAGCCATCTCCTTTCTTCAGGAAGGAGCAATGAATCTTCTTTGAAAAACTACTGTTGGGCTGCTTCCAAGAGGAATGCTTTAGCTTTAACTGCGACCTGAAGAGGGGAGTGTCGATTTCCATTAAAGATTTGATCATTACGAGCCAACCATAGCTGCCAGCAAACAAATTTGGGAATTGCTGTCCAAACTTTACGCCATAAGGATTTGGTGGGGATGATATGAGGATAGAAATTGGTCCAAGAGGCAAACAATTTAGCAACAGTGCTATGAGGGAAAGCGGGAATCTACAGATCCAAAGAGTGAGACCCCACACTTCCTTAGTGAAATTGCAATCCAGAAATAAATGTTGGGCAATTTCAAGGTTGCTTTTGCATAGCTTGCACCTATGAGGCCCTGCAATGTTCCTTTTCTCTAGATTGTCTCTTGTAAGAAGTTTGTTGTGAACCAGCATCCAGAAAAAGAAATTTACTTTAGGAAGAGCTAGATTGTCCTAGACTAGTTTCCAAAAGGCCGGAGAGTGACTGCTGTTCTTTGGGTCCTGAAAATCTTTATAACCTGCTGCTGCAGAGTATGTGCCTGATTGTCCCCAAGCCCAACTATCTTTCATATAACGGTTTTTAGGTGTGGAGCCTTCTAGCAGTTCGGCAAGCAGATTTTTCTGGGGTGTTAACCGAGCAGGGACGCCATGGAAGTCCCAACCGACCCATTCTCCCCGGTGATCCCAAACTGAGAGATCGTATAATCTGTTTATGCCTACATGTATTGACCAATCTCTGATGTCTACAATATCCTCGTTCCCCTCCAATGGATCACGCCCCATTATTCTGTCCTGCCATAATTTAGTTCGCTTGCCATTGCCCGGCACTCTGTATAGAATATTTTTAAAGAAAATACTGCTTTTACAACAGAGACTCCAAACCTGCGTGCTATTGACAGAGGGATCAAATTGCAGGTTTTTGAAAGAAGAATTGTGGGCATATTTGGATAACAGAGTTGTGCTGATTGGATGGTTGGGATCGTGTGCCATTTTCCAGAGGAGCTTTCCTCCCAACGCCAGGTTAACGAGGGAGGGATCTCGAATTTGGAGGCCACCCTCTGCGATCGGCCTTTTTACCAGATCCCAATTAGCTAAATGCATTTTTCTTTCATTACCTTTCCCTCCCTGCCATAAAAAGTCTCTTAAAAGTTTAGATATCTGCTCCATAACATTTCTGGGGGCTAGTAAGAATGCGGCTTGATAAATTGGGAGCGCGGACAACAGTGACTTGATTAAAATAACTTTGCCTCCTTTAGTTAACCAGAAGCCACCCCAAGCTGCTATTTTTGTTTTGATTTTACATATGATGTCTGTCCAGAGCGACCTTCTGTTAGCTCCATTTGTGATGGGGAGACCAAGATATTTGATCCGATCCCAGTGAGCATGTCCTCTGAACCCCAGGAGGTTCGAGATGCTTATGAGCTCTTGTTGACCTGTGTTCCAGCTGTAGATTTCACTCTTACTCTCATTGACAAGTGCTCCTGAAACTCTACAATAGCTTTTTAGGACCGAGTCAAAGGCTTTGGCAATTCTGGTGGACACACCTCCGAGGAGAAGAGAATCATTTGCAAAGAGCACATGGTTCAGAGGAATGACATCTGAGGAGGGTTTGAGACCAGGGAGGGAGGCAGCAATTCTTTCAGCTATGAGTTTTCTACTGATGGAGTCGGCCATTAAGATATACGGGAAGGGAGAGAGAGGGCATCCTTGCCTGATGCCTCTCAGAGCTTGAAAAAAATTTGAGGGATGACCATTGACAAGGGGGGCGATCCATGGGTTATCGGTGCAGGCATTTATTAGCTGGACAAAATGGGGAGAGAAGCCGAAGGAGAGGAGAACCTTAATGAGGAAAGAGCGATTAACTCTGTCAAACGCGTTCTCCATATCTAATTTAATCAACATACCTTTCTCTTTTCGCTTTTTGCTGGAGTGGATTGTCTCCTGGACTTGAATGACATTGTCGAGGATATGCCTGCCTTCCACGAAACCACCTTGGGGACTAGAGATCAGCCTTTTGAGCAGAGGCTTGATCCTGTTTGCTAATAGTTTGGCCAATATTTTATAAGATGCGTTACAAAGCGATATGGGTCTGAATCTAGCAAATGTTTCCAGGTTGGAATCTTTTGGATTAAGGCTAGATAAGTGGAGTTGGTTCCTCCATCGATCTTAGCTTTTGTCATGAACCCCTTTATCATTTTTTGGAGATCAATTTTAATGATATTCCAGTAGGCTTTATAGAAATGAATCGTGAATCCGTCTGGACCTGAAGCATTGTCTGATTCCATGGACCATATAACTTTGATGATTTCCTCCTCTGTTACCTCGTTGGTAAGAGCAGCATTGTCTTTAGATCTAATTAGATGTGGAATGTTAGAGAGAAAATCTGTTGTTTCCTCCTCGGAGCATTGAGTTCCCTCACTATATAAATTCCTAAAGTGGCTATCCGCAACAGCTTTGACTTGGGTGAAGCCTTTGCTGACATGGCCCTCTATTGTCTTTATTTTTGAGATGTGATTCATGGACAGCCGGACTCTATATTGTCTGTGGAAGAAGGAGGTGTTATGATCCCTTGCTTTTAGCCACAGACTCTTGCATTTGATTCTCCAATATTCTTCTTCTTTTTGGAAGGATCGGTAAGTTAAGCATTGGGCATTTATTTCTTGTTCCAAAAGATCCGCTGTAATCTCTTTGCTTTCCATATCTGTTTGCAAGGTCTCCAAAGTATACACTGCTTCTTTCCTTATGCTAGTTGGAGTAGGGACTGGTTTCCTTATCCACTCTTTCAGAGCTTGTTTTGTGGCCTTGAGTTTTTGCTCCCAAACAAAACTTGAGGACCCTAAGAAGGATTTGGCCTAGGCTTCTTTCACAGTATCGGTAAAGCCTTCTCTCTCAATCCATAAGGGGCTGAAGCAGAATGGTAGAGGGCCAACACCTTCTTCATCTTCTAGGAGAAGCTGAATCGGCTTGTGATCAGAGGTCAGCTTAGGTAGAATTTTGGTCTTGATTATCTTTTTATTCATCATAAGGGAGCCTTGGACCAGAAATCGATCCAGGCGAGTAGAAATATGATCCAGCCCAAATCTATTATTGGACCAAGTGTAAAGGCCACGAACGGGATTGAAGTCTAAAAGGTCCCATTGCTGAGAGAGTTCTTCCGCAAAGGCCAGCATGGGATCTCTGTTGTTGGAGCCGCCCCTCTTCTCTTTTGTTTTCAAGACTATATTGAGATCACCTGCTATGATAATATTACTAGGATTATGCTGTTCTAAAAATGCTGAGAGGGAGTTCCAGCATTCTCGTTTTTCAGAGTATATCACAGGGACATAAAGATTAAACAGATAGATAGACATATTACTTGCACAATGTGTTAGCTCCATGAAGATCTAGTGTTGGGTTTCATGAGATTTTTTTAGCAAAAATAAATCTTCTGTCCAAAGAGTTGCCAGCCCTCCGGAAGATCCCCTTGAACTTACTGCTTTGCCTGCTCTTTTCTTCCATTTTGACTTGTTGATGTCTAGAAAAGCTCGCCCTTCTATCTTCGTCTCTTGGAGCATGAGGATGTATGAGGGTTCTATTTTCAGGAGATCCATGACTGCTTCAGTTTTATAGGCGTTCCCCAATCCTCTGTAGTTCCAAGAGGCGAGCTTCATAATTTACTTGGGGGGGATAGGACCTCCCTTAGAAGGCCTTGGTCTGGTGTTTCTTCTAATGGACATTGCTATGGTGGATTGGCTTCCTTGAACATTGAATCGTTCTGCCTCTTCTTCCCTTGGTTCTTTGCGGGATTTCCTGCCTTCTCTTTTGGAAGGGCGCTCGAAGGTTTCGTCCTCTGAAGAACCCGAGCTATCTACTGGTTTTTTCCTTGTTACTTCAGCATAAGATGGGTTGGAGGGGCTACCTTGTGAGGCCTCGACCTGTATAGCTTCTTCTCCATCTTTGTTGGGAGGAGGGACTTCTATGTGCTCCAGATTTTCCTAGATCGAGCCTGCTGGTTTGATCTGAGCTTTTTCTGCGTCGTTCGGGGTTGCATTCTTTTCTTGATTGATCTTGGAACTGCCTGGAGCTCCCGACATGTTCCCTTTTCCATTTCCCTTTTTTTGATGGGCAGTTTTTTGGACTACTGTCCATTGTTCCTCGTTTATTTTGTCTGCCTGCTCCTCTGCCTTTTTCTTGCAGTGCTTTGCAAAATGACCATGACCATGGCAGTGTCTGCATTTGAAAGGGAGCTGTTCGTAATCCAGTTCCTGGATGTGGGTCCACCCAGCAACCGTGAGCTTAATTGCTTCAGTCAAACCCTCTTCTAGATCAACTTCTACACAGATTTGGGCACATGAGTACTAGCCTTTTCTTGCAACTTGGTCTATGTATTTTCCAAGAGCACTACCAATGATCTGGAGGGTTTTTTGGTTCCAGTAGTGGAGGGGCAAATGGGGGAGTCGCACCCAAATCGGGACAACAGAGGGAACATCCTGGGAGGGATAAAAATCAGGGGACCATTTGTTTAGATACAGGCCTTGCGGTCCCATAAAATAAGGGCCATTTCTGAAGATTAGGCTTCTATCATCTGGGTTTTCAAATATGAATACGAAGAATCCTTTGCCCACAAAATAGCTTTTGACCCCCTCTTTAATCAAGGGAGACCAATTTCTTTGAGTCCAGTCCTCCACCAACTTGGGGGAAGGCTAGAGGCCCGTAAAATATCCTATTAACCCTCTTTCAGCAAGGTTCAGAGTAGCTTTGCAAGTTTCTTCTTCAGGAAGGGAAACCGTGGGGATAGAGTCTAGTTTCTTGACAAATTTCTGCTGACTAGCCGAGGGAGGGCGCTTTGAACTTGCGGCAATAATTGCTTTGAACGCAGAAACCTCTGGAGGCAGGTTGGGGGGGGGGAAGGGCCCCCATAGGACTCCATGGGAGAGGTGCTACTAGACTGAGCGGAAAAATGTTACATTTGTAGGGCCGCGCAGGCAGACACCCGATAGCCAAAAGCACACTACTCTCTCAAGCAAGCAAGTCTTTTGGGCAAAGCACCTCAGAACACCGTCACCTGGGATAAGGGCAGAGCCCTCCAATGCAGCACCAGAGGGCCGAGGCTAGCCTGTGGCTAGGATCACAGAGCTGGGGTGGCGACTAGGTCTCCAAAGCGGGAAAATTTGGATAATCTCTCATATTTTTCAATGTTGTATATTCTTTTGTAGTTTGAAAATTATTTTAATATATCAATGTACCTTTGTTTTTCTTTGGGAGGAAAGGACTTGGACAACTTTACAATCTTAATATTTTCCTTAGTATCTATATTACAGTCTTCAACCTCACCTGCCACAGGTTCTATTTTTGGCTACATCATTAAAATCAAACAACTCTTCTAATGGCACCAAACCTCTTGGTAACACATTGTCTTTCAATTGTAGAACCTTGAGTTCTTTTGGAATGTCACCAGTCTCATTTAACAGTATTTCATTTATATCAACATCTACATAATTATTTGCATCAATATGTACATTCTCAAACTCTTCTTTTCACTACAAAAACTTTCTATCTGCTTATCACTACCAAAAACCTGCTAATATCTAACATTACTTGGGACAGCTAACGGTATTTCACTTCAACCTCATATTTTCTATTGGGATGAAAATTCATCTTAAAAGTACTAGCTGAATTAGCCAATGCATCAGCTAATATGTTTTGACCTCTAGGAATTAGAGACAATTGATATTCTGGGAAAAACTGCAAAAAATCTAAGACAACATTTCTGTAGGCCTTTAGTCTAGGGTGTTAAGCCATGTACTCATCTTCAATTTGGTTAATGATGAGTTCAAAATCACCATGTAGATAAATCATTTTAGTTCCCAACCTCTTCAAAAGTTACAACCCTAAAATCAACGCTTCATATTCAACTATATTATTTTTACATTAGAAATTTAGCTTGTAAGAATGTCCCTTTGCTATACGAACTTGTGAGTTTAAGATTGAAACAATTGCCCCCGCTCCTTCCTTGTTCACTACCCCATCAAAATCCATGTTCCAAAGGGCTTCACCTTCTTCATTTTGTTTCCCAACATCGGATTTCATCTCTTCTCATTTTCTCAAATTAGTGTCTAGGTCTGGTACCTCTTTTTCTACACATATGTCATTATACAGGATGAAGGAATCCATATCCAAATGCAAAGAATATAGGGCGTAATTATTTGGTTTGTCTTAGCTACTAACCATATATTTCATTAATGTTTCCCTATATAACCTTCTCTGTTGACCAAAAACAATATTGGTGGCATATGTCATGTCCATTTGCAAAGTACCCTGTAGCTTTGATTTCCATGATATTGATAACAAAATTCCATACTTGGGAGGTATGTCTGCCACTACAATATCCATTTCCACACTCTTTGCTAGGATTTGGTCCAGAGTAACACATAAATATTTGATGAGACCTAAACATCTTACTTTTCTAGAATCAAAAGAATAGAAATCATTGTAGGGCCTTGTTATGTCTAATCCGAGCTTTTCCATGATGGCTTCGGGCATAAGATTGTGCAAAACACTAGAATCAAACATAACATTGTGAAGAATTTGGTCATGAATGTTCAAACTAATATAGAAGGGTGGCACACTACCATCCTGAGACTTCAACCTTAGGCCCAAACAATAATTCAAGCTAGTCATTAGTTAGGTTGACTATGTCTGTTCCTTCTCATATCTTCAAAGCCTTCATGACTTGAGCTCTATAGGCATTCTTGTTAATCAATTATGTCAGAGGAATATACATTTTTTCCTTTGCTAATTCATTTTCAATACTGAAAGATGTTTGAGGTTTGTCTATTTCTTTCATTTACATCCTGTTTTGGAGAAGTTTCATTTAGAGAATCATCCTTTGCTTGGCTGGTAGAAGGGGTGTCACTCTGAATTTTCTTGGGAGAATTCGCTGCAGTCTTTTTACTTCTCAAATTTTACTGCTTGTGCACCTCCATGGTAGAATTTTGGTATCCCTTTTTATAATCATATTTCTCTGTAGGGATGACTTCTGGCTGTGATAAAAAAATGGATCTTGCTCCTCTTTAGTTAAGAAAATATTATAAATTTCTCCCTCGAATAATTTTATTTATTTTTCTTCGGGATCCTTTGGTAATCCATGTTATTCATCTGCATAATTTTCTTGGAATGAAGGTCTAATTTGTTGCTGATTAGTTGAGCCTCTTTGTTCTCTTTGTTTGATTTTGGGTGGGTTTCTCCTAAACTTAGGATTTCTAATTTGAGGACCCTCTTGATTTTCACTTGGAGGATCCCTGTCAGTTAAACTTATCCTATACATCATTATTTCCATTGTTTTCACTAAGCTGTCAAACTTAGCATATGATGAAGAAGAAGCAGGTTCTTCTAAAATAGTGACTCTTCTCTCAGCCTTTAACCTAGCTCTCTTTGACAAAAAATTGGATTCAACACTGACTGCATTCCTTTGCATTTTCTCTAGGGTCACACGATTTCTCTCCCTTAGTTGGTAAGACATATCTGCATCAAAACCATCTAGAAATTTGATCAGAGCTAGTCCTGGTGGGGGTTGTATTGCAGCTGGAATAGAATTGTAAATATTATTGAATCTAGTGTAGTAGTCTTGGACTATTTCATGATGGGCTCTCTGTATACTCGCATATTCAACCAATATTTGGAGAGTATTCTTCTGTACTTCCCATTGTGTGAGGAAAGTTTGGTGAAATTTTGTGAGATATGGGATAGTAGCTATTGGAAATGCCCTAAACCATTTCTTAACTTCTCCTATCAAACTTTGTGCAAAGAGTCTCATTTTCACATCATCTTCATCAACTTCTTGCAAATATGAATAATCATTCATTCTGTCTATGTGATGTTGTGCTGTGATTGGCCATGTGCCATCAAATTGAGGTATTTGGTTCTGATAATCCTGTGGCATGGAATTAAGTTATCTAGGAAAGACAAGGGGGGCATAACAAGCTACCATGACTGGTAAGTGGGAATATGAAGAATATGAATCTATAATATATGTGGATATTGAGGGTATTAAAGAAGGTGGGATTATACTTTGTTGAGTTGGTGTAGTAGTAGTAGGGATGGTAGATGAAATAGGGGCAGTGGTAGTGAGATAAACTATTGGAAGGGTTGGAGATGAGGAGGAAGAAGAAGAAGAGTGAGTTGATTGATCAATAAAAACTTTTTGCACAACCTGATTTAATTGAGTCACCAAAACTTCAAGCTCCTGAAATTGTTTTATAACATTTTCATCAAAATCTGGATTGACAGGTTGATGTTTTGGGATATAAGGCTTCAAATTTTTTTCATCAAAAACTATCTCAATAACAAAGCTTTCTGATTTAGTATGAAAAAAGCTATGCTCAAAAGGTATGTCAAATTCAATATCTTCTACTATAATGAAACTTTTAGGGAGAGAATTAACTCTAGGTAGTGGATTATTGCTTGCTTGACTCTCAGTAAAACTCATTTTCTTGATAAGATTCTTAGGATTATCTACAATTTTAGGTGGTTTAGGATCTAGATGGGCTCTAGTGTAGATATTTCTAGGAGCCGGATCTTTAATAGATGATTTACATATAGAAATATGTACAAAATTTGGGTGGAAAAACAACCTTAATAACATCTACTTCATAGCCACATACTGGAAATAGCTTTGATCTTTGAAAGAAATATTTACCAGGGAAAAACACAATTTTAATAAGATTTGTTTAATGTCCCCAGTATGGTCACCATAATGTTATCACTTTGTAATTTCCCAAGGTTGTGGAGAGAAACCCAGAGGTGACCACAAAACTACTCACAAAGCTGGGATCTAGCTCTTCCAGCTTCAGAGAGGGATCTCTATATTTTATTTTAGATTTCTATTTTGAGATATTAGGCTAGTTATTGAGTTTTGAGTTTGGTTTCTTAAATATTTGGTTGGAAACTACAGGGAAATTCCATTATGCATGGAGTCATGAGTTTGTGGGTGATTAAATAAAAAATGATAGAACAGATGTAAGAAGGAAAGGTAGTCAAGCATTTGGATCTTTAGATCATTTTTGGAGTGAATGGGATGAAAATATTTAGATTCAATTAAATATAGAGCATGCTAGGATGAATCCTATACTTAATATCAGAAGGAGAACATAAATTTTTTTTATAAGCCAGAGCACACTGTATTTAAACAAATTCATCCCTTAATCCTCTTAAAACAATAAAGACATAAAAACATATGGAAAACCGGGAAAATAAAAATTTCACATTGTTGGCATTATGATACAGGTGTTGTCCTTGATGGAAACTCACTCAGATGAAAGATCAAGGTGCAACATGTCAACAACAAAGAATTACAGATCAAACAACAAAGAATGAAGAAAGACAGGTATACACAGGTTCACCTTGACCAAGCTGTGTATACACGTAGGTTCCATGAACACAAGTAGCGTATACATACACATGCACTTTCACAGAAACAAAAGCGTGTATATGTTGGAAAACTAAGTTTTTGGTCTGAGGTATTTGGTCAAAAGTATTTTGATCCATGGTATTGGTCCAAGATATTTGGTCTGAGGTATTGACCCTAGGTATTTGATCCAAGGTATTGGTCCTAAGTGGTTTTGATCCATGGTACTGAGAAAGGCCTAAAACTATATACGGAGGAGAAGATCATTAGGCCAAGGTGTGCAAGTATTGAATATCTGATGCAGTTTGAGATCTAGTATGCAGGTTGTTGGCTTATGGTGCTTTGCTTGATCTGAACCAAGGATGAACCTTAGCGGTTGATGAGGGATAAGATCTAATGATGGGTTGGTATCTTAAGGCTTGAAATGAATTATCATTATATGGTTTGATCATGTATAGTCTAGATCTGAATACTGACGCATGTGTTATTCTATAAATGTTATGATCTGGGTATAACTGAAGTCTGGAATAGCTGCAAAATTATGAATTAATATTTACAGATGTATATGCTCGTTGGCTTTGATAAAAGCGTGTATACACGCTGGTTCAACACATGGAAGTACATATACCTTATGAAGTATGTTTCAGTTTGCTGTTGCAGAGTTCTAGGTTCTGCTTTGGGTGAATCTGGTGACTATATCTTGAATGATCAAATTCAGGTTATGATGATTGAGTTTTCAGTGATTGGTTGATGTAGATGTACTTGTTGATTGTATTGCAGTTATGATGTTTTTGATGGGCCCAGTATGAAAATTGAATGAAACGTGGCCTTCATATTGTGGTGTTGTGTTCCAAGAGTATCCAGTCTGAAAATTCATGAAACGTGGTCCTTGGTGGAAGAGTGGAGTTTTCTGTAGGTGGCACCTATGTACTAGTAAACATATTGGCTGTTATGGGAGCTAGGGGGTTGTAGCTCCCTTCTAGTAGTAGCTGGAGAATGAGAGAAGGTTGTGGCCTACTGCAGGTGGGTGCTTGTGTATTGGTACGAGTCTGCACCAGTACAAGATTGTAAACATATTTTCTTATTATTAAAGGAAGACATAGACGATAGTAGCAGGTGGTTTTTCCCACATTGGGTTTCCACCTTATATCTTGGTATGTGTTTGTTATGTGTGATTCTTTATTCTGCTTTTATTGCACTATCTAATAAATCTCTGATATACTGGTTAAAGTTCAGCACATGATAAACTGTCTAAATAAAAAGTTCTCTGCATATATGTTGGTTGCTTTAAGTACAGCCGCGTGTACACATTACTTCACTTAGCTGAAGTAGCATATATAAATCTGCTTGGGAAATTAAATTATTGATCTGATAATACTGATTCAACCCCCTCTCAATATTATTTCCAACAATTGGTATTAGAGTAGGTACTTCAAAAGAAGCTTGATCGCTTTAAGGGAGATCCATCATCATGATTAGTCAAGAAAGCGTGGGATCCATTAGACCGCCAATATTTGATGGGAGCAATTTTGTTTATTCGAAAATAAGAACCACAACCTATCTACAATCACTAGGAATGGATGTCTGGGAAATTGTGGAAGGAGGATATACATTTCCAACAACAATTCCTATAGATACAGTAGTTAAGAAGCAATATGAAACCAATGCCAGAGCTGTCAATACCTTATTGGGAAGTCTGTCACCATCAGAGTTTGTCAAAGTCATGTAGCTCAAATCAGCCAAAGTCGTTCTGAGCTACAAAGGAGACTCTCAGGTAAAACGTGCTAAACTTCAAACTCTCAGAATTCAGTATGAAACTCTTAAGATGCATAGTAATGAAAGTATAGCTAGTTACTTCTTACGTATAGATAAGGTTGTTAATTGTATGAAGAATCTGGGGGGAGATATAAAGGAAGTTACCTTAGTTGAGAAAGTTTTGAGATCCTTGTTTGCTAAATTTGAATCAAAAGTGTCAGCCATAAGAACCATAGCCTATCTACAATCACTTGGAACGGATTTCTGGGAAATTGCGGAAGGAGGATATACATTTCCAACAACAATTCCTACATATACGGTAGGTAAGAAGCAATATGAAACCAATTCCAGAGCTGTCAATACCTTATTGCGAAGTCTGTCACCATCAGAGTTTATCAAAGTCATGTAGCTCAAATCAGCCAAAGAAATATGGGACCAAATCATTCTGAGCTACAAAGGAGACTCTCAGGTAAAAAGTGTTAAACTTCAAATTCTCAGAATTCAGTATGAAACTCTTAAGATGCATAGTGATGAACGTATAGCTAGTTACTTCTTACGTATAGATGAGGTTGTTAATTGTATGAAGAATATGGGGGAAGATATAAAGGAAGTTACCTTAGTTGAGAAAGTTTTGAGATCCTTGTCTGCTAAATTTGAATTAAAAGTGTCTGCCATAAGAACCACAACCTATCTAAAATCACTTGGAATGGATTTCTGAGAAATTGTGGAAGGAGGATATACATTTCCAACAACAATTCCTACAAATATGGTAGGTAAGAAGCAATATGAAACCAATGCCAGAGCTGCCAATACCTTATTGGGAATTCTGTTACCATCAGAGTTTGTCAAAGTCATGTAGCTCAAATCAGCCAAAGAAATATGGGACAAAATCGTTTTGAGCTACAAAGGAGACTCTCAGGTAAAACGTGCTAAACTTCAAACTCTCAGAATTCAGTATGAAACTCTTAAGATGCATAGTGATGAATGTATAGCTAGTTACTTCTTACGTATAGATGAGGTTGTTAATTGTATGAAGAATCTGGGGGAAGATATAAAGGAAGTTACCTTAGTTGAGAAAGTTTTGAGATCCTTGTCTGCTAAATTTGAATCAAAAGTTTCTACCATAGAAGAAAAACATGATCTGCAGACTATCATTATGACACAACTTCACGGAGTCTTAACTACCTTTGAGATGAGAAAAGGAGGTCCATCAGATATAAGAGAAGCCACATTTAAAGCTTCAACAAAAGGAAAGGAAGAACACAATGAATTAGGACATATTTCAGAAAAATAAGATGAGGTAAACCTTGTCAAGAAGCTTCAACGGGGTTCCGGAAGATTTAGAGGTAAGCTACCCTTCAATTGCTTTTCTTGTGGCAGAGTCAGTCATTATGTTTCCAAATGTCCTCATAAAGATAAACATGAAAAGGGGAAGGAATATGAAAAATGGAATAGAAAACGAGTTGTAAATAAAAGAAGTTACTATAGTCACGAAGATAGCGATGGTTTATTAAATAGTGATGAAGATGAAAATAGTAATGATTATAGACTTCTAATGGCTTATGACGATGATAATTTTTGGGATGCTTTAGAAGAAGACGACCTTCATGAAGAAATTTCTAAACTCAAAATCTGTTTAGAAGAAAAGAATATGATTATAGGTACCTTGACATACCAACTTGTTGAAAAAGAAAAACACAATGAAAAACTAGAATATGAAATTTTGGGTATAAGAAAGGATCTTGAGAAAATGAAATCTCTCAATCTTAGATTTGCTAAATATCAGAAACTTTAGATGAAATTATCAAAGTGCATCGTTCTCCTCTGATAAATACAGGTCTTGGATATACTGAAGAAGCATCTCAATCATAGAAGCCGTCAACCTCCACTAAAAGCTATCTTGATGCAACAAAAACCAGTGAACAATATGAAAATCATCAGCAAAGGCATAAAGCAGATCACCAGGTAAATCAGACTCAATTTATTCCAAGGATGAATAGAAGCCACAACCAATCTTAGGTAAATCATACTCAATTTTCTCCAAAGATGAATATCAATAGAAACTACAATCACCAGGTCAATAGATTCGATAGTCGCAGGAACTTCTTTAATGGGCAATGTTTTTCATGTCATAATTTTGGACACAAAGCTACTCAATGTGTTGCTTACAAAACCATCATGACTAGAGAAGCACAAAATCAAAGGAATGTAATAGGGGTTAAGAAAAGTTCCTATAATAACTTTTCTCTTCTTGAAAATGAAATAGAATGCTCAATTTGTAACAACTTTGGTCATGGAGAATCTGAATGCAGGAGCAAATTTTGGCAATCATCTCAAAAGGAGCAAACTACATTAAATCCCAAGATATGGAGAAGGAAAGAATCTCAAATAGAAAGATGTGGTATAGCCTTGTATGCATAAGGACAAGAAAATCAGTGGTACATCGATAGTGGATGCTCAAAACACATGACAGGTGACAAAGAAAAACTTCACTCATATAATGCCTTAGAAAAGGAAAATAATGTCTCATTTGGAAATGACACTCCTGATGTCATAAAAGATATAGGATCTATTTTCTTGAAAGAAAAGGTTAAACCTGGAAATGTTATGTATGTAGATGGTTTAAAGCATAACCTATTGAGTGTCAGTCAAATGTGTGATCAAGGAAATGAAGTGGTGTTTCGATAAAACATATGTGTTGTTTGTGAACTTGATACAGGGGAGACCGTGATCAAAGGTACAAGAACTCCAAACAACTTATACATACTCAAGGGAGGACAACAATAGTGTTATCTAAGCCAAAATGATGAAAACTGGCTATGGCATAGAAGATTGGGACATCTAAGCTTTTCTCAAATAATAAAAGCATGCAGATTCAAGGTTGTTCATGATCTTCTAGATATCAGCATCCCTGAAAATACAATATGCAAACCATGTCAATTCGGTAAGCAAACCAGAGCTCACTTCATTGAAAAAGAAGGGTCAGCTAGTCAACCTCTTGAACTTGTTCATACTGATTTATGTGGTCCATCAAGGAAAATATCAGCTTGTGGAAAAGAATACTTTATTTTATTCATTGATGATTTTTCTAGAATGTGTTGGATAGGTCTACTAAAGCATTTGAAAAGTTCCAAGCCTTCAAATCTTTGGTTGAAAATGAAGCAAATCAAAAAATCAAATGCCTTAGATTTGATCAAGGAGGGGAATTTACCTCGGATGAATTATTTGATTCTTGTGAACAACATGGAATAAAAAGGAAATTCTCCACTGCAAGGACTCCTCAACAAAACAGAGTGGTAGAAAGAATGAACACGAGTATTCAAAAAATCGGTCGAGCTATGCTAGATGAATTTTGAACTCCTGCAACCTTTTGGGGTGAAGCTGCATTCGCCGCCATAACTATTCTCAACCAAGCAAATGTTCGGGTAAATAACGCTCAAACTCCACATGAACTTTGGTATGGTAAGACTCCTACTGTAAAATACTTTAAAGTTTTTGGAAGCAAATGTTATATCCAAAGGACTGATGAAAAACTTGGTAATTTTGAGCCCAGAGCAGATGAAGGTATTCTTCTTGGTTACTCTTCTCGAAGTAAAGGATATAAATGTTATAATAAAAGACTTCGAAAAATTGTTGAAAGTATTGAGGTTGCAGTTGATGAAGCATGCAAAAATCCAAAACAAGCAAAAACAAAATGTTATGACAATGAAGAAGATGGAAATTATTTTCCCACATCAAATCACGATGATATTGAAGAAGAAACCAATGAAGCACCAGAAGAATAGATAATGGTAGAAGAAAAGACTTTGTCCAGGTATGTTCAGAAAAATCATCCAGAAACTCAACTTTTATGGGAAAAAGAGGCAGGTGTACAGACAAGAAGAACTATTACAGAAACCTCAAGCTATCTAGCATTACTATCCTCCACCGAACCTCAAAATGTAAATGAAGCACACAAAGATGAATATTGGGTCAAGGCCATGAATGAAGAACTTGAGCAAATTGAAAAGAATAATACTTGGGAATTAGTTCCTAGACCTTATGATAAAAATATTATAGGAACCAAAGGGATATTAAAAAACAAGCTAAATGAAAATGGAAAAGTCATTAGAAACAAGGCTAGACTTGTTTGTAAAGGGTATGCTCAACAAGAAGGTATAGATTTTGAAGAAACTTTCTCACCTGTTGCTAGACTTGAAGCCATAAGGATGTTTCTTGCTCTTTCTAGCTTTCAGAAATTCAAAGTATACCAAATGGATGTAAAATTTGCTTTCATTAATGGAGATTTAAAAGAAGAAGTTTATATTGAACAACCAGAAGGATTCATTCTTGGAAATGATGCAAAACTTGTATGTAGACTCAAAAAGGCTCTCTATGGTATGAAACAGGCTCCAAGGGCCTGGTATTACTGTCTTGACAAATATCTACATCAACAATGTTTTTCAAAAGGTTCAACAGATAGCAATCTATATACAAAGATTGACACTGATAAATTGCTAATTATTATTGTTTATGTTGATGATATCATTTTGGTAGTAATGAAGAATCCATGAGTCTGAATTTTGCTTTAGTAATGCAGCAAGAATTTGAAATGTCCTTGCTTGGTGAACTTACCTATTTTCTTGGTCTACAAGTTCAACAAAATAAAGATGGTATCTTTCTTTCACAAACCATATATCTCAAATCGATCTTGAAAAGGTATGACATGGAAGATTCTAAACCTGTATGTACCCCATTGGTAACAGGATGCAGTCTCAGCTCAAATGATGAATCAACAACAGTACATTAACCAACTTACAGATCGATGATTGGCAGTCTGCTTTATCTAACAAGTACCCGACCTGACGTCATGCATGCAATAGGAATAGTTGGAAGATTCCAAGCAAATCCGAAGGAATCACACCTTCACGCAGTCAAAAGAATTTTCAAATATCTTCAAGGAACACAAAACTTTGGTTTATGGTATCCTAGAGATACAAATTTCACTCTTCATGCATATACAGATGCAAATTGGGCAGGAATTGTTGATGACAGAAAAAGCACTGGTGGTGGTGCATTCTATATGGGTTCCAGGTTAGTGTCTTGGTTCATCTAAAAGCAAAGTTCAATTGCACTATCTACAACTGAAGCAGAATATGTGGCTGTTGCATCTTGCTACACACAACTACTTTGGATGATGCAAACCTTGCAAGACATTCAGATCACATGCACTCCACCCATCTCCATTCTATGTGATAATATAAGTGCCATCAGTATTTCAAAGAATCCAGTTATGCACTCCAAGACCAAGCACATACCCATCAAATACCATTTTCTACGTGAACAAGTGCTTGAACAAAAGGTCAAATTGGAGTATGTTCCCTCCAAAGAATAGGTTGCTGATATATTCACTAAATCATTGCCCAGAAAGACATTTGAATATCTTAGACAAAATATGGGAGTATTTGCTACATCATCCTACTGTTAAATCCATTTTTTTTAGAAAAAGGCTATTATAGATGTGTTTCATGAAGTGGAGTTGCGTACACATGTGGGTTTCTATGGGTAAAGGAGCGTATATGTGTTTCAGACAAGAAAAATAGTGGGGCAGTGTTAAAATTGGCAACCAGGACAAAACTTCATGTGGGTCATCTTATTCATGGCTGATAATATTTTTGTTATATTCCTCTCGTTGAGAGGTGTAGGATTGATATAAAGATCATCCGATTCCGATAAGTATTCATAGGGATATGAATTTATTTTGATTATGGAATTATTATCAAGCTGACCTACAAGTCATGTAAGCTCAGAAGCCCAACAGTCGCATATATTCAAACACCAACGTTGTGTATAAATATAAGAGGAATTTTCCTCATTTTCACTCACTCATTTCATCACATCTCTCTCTCTACTATGTGGAAATGAGTCTCTTCTCTACTGCGCAGAAAATAGTCTCTCTCTCACACATGTGAAGCCAGAAGCTGCAACTGCAGATCCAAAGTTTGACCTGTGTGGACCATTGGATATCCTCTTTAGAACTACACTGTAGGTTCATCTAGATCTCCTCTAAAAGCCATGACTTTTGGTGGTGGAATGAAGTCAATCCAACGAATGGTTTGCAAGATATCAACTGCCCTAGTTTGAAGCCGGAAACTGCCGAAACTGAAGCTGCAACTGCAGAAGTAAAGATTGACTTGCGTGGACTAGAATATCTCCTCATCTGAACTACACTGTAGGTTCATCTAAACCTACTATGAAAGCCGCAACTTTTGGTGGTGGAATGAAGTCAATCCGACGGTCGGTTTGTGAGATATCGTCTGCCCTAGTTTGATAATGAAGCTGCTAATGCTGATGCTGTTGATCTAGGGTTTGCTACTGCTGATATGAATCAGATTTATTGTACTATTTCTCTCTACTGAATTATTGAAGATAAAAGAAGATTTGATCAAAGGGTTTCCCCACACATTGTGGGGTTTGTCCTTGGCTAGCCGCCACATCTTGTGTCTCTTGTCTTGGCTTGTTTTCTGTCGATTGTTTAATGTTCTATCTGCACTTTACTTTATGTACATGTGATTGCTAATCTGAGGAATATAATATGAAAAAGAAGTAAATTGTTATAAGCATAGAACATACCATAACTTAACATGGTATCATAGCTGAGGTGAAGACAAAGCCCGAGCAAGAGTAAGAGCAATCATCGAAGACAAGATTGGCAAGGCTATCCTAAAAGAAATATGGGGTCCTAAACACTCTTTCCTGCTGAAGACAAGCTCCGTGAGAAAGCTGACTATCACGGATGGAAGATGTCTATCGATCTAATTCTAGAGGATCAAGGAGTGTTGGGACATGTAAGAGGAAATATTGTTGAGCCTCCATCAAATGCACCTCCTACTGCCAGGAACAAATGGAAGAACGGAGAAATTAAAGCGAAGAAGATCATCTGGGACTCTATCGACAAGCGCTTGGTGGCCTACATCTCATATCTAGACACCTCCAAGGAAATCTACGATAGACTGGTGAGTTTATTTAAAGTTAATGATGAAAATCAAGTTTTGTTTCTTAGAAATAAGCTGAGGAAAATCAAGAAGGGTAAAGATGAAAGTATGCAAGCATACTTCTTAAGAATCACTGAGATCAAGAACAATCTCCTATCTATTGGGGAAACTATTACTGACAGAGAAATGGCACTCACAACTCTTGGATGATTACCATCCGAATGGTGTGTGTTCAAGACTACTCTTCTGAACAATAATGTAATTCCTAGTTTCAAGGAATTAATGGCTAGATGCATTCAAGAAGAAACAAGGGTAGAAGAGCAGGAAATGCCCTTGCCTAAAGGTCCTCCTACTACTTTTTCTTCTCATGCTAAGAAAAGAAATAATTCTGGGTCTAAATCGAAAAGAAAGGCTAGATCTAAGGGTGGAAGAAAAGGACGATGTTTCATTTGCAATAAAGCAGGTCACTATGCAAAGGAATGCCCTGATAGAAAGGACTCTCACCGTGACGATGATCAAAATCCCTCTCATGGTAATCGAAGGAATGGAAAATTCAACATCAAAGGGAAAAGGAACGCTGGAAATCAAGGAACAGGGCAACCATTCAAGAAGGCTAGAAACTCCAGGTATGAATCTAAAATTGTTGACAATAAGCAGGCCGAATATTATCTACCAGCTGCCCTATCTACCTCCGCTCCTTCGGACTCAATGGGAATTTGGCTCATTGATAGTGGTGCCTCAAGGAACTTCACTGGTTACAAAGAAGTACTCCATAATTTGGTAGAAAAAGAAAGTACTCCATAATTTGGTAGAAAAAGAAACTACCTGGAAATTGTCCTTGGAGATGACATGAAATACCCAGTGAAAGGTGTAGGCAATGTTTCTCTCAAATTGAATCAAGGTAATACGATTCACTTACAAGATGTATTATATGTACATGACCTCAAAAAGAACCTGGTATCCATCTCAACGATGGAAGACAAAGGCTATAAGGTAACCTTCAGTGATGGTAAGGTACGTATATGGAAAAATAATGTTAAATATGCTTTCACTCTTGGGTTTTGAGTTGATTCTTTATATCAGGTTGGTGGAAGTCCGCTAGGTGTCATGTCTTGTGACACAATGCTTCTGTCTAAACTTTGGCATCGGAGGTTTTCCCACCTTTATTACAAAGCTCTACCCAATGTAAGACATATGGTAACAGGGATGCCTGAATTCCAAGTAGAGAAAGAAGGTGTGGTCCGGGATGTGCTGAAGGAAAGCTCAAAAGGGGACCATTCCCTTCAAGTCAAAGCAAGACCTCCGATATATTACAACTAGTTCACTCAGACATATCAGGTATGATGCCTGTGAACTCCTTGGGAGGATATTCATATTATCTCACTTTTATAGATGACTATTCTTGAAAGACCTGGATATACTTCTTGAAAAAGAAGGATGAAGTGTTCCCTTGGTTTCGACACTTCAAAGCCCTAATCGAGAATCAAACCAAAAAGAAGATCAAGATCTTAAGAACTGATAATGGGACTGAATATGAATTTAATGATTTCCATGATTTTTGTAAAGAGGCTGGCATCAAGAGGGAGACTACTACACCATATACTCCTGAACAGAATGGTGTGGCAGAAAGGAATAACCGCACAATTATGGAAGCTATTCAGGCCATGCTACATGATCAAAGACTTCTGACGTTTCTATATGCTGAAGCTGCAAACACTGCCGTATATGTACAAAATCGATGCCCTCATCAAGCATTGGTGTAGAGTCTCAAAGAAGGTATGTTTTGATGGTTATTTCAGTATCTTTTTCATTAGGATATATAAGCCTTTCTGCATTTTAAACTTAGATAATAACGAAACACGTGAGGTTAATAGGCAAAACTGATAATTGTCGTTCTTACGTGCAGGAAGGAGGAAAAGCAGAAATTAGCCATCTCAAAGGGAAAGACGAAGAGGAGCTAACTGCTGTCCCTTTGACGGGGAACCGCAAACAGACCAGATCAAAACGGACCAACCCAGAAAAGGAAGCGGAGATACCAGTTCGGAGCAGAAAAGGAAAGAAGTGACTCAGGGTTAATGATTCTGCGAATCCCTCAGGATCTTAGATCCTGAGGGATCGCTATTTTATCTATTTTCTGTATCTAGATATCTCCGTCATCATCCTTATATAAGTGATAACATTGTTGGCTATAGAGGAGGTTCTGTTATAATTCCTTTTTACTAGATCAAGACTATGATCTTTATGTCTTGTTAAGACTCGCTTTGCTGTAAGTTTATTTCATGCATTAATACAGACTTGGTTACTCTTTTATCTTTGATCCTGGATCAATCTTAAGCGGTGTACCCCTGGAGGCTAAGGGCCTGGCCCTGGAGGACACTTGCTCTTGTACCATTACGCGTGGTGTCTGTGTGGTTTGTTCATAGGCGTAATCTGGTAATTTGTTGTGTTTTATGAACGTTATATTGCATGCTCTGTTATGTTTAACTTGTTTAATGTTCCTGCAAATTGAAGTCTTATATTGACACTGTATTATGTTACCCATTCATTAAAGTGTTGATTAATCTCTACAAGAAATTATCACTCCGGTACAGAGTTCATTGTGATTGTGTTTTAGCATTATGACAAGTTATCTTGAGAAGTCTGATTTCAGATGATTATTGAATGTTACTGTTTATATCTTGAGATGCAATCACATGCGTTTATTCAGATCAATAACAGAAGCAGATTGAGCATGTTGTGTTTCTAGGGTTGGAATTGGTAGTATTGTTCTATAGTATGTGTATATCTTTTGAGACTGCAGGATTGATGTTTTGATTGGAGTGGTTAGATAGAATCGCAGCTTGATGAACTTGGTTATTGCTTATTCCAGTTGCTGTTCCATTTCTGAATTGTTGTTCCATTTCAATTGCTGGTCTATTTCAAGATTGCTGATTTGTTGTTTCATTTACTTGCCATTTCTTAAGGACAGACTCAGGCTGTAGTGAGTATCAGCATCTGCTATTTGGCTCCCAGACCTCTGATCTGCTCCCATCAGCTATGAAAGGGATGGGTTATTGCTACTAAACCCTTGGCTGATGTGCTGTTCTATTTCATCGCTATTTCCTTTACTTGTCGTTTCATTTATATTCATCAAGGACGATCTCAGGCTGTAGTGAGCCCCAGCATCTGCTACCTAGCTCCCAGACCTCAGATTTGTTCCCATCAGTTAGGAAAAGGATGGGTTATTGCTACTGAACCTTCGACTGATGCAATGCTTGGTGTGATTTAGCCTTTTGAAGTAGTTAAGTTGTAGACATGCAGCCATTTACTTTTGTAGCCTTTAAGTAGCTGTACTACGAGCATTACTCTGACAAGTGCTAAGCCTCAGACTGAGACACTCTTTTGAAATAGCAAGACGTTCCTGGATTGACATTCTAATGTGAGGTAACTAGAGGTGAAAGAGACCCTTTTTATAGCTCTACATTTTGGCGCCGTTGTCGGGGAAAGAGTGTAGCCATTTGTCTTTTTCAGGGTAGTGTACGAACCTGCTAGGGAAGAATTGGGTTTTGAAAACGGAAGGTAAGAACCTACGTACGGAGCATGTAAAAGCCCTGCTCCTTTGCCCGCTTTCCTGCAGATTTGCTGCTATCTGCTTAAGAAAGATTTAGTAGTTAAATTGAGTGCATGACTAAGCAGAAAAAGCTGGAGAAAAATCCCAAACCTTTGCCGAAGCCAGAAAAAGCTAAGGGGCCAGTGACCCTTGGTCGAACAACATTCATAGACGAAATCTATAAGAAAGCCAAATCTCAGCCTTCAGTAGGACCTAGGAAAGTTATTTCCAGACAGCCTACTAGCTCCCTTCAGGCCACAGGTTCACCATCTGTAGCCTTTGCTGAGGTGCATAGGCAAACTGATGAACATGAATTTCAAGAAATTTAAAATTCTATTCCAGAGCGATTGCAAGAAGGGAATTTCAGTAATCTTTGTGAAGGAGAAGGGGAAACAGGGGAGATTAGAGAGTTGAGATCTCCTCCTAGGATAACTCAGCCATTGAATAGCCCAGACAAAGGAAGTGCGGTAAAAATTATTATTGAAGAGATCCAATCCCCTCAGATAGAAATTCCAGATAGAGGAAGTGCTATTAAAACTAATCCTGTCAAAGCCATTCCCGCTCAACCAAGGAACACTCTTCTAGATATTCCGGAAGGTTATTGGCATATATTTGACCCAATGGCTCAAAATCCACCAAACACCCAAACCTCTACATTACAATACCCCATAGTGGATTTTGCAGCAAATGCCCCCATGAAAGCAATTCCCCTTCAACATATCCCTGCATTTCACAGACTTACATCAGAAGACCCGGATGCATTTTTATTTGAATTTGATGTACTATGTAGGGGATATGACTACACCACTGACCCCCAGAAACTAAAACTGTTTCCCTCGACCCTGAAAGGGGCTGCTTTAAGATGGTTTATGGGATTAGATGGTGGGGTTATAAATAATTGGGATCAAATGAAGGAATCTTTTCTAAAAAAATATCAAGATTACTGCAGGTCTAGAGAACTAAAAGATGAAATATTCCAGATGGTGGCTAGACCAAGCGAAACCTTAGAAGAATATGTGGAGTGTTTTCAGTATAATTTGCAAAGATCTCCCTATGCATCATCACCCTTACTCGATAATGTGTTGAAAACAACATTAATAAGAGGCATGAAAGAACAATGGATTGAAACATTAAACATTATGGGAAAAGGGGATATTTATCAGGAAAGTTTTGCTGACATAATTGATCTATGTATCAGGAGTTCGAGAGGCAGTACACGGATCAAACCAGCAGAACATGATCGGTTTGCAAGAGAAAACAAAATTTCATCAGAAGGAGTAACGCGGGCTGAAATCGGAAATTTATTAGAAAACTTTAAAACTGATATACTAGGAACACTGACTACACAATTGGACGTTTTGCAGGCCAAGCAAAAGCAAATGGAGGCAGAACAGAATTTAGCTATCTTCTGCCCTAGATGTAGGAAGAAGCATAGCCATAAGGAATGCCCACTAGATGCAGTCCAAGCATGCGCCATTTGTGCAAAGGATCATTCGACAAAAAGTTATCCCTCACTACCTGGACTAAAAGCAGTATATAAGGAGGCAGAAGAAGAACCAGAAACGGTGTACATGCTCAACCAGCGTCGTCAGTGGCAGCCGCGACAAACTGGTATGTTTTCAGATCCAACTTCTTCTTTTCAGTATCCCCAATATAACGCTCAACAATATAATACATGGCAAAGCCAATTTCAGCCCCCATTCCCAAACTGGTCACCATAGTCATATCCTTCTGTTAATCCATGGCTAAATCAGACGAGCCAATCCGGTTGGTCGAATCCTCCTTATCCCCCACCATATTGGCAAAATAGCCCATATCCTCCACAATGGACTCCCCCTACTTCACAAAGTTCAGCCTGGCAGAATAACTGGTAGAGACCAACAAATCAGCCAGTAGGGAATGTCCCTCTCCCTCAACCTACACTGCCAGCTTTACAGCAAAATCCCCAGGCTAATCTGAGACCGCAACTCCCAGCCCAGCCTAATCCCAATCCAAATAACAGACCGATCCAAGCACTCCAAATTTTAGAAACACCAGAAGAAGGACCCGATATGAGGGAGTGCAATGATCTTCAGCTAAGATCTGGGCGTATTATCCAAACAGAGGGAAATAAAACAGTTCAGATTGAAGATCAGTTACCTAGAGAACATCTGTCACAAGAAGAGGATGTGAATAGACATCAAACTCATAATCAAGCAACCACATCCTCTCCCCCGTTCCCAGAACGTTTAGTCATACCTCGACCGATACAACAACCTAATTTTGACATTCTGGGAGAATTACAAAATTAGTACATAAAAATCCCATTCCTTCAGGCCATTCAAGACATTCCGATATGCGCAAAAACTGTTAAATAATTGTGCATAAAAAGGCCAAGGAGGAATATAATAGATAATCCAAGAGTTCAAGTAGTCGGTACTTTATCTGACCTATTATCAGGAAAGGAAACACCTATTAAGTATGAGGACCCGGGAAACCCAATAGTAACTGTTCAAATTTATGGTCAAACCCTAACCAATGCCTTAGTTGATCTTGGAGCTGCAATCAATATATTGACAACTGCTACTTGCCAAAAGCTAGGCATTACATCTGCAGAACCTACCTCAACTCTGCTAGAATTGGCCGATCAGTCTGTGGTTAGGCCGGAAGGCATACTGCATGATGTCATGGTCTCGGTTGACTCCTGGGAATACCCAACTGATTTTCTGATATTAAACCCTAAAACCTGACTTGATGGACATCCATTGATCTTAGGAAGGCCTTGGCTCGCTACCGCTGATGCTTATATCGGCTGTCGGCAAGGGAACATGATTATAACCAAGGGGGTGGATATCAAGAATTTAGTACTATATCCCCCAGCGCAGCCAAGTATCACTATAGTTAAAACCAATAGGCACCCTGTATCATATCTTACCGACAACATCAGATCTCCATTAACTATACAAGAAGCACTAGAGTTCAAAGACCAAAAAGAAGATGACGCCATCAGTAATTTCATTAGTCAAACTGAACTCACAACTCGTACCCAGTGTCATATGATAAAAGCAGCATTTGATAACGAAGTAGAAGAGGAAGCTCTGAAAGATGCACATGATCACACAATCCCTATCACTTCAGTTGCACATAGTAAAATTGTGGAAATCGAACCCGGAAAGACCTTAAACATTAACGCCGACCTTACACTCGAACAAGAAACAAAACTAATCTATATTTTAAGAAAATATAAAGAAGCATTTGCATGGGATTACCCTGATATGAAAGGAATTGACCCACAGTTATGTACACACCACATCTACATAGAAAATGATGCAAGACCTGTTAGGCAGCCTCAGAGAAGACTAAACCCTCACCTAAAAGAAGTAGTAAAAGCTGAGTTTCAAAAACTTTTAGATGTTAACTTCATCTAACCTATCTCTGATAGTAAATGGGTCTCCCCACTTGTGGTGGTACCGAAAAAGAATGGGAAGTGGAGGATCTGCGTGGACTACAGGGAGCTAAATAAGGCAACACAAAAAGATCACTTTCCTCTCCCATTCATCGATCAAGTATTGGACAGTTTGGCAGGGAAGAAATTCTTTTCTTTTCTCGATGGCTTCAGTGGGTATAACCAAATACAGATTGCCCCTGAAGATCAGGACAAAACTACTTTTACTTGTCCTTGGGGAACATTCACCTACCGAGTTTTACCTTTTGGTTTATGTAATGCCCCTACCACATTCCAAAGGGCTATCCTTAGCATTTATGCAGATCTAATAAATGAAGGATTGGAAGTATATATGGACGACTTTACTCCATACGGAGATGAGTTTGATCCAGCATTAGAGACACTAGAAAAAGTCCTACAACGTTGCATAGCTACCAGGCTTTGTTTAAGCCATGAAAAATGTTACATGATGATGACAGAAGGACTTATTCTAGGACACTACATTTCAGCAGCTGGCATTCAGGTAGACCCAGCCAAAATCCAAATACTTTTTCTTATTCCTACTCCTACTACTCAAACAGAGATACGTAGCTTTCTTGGATTCTCTGGTTATTACAAAAGATTTATAGAACATTATTCACGTATTGCTGCACCATTGTATGCATTAAATGGTAATATTGATTTCTTTTGGACAGACAAATGCGAACGTGCCTTCAACAATCTGAAGAAGCTCGTATCTACAACCCCAGTTCTTCGGGGACCAAATTGGGATTTGCAATTCCAGATATCATTTGATGCCTCAGATACAGCCATTGGAGCTGTCCTTGGACAGGAGGAGGATAGAAAACCATATGCAATTTATTAAATTAGCAAAAATCTATCCCCTGCTGAATTGAATTATACTGTCACTGAAAAAGAATTTCTAGCTGTTATACATGCTATCAATAAATTCAGACATTACATTACTGGATATCCTGTTATCCTGTACACAGATCATTCTGCTATAAAATATTTAGCAAATAAGCCTGTCACAAATGGCAGAATAACTAGATGGCTGATTTTATTGCAAGAATTCGATATTACAATCAAGGATCGACCTGGGAAAGAAAACCCAGTAGCTGATTTCCTCTCAAGAGTGCCAAAACCAGTCGATGCAGCAGCAGTTGAAGATCAGTTTCCAGATGAGCATCTCTTTGCTGTTGCTGTTCAAACACCCTGGTATGCGGATGTCGCCAATTACCTAGCAGTAGGTAAGTTACCAAAGCATCTAACCCCTAATGAGCGAAAACAGATTGTCCAACGAAGTACCAGATTTTCCTGGATTGGGGGTTATTTGTTTCATACAGGGGCAGACATGCAAATCAGAAGATGCGTTAGACAAGATGAAATTTTTGATATATTGAAAGCATGCCATGACCAACCATGTGGTGGACATTTCGCTGATCGTAGGACTGCACATAAAGTATTACAAACAGGGTATTATTGGCCCACAATTTTTAAAGATGCAAAGAAATTCGTCCAAGCATGTGACAGTTGCCAGAGAGCGGGACGCCCTAGTCATTCAGATGAGATGCCTTTGAAACCACAGTTAGTCATCGAACCATTTGAGCGTTGGGCTCTTGATTTCGTGGGACCAATCAACCCACCATCAAACCAAAAAACATACATTTTGGTGGCAAGATAGTACGTCACCAAGTGGGTTGAAGCAGAGGCCTTGCCCAGAGCTACAGAAGAATCTGTTATATAGTTCCTGCTCCATCTATTTGTGCATTATGGCCTCCCTAGAGAGATAATTACAGATGGAGGGACACAGTTTGCTGGGAACAGAATAGCGACAACACAATAATTATCATGTTCAACATAAAATTACCACCCCATATCACCCACAAGCAAATGGGCAAGTAGAAAGTAGTAACAAAATAATAGAGACCCTTCTAACAAAAGCAATTGCATCACATAGACACGACTGGGCATCCAAACTACCAGAAGCACTGTGGGCTTATAGAACAACATGGAGAAGCACCACTGGTCACTCACCTTACCAGCTAATTTTTGGAAAACAACCTATCTTTCCTATAGAATTTGAAATCCAGACATTACGAACAGCACAACAAGTTGGTTAGATTTAACTGAGGCACAGACTAATCAACTACAACAGATTAATGAGCTGGATGAAATTAGGCTCTCTGCACTTCAACACACTGCTCTGATACAGCAGTAGAGAGCTAAATGGCATGATGCTCTCATTAAAAACAAAGTCTTCCATGAAGGAGACTGGGCTCTTTTGTATGACTCTAGATTTCAGGACTTCTCCGGGAAACTTCAGACTCGTTGGTTGGGGCCATATGAAATTCAGAAAATGCATGACAATGGGACCCTTACCCTAACTACTATCGATGGTTCTGGATATACCTTCAAGGCAAACAACCATCGAGTCCATCTCTATCGCAAACCACTTACTCGGGAGTCCTTCTGCCAACAATTACGCCAAGATTCAGATATGGAGATCTTAGGGGACGAAGACAAGTCTTCCTCGCCTGTAACTCACTAAAAAAATCTACTTTTCTTTATAATTTGTATATAACTTATCGAATTATTTTTGTACATATTTTTGCAGTATGTTTTGTTATTTCTGCTGTTCCTTTTCCAAAAGGAACAACACTTTTGATTTTTGCTGTTCCTTTTCCAAAAGGAACAACACTTGTGATTTTTGTTGTTCCTTTTTCAAAAGGAACAACACTTTTGATTTTTGCTGTTCCTTTTCCAAAAGGAACAACACTTTTGATTTCTGCTGTTCCTTTTCCAAAAGGAACAACACTTTTTATTTCTGCTGTTCCTTTTCCAAAAGGAACAACACTTTTGATTTCTGCTGTTCCTTTTCCAAAAGGAACAACACTTTTGATTTCTGCTGTTCCTTTTCCAAAAGGAACAACACTTGCAACTTACGATTTTTGGCGGTTCCTTTTTCAAAAGGAACAACACTTGTGTGTTTTTGTTGTTCCCAAAAGGAACAACACTTTTGATTTCTGCCGATCTTTAAAAAAAAAAAAAAGAGAACGACATTTCCTTAAAACTACTGTTCCTTTCTCCAAACGAACAACATCTGTGAACTGTTGTTATGACCTTTCTTGAAAGGAACATTACTCATACGATTTTGAAACAGCTTGGTCCCTCTACTCCAAATTAAGGATGTTTATTGCTGATGTTCTTTCAAGTCTTTTGGAATACGGCTATACATTTATGTGATTAAAGCAAAAACGCAGCATACCGAAATCAGTAAATCATAAATCGCTATCTTTATAAGAAACTGCCCTGACTTGGTGAAAGGATGCGGAGAAAGACATGCTTATTTATCATCTTTTGCTGCCATTGTTCTACTAACTTCGTTCTGATTGGTTATATGTATTATGATGGTTCTTTTTCTTTAATTATCATATGGCAATAGGATCAAAAGATTTATACCTTTCTATTGGGATATTAAGACTTCTTCCACCATTCCTACTCTTAAGGAGTGTTGAACCACCCTTTGTGCATAAACAGGAAAGGCTCTCTATTAAAAAGAAGCAAAACAGAGTTTCTAAAAACTATCAAATTGCAGGATAGGAAGTCTCATTACGAGCTGGCCTACCATGATCATCAGGATGGAAGCGAAGTGGCATTCCCATTAGGGCCACCACACCTGGGAAATGGTCCAAAAGGTATATCAAACAAATAACCCTTGGAACAGGAGGTCTCACCATGAGCTGACCTGCCCACTATTCGCTCCTTCCTTGTGAATGGCATTATGACTAACTGGTCACCAAGCCAGCATAGTGGCCTACATTTTGACATTACACAAACGCTTCTTGGCATACACAAAGGACTATGGTTCCAGGGGTGAAACAAACAACTCTGCCAAGGTTATGGACACCTGTCGGCAGCCGAGCACTGTTAATGGTATTGAAGTCGTATGTTTACACCAATAGGTAAGAAGATTACATCCTTTTGCTTCTTATGCCGTGATAATTAAATTATATAATATTACATAACCATATAGCGCATGACTATATATCATTGTCAATCATTACGAAGCTACTGACAGTGACTGCATGAGACCTTCTATTTATGGCAAATGTCTTATCCTCGAACTTCCATCAAATCACCATAGCCCCATAATATTAAAAGCGATCTAACTTTTTACCTCGATTTCAGTATTACGCTATTTTTGGCCAACATGTCATCTATCCATAAGCTGTTCCATAAAGACCTCGCGGCAGAACAGACGTTGCTCCTTTATTTGAGGGTTGGGACAGCCTATCACATTGCGGGGGGGGAGGTAACCTCATCATTCCCCAGAGTACGTGTCAGTCCGTTATTTGAAAAAATTTTGT
This sequence comes from Pinus tabuliformis, assembly GCA_031772625.1. Classification (NCBI taxonomy): domain Eukaryota; kingdom Viridiplantae; phylum Streptophyta; class Pinopsida; order Pinales; family Pinaceae; genus Pinus; species Pinus tabuliformis. The sequence goes on along the minus strand of CM062809.1, from coordinate 680,009,016 downwards.
ACTCAAGCATGGTATGGCTCAACGGTATGATCTTTTGCTATTTTTGTTTTCTTCTGCATGAGCTGACGTTCGAAGCTATTTCCATTGCATACGCTATTGCATTTAAATTTGAACGAGGAATACGCTACCAACTTCTCTGCGCTTCAACAAATAGCTGCTGTTCCTTTGAAAATTGGCAGTGAAACTATGGGAGGAAGGTCAGTCCGCCGAGAACCGCAAACATTAATTGTTTCGGCTGCAGCCCGAAAAATCCTGAAAAGAGCAGGATGGTTGACCTATTTCAACCGCCTGAAGGAGTCTAATGAAACAATAGCAAGATAATTTTTATAGAACTTACAGGAAGAATACTCCACAGTAAGAGGAAGGTGAATAGAAGTCACCAACGGCATAATAGCAAGAGTCACGGGACTACCGGCCACGGGACCAGTATGGACAATAAAGAAGGAAAGGCTGCAGAAGATTTTGGAAATCTTTCAGGACGAGGGCTAGAAGTTGACAATCCGAGGAAAGGGGGTGCTACCAGCAACGCTAGGAGAGCCATGGGTAGAATTGGCAAAAATCATCCAAAGCTACATCACTTGCGAAGGCAGAAAAGACGTGGTAAGACCACGACATCTTAAACTCCTAGCTGTCTTAAAACAAAAATGTTCTGTGAATTTGCCTGCATTGTTGAATTATATATTGCATGATGTCGCACGAAGTATGAAGAAGGCACAACACGTAAAATCAGTTATTAGCCACCACAGATTAATTCGTTTGATAGTAAATTACAGTCTCACCCAGCAGCAGAGCAGCTGGGAAGAACTAATTGCTGTTATCAATAAAGGGACGACCACATCTGGATGCCCGAAAAAACGAAAATGAGTTGATAACACACCCCAACGTTCAGAGAAACGAAAACAGGACACTTGCACAGAAGTGCAACCTGAAAAACAATCTGAAAAACGACCCGAAAAGCGGAAACATGACGCTAGTACACCCGAACAACCAGAAAAGCGTAGAAAGTCAGCAAGGCTCGCAGGGCTACAAGGAGGGCTGGAGAAGCCCCAGGCAAGCACAAGCCAAGCAATAGAAATCGAAGATGAGAAGTCTGCAGAAACAGAAGCAGAAGAAGAAAGCAGTAAGGAAACAGAGCAGTCTGCAGAAACAGAAGCAGAAGAAGAAAGCAGTAAGGAAACAGAGCAGTCTGCAGAAACAGAAGCAGAAGAAGAAGGCAGCGAGGAAACAGAGCAGTCTGCAGAAACAGAAACAGAAGAAGAAGACGTCGAGGAAGAAGAGCAGTCTGCAGAGACAGAAATGGAAGAAGAAGATGCCGAGGAAGAAGAACAGTCTGCAGAAACAGAAACGGAAGAAGAAGACGTCGAGGGAGAAGAGCAGTCTGCAGAGGCAGAAACAGAAGAAGGAAAGGAGGAGCCAGAGCAATCTGCAGGGAGAGAAGAAGAACAAGATGAGCAGACTGAAGAAAAAGGAGACGAAAAGGAAGAAGTTGAGCAGTTCGAGCAGGAGGAAGGAATGGAACAACAGGAAGGGAGCCCATTACAAGACCCGTTAAGGGAAGATGAATTGGCCGACATTTTGGCCAATATGGGCGAATATGGCCAACCCCTGAGTCCATCAAACCTCCATGCCGAAGAGAAAACCCAGGAGAAAGATGCACCCGAGGAATTGCATGAAGAAGAGGCAGAAATAGAAAAATTTCCCGTTCACAATGAGAAGATATTAGAAAATGCTGAGCAAGAACAACCCGTTCCTAGTCAGAAGTCACCAGAGGAAAGTCCGGAGGAAATAAGGGCAGAAGAGGAATCCGCCCAAGAAATAACGGAGCCAAGTAAGGTCCTTACCCCGGAAAAGTTACCTCAGGAAGAAAATCAGGAAGCTAGCCACAATCCAAACCGAAGCGAACAACCTGTTGTTCCTTCGGAAGAGATGATGGAAATAAGGGAATTACGAAAGGAAAAGCGAACATTGTTGAACATAATAGCCCAGCTTCACCAGTAGATTAGGATTCTAAAAGCAAGGCAAAGGGTGAAGGGGACTTCAAGAAGAAAAGGTCTGACCACACCAGTAAGGCCCCTTAAGGGCAGGAGGCGGAGGACCAGAAGCTGTCCCACTACTGAAAACCCTGACGGAAGCCAAACTGCTGTTCCAAATGAAGCTGAAAAACAAACTGCTGTTCCATTTGAAAAGGAACAACAGTGGGCTGGAGTTCATGTTAAAATTGAAAAGGATGATAAGATGGTTCAGATGGAGGCACCACCATTGGGAGTAATAAGGGCTCTGAACTCGAAGCAGCATAATAAGAAAGTTCAAGTAAAGCTCCCAGCCTCCATGGATGCATGGAAGAAAGACCCGAGAATAAGGACCCTCCACCAACATTTGAAGCAGGCCCAGCAAGAAGCAGAAAAGCTCAGGGAGCAAATGGTCCCCCGAGAAAAATATGAAGAATTACAGCAGCAGCTAAGGAATGTCAACTTATCTGAAAGCCAAGCTTTCGAAGGATGGCAACTGGAACAGGAGAAAGTTGCTAAGGTAACCCGTAGATTAGATGTAGTTATCAAACAAATGGATACCTTGTGTTCTTTATATAATGACGTTCTAGCATGTAGAGCCCCTGCAAAAAATTATGCCCTATTTTTAATGGAGAGGTATTTACAATTGAAAATAAAGGCTGTCAAAGCAGGCGCTCCTATACAGATTAACACTATGGATGATTTCATAAACTGCTGTAAACATTACAGGGTGAAAGTGCATAGATTATTATGTGAATTTTACTTGCATAACCTTATACTAGAACAAGAGACTGAATTGAACCCATGCCCTTTTGTTGGGGACATTCAATTGCAAGCATTTATCTCATTTGCAGTTAATCAAATTAAATGGCTCAAAGCTTATAACGATTTTCAAAAACAAGAGAACGGATTAGATATTTGGGTAAGAGCCGAGCCTAGGGATCCAACGCAGTTATGGAGGAGTCATAGAAACCTTATGAGGGCTCCAGGAGTGATTGAAGCGCTATGACCCATGCATGAGGCAATCATTCGGCAGGGACTTGAATACTTTTCCTCTATTAAGGACCCTGCCATTGATGCAACTAAATTTCGATATCAAGTATCTAATCCAAATATTCAGTTCAGAGAACCATTTAAATACGAGAACTTTAGACTTGCTGCTAGCTGTTTTCCCCTCTATGGTGAAATTGTTTTGAGGGCAGGGCCATCCTGGTTAGGATATAGGTTCCGGAGTCCAATCATTTGGCATCCAGCACCCGGATACCAAGCCCTATATGAGATGCCTGAGGGTCAGATAGGCCACTTCTTTGATTATTTAGTTTCGCATCACCGCTGTAGACCCTCACATGAGATTCCATCTCCAGCTTACTCACTCACTGCATTGCATATCAACTACAATGTTTTCATGAGGTCATGAAAAAGGGTAAGCTGGGGGGTGTGTAGAGTCTCAAAGAAGGTATGTTTTGATGGTTATTTCAGTATCTTTTTCATTAGGATATATAAGCCTTTCTGCATTTTAAACTTAGATAATAATGAAACACGTGAGGTTAATAGGCAAAACTGATAATTGTCGTTCTTACGTGCAGGAAGGAGGAAAAGCAGAAATTAGCCATCTCAAAGGGAAAGACGAAGAGGAGCTAACTGCTGTCCCTTTGATGGGGAACCGCAAACAGACCAGATCAAAACGAACCAACCCAAAAAAGGAAGCGGAGATACCAGTTCGGAGCAGAAAAGGAAAGAAGTGACTCAGGGTTATTGATTCTGCGAATCCCTCAGGATCTTAGATCCTGAGGGATTGCTATTTTATCTATTTTCTATATCTAGATATCTCTGTCATCATCCTTATATAAGTGATAACATTGTTGGCTATAGAGGAGGTTTTGTTGTAATTCCTTTTTACTAGATCAAGACTATGATCTTTATGTCATGTTAAGACTCGCTTTGCTATAAGTTTATTTCATGCATTAATACAGACTTGGTTACTCTTTTATCTTTGATCTTGGATCAATCTTAAGCGGTGTACCCCTGGAGGCTAAGGGCCCGGCCCTGGAGGACACTTGCTCTTGTACCATTACGCGTGGTGTCTGTGTGGTTTGTTCATAGGCGTAATCTGGTAATCTGTTTTGTTTTATGAACGTTATATTGCATGCTCTGTTATGTTTAACTTGTTTAATGTTCCTGCAAATTGTTGGGTTGTGTTATATTCTTTCCACGTAGGTAATAGGGGGATTGAAGGGCACCCGTAACCCCACTTTATGGGGTCCGAGGCAGCGCCTCAGAAAATTTTGGTTTTGGACCATATGTTAGGTTGGGCAGACCCACCTATGGTTTTGTGCATGATTTTCGCACATGTTTTTTGGACGCGATGGTTTTCGGTCCATGGTATTAGACGCGATGGTTTTCGGTCCATGGTATTGGATGCTTCGGCATGTATAAATATGTATTGTAACATTGAAAGGAACATAATGAAAAATCAAGTTGGTAGTCCCGGTTTTGGGATCTAGGGAAAAATCTCTGTGCATATGTGTTTTATGGGTTATGCTCTCGCGTTGTTTATTTTCTTTGTTTAAGAATTCGTATGCAGGTAATTTCTGTACAGGGTTAAAACCTACATTTGATATTAGAGTTGCTTTGGATTCAAGGGGACGCCTTTGTTGCTGAGGGGTTTCGCTCGGGCCTGTGGTAGAGTGGTAGACCCTGTTCAGTGGGAGATCTGCGAGATCGATTCTGGTGGTGAAAGAAGATGGCGAGCAGTGGAAAGATAGAGATTGAGAAGTTTAATGGTTAGAATTTTGAGTTGTGGAAACTCAAGATGGAGGATCTGTTGGTGGATAAAGATCAGTGGATCGCGGTAGATCTGGGTACTAAACCATCGGGAGTGACCAATGAAGAATGGAAGAAGTTGGATCAGAAGGCAAAGAGCACAATACGATTGTGTGTCTCGGATTCAGTATTGCTGAATGTATCAGGGGAAGCTACGGCAAAGGCTTTGTGGGTCAAGTTAGGGACTTTGTACCAATCTAAGTCTCTGGTGAATAAACTGTTCCTGCGGAAAAAGCTGTATAACCTGAGGATGAAAGATGGAGACTCGGTGACAGAGCATCTGAATGCGTTTAATACTGTGGTAAGTCAGTTATTATCTATTGATATTAAAATTTCAGATGAAGATAAGTGCATCAGTCTGTTGTGTTCTCTACCAGATTCGTGGGATAGTCTGGTTATTGCAATAGGTAGCAATGTAACTGCTTTGCAGTTTGATGAAATAGTCGCAGCCTTGCTGACGGAGGAGATGAGACGGAAAAATATGGACAACCAGAATGGTGATGCCTTGTTTGTACGAGGACGGTCCCAGAACAGAAACAAAAATAAGTCATCGAGTGGGAGATCTAAATCTAGAGGGAGATCTAAATCTCCAGGAAAACCTACAAAGGTGGTGTGCTGGAAATGCGGAAAGGAAGGGCACTTCAGAAGGGATTGTAAATCTAAAGCTCCTGATAAAGGAAAGGGATCTGATGATGCTCCTTCTGAGAGGCGAAAACCACCTCAGATGAAGGTGGGGATGTGTACTTGGCTTCTTCAAGTACACATGTAGATCATGAGGCATGGTTGATTGACTCAAGTGCATCCTTTCACTTCACTCCCCATAGAGAGTGGTTCTGTGAGTATGAGAAATACGATGGTGGTGATGTCTTCTTAGGAGATGATAGGAAGGCTAGAATCATCGGTCGGGGAAAAGTAAAGTTGAAGTTGCAAGGTGGAAGGGTTAGAACACTTCCGGGTGTTCTACATATTCTTGCATTGGCCATAAATCTGATTTCTGTAAGCAAGTTGGATGATGCAGGTGTAAGGACGGTGTTCGAGAAAGATACCTGCAAGATGGTTCGAGGAGCACTGATATTAATGCGGGGAGTTCAGATTGGAACTCTGTACAAGCTGCAAGGTAGCACTGTTGTTGATGGGTGCAATAGTTCTATGGTTCCTGAAAATGGAGTAGAGAATCTAGTGGTCTCTGGAGAGAAGACCATGTTGTGGCATCAAAGGCTTGGACATATTGGAGAGAAGGGCCTTCGAATACTTCATGGTAAAGGTATGGTAGAAGGTATGAATAATAGCTCTCTGGATTTTGATTTCTGTGAAAATTGTGTATATGGGAAACAGAATCGGGTGAGTTTCTCCTCTAGTGGTAAGAGGACGAAACAGATATTAGAGCTTGTGCACAGTGATGTGTTTGGACCTGTGAAGGTTCCATCACTTGGTAAGTCGGTGTACTATGTATCATTCATAGATGACTTCTTAAGGAATACATGGATACATTTTCTTAAGAAGAAATCTGAAGTCTTTGACAGGTTTAAAGAATTTAAGGCTCTGGTGGAAAATCAGACAGAGAAGAAGATAAAGGTGCTGAGGACAGATAATGGTGGAGAATTTTGCAGCAAGGAATTTGAAGAATTTTGCAAGAAGTGTGGTATAGCACGACAGAAGACTACTCCATATACACCTCAGCAAAATGGAGTCGCAGAAAGAATGAACAAGACGTTGATGGAAAGGGCAAGAAGCATGCTCAGTGGTGCCGGGTTAGGACAGGAATTCTGGGCAGAGGCGGTGGATACTGCATGTTACTTGACCAACAGATCACCTTCATCAGCGTTGGAGGATAAGACTCCACAAGAAGTATGGAATGGTAAGAAACCCTCTCTTTCACATCTAAGGGTATTTGGATGTGATGCATATGTACATGTTCCAAAGGAGAAACGAACCAAGTTGGATAGTAAATCTGAAAAGTGCATCTTTATTGGGTATAAGGATGGTTTAAAGGGTTATAAGCTTTGGAACCCAGTCACACGGAAGGTTGTGTATAGCCGAGATGTGTTGTTCAGAGAGGTAAAAGATGTTATTCAACATGAAGTCCAACCAAAGGAACCTGAGAAGATAGAGTTTGAGCCAAAGGAGGAAGAATCAGACTCTGCAGCAGAGGAGGAATCAGAAGATGAAGAGCCACAAACTCCGGCTGTGAGAAGATCAGTTTGAGAAAGAAGGCAGCCAGAAAGGTATAGTCCATCTGCTTTCAGTTCAAATTTTGCTTTGTCTGTTACTGATAATGATCCCAGAACTGTGAAGGAAGCAGTGGATTCAGAGGATGGAAAACTTTGGAAAGAGGCCATGGTCGATGAAATGGCATCTTTACACAAAAATGAGGCTTGGGATCTGGTGGAGTTGCCAGCTGGAAGGAAACCCATTGGCAGCAAATGGGTGTTCAAGAAGAAGACAAATGCATAAGGAAAGGTGGAGAAATACAAAGCTCGGTTGGTAGCAAAAGGTTATTCCCAGGTGTCGGGAATTGATTTTGGTGATATTTTTTCTCCTGTTGCAAAGGTAACTTCTATTAGATTAATTTTATTTGTTGCTGATGCTTTTGATTTTGAGGTAGAACAGATGGATGTGAAGACAACATTTCTTCACGAGGATTTGGAAGAGGAAATCTACATGAAGCAACCTGAAGGCTTTGCGGTGAAGGGTAAGAAAGAACTGGTATGCAAGTTAAAGAAGTCTCTGTATGGGTTAAAAAAGTCACTAAGGATGTGGTATCAGAAATTTGATACATTTATACGGGGACTTGGCTTCACCAGAAGCAAAGCAGATCATTGTGTGTATTTTAAATTAATTGGTGACCGTATTATTTATCTGGTCTTGTATGTGGATGATATGTTGCTGGTTGGAAATGACAAAGAAATTATCCAGGATTTGAAGACCCAATTGTCCTCCAAATTTGACATGAAAGATCTTGGTGCTGCAAACTATATTTTGGGCATGGAAATTAAAAGAGATCGGTCAAAGAGGAAGCTCTGGTTAAACCAGAGGAAGTATGTCGAGACAATACTCCAGAGGTTTAATATGCAGGATAGTAAACTGGTGAAGGTTCCTATTCCTGTAGGTGTGAGGTTATCTGCTGAACAATGTCCCAAGACACAAGAAGAGGAAGAGGACATGTCCCATGTTCCATATGCAAGTGCAGTGGGTAGCTTGATGTATGCAATGGTCTGTAATAGACCAGACATTGCACATGCAGTGGGAGTATTGAGTAAGTTTATGTCAAAACCTGGGAAGGAGCACTGGACAACAGTGAAGCGGGGTTTCAGGTATTTGCGTGGCACTAGTGATTATGGTTTGTGCTACCAAGGAAGACTAGGATTGGATAGAGTGTTGGATATTCATGGCTTTGTTGCTGCAGACTGGGCTGGAGATCTGGATTAGAGAAGATCTACAAGTGGGTATGTGTTTAACCTATTTGGAGGTGCAGTCAGTTGGATGAGTAAGAAACAATCTGTGGTGGCACTATCAACTATAGAGGCAGAATACATGGCAGCCACTCATGCAAGCAAGGAAGCAGTTTGGTTGCAGAGATTGTGTTCAAGTATGGGGTTAGTACAAGGAGCTATAAGAATAGACTGTGACAGCCAAAGTGCAATTTTCTTGGCAAAGAACCCTGCTTATCATTCAAAGACAAAGCACATTGATGTTCAATATCACTTTGTTAGGGATATGATAGAAGACAGAAAGGTGTTGCTGGTAAAGGTGGACACTTTGAAGAATAATGCAGATGCATTGACAAAATCTGTGAGCTCTGAGAAGTTCTCTTGGTGTAGAGAAGCAATGGGAATCTCAGGGGCTGAAAAAATGACTAAGCTCTCCTGTGGCCCCCTGTGGAAAGAAAACAACAAGTGGGAGATTGTTGGGTTGTGTTATATACTTTCCACGTAGTTAATAGGGGGATTGAAGCGCACCTGTAATCCCACTTTATGGGGTCCGGGGCAGCGCCCCGGAAAATTTTGGATTTGGACCATATGTTAGGTTGGGCGGACCCACCTATGGTTTTGTGCATGATTTTCGCACATGTTTTTTGGACGCGATGGTTTTCGGTCCATGGTATTGGATGCTTCGACATGTATAAATATGTATTGTAACATTGAAAGGAACATAATGAAAAATCAAGCTGGTAGTCCCGGTTTTGGGATCTAGGGAAAAATCTCTGTGCAAATGTGTTTTATGGGTTATGCTCTCGCATTGTTTATTTTCTTTGTTTAAGAATTCGTATGAAGGTAATTTCTGTACAGGGTTAAAACCTACACAAATTGAAGTCTTATATTGACACTGTATTATGTTACCCATTCATTAAAGTGTTGATTAATCTCTACAGGATATTATCACTCCGGTACAGAGTTCATTGTGATTGTGTTTTAGCATTATGACAAGTTATCTTGAGAAGTCTGATTTCAGATGATTATTGAATGTTACTGTTTATATCTTGAGATGCAATCACATGCGTTTATTCAGATCAATAACAGAAGCAGATTGAGCACGTTGTGTTTCTAGGGTTGGAATTGGTAGTATTGTTCTATAGTATGTGTATATCTTTTGAGACTGCAGGATTGATGTTTTGATTGGAGTGGTTAGATAGAATCGCAACTTGATGAACTTGGTTATTGCTTATTCCAGTTGCTGTTCCATTTCTGAATTGCTGTTCCATTTCAATTGCTAGTCTATTTCAAGATTGCTGATTTGTTGTTTCATTTACTTGCCATTTCTTAAGGACAGACTCAGGCTGTAGTGAGTATCAGCATCTGCTATTTGGCTCCCAGACCTCTGATCTGCTCCCATCAGCTATGAAAGGGATGGGTTATTGCTACTAAATCCTTGGCTGATTTGCTGTTCTATTTCATCGCTATTTCCTTTACTTTCCATTTCATTTATATTCATCAAGGATGATCTCAGGCTGTAGTGAGCCCCAGCATCTGCTACCTAGCTCCCAGACCTCGGATTTGTTCCCATCAATTATGAAAAGGATGGGTTATTGCTATCGAACCTTCGACTGATGCAATGCTTGGTGTGATTTAGCCTTTTGAAGTAGTTAAGTTGTAGACATGCAGCCATTTACTCTTGTAGCCTTTAAGTAGCTGTACTACGAGCATTACCCTGACAAGTGCTAAGCCTCAGACTGAGACACTCTTTTGAAATAGCAAGACGTTCCTGGATTGACATTCTAATGTGAGGTAACTAGAGGTGAAAGAGACCCTTTTTATAGCTCTACAATTGGGTTCCAAGACTCTTGAAGAAAAGTTCACCGTTAAGAAACCTGATGTTTCTCAGTATGGAATTTTTGGAAGCCTTGTATATTTTTATGTGCCGAAAGAGAAAAGAAATAAATTGGGTGCATATGGAAAGAAGGGAATTTTCGTGGGCTATGGTGAAAATAATAAAGGCTATAGAATCTATGTATCCGGTCAAAGGGAAGTCGTAATTATTCATGATGTCACCTTTGACGAAGATATGGCTCTCAGCAAGGTGAACAATCTTCCAACTTTGAGGAGCTCTCAAGAAGCCGACACCAGGGAACCGAAAGAAAAGGATGATGAATCAATGCCTGATGTAGAAGAATCCATGGATCCGATTGATCCTCCTCCACATGAGCCTTCCTCTTCTAGGAAGAGGCCTTCATGGCTTAGGGGGTTACTTGATGATGCTGAAGGACATGCTGCACCCTAAGGAACCTTTCGTGAAAGTAAGAAACCTAATAGGTATCAGGGATACCTGACCATCATGAGCACAATCATACAAAATGAGCCTTCATCATTCTCAGATGCCGTCAAGCATCAAGTATGGAAGGATGCTATGACTGAAGACTATAAGTCTATCATGAAGAATGATGTTTGAGAAGTAGTTCCCAGACCCCAAGACAAGACAATTGTTACTTCCAAATGGCTTTACAAGATAAAGCATGCAGCAGATGGAAGTACAGAAAAGTATAAGGCTCGTTTTGTTGCTCGTGGTTTCTCCTAGAAGGAAGGTATAGACTATGATGAGATATTTTTCCAGATATACGACCATCCACTCGATCATAGCCCTTTCCGATTCACAAGGATGGAACCTACATCAGATGGATGTCAAGACTGCGTTCTTGTATGACTCGATCAAAGAAGAGGTCTACATGGAGCAACTCGAGGGATTTGAAATTTATGATCGAAAATCTCATGTATGCAAGTTGAAGAAGGCTCTCTATGGGGTGAAGCAAGCACCCCGAGCATGGTATGAGAGGATCGACAGCTACTTGATGACGCTGGAATTACTAGGAGTGAAGTTGATCCTAACCTTTACTTTAAGGTTGAAGATGATAAACCTCTCATACTGGTGTTGTATGTGGATGACCTCTTTCTAACAGGTGTAGACCCTCTCATTCTCAAATGTAAGAGGGAGTTGGCTTCTAAATTTGAAATGAAGGACCTAGGACTGATGCACTACTTCCTGGGACTTGAAGTGTGGCAGAAGCCAGGAGAAAATTTCCTATCTCAAGGAAAATATGTGGTGAAGATATTAGAAAGATTCGGTATGGTGGATTGCAAGCCTGTAACTACCTCGATGGAGCTTGACTTCAAGAAGTTAAGCTGTAGTGCTGCTGGACCTGTTTTACGAAATGCTACCGAGTATCGGCAACTCGTCGGAGCATTAATGTTCTTAGTGAACTCCCGTCCAGATATATGCTTTGCAATCAACACATTGAGTCAGCATATGATTGAACCCCACCACATACATTGGATTGGTGCCAAGAATCTACTAAGATATCTTCATGGCACTATCACTTATGGGTTAAGATACACTACCAGAGATGTGAGACTATTTGGATACACAGATGCTAATTGGGTAGGTAATGTGGAGGACTGTAAGAGCACTTCTGGGTGTTGTTTCTCCTTGGGATCTGCTTCGATATCCTAGATGAGTAGGAAGCAGAAGTTGGTGGGTTTGAGCACTGCCGAAGCAGAGTATATTGCTGCCAACATGGCTTCCTGTGAGGCAGTTTGGTTGCAAAAGCTCTTCAGTGAGCTGTTTGGATTTACATTGGGTACCACCATGATCCTTTGTGACAACCAGAGTGGGATTTGTTTGTCAGAGAATCCTGTATTTCATGATCACTCCAAGCATATCGATATCAGATACCATTGCATTTGAGATATGGTGTAACGGGGAGCTATAAGGCTCCAACATATCGGTACAGATGAATAGGTCGCTGACATTCTGACAAAACCCCTTGGGAAAGTAAAATTTCTGAATTTCCAAGAACAACTTGGAGTTGTTCAAAGACCCTCCAATGAGGGTCATGTATGATGCATTGCGCTCTGGGAGCTCCAAGGGGGTGCGGGGTGCTTCTTGGAGAAGCATATGACCACAGGATGATTCAATATCCCCTCGTGGTATACATGTACACCCCGTGGCGACATTATAGTAGGATTGATGTGTTATCCTGTGAGGCTTGGATTGATGTGTTCTCCATGGCGATTGTAGCAGGATTGATGTGTTCTCTTGTGAGGTCTGGATTGATGTGTTCTCCATAGCGATTGTAGCATGATTGATGTATTCTCCATGGCGATTGTAGCAGGATTGATGTATTCTCCTGTGAGGACAATATTGATTAGTTCTCCTATTGAGGCATCCTACCCATGCAGTCTGGGACTCATGGGAAGTTCCTCTCATCTGATCAATGAGCAGGGAAATGAAGTTAGGGACCATAGTAGTACTGATGGACGCATCGTTGTATCTACCATACTCCCTATGCTAGAATGACTTCCATTGATCTAGGATCAATGATACTGGTTTAGGACTAGTGGTAGGAGTTGTACCATACTATGACACTGACTTCGGGTCAGCTGAGACTGGTCTGGGACCAGTGGTACGCACTCTAAGACTGACTTTGAGTCAGTGGAGGATGATACTTGTCTAGGACCAGTGGAGTTGTACTCACTATGACGCTAACTTCGGGTTGGTTGAGACTGGTCTGGGACCAGTGGTACACTCTCTTAGACTGCGATACTGGTTTGGGACCAGTGGTAGGAGTGATACTTACTATGAAGCTGACTTTTGGTCGGCTGAGACTGGTCTGGGACCAGTGGTACGCACTCTGAGACTGACTTTGAGTCATTGGAGGATGATACTGGTCTAGGACCAGTGGAGTTGTACTCACTATGACGCTGACTTCGGGTTGGTTGAGACTGGTCTAGGACTAGTGGTACATACTTTGAGACTGACTTTGAGTCAGTATGATACATCCTCTATCATTTCTTCTTCTTCATAATTCAGACAAAAGCAGAGCATAACAGAACAATGCAAGAGCAGAGCAGAACAAAGCAAAACAATACCAATCATTACAGGGAAGAAAAAGACAAAGCAGAATAGGCAGAATAGAGCAGAGCAGGGCAAGGGTCAGACTATATAGGGCAGTGCATTTGATGGATGAATAGTAATGACCGATAGACAGATTGCAGATGAAGTTCTCCCTGGTTGAGAGGGAGTGTTAAAATTGGAAACTAGGGAAAAACTTCATGTGGGTAATCTTATTCATGGATGATAATATTTTTATTAGATTCCTCTCATCGAGAGGTGTAGGATTGACATAAAGATCATCCGATTCCGATAAGTATTCATAGAGATATGAATTTATTTTGATTATGGAATTATTATCAAGCCGACCTACAACTCATGTAGGCTCAGAAGCCCAACAATCACATCTATTCAAACACCAACGTTGTGTATAAATATAAGAGGACTTTTCCTCATTTCCACTTTCTCATCTCATCGCATCTCTCTCTCTACTGCACAGAAATGAGACTCTTCTCTACTGCACAGAAAAGGGTCTCTCTCTCACACATGTGAAGCCGGAAGCTATTGAACCTGAAGCTTCAACTGCAGATCCAAATTTTGACCTGGATGGACCATTAGAACTCCTCTTTAGAACTACACTGTAGGTCCATATTGGATCTCCTCTTAAAGCCGCAAATTTTTGTGGTGGAATGAAGTCAATTCGACAAACGGTTTGCAAGATATCGACTGCCCTAGTTTGAAGCCGGAAACTGTCGAAACTAAAGCTGCAACTACAAAAGTAAAGATTGACCTGTGTGGACTAGAAGATCTCCTCATCTAAACTGCACTATAGGTTCATTTGAACCTCCTCTAGAAGCCACAACTTTTGGTGGTGGAATGAAGTATATCTGATGATCGGTTTGTGAGATATCGTCTACCCTAGTTTGATAATGAAGCCGCTAATGCTGATGCTGTTGATCTAGGGTTTGCTACTGCTGATATGAATCAGATTTATTGTACTATTTCTCTCTGCTGAATTATTGAAGATAAAAGAATATTTGATCAAAGGGTTTCCCCACACATTGTAGGGTTTGTCCCTGGCTAGCCGCCACATCTTGTGTCTCTTGTCTTGGCTTGTTTTATGTCAATCGTTTAATTTTCTATCTGCACTTTACTTTATGTACATGTGATTGCTAATTTGTGGAATATAATAAGAAAAAGAAGTAAACTATTATAAGAATAGAACATACCATAACTTAACAGGCAGGATCTGATATGGGTGATCTGACTGATATTGATGATTAATGTCTACATGCTCTGTTCATTAATTTTATATGACTGACAAAGATGCCTTGATCATTGACCTATTAACAATGCACAAGTAGCACTGGTTTAGGAGGAGCATTAGCCTTCACGTACATTCAGCATTGTTGGCATTATGGTTGCTGAGTCCAACTATGGCTTCAAATATTTATACCATTCATTACTCAAGTCATATAAAAGTCTAGGAAGTGATATGAGTCCTCTTGGAAAAATGATATAATTTGTATCCCCACTTTACATGGGATGGATGATGTAATATTTCTTGTTTCTATCATGTATAAACAATTGGTATATCCCCACTTGGTTGGGTGGATGAGTCAAATTTGATATATCCCAACTTGGTTGGGATATGGATGTATGTATGAGTCATTGGTGATAGGAAGGTCATCCTCACTTAGTTGAGTTATAGAGTCATGTTATTCTTTTAGAAAATATTTTTTTGCAGACTCTGCTTATACTCAGGAAGAGCATGGGCGGTTTCAGTACATCTCCGCATGTACAAAAGGGAAGCTCAATCAGATATTTCAGCATGGACTCAGGGGGAGTATGACCAACATAATGTTTGTCAAAGAGAGAAATTATCTTGGTCCACACTTTTCCCTTGATGTCAAAGGGGGAGAGTGAATTGGTGTTGTTGTTTCCATCAAGTCCAAAGGGGGAGATTGTTGGCATTATGATACAGGTGTTGTCCTTGATGACAACTCACTTAGATGAAAGATCATGGTGCAACATGTCAACAACAAAGAATTATGGATCATACTACAAAGAATGAAGAAAGAGAGGTATACGCAGGTTCACCTTGACCAAGATGCGTATACAGGTAGGTTCCCTGAACACAAGTAGCGTATACATACACACGCACTTTCATAGAAAGAAAAGCATGTATATGTTGGAAAATTAAGTTTTTGGTTTGAGATATTTGGTCCAAGGTATTTTGATCCATGGTATTGGTCCAAGGTATTTGGTCTGAGGTATTGACCCTAGCTATTTGGTCCAAGTTATTGGTCCTAAGTGGTTTTGATCCATGGTATTGAGAAAGGCCTAAAACTACGTAAGGAGGAGAAGATCATTAGGCCAAGGTGTGCAAGTATCGAATATTTGATGAAGTGTGAGATCTAGTATGCAGGTTGTTGGCTTATGGTGATTTGCTTGATCTGAACCAAGGATGAACATTAGCGGTTGATGAGGGATAATATCTAATGATGGATCCAGATCTTAAGGCTTGAAATGAATTATCATTATGTGGTTTGATCATGTATAGTCTAGATCTGAATATGGACGCATGTGTTATTCCGTAAATGTTATAATCTGGGTATAACTGAAGTCTGGAATAGCTGCAAAATTACGAATTAATATTTAGAGATGTGTACGCTGGTTAGCTTTGATAAAAGTGCGTATACACATTGGTTCAACACATGGAAGTAGAGTATACCTTATGAAGTATGTTTCAGTTTGCTGTTGCAGAGTTATGGGTTCTGCTTTGGGTTCTGGTGACTATATTTTGAATGATCAGATTTAGGTTATGATGATTGAGTTTTCAATGATTGGTTGATGCAGATGTACTTGTTGATTATATTGCAGTTATGATGTTGTTGATGGGTCTAGTATGAAAATTGAATGAAATGTGGCCTTCAGATTGTGGTGTTGTGTTCCAGGAGTATCCAGTATGAAAATTCATGAAATGTGGTCCCTGGTAGAACAGTGGAGTTTTCTGTAGGGTGGCACCTATGTACTAGTAAACATATTGGCTAGTACAAAAGCTAGGGGGTTGTAGCTCCCTTCCTATAGTAGCTGGAGAACGAGAGAAGGTTGTAGCCTTCTACAGGTGGGTTCCTGTGTACTAGTATGAGTCTGCACTAGTACAAGATTGTAAATAGACTTTCTTATTATTAAAGGAAGACAAAGACGATAACAACAGGTGGTTTTTACCCACATTGGGTTTCCACCTTATATCTTGGTGTTCATGTGTGTTGCTTATGTGTGGTGCTTTATTTTGCTTTTACTGGACTATCTAATTAATATCTGATATACTGGTTAAAGTTAAGCACATGATAAACTGTCTAAATCAAAAGTTCTCTGCATATACGCTGGTTGCTTTAAGTACAGTCGCATGTTGCTTTAAGTATAGTTGCGTGTACATGCTAGTTCACTTAGCTAAAGTAGCGTATATGGGAAATTAAATTATTGATCTGATAATACTGATTCACCCACCTCTTAGTATTATTTCCAACACACATGAGAGGATACATCACCAATTGCTTGACATAGGAATCATGGAGTAAAATTTCTATATTGATGAAATTGATCACATTAGTACATGCACAACTTACATCAAAACATATGCTTTCTTCATACAAGTTCCAACCTTTTCTAAGTCTTACTTCTAAATATATATAGAAAACTATTACATCTCATATCGTATTTCAAAATAAAATATATCTACTAAATAATATCAGTGAAAGACACATATATTTTAGATATATAAGAATAAAAATAGGGAAAAATTGATGAACTTTGCTGTGTTGTTGAGGTTATGTAGGAATATAGTGATGATTGTAGCTATTTTGGTGCAAATGTTGTCCCTCTAATGTTGAAAATTTTGTGCTTCAGTTACACTTCACTTAATCAACTGCAAGAACCGATCACACCTTTTGTTACTTGGGATAGAAAAGTTAACCATATTTCTGAACCTTTCATCCACCTTGGTGTAAGTGTCAAAAGTTGGCTTATTGACAAAAAGGTGGTGGATTTCATGCTGAATATTCAAATCAAATTATATTCATTGTATGAATGCTTCCCCACTAATAAATCCTTTGGCCTTTACAAACTTGGAATATCATCACCTATGTTACACAACTATTCTTGGTAGTTTTCTAATCAAATCAATTTGCCATTAGAATTCTGGAGAGTAGGATAACCCTTTTCCCACAACAATGTGAATTTTCTGTTGAACCTCCAGACCTGCAACTCAAGGTCTTTCCATTTATTCTCCAGTTGTATCATCAAATTATTTTTTTGTTAAGACCCTATTAACCTCCATGACTATTTTTGTCCCGTCTGGAATGTTCAGGTCTTATATTTCCTCCTTGGTCTTGGAATTCAATAGCTTGATATTATTTTGTGCCTCTTACAGTCTATGCTCCAAATCTGCCTTTGTGTTCTATATTGATTTTTTGATTCTTTGCACAAGTTCTTCCTTCTCAAAAGTAATATGAATTGAAGGCAACATATATGTTATGTTGGCATTTATACTCTGCCAAATACCGTTCTCAGCCTTTGCCAACATCTGAATGACAAAGGACTAGTCTTCATATTTATGTATCTATTGGACGAGCTTGTAATTTTTCTGGATTTTTGACAAATATGCATTATTGGTTTTAATATTATTCTCTTCCATTCGAGTTAATGTTACTGACAATTTCTCTTTCTTGGTCTGAATTGATGATAATTCATCCAAATCTCTACTAAGCTCTTCTGTAGATTCTAAAGTTATGGTCCTTGCTTAATTTTCTACTACTGTACCTGTGCCTAATGTAGATGCTCTTGTTGCTTCCCACTATTCTTTTTCTTTCAATAGTGCTTACATTCTCTGCTCCATGTCTTGTATTTGTGCATTCTCCTCAACAACTATAGAAAATTTTTCTTTCTCCATTTCTATATTGGCAACTTCTTTAGCTTGAAAATGTTCCGTGGAGGGTAGTTTTAGTTGCTTCCTCAATGCTTGAACATCCACCTCCTTTCTCTTTATGAGCTCTTATGCTGCTTTGATTTCCTTAGGGTCATGCCCTAGCTTTATGATCAAATCTTATAGAGATTTGACCCTATTGTACTTAGCAAGTGATGGCATTTTCTCAATCTTTAACCGAGAATTCATGTTATTCAAAGATGACTGTAATTTGGAAGCAGTCATGACTGAACTAGTAAGTGTTGAGAAAATAATCTCCCATGTTTTCTTGTGTAAATCGATTTGATCAATTTCATGAATCTTGTTGGTATAAACTGAGAAAATGGAGGCTTTGTAGTCTTCAACACTGTTGACACCTAATCCTTGTGATTGGGTGAATTATTGTAACTAAATAAGTAGGAAATATGAACAGTCATCGGGAGACAAACTGAACAGTCTCTCCCTCATGTATATAATGAAGACCTACCTAAAGGAATAGAACAGTCAAATTATTTCTGCCTGATGGAGTTACTGCCTGGCCTGACATGGTATCAGAGCCAACTCCTTTTTTAGCTCTTGTCCCTTGTAACTCCCTTGTTTTCTCTCATATAGTTGAGCTGTTCCTCCATAAAATTAGCTACTCCTAACATGGTAACTGCCCCACTGTCCATACTGCCCATACTGCTCCACTATCCAGCGTTGTCCATGCTGTCTGACTGTCCATAAATGTTTCACAAAAAAAAGGCACTATACTGACATAAAAGAAGCACTGTCCTGTGCGTTAAAATTTTTGAAATGGCGTATTTCTCCTTGTCTCCTGTAAAGAGGGCGTTTCTGCAGCTTCCCATATCCATTTCAATCTAGTTGTAGGTGCCGCCTCCATCGCATGAATTGCGTCTTTTGGTGGAGATGCAGTGTAGCAAACCCCGTGCCTCTCACATGAACCTCTCCCCGATTACTCGCTAATCCCCTCGGCAGTGGTAGAGACATACCTATCCTCCGACGCCGCTTTTCTTCAATTTCAAGGTTCCCTGTAGTATTGGCGTGCTGCATAGAGTCTCTGATTCCGCTACATAGTGCGGTTGCAAGTTCTTGGTTCATGTCCTAATTAGTAAACCCTCCTATTCAATCAGATATTCCCATCAATGTTTCATTTGCATTCGTTTGCAGTGAATTTGGTAGCTTAAGCAAAGGAGCAAGAATGGTGCATATGTCAAGAGTATTGGTGGTGGACTTGTTGGTGCCTGAGCTGCCTTCAGAAGGCCCGCATTTCATTATCAATGTCGATGCCTTAAGCCTTCCACTCCAGCGCAGGACCTAAAGCATATATCTGCAAACAGAGATTCTTCGAACAGAGGCAGTGGTGAGCCCTGCATTATATTCTGCCTTCTTGCTGGTTTGATATATTAAATTAATGTACAATTTGAACAAACAAAAAAATTGGTTTTTAAATTTGGCTATTCGAAACGTGGAATACAAATATTTAAACGCCCATTCTGACAATCGTTGTGGGGTTTGTATACTTATTGGTTCTAAATCAAGCAAGAAAAGGCATGGTATTGAGAGTCCAAATACGTCTTGGACTACGTTCTTCGGTTTTTTAGTAGACGCAGTGCTGTTGAGGGTATTTTATACTGCCATATTCTGTGCTTTAACATTGTGCAGATGCATGCAAATTGATATTTGAATTTTCTGTCCCATTATATCAGAACTATATTTTTTTTCCATTAAGAGTGAAAGTTTTGTAGTGGAAATTTTATTTTCTACAGTATGCATTCAATCATATCTATGGTGGGAATAGTTCTCACTAGCAAGGAGAACTATCCTGAATGGTCCCGGATGATAAAACACACCCTCATTTTCAATGAGTTGTGGAAAGGAGTGTGTGTTGGAGACGGAGACAATGAACCAGTACAACCTACCTCAGACAAAGAGCTCGTCATTTGGGAAAACAAGAACAACAAAGCTTATTCATTAATCACTGCATCTGTAAATGAAGAGGTGAGTCGCCATATTTCATCATATTCAACTGCCTTTGAAGCCTTACAAAAGCTGAAAGAACTCTATGACTCACATTCTGCACTTGAAGTTGTTCAACTCATGATTAAACTCTTCACTCTTGAACTGCAAAATAATGATCCTCTTGCTCTTGCATCTGAAGTAAAGTCTATAATGCATGATATCAAATCCACTAAGGTTGAATTGGATATTCTTCTTATCACTTTTCTCAAGGCACTTTATCCTACTTACTCCAATTATCTTGAGTCATTGCAAGCAAATGGAAATATCAAAGATATAACCTTTGACTCTCTTGTGAAAAAGTTTGCTGAAAGAGAGAAAGATTTTGGAAAGAAGACAAAACTTGAATCTTCTGAAGAAACTATGTACCTTGCTCATAAATAAAAGTATCCTGCTCAAGATTCTACAAGAGGAAGAGGTGGAAGAAGAGGAAGAGGAAGATATTTCAGAGGTAGGGGGGCCAGACATTCTCAAGGAGAAAAGGCAGATTTTCACTGTATTCACTGCAAAAGAAATGGATCACATGATGCCTCTACATGCAAGCTACCATGGGACAAAATTGAGCAGAAAATAAACCAACAGAAAGGTAAAAATAATGATACAGACAAAGGTAAAGCACCTGAATCCGCCCACTATGTTGTGGCACAATGTAACATTGGAGTAAATGAAGATTTATTTAATGCTTCACTTTCTTCTTAGAAAAATGATTGGTTGCTTGATTCAGGAGCAACCTGCCACATGACTCATAGAAAAGATTTTTTTGAAGATTTCACTGACAATGTTGATGGAGCAATATACTTTGCAGATCAATCAAAAATCAAGCCATCAGGGCTTGGAACAATCAGGCTTAAACTGCTTGGTCTTCCAAACTTTCTTCTGCATCATGTTCTATATCTCCCATAACTCAAGAGAAACTTGCTATCCTTGGTCCACATCCGCCAACAAGGTCACTCCATTCATATGTTTGATGGCAAGCTTGAGGTAAGAAAAGCATTTGACCACTCACTTTTCATGAGGGGAATAGAAGAAGAAAGGCTTATCAAGTTGCAAGGAACCTCTGCTCATCCACAACATTTCTCATACAATTCTCATCATGAAGAAGGTACACTTCCATTAAGTTTATTATGGCATGCTAGATTTGGACATTTGAACTATGATTGTCTCTACTTGTTGAAGAAAAATGGTGTTGCTGGTTTGCCTACAATTCCTAGGAAACTTAAGCAATGTGATGCTTGCATTCTAGGAAATCATAGAAAATAGTCTTTTCATGATTCACATTCAAGACCACATAGGAAACTTGAACTCATTCATTCAGATTTATGTGGTCCAATGCATGTTCCTTCTACAAATGGAAATAAATATATAATGACATTTATTGATGACTACACCAGAATGTGTTGGGTTTATTTATTGAAGAACAAATCTGATGCTTTTCAAACATTCAAGAATTTTCATAAATGGATTGAAAATGGTGCACAATCTCATATTGGGTATATTCGCACTAATAATGGAAAAGAATACACATCAAATGAATTTGAAAACTATCTTCACCAACATGGGATCAAACATCAAACAACTGTGCCTTATAATCCCCAACAGAATGGTGTAGCTGAAAGAATGAATAGGACAATCTTAAATATGTACGATCCATGCTCTTCTTCGAAAATGTAAAGATAATGTTTTGGGCTGATGCTGTTCTATGTGCTACATATAAAGAATAGATGTCCATCTAATGCTATAAGAAACAAGACTCCATATGAAATGTGGTATGGACATGTTCCTTTGGTAAAGCATCTCAGGGTCTTTGGTTCCACCTGTTATGCCTTGATACCAAAGGTACATAGAAAAAAACTTGGTGCTAGAAGTCGTAAGTGTATCTTTCTGGGATATTCAAACACCTCCAAAGCATACCGTCTCTATGATGAAGTAAATAAAAAGTTTGTTCTATCTAGAGATCTAATTTTTCTTGAATCATCCAAATCTGACAATGTTGTTGAGCGGCAACTTGATCGCTTGGATAGACTCGCAAAAGAAAAATCATTTCAAGAATTTGATAATCATATTCCACATCTTGAAGGGGGGATTCCTATACTAGATTAACATGTGGAATTTTCTTATGAAGAACACTCTCCCCCACATGAAACTCCAACAACGGATGATGCTTTAAGTGATGTGATTGATAGAATTGGGAGACTCAATCTTGATTCAGTCCCAACCCAATCAACAGAACAGCCTGGACCATCTTAGAAAGGTCCCCTAAAGTGGTTGACAAAGACACTTGATAGTGTTCATCCCGATGAAGTTGGAAAGATAGGAACTAGAAATTCAAACCGGCAAAATGGAGGTGATGTAGATGACTCTAATTCACTTGTTGATATGGATGTTTCTTATGATTGTGAATTAAACTTGTCTACAGATTTTGAACCAACTTCATTCAAAGAAGCTGCTTCTCATGATGAATGGAAAGAAGCGACACAAAAGGAGTATGATGCCCTCATAAAGAACGCACTTGGAAGCTGGTTGATCCTCCAATTGGAACCAAACCAATTGGCTGGAAGTGGGTCTATAAGAACAAGTATAAAGATGATGGCTCACTTGACAAGCACAAAGCTAGGTTTTTGGCAAAAGGTTTCGCACAAAAGGAAGGGGTCGATTATGAGGAGACTTTTGCGCCCATAAAAAAATGGGCTACCATTCGAACACTCTTTTGCACTAGCAGCTCATAACAGTTGGAAAGTCCATCAAATGGATGTAAAAACTGCTTTCTTGAATGGAGATCTAAAAGAGAATGTTTTTATGTCCCAGCTTGAAGGATTTGTTGTGAAAGGACATGAACATAAAGTATGCAAACTTGTGAAGTCCTTGTATGGCCTCAAACAAGCATCGCGAGACTGGTATGAAAAAATAATTGAGCATCTTCTGAAACTCAATTTCAAACATTTTGATCTTGATGATGCAACTTTATTTGTGAAGAAAGTTGGAAAAACAGTTGTATATCTTGTGGTATATGTAGATGATCTTTTGATGACAGGGAACAATGAAAGCTACATTGCATCCATAAAGAAGGAATTGGGGAAAAGTTTTGAGATGACTGATTTGGGCTATGTTCATTACTATCTTGGCATTGAAGTAACCCAACATCCAAAGTCCATATTTCTTTCTCAAAAGAAATACATTGGAGATCTGTTGAACAGGTTTGGCATGATAGAGTGCAACCCTCTTACTACTCCAATGGAACAAAACTTCAAGCTCACATCTATTGAAGGAAAATAATTTGAGGATGCAACAAAGTATAGACAGCTTGTAGGAAGTCTCAACTACCTAACTACTACCAGACCAGACATTTCGTTTACTGTTGGAATCCTCTCCAGGTTTATGCAAAATCCTTGTGAGGGACATTGGTCTACTGCAAAAAGAGTTCTAAGGTACTTGAATGGAACTCAAGACTTTGGAATCAAGTATACACAGGTGGACGACTTCAGTTTTATTGGATACTCTGATTTAGACTTCGATGGAGACAAAGAAACTGGGGTATCAACTTCAAGAAATGTTATGAGTCTTGGATCAGGAGCTGTCTTCTGGAGATCACGCAAACAATCAGTTCCAACAGATTCCAAAACAGAAGCAGAATACATGGTAGCAGCTGAAGCAACAAAAGAAATTGTGTGGCTTAGGAAAATTCTTGAAGATTTGCAGGAAAAAAAAGTACAATCAACTCCACTCATGATTAACAATACCTCTGCAATAAATTTGGCCAAGAACCCAAAGTTCCATGATCGAACAAAGCACATCAATACCTAATATCATTTGATTCGACAACATGTTGACGCCAAAACAATCCATCTCCGTCATTGTTCCACAAATAAGCAAGTTGCAGACATCTTCACCAAAGCGCTTGGAAGAGAAAAGCTTGAATGATTCAGAATGATGCTTGGACTCACCAACATCCCTTCAGATTAAGCGGGGGGAATGTTGACACCTAATCCTTGTGATTGGGTGAATTATTGTAAATAAATAAATAGGAAATATGAACAGTCATCGGGAGATGAACTGAACAGTCTCTCCCTCATGTATATAATGAAGACCTACCTAAAGGAATAGAACAATCAAATTATTTCTGCCTGATGGAGTAACTGCCTGGCCTGACAAACACTCCTAGAAGATGGTACTAAAGGTTCCATGAAGGCCATTTGGAACTGTCTTTTCTCTGAATCGAATGCACAGAGTAATCTGTGTTGGGTTTTAGTTTCATTCTTCCATAATTCGGAGTAGGTGGATGCCTTCAAACCTTCATTATTCAATTTTTTTTCCATATATCTTGAAAATATACTCAGCTGAGTTGAAATTTGGGAACTAGATGATACTGGAGACTGAACTGTTGTTTCTGCAATAGGTGACTATATTGTTTCTTCTATTAAAGTACAAGTAGTGATAGGAGTCCTTGGAAAAATCATGATGGCTAGTTGTTTTGTGTCCCTTTCCTCTAGAGTTTCATCTTGAATAGTAATTACTTGAGGCTTAAACAAAATATTTATTTGAGAATATGACTTTTGAGTAGTGGTTGGGTCCTTCTTTTTCCTTTTAAAAACTATAAATTATGCATCATGATTATCAGAATCAGTAGGGGACATGGCTTCCCTTTATCTTTTTCCCTCCTTTTCCTTGGGAAGAGGTGTCTGCGTAGATGACTGACTAACCAGTTGTTCTTCAGCTTCCTGTAAAGTACCCTCTGTCCATTCCTCTTTGTTAGCATGCTTTTCAATTTCAGGCTTTGGTGTGTGTGCATAGGAGGTACTCTTCTGTTCTAATATGAGCTTATAAATGATGCCTAGGGGATCATAGGACCAAGAGAAACTAATATTGAATTTGATTTGACTCAATATAGCATCCACTTCCTTTGCTGCAACTCTAGTGTTGATAATATAGGGCCCTATATGAGGCTTGAGCTTGAACTGATTTTCCTTTTTGTAGGAGACAAAATGTAGCTCATTCATGTTTAACATTTTCCTAATGTACTCTAATGCAAATATCCTAATTGGTACAAACACTGGTAGCCTGTAAGGAGGTAATTATGATCCATAAACTCTAGTTTCAGTGTAGTTCTGGTATAAATACAAGTTTCCAACTTTGGATGAATTCTAGGATGAATTCTATACTTAATATGAGAAGGAGAACATAAATATTTTTTATAAGCCAGAGCATAGTGTATTTAAACAAATCCATCTGTTAATCTTATTCTTAAAAAGCAACGCTAGGATGAATTCTACACTTAATATCAGAAGGAGAAAATAAATATTTTTATAAGCCAGAACATAGTGTATTTAAAAAAATTCATCCCTTAATCTTCTTAAAACAATAAAGATAGAAAAACATATGGAAAATTTGGAAAATAAAAATTTCACATGAGAGGATACATCACCAATTTCCTGACATAGGAATCATGGAGCAAAATTTCTATATTGATGAAATTGATCACATCAGTACATGCGCAATTTACATCAAAAGGTCTGCTTTCTTCAGACAAGTTCCACCCTTTTCTAAGTCTTACTTCTAAATATCTATAGAAAACTATTACATCTCAGATTGTAAGTCAAAATAAAATATATCTACAAAATAATATCAGTTAAAGACACATATATTTTAGATATATAAGAATAAAAATAGGGAAAAATTGACGAAATTCGCTGTGTTGTTGAGGTTATGTAGGAATATGGTGATGACTATAGCTATTTTGGTGAAAATGTTTTCCCTCTAATGCTAAATATTTTGTAATTCAGTTACACTTCACTTGATCAACTCCAGTAACCGATCACAACTTTCATCACTTGGGATAGAAAAGTTAACCATATTTCTGAACCTTTCATCCACCTCAGTGTAGGTGTCAAAAGTTGGCTTATTGAAAAAAAGGTGGTGGATTTCATGCTTAATATTCAAATCAAATTATATTCTCTGTATGAATGATTCTCCACTAATAAATCATTTTTCCTTTAGAAACTTGGAATATCATCACCTATGTTACACCATGGTTCTTGGTAGTTTTCGAATGGGATCAATTTGCCATTAGAATTCCGGAGAGTAGGTAAACCCTTTTCCTACAGCAGTGTGAATTTTCTGTTGAACTTCTTGATTGAAGGGAAAGTACCCCTAGGGTCCTTTGGGCTAAGACTCTACCAGACTGAAAATTGCTTATTCAAAGAAACACACACACACAGCCATCATTTTTACTTTTAAGCAAATTCTAATGTTAAGGGTACGTACCTAAGGTCCTACGTTCGAGAAGGCCTTTAGGGTCCAAAGCCTTCTTAGAGTTCCCTTCTTCTTCCTTTGACCTGCAAGACAAACAAATCAAAGAACACAACAGTACATGTACAAATACTTATGTATAAACCATCTTTATGCTATAAAGTTAGTTATAAAAATCTTTAAGTAACTACTTGCATAAGAATTCAAAACAAGAATCTCATAAGCATAAAGAAAGATTGTTTCGGGAACAAAGACGTGTTTCTTTATATATAAAGGCAAATAAAGTACATATAACGGAAAGATATCACCTGAACACCTTCAGCAGGCTCCAAGCAAAGCTTCCTCCCGGATTCGTTCCAGCCTCAAGCCTCCAACAAGAGCTCCTTCCAAGTCTTACTCAATGATGATATCAAGGATGAATGATCACCAATACACATGGAAACAAGGGTTTCCTATGCAAGATGGGGGAAGTGCAGAAAGCACCAAGGACTTCAGACCTGGTCTAAGGGGAAAATCTCAGCATAATAATCTTGCTCTCATTTCTCTCTCCCTTAGGCCTTCCCTTTGATGTCTTTTTATACCATCTCCAAAGTAGTTTTTTAGTTAGTAGTTGGTTGGGAACAGTTGGGCCACGGGCACTAACAGGTGATCCAGCAGGTAAAACCCGCGATCTCTGCCCGAAAATAAGGAATTATATATTTTTTTAAGTGTTTTAATACATACACGCGGGTTGGGCATACACAGACCCGCGTGTACACGCGTTTAACTCAGGGCAATGTCGCGTATAGGGAATAAAACACTATTTTTTTAAATTTTTGGACCAGGTCTGGAAGGAGGGGTTGCCCTAGGCCATGAGTGCAGCATCACAAACCATAAGAGTGAGATTTGGAGCTATAACACTTCCGAACCTGCAACTCAAGGTCTTTGCATTTATTCTCCAGTTGTATCATCAATTTTTTTTTTTGTTAAGACCCTCTTAACTTGCATGACCATTGTTGTCATGTCTGGAATGTTCGGGTCTTATATTTCCTCCTTGGTCTTGGAATTAAATAACTTGATATTATTTTATGCCTCTTCCAGTATATGCTCCAAATCTGCCTTTGTGTTCTATATTGATGTTTTGATTCTTTGCACAAGTTCTTCCTTCTCAAAAGCAATATGAATTGAAGGAAATGAAGGAAACATATATGTTATGTTTGCATTTATATTCTTCCAAATACTGTTCTTAGCCTTTGCTGACATCTAAATGACAAAGGAATGGTCTTCATATTTATGTGTCTATTGGATGAGCTTGTAATTTTTCTGGATTTTTGACAAATATGCATTTTTAATATTATTCTCTTCCATTCGAGTTAATGTTATTGATAATTTCTCTTTCTTGGTCTGAATTGATGACAATTCATCCAAATATCTAGTAAGCTCTTCTGTAGACACTAAAGTTGTGGTCCTTGCTTAATTTTCTACTACTATACCTGTGCCTAATGTAGATGCTCTTGCTGCTTCCCACTATTCTTTTTCTTTCAACAGTGCTTACATTCCCTGCTCCATATTTTGTAATTTTCCATTCTGCTCAACAACTATAGTAAATTTTTCTTTCTTCATTTCTATATTGGCAACTTCTTTATCTTGAAAATGTTCCTTAGAGGATAGATTTAGTTGCTTCCTCAATGCTTGAATGCCTGCCTCCTTGCTCTTTATGAGATCTTTTTCTACTTTGATATCCTTAGGGTCATGCCATAGCTTTATGATAAAATCTTCTAGAGATTTGACCCTGTTGTCCTTAGCAAATGATGACAATTTCTCAATATTTAACTAAGAATTCATGTTATTCAAAGATGACTATAATTTGGAAGCAGTCATGGCTGAACTGGTAAGTGTTGAGAAAATCATCTCCCATGTTTTCTTGTGTAAATTGATTTGATTAATTTCATGTATCTTGTTGGTATCAATTGAGAAAATGGAGGCTTTGTAGTCTTCAACACTCCTAGGAGATGGTACTAAAGGTTCCATGAAGGCCATTTGGAATTATCCTTTCTCTGAATCAAATGCACAGAGTAATCTATGTTGGGTTTTAGTTGTCTTCTTCCATAATTCGGAGTAGGTGGATGCCTTCAAATCTTCATTCTTCAATTTTATCTCCATGTATCTTGAAAATATACTCTACCGAGTTGAAATTTGGGAACTAGATGATACTGGAGATTGGATTGTTGTTTCTGTAATAGGTGACTATATTGTTTCTTCTATTCGAGTACAAGGAGTGATAGGAGTCCCTGAAAAAATCACGATGGCTAGTTGTTGTGTCCCTTTCCTCTGGAGTTTCATCTTGAATAGTAATAACTTGAGGCTTAAATAGAGGATTTATTCGAGAATATGACTGTTGAGTAGTGGTTGGGTCCTTCTTTTTCCATTAAAAATAAATAAATTATGCATCTTGATTATCAGAATTAGTAGGGGACATGGCTTCCCTTTATCTTTTTCCCTCCTTTTCCTTAGGAAGAGGTGTCTGCATAGATGACTGACTAACCATTTGTTCTTTAGCTTCCTGTAAAGTACCCTTTGTCCATTCCTCTTGGTTAGCACTTTTTTCAATTTCATGCCTTGGTGTGTGTGTAGAGGAGGTACTCTTTTGTTCCAATATGAGCTTAAAAATGATGCCTAGGGGATCATAGGACCAAGAGAAGCAAATATTGAATTCCATTTGAAGGTTGGAAGTTGGTAACAATTTGTTCTTCGTCTACAGCATCAATGTCGTGTTGAAACAAATGAACTACTGGCATCAAAGGATTATTTATAATAGTCGAATTTGTTTCATAACGATGAAATTAATGTATGTGGAGTGGGAGGGATTTATTTTCAAAATGGATAGACTGCAGGAATTAAATGAAACAACATTCATTTGGTATTTCGCGACAATGTTTTGAATGTTCAACGGGTATATGATGTGGCTAGACATATGGTAGCAATAGAATGGATGGGGGTAATAGGTATGTGGTGGGAGATGAGTGGTGGAGGGGGATACACATGGCATGGGAGAATTGGCGGAGACAGAGGTGGTATTTGGGGGGGGGGAGTGCAGGAAGTAAGCCGTATCAGGGGGGTAACTACCCAAAATGCCTTAGGCGCCGCCATATTGACCCAGAGGTTTTCGAAAAAACTTCTTCCCCCCCTCCTCATGTTAACTATGGGAGTGCGGGGGAGGGGGAACTTCTCCGCCATAGTTCTGGGCGGGGTTGATCATGACCATTGGCTCCGGTGAAACATTTATTCATATATGACAAATCAATTTTGTCGTTTTATTACATAGCATAACCCATAAAAACCAAATAAATGATAATAGCCAAGGTTTAAAACCTTATAATTTGACATTTTTGGGATTTTGAAAGCGGCATTTTGATTGGCTCGCTATAGGGGCTCATCAGTTTTTTATTTTTCTAATTTTTTATTCATTTCTTTTGTTTTTTTCACATATATATCTTTTTTTTATATCCTCTATTTTATTTTTTCTTTTCTTTTCTTTTTCCTCTTTTTTCTATCATATATATTTTTTATTTTTCTTCTTTTATTTTTAAATTTTGAAAATAATTTGCATAATGAAATCATTATTTACAACATCTCATAGGAGAAAATCAACAAATAATCATCAATTGATCTTATAAATCATAGGACCCTAATAAGAGGTTTAATTTTTCTGAATTCCCCTTGTAATTTTATCTTTTGCCTCTTTTCTACTTTTTGTATTTTATCGCCGTAAGTATTTATAGATTCTTTCTCTTTCATCTCCTTATAACCCCTTGACTCTTGTGTGTGACTTTTCTCAAGTTCATTTTCTTCTCTTTGTTTGTGTGATTCTACTATGTTTCCATTATCAACACTTAGGGCTAAGTTTCTATGATTATGTCTATCAATTAAACTCTTCATTATTCATTCTTACCCCCTCATTTGTCGCTCATTATCAACCCTTAAATTGGTCATTTTGGTCCAATATTTAAATTCAAAGGCTGACATACTATCCAAAATGAGAGTGAGCTTATAGTCGAGCAAATACATTATGAAGAATATCTATATGGAGAAGTGTTGGTTAATTAGTAGAGGACACATGTCCTTTAGCTGATAACTTAACTTTTCATGCATATCTACATTTTTTATTATTAGAGTCATATCCATTGAACTTAAGATACTAGTTTTTAACTTGGATATCAAGTTGTTTATCTAGTTTGAACGTACCTTATGAACATAACAAAATTAGACTCTTATGAAATTCTTTGAATCCTATGGAGATTTTGATATTGCTTCAACATTAGATGTTGCACATATTAAAATATCATATGATACAAGTGAAATAGATATACTATACATTAGATGATTTAAATTGCACCTTGGCATTAATATTAATACAAAAATGATATTTTTTTATTGGAATTTGTTTTTATGGAAGAGGTCTGATGACACCTTCCCTTGCCCATCTAAGACACTATGTATAGGAAGAGGTTGTTTTGTGTATCGCAATTAGCTTGGTATGTATGATACATGTGTATATGATATTTTCAATGTGAATTATTTTTATTGTGACCACTTAATCACTCTATTCTAACTTTTAATCCTTTGGCTATAAATTATAAGCATAATTGTTTCATGATATTTCATAATTTTACTCAAATAAATATCATATTTGATGGTAGGGGTATAATATTTGGTAATTTGAATAGCTACACATCTATGTTATTGGACCTTATTTCCCACCAAACAATTTAGGCTCCACCTTACATTTTATGGCGCGAATGAAATCTTGTTTACTGAGCTTGACAGGTGGATCGAAAATGTTCAGATAATTTTTTAGATACATAGAAATATGTAAGTGGGTGAAAATCCTATGAGTTTTTTGGAGAACGTAGAGAATAACATAAGGGGTTTGAATTTTGGTCATGGAACCATATCAAAATTCATTGGTTTTAGTATTATCGCTGCTCTCAAGGAAAAACCAAGAGCCACTCAATTTCCCGAAGGTGCCAACAAGAGCTTTGCAAACAACAATCCCTATGTTGGTTTCCTACAGCGCTGCATTGAAAAAAGGACTTTGGCTGAGGGAAAAGGCGTCCATGCCCATATTGTCAAAACTAGAGCTGAAGGAGCTGCTAGACTATCTCTGGGAAATCATCTTCTTCACATGTATTCCAAGTGCTAAAGCATGGAAGACGCGCACCAAGTCTTTGATAAAATGTAGTGTATGTGAGATATGGGCGATTGGAGAATGCTCGCGAGTTGTTTGAAAAAATGAATGAATGAGATAGGGTGTCTTGGAATGTGATGATTGTCAAGTATGAAAAGCATGGTCTAGCTTAGGAAGCCTTGAAGCTTCATCAGAAAATGAAACATTTGGTCATAAGATGAGATGAGTATCCTCTTGTGAGTGTAATTAGTGCTTGTGCATGCTTACCTGATCTACAACATGGTAGGAAGATCCATGCTTCTGTGATTAAAGGACGTTTTGAGTCAGATATTTTATGGAGAGTGCCCTTGTTGACATGTATGCAAAATGTGGATACGTCGAGGATGCTCGGCGTGAGTGATACGTAGTGTTATGGGTGAGCATGATTGCTAGGTATGCTTGTTGTGGAAATATGGAAGATGCACGCCATGTTTTTGATGCAATTCCTAAACGAAATGTATTTTCTTGGAATGCAATGCTAACAACATATGCACAGAATGGGTTAGGTTAAGAGGCTCTGAAATTATGGTGTCAAATGCAAAGGATTGATACTGAGATAGACAATGTTACTTTTGTGTCCATTTTGAGTGCTCGTGATAGCTTGGAAAATATGGAGCATGGTAACCAGGTTCATCACCATGTCATTAGAACTAGATTTGATTCAGATGCCTTTGTAGGGAGTGCTCTTCTTGGAAATATAGCGAATGACGACCAACATTTTGAGAATATGCCAAAACGAGATGTGGTGTCATGGAACACTATGATCACAACGTATGCCCAGAATGGGTATGACAAGGAAGCCCTTCAGATCTTTGCATGAATGTTACAGGAAGGCACAAAAGAAATAGGGTTAGTGAATAAAATTTCTCCCATCACAGGGGTCTGTAGTGACGTTATTACCTTGTTGGAGGCATCTAATTAGTTGGTTGCGTGACCTGTACAAAAGCAGGGAGAAAAATCAAGATTCCAACGACATATTTTAGTGAATATTGGAGGCCAAGAACCCTATTGTTCGTACCATTACTGTGATTGTGTATGCCATCATTTTAAGGACAAAAATTGAATCCTAGGTAGTGTATTCATTCCTATAGTACTGCTGGAACCATCTCTTAGATGGACTAATATTTACATGTAGAAGAATGCCAGGTTCCTCTAAAATTTCCTTGTAATACATGTGTTTTGTTGTTGACAAAGTTTGAAGGGAGCTGATATTATTTATTGAGCACTATAACAGTCCATATGAATGGCTTGGGTTACAATGAAAGACACCAATTTCTGGTTGCTTATTTACTTGTGAAGTCTGTGCATTTCTTGAGCATTGTGCAAACATTTGTCACTAATTTGTAGTGGTTATCAGTTTTATTTTTGGTACTATACATTTCTGGTTGGCGTAAATAGAAAAAAAACTAAACCTACAAGATGTCAATGAAGTACTTGAATATTTTGGAAACAATTTTGTTGAAAACATTTGGAAATTTCACCTCTATTCATTGGCTTCAAGAGGGCAGATTGTGTGGATTCTAAGACCACATCTTTGCCCAGAAAAGTCTCTTCAAAACTTCTGTTATAACCAGGGTCATATACCACTTTGAAATCATAGTATAGGCATGTATCAACTCTCAAACTTTGAAGAGTCCCTTGGTATTGTTATTGCTGGTGCAATGTTATAAAATTTTGAGTTTAATAAAGAGTGCAATTGAGTTAAAGTATTTTCATATGGACACTATTTAAATGATGATTTTCCCTTCAAGTAAACGTAATGAAGATCACCTACAACATGCTCCTCATATACATTTGAAAATATTCCTCACTAAATAAATTTTCTTAAACTCCGAAGTTATTAGAGAATTTTGAGATATTTTCAATAGGAATATTACAATAACACTACTATGAGCTTGTAATAAGAAAAACAAGTTCATGTTGTTGCAGTTTATGAAGGAGTTTCCATACATGTTATTATTAGAAAATATAAAATATAATTACTATGACAACCCCAATTGGTTGCACTCATGTATGCAATGTAAATATCTTATAAATGGGCTGAGTAATGGGCACATTAATTATATTTCCCAAGTTGGACATGGCTTATGCTACACATTTTCTGGTACATTATTTTGAACCATCTATTGGTGCTTTGTCTCCATGATCTTAGTAGTGAGATCCACCCTCTCCCACCAAGCCTCATCTTTCAAGTCCACTTGATTTGTCTTTCTCCAAAAATGCCAAATCTCTGAAATAACCATGGCCCCAAGAGCAATCTTGACCTCCCTTAACCTCTTCAACATGACGAATGAAGAGGAAAACATTGTATCTACAATCTTAAACAATGATAAATGGGTTTACTCAAGGACATGCTCTAGGACACGATGGACACGCTCCAGGACATGCTCCAGGACACGTTGGAGTCTCGACATGCTTCATGACAGACTAGACACAAGAATTAGACATGTGTCCTATAGAACCATATCCAATTCATGGGATTTGGGACATGAGGTGGGGGGGAAGAGGACGAATCTAGTTTCTTAGCTTGTCATAGACTTCAAATCTATTTAGATTTTTAGTTTCCAATATCTCTTATAAATTAGGCACATTTCCTATTTTGTAAAAATTATTTTATACATGCTATGACTCTTTGGTGATGATGCCCTATTACATTTCATATTCTATGTCTTCCAATCTGGTTCATAACTTTATAATTGTTAAATGGCTTATGTTATTTGGTTCAACTTCATTTCCTATTATACTTCATGCTATTCATTTTGACTTTGTAACTTCTAAATAGTTTACCACTAGTTACAAAGTCTTGATACTTGTACTAAATTGTTGATGGTCTAATGTACTATGAATCACATTTCAAAGCTCTTAATATTATCATATTACCTATTATTAGTATTAAAGTCTACATTCTTGACAACTAATTTGGCATTCTATATGTTTTTTTGAAGGTGTTGGCACTAAGGCTAGGAACTCCATCCATCATAATGCTCGGTCCATTTGCATGACCATGATGGCTTATAAGGGGTAACATGTTTTTTCTTTTTTCGGTTTTGATAATTGGCGTTGGTGGGGTGGAGGGAATATCACCACACTTGGTTTACCAACAAGCTAGGTCTTGTTTTACAAGCCCTTTTTATTTGACAATATATGCATTATAATATATAGATATATGTGTTTAGAATGTCCCTAGGAATGCTTCGCTCCCAATTTTTTTTTTTTTAAATATTTCTTTAAGAATATTGCCAAGTTTGAAGGCCTCTTGGCTTTGCATGATTTTTAGATTTGATTTGTAGATTTGAAAGTAAATGATGCTAAAGTTAGTATAGAGTCCATAGTCAAGAAATTGAGTTTCTTTGTTAATTCCTTAAGATTGATTACTAATGGTGGTTGTTGTGCATGTGTCTCAATAGCCTTGTGATAATTTTCACAAATCTAGAGTTAGTATTGTACAATTTCTTTTTAGCAAGTTTAAAGATTGTGTTGCACAATCATTGTTTGGTTTGACTAATTTTTTCTATTTGTTGTAGTGTCATGGTAGAAAATCTTGCAAACTAATCTTTTTTTTACTAAGTGTTTGATTTCCTTTTGCATGAATTTTTCTATCTTCAATTTCAAACATCATTGGATTTCCTTCTCCCATCACATTGTTTCTTTGTTCACTACAAAAGCTGCAAATGATAATTTATTTCTCTTTGAAAATTTCATGGCATTCTTAATTGTGGTTCTCATATTGTTTGTTAGAAGTTGAAACTTTATGAATGAATTTGTTGATGTCTACCTTTTGTGCTTCTATTGCTCACATAGGACCTTGATGTCTTCAATGTTTCATAGTGGGTCAATTGATACTATGTTATGTTCCACCCATTGGAGAAGTGAAAACATGTCACTTGTGGCCATTTGGTTCTAGTCATATAGTTTTTCCTTGATTTTGACTATCTGAGCCCAAGGTAGAATAATTGAGATACAACGACCTTGTTCTACATTATGGCTTCCTTAATTTTGGATACATGGTTTCTACCACATGCCACTTGCTTAGTTTGAATTTTTTTGTTTTTGCTTTAATGAATTGGTCCCACAATTGTTGATTATTGACCTCTTTGAGTACTTTGAGTGTCATAGATTTGGAAGCCCCTTTGATAGCACACTCTTGTAATGAATTTGTTTGGGAGCACTCTTTGGGGTATGAAGGAGTGCTCCAGCCTCAATGGGAGGCACTCTAGGAAGTGAACTTCTCCAGTTATTTTGGAGTTAACACAAGAGAAATCCCTAAGTGAGCCTAGAGCTTTCCTTGGGTGACTGAGAGTGCTCTCACCATTAAAAAAATGCTCATAGAGCTCAAAGGGGTTTAAATAATACCATACTCATTATTTTTGAAGATATGAGAGGTAAAGTCTATGTTCGCTCTTGCTTGTCTATTTTTCCCTTTGTGTTGAATGCTCTATTTTTATACTCTCCTCATTCCTTTTCCTCCATTCAATTGCAGGTTTTTATCAAGAAGCATGTTGGGTATATGGTGTATTCTTCCATATTTTAATGATGGTGTATATTGGCTATAGAAATGATGAGAATGGATTTGATAATATTCATGGTTAGGAGGGCCCATTACGAAGGGAGGGACTTTTGGCTTTGTGATATATTTAATTCCATCATAGAGGTATTTGATTTGGTGTTGACCTATAGAATGGAGGAAACTCCTTGTAGAAGATGCTAGAGTTCATTGCCAGTCAAATGGATCTAAGTGCATTCAGATGAAGAGATCTATGTTTTGATAGATTTATATTCAAATCATTTCCTTTTATAGTTGAAATCAATTTTCATTGTGAAGTTTACAGTTCTTTAACCTTTTGCATTGACAACATTTTTACATTTTACATCTTGTATTTATTCAAATTAGTGAGTCTTTAAGTGCATGATAGGCTTTGAATATCAGTTGTTGATTTATAAAATATGCCCCTATTGTGTATAGATGTAGTATATTATAGAGTGATAGTATTACTCACTTTCTATTGTCTTTGTGTGATATGAAATAGCTCTGGACCACCTCAACCTTTGGGAGGGTCACAAAAGCTAACAACTAATGCTGATATGGCCTATCTCAAAGTAGTTAAAGAAATATTTAAGGATAGGGGGGATAAGTATGATGAGTTTCTTGAAGTAATGAAATATTTCAAGGTGCAAAGGTTCACAATTGATATTTTATATGATATTAGTAATGCGTAGATTTAGCTATTCGTTATTTATTTGAAAGGGGCCTACATTTTTTACCTAATTTCATTTCCTTTCAAGATCTATACATCTGGTGCTATTGTGACGATGAAGGAATTGTTTAAAGGCCACCACAATCTTATTTTAGGATTTAACACCTTTCTTCATAAAGACTATGAAATTACATTCCCACTAGAGGAGGACTGTTATGAAACCAGCTCAAGAAAAGATAGAAAAGATAGATCAACGCCTTAGAATTTAGCCTCTTCGAGGGGGAAACCTCCTTTACATTACATAAATGAACGATTCTTGGATGATTCAAATGACAAAACCTCCTTTCTATATATAGGAGTCTAAGGAGTCACAATATAATCCAGCCGACCTAACAATAATAATATAAAGCCACAAAAATAACAATAGAAGGATTCTATGGGGCACAGAAATAACAATATGGGGGTAATAGGGGCACAACAATATAAATAAGGGGTATAACTACAATAGTAATGGGGTAATCACTAGTATTATAGGGACCCAACATGCCCCTCTCCTTCAAAAAAGTGTTGTCCTCAACGCTTGAGTAGTTCTGGATACTTTTGCATAAAATTCTCATCCTCCCATGTGGAATCTTCAGCGGATAAGTTCTTCCACTTGATAAGATACTTTGAAATTGATCGATTTCGTAGCTGTCGAGTTCTTGTTTTTGTGACTGCTTCTGGTTCCAATATAATTTTTCCTTCCTTGTCAAGTTCTGGCAATATTGTTTGAACTGGGAGCTTGTCGCCTATAACCTTCTTTAAACATGAAACATGGAAAACTGGGTGCAATCGAGAAGCTGCAGGAAGCTCCAATTTGTATGCCATAGTACCAATCTTTTGCAACACCTTGTACGGACCATAATACTTTGGTGATAATTTATTATCCTTCTTAGCTTGCTTGAGGGACATTTTCTTATATGGTTGTAGCCGTAGGAATACCCAATCACCTACATCAAAACTTCTTTCACTGCGATGTTGATCTGCCTGTTGTTTCATTCTATTCTGTGCCAACACGAGGTTATCCTTTAAGAGTTGGAGGACTTGTTGTTGATGTTCGATGTGATGTTCCACTGCCTGAACCTTAGAATTTTCTCTTAAATATGATGTGATGGATGGTGGTTGATACCCATAAAGTGCCATAAATGGGGTCATTTTTGTTGCTGTATGGAAGGAAGTGTTATACCACCATTCAGCCAGAGGCAACCATTTGACCCATTGTGTCTGTTTATCAGATACAAAGCAACGAAGATATCCTTCCAAACATTTTTTTACTATCTCAGTTTGCCCATCAGATTGAGGATGATAAGATGAGCTATGAGCTAACTGAGTACCAAGACAAGAAAATAATTCTGTCCAAAAATTTCCAGTGAAAATGGGATCTCTGTCACTTACAATAATCTTTGGGTTTCCATGTAGCTTTTGAATTGTTTCCATAAATGCAGTAGAAACTGTACTGGCTTTAAATGGATGTGATAATGCACAAAAGTGTGCATACTTGGTAAGTCTGTCAACTACCACCATGATGACACTCTTTCCCTCAGACTTGGGTAAACCTGTGATAAAATCCATTGAAACCTCCTCCCAACGTTGGCTTGGAATGGATAAAGGTTGTAATAGACCCGGTGTCTTAATTGTTTCAACTTTATTTTGTTGGCAAACCAAACATTCTGCCACAAACTTTTGAATATCTGATTTAAGGCCATCCCAAAAAAATTCCTTCTTAACCCTGTGGTAAGTTTTTAAAAATCCTGAGTGCCCTCCTAAGGGAGAAGTGTGCAATTCCATAAGAATCTTTTGTTTTAGCTGGGAATTCTTACAGAGGTATAAGCGATCTTTGTACCATAACGAATCATTTTTCCAGCTAAATGTATCAGACATACTGGAATCTTGTTGTAGCTTTCGAATAAGTGCCCACACTTCTTCGTCATTCTTCCATTCCTCCCTTGCTTCGTTTATCCAATCTGGTTGGATAATAGAAATGGCGCACAACAATGCTTCCACATCCTCATCCTTTCTTGAGAGTGCATCTGCCACCACATTTTGCTTCCCTTTTTTGTAGATGATTTCAAAGTCATAACCCAACATCTTTGTGACCCACTTTTGTTGCTCTTCAGAGGATAATCTTTGTTCTAAAAAGTATTTAAGGCTATCATGATCCGTTTTTACCTTGAAGTGTCTTCCCATTAGGTAGGGTCGCCATTTCTTAAGTGCATGGAGTATTGCCAACATTTCCTTCTCATAAATAGCTTTGCTTAAAAACTTTCCCTTGATTGGACGACTTTCAAAAGCAATGGGTCTTTCATCTTGCATTAGAACAGCACCAATTCCATTTCCTGAAGCATCACATTCCACAATAAAGGTTTTTGTGAAGTCCGGTGTAGCTAAGACCGGTGCTTGGCACATTGCCTCTTTAAGATGTTCAAAGGCCTTTGTTGCTTCCGGAGTCCATGAAAATGCATCTTTCTTCAATAATGTTGTTAGAGGTGCTGCTATTCTCCCATAATTCTTAACAAACTTGCGATAATACCCTGTCAACCCAAGAAATCCTCGCAGATGCTTTATGGATGTGGGGATTTTCCATTCCTTAATGGCTTTAATTTTGCTAGGGTCTACCTTAACTCCTTCATGAGATACAATATGACCCAAATATTCCACCTCCTGGACTCCAAAGAAACATTTGGATCTTTTTGCATATAATTGTTTCTCCTCCAATAGTTGTAGCACCCTGTCAACATGTTCAACATGATCCTTCCAAGACTTGCTGTAGATTAGTATATCATCAAAAAATACTAACACAAATTTTCTAAGGAATGGTTTGAAAATTGAATTCATCAAACCTTGAAATGTTGAAGGTGCATTGGTAAGGCCAAAAGGCATGACCAAAAATTCATAATGACCCTCATGAGTTCTAAATGCTGTTTTCGGAATGTCTTCAATCTTCATTCTGATTTGATGATATCCTGAACGAAGATCCAACTTGGTGAAGTAAATTGATCCATGCAATTCATCCAGTAATTCATCAATGACAGGAATGGGGAACTTATCTTTAATAGTGAGCTTGTTGAGCTCCCTATAATCCGGACACATGCGCCATGATCCATCCTTCTTGTGCACCAATACTACTGGAGCAGAGAAAGAACTTTGACTCGGTTGAATTATACCAGCCTCTAGCATTTCTGCAACCATACGTTCAATTTCACTCTTTTGGACATAGGGATATCTGTACGGCCTGATGTTTGGAGGAACACTTCCTGGAATCAGATGAATAGCATGATCATGATCACGCATAGGTGGGAGACCTTTGGGAGTCTCAAATACCTTGGAATGATTGTCCAGGACTTTTTGGAGATCTGGAGAAATAGATGATTCCAATGTGGAAACATCTAGCGAACATAATTGTGCAATTACACCTCTTTGCTCCTTTTTTAGAAGCTTTGTCATACCATTAGAGCTGATTATCTTTCCTGGTTTCCCTGCAATACCCCTTAATTCAACTTCCTTTCCTTCCGCAGAAAATTTGATGAAAAGTTCTTGAAAATTAAAAGCTATTGTACCCAAGGATTGTAGCCATTGGACTCCTAGTACAACATCAGCACCTCCCATTGGAATGGAAAGCATTGGGCTAGTCAATACATATTCTCCCATGGATAGCTTGATATTATGGCACTTTCCAGAGCAATTTATTGTTCCTCCATTTGCAATCATCACTTGACACTCTGGTGCTGGATATAGGAAGCAATTCAATTCTTTTGCTACCCTACAATGAATAAAATTGTGGGTGCTTCCTGAATCAATCAACACTATTACCTTTTTCTTCTTGATTTGTCCTTCTATCTTGATGGTTTGAGGAGTGGTAATTCCCGCCAATGCATTACAAGATATGGTCGGATTTATTTGTTCTTCATCTAGGCTTTGTTCCTGGAGTATATCCTCTTCCTTTGACCTTTCTTGCTCCTTTTCTTCTTCCTCTTCACAATCTATGTAGAATAATTTCTTCTCAGCACACTTATGACCTTTAGTGTATTTGCTATCACAACTGTAACAAAGCCCTTTTGCTCTTTTTTCTTCCAATTGTTGTGGTGTCAACCTTATAGGTTGTGGAAGACTAGGGGCAACAACACTTCCGTCTTTATAGTTGTGAGTGGTATGCTTCCTGGTTGCCATAATTTTGCTTTCCATTTTTCTTGCTAACCTGAATGCCTTCTCTAATGAATCAGGTTCCCAAAGGCGAACATCATGTTGGATATTATCCTTTAAAGACCCTATGAACACATCAATCCTATGCTCCTCTGGAATATCTTTTACCCTCTCCTCAATGTGCTCCATTATTGAACCCTTTTGTTTGAGACTTATCAATTGGCTAAAAAAAGTGTTGCTTTTTGTATCCTCATAATGTGCTATCAATTCTTCCGTAAAAATTGCCCAAGTGATAAATTTTTTACGAGAGCAAAGCCATTGATACCATACAAACTGATTTGGTTCCAAATATAAAGTTGCCATACGTACCTTTTGTGTGTTTTGCACATTATTGAGATCGAAAAATTGCTCCATCTGTAATATCCATGATGCGGGATCCTTGCCATCAAACTTCCTCATATCGAGTTTTGGAATATGGTGGGTCTTCAATCCAACATTAGAGCCTATGATATCATGATTAACATTTCTTTTGTTCGCATCATGAGTTTCCTTTACTACCTTTTCACCATTAGTAAGTATTTCTTGTAGAAAATTTGTCAAATCTGTCTTCATATCTGTCATGCTTGTCTTCAAGTTTGTGTTCAAATCTATCTTCAATCCTTCCATGTCTGTCTTCAAATCTACCTTCCAATCATCATCTTAGCTTCCACGCCCTTTATCTTAGATTCCATGCCATTTATCTTAGATTCCACACTATTTATCTTAGCTTCTGTTAGCTTTTGTGAGTGTGACATTTGTTGCACTTGTTCTTGTAATTTTGATATATCATGTAGCATTTCTTCCTCTTCTTCATGAGTCAT
Source organism: Pinus tabuliformis (assembly GCA_031772625.1). Lineage (NCBI taxonomy): Eukaryota > Viridiplantae > Streptophyta > Pinopsida > Pinales > Pinaceae > Pinus > Pinus tabuliformis. The sequence continues at coordinate 679,967,194 of CM062809.1, read as the reverse complement.
GCTAGAGCTTTCAGGTTCCTTACTAGGTGTTTGCATTTTCTTTCCTCGGGGCATCAGTTACCGATAATAATGCTTTACTATGCCCTTTGAATTCCTTCAAACCAAGCTTATGCAAAAATTAAAAAAACTACACACCTTTTTTCACTTTGTAGAAGCCTGATATTGAATCTGATGTATCTCTGTAATTTCTGATCATCCAGTTCTAAAATTTCAACCTGTAGTAGCCTTCTGCGTCCTCTTTCCAATGCCACAAGTCTGATCCAAATTGGTTTCTCCAAGGAAGAGTTATGCGAAATCTCCCACAGTGACTTGATTATAGACTAGTTCAGTAGAGGAAACTTGTACGACGTGCCACAAGTCACTGTTTCAACCTATGGATCTGAAAAATGCACGTAAGAAACTACAGTCTGTCCTCTTTCTATACCTTCTTATGAAATTTCAATCCGATCCCCAGAGAGAAAGTTATGACGATTTTCCCTAAGTCACCTGTTTTGAATGTAATTCAGGAGTCTGCAAAAAGACCAACTTTCTCAGATCATATCTCCACAAATACCACGCGAAAATCTCTGGAATTCGGATCCAAGGTTCAACGCGATTTCTTCTCAAATGGTTTTTTTTTGCGACTTCTGAAACGTCACAGAAAAAAAAGTTATAGAAAAAATGCCACGATGACCTGTTTGGAGTAGAAAACCCTAGAATCCAAAGCTCTGATACCAAATGTTATGAAACCAGCTCAAGAAAAGATAGAAAAGATAGATCAACGCCTTAGAATTCAGCCTCTTCGAGGGGGAAACCTCCTTTACATTACATAAATGAACAATTCTTGGATGATTCAAATGACAAAACCTCCTTTCTATATATAGGAGTCTAAGGAGTCACAATATAATCCAGCCGACCTAACAATAATAATATAAAGCCACAAAAATAACAATAGAGGGATTCTATGGGGCACAAAAATAACAATATGGGGGTAATAGGGGCACAACAATATAAATAAGGGGTATAACTACAATAGTAATGGGGTAATCACTAGTATTATAGGGACCCAACAAGGACCCTGCACCAAAAAAGCAACCATAAAGTAACCAATTGAAATTGTTTAGGCAATCAATTATGCCAACATGATTAAGGTAATTTAATTGACCAAGTGAGTACTTAAGTACTTTTAGGTTCAAGCTTTGGAGCCTTTGTCTGTAAGCTAACAATAAAGCTCCGACCAAAAAAGCAGCAAGTTGACTTAGACCAAACAATTGATTATATAAGTAAGACTAAGGTAATAAGAAACCATCCAAAGCTAGTTTTCTCATTTGGTTTTGCAGGGTAAACCCTCCATGTTTTGTGGTGTATCTCAATTTCCATGCTCACTGTATTATTTTTCTGTTTGAAAATTCTTTGTGGCATGATCTGCTCATTGTTATATTGAATGAGTTGAGACTTTCAATTCTTAGACTCTGGGATTTGGTGACGTTAAAATCTAATGGTTGACAACATTTTGTTATGGAATATTAATTCTTGTTTGCTCAAATAAATGGCTATGATCACTGAGTTAAATGAACCGTGGTTTGTGATATGCTAAGTCACATATATGTATACGTCAACAATGCAGTTAGCGTAATTATGGATTAAGTACTCATAATTCATAATTGTGAATATTTTTCTCCATGGTTTGGTAAAATCCAACAACCATAACATGCAAGTTGACCATCTTGGGTTTCCAAGAGATCAAGTGTTTCCATCATAGAGTCATTGCATTTCCACAAGGAGTTGCTAAATTAGGATTGTTAAGAGCATGAATCTTAGGATAAGTTTTTCCTTGAACAACATTTGGCTCTATCATTCAGTCAATTCACCTCCTTACTAAGCATGTTGCTTTGGCCAGGGCCACGTGCATCCCCTGAGAATATAGAAAAATTTGTAGAGGTTGTATGCAACCATACAATAGCTATACGGGTCATAAACATCACTACTGGGTATTCTAGATTTTGGGGCCCTTAATTTGCTAGTGGATAAGTTCACTGGGGAGAACTCTCATAAGCTAAAACAACGCTCTACTAAACATTAGCCCTTCTTTGTATAATAAAAGTTCCAATATGAAAATTGATTCCACTTGAAGATTACATTGGCTCGTTGGAGATGAAATCAATGTAGCATGAAGTGAATTTGTTGTTGTCTAGATCACATTTCCAAGAAAAGCTCAACCTTGAAGGAGAAACATGTCATGCATGAGAGATATTCATTTTTGGAAGAATCTATTATTGTGGATGAGTTCCTTTTTTTTATTTTAATGCAACATATAAAGGAAATGCCTTGAAAATAATAAATTGTCCCAAATCGACTACTCAGAACCATTTCAAACTCGCTAGGACTTTGTGTTTGTATCTACAATTGATTGTTTGGCTCCATGTGCTTGTATGTTTCTATGTTGTGATGCTTCATGCTTTCTAGCCTACTTTTTTGGTTGTGGAATTAATTAACATCTCTTTGCATTGCTTTATAGTTTAAAACAAAAGGAGGTACCTAGTGAAAGAGTATTGTAAAGCTTTAACAAAAGAAGATTTTTGACATCAAAGATGCTCCTATATTGCATGTGAGAAGGTTTGCACTGATCCATGATTTATCCATGATTGCTTGTTTATTGTTTTATTGAACATGATACACTTTTTTATTGTGTGAGCTTCTAAAAACATGTCTTTTGTTTCAAGTTCACAGAAAGTGAATAATTGCTCCATATATTGATGTTAGCCTCGGTGATTATTCTTTCCTAGACATTTGCTGACATACGAAGGTAAGGGTTTTCATAAGATCAATATTTATTTTTATACATGATTGTTTCTTTCCATTGTTTAATAATAACTTAGTAATATTTACCCATTTCTAGACATGAAAAAATGTGCACTATGAGTTGGATCTAGTTCCTGGTCTACCTATGCTAAGGATGGTTATTCTTCCACCACCAAAACCATTACATGTAGAATATTACTTAGAAGTTGAGTTTGTGGAGTTTCAATGGATCAATGGTCATATACATAATTTTGGAATGGATATTTCGGGTCAGTTTGGAGTTATTATGGCAAATCCACCCTGGGATATTCACATGAATCACCATATGAATAGTGGATGAATATGAGAGGAGGATTTTGAATTTTTCCAACTCTGCAAGCTGATGGCCTCATTTTCCTTTGGGTTATTGGAAATGCAAAGAAACTTGGATGATAATGGTATGACCTTGTGTCATGTTAGCTAATTTTGTTGCATACTTATTGATTTATGTTCTTACAATTTTGACTATAAAGGAGGTGAACCATGAGTATTTTTTATAACCAACATAACCAAATGTTTTTATAGTAAATTGTAGTGGTGCTTACATTTTTTTGTGACTAGTGACCCTTGTTATTATATGTAATTTTTGAAGCCACTTTGAGATCACATAGGTTAATATAATGTTTTGGTTTGTAACTATGGGGTTATTGTTGCATTGAAGAGATTATCTAGGTGAACGCTGAAGACTAATTAGCCTCAACAAATTGTTTGAAGAGGGAGAAAAAGCCACTATTATCATAGTAAATAACATTGTCATGTTGGTATTAAGTGTAATCTAGAAGTACTTGCTAGTAATACATCAATGATGATCAAATGATAAACACAAAAGAAATTAGAACCATAGCATGTAGTTTTCTCATAAGTCATCAAAGTCAAAATGTAAGATTAGAACCATAACCTATAGTTTTCTCGTTAAGTCATCAATATCAAAATATATTATATTTACTCTAATTCATTGCTACTATAGGTAGGAATGCCAATGGAAAAATAGAAAATAGGGCAAGTACTAGAAATGTAGGTGGAAGGGCCTCATAGCTCATGAGGGTCAGTAGTGCTCCTCCATGTCAGGATCATCAAAATAGTATCTCTGCCACCTCATTTTCCTTCTCATCCTCTATATGCAATCCAACCTATGCATTTGGTGATGTGGACCTAAAGAGGATCAAAATCATCAAAATTGATTGGCTCTAGCATTGGTTCACTTGATTTAAATTCACAAATGCTAAATCAACGCTCTTGTCCAAATCCATTTCATTACAAAACACATTTTACATATTTCTAACTTAAAAACTTACAAATAATTGTTGAAAATTGAATAGGATGCATTACTATAATATTTCCATGTTCATGCGATGCCTCATATTCTGTTATGAAACCAACTCAAGAAAAGATAGAAAAGATAGATCAACGCCTTAGAATTCAGCCTCTTCGAGGGGGCAACCTCCTTTACATTACATAAATGAATAATTCTTGGATGATACAAATGAAAAGACCTCCTTTCTATATATAGGAGTCTAAGGGGTCATACCATAATCAGAGCCGACATAACATTAATAATGTAAGGGCACAATAATAACAATAGTGGGCTTCTATGGGGGCACAATATTAACAATATGGGCACTACATGGGTACATAAATATAATAAGTGGGTTATACTAATAACAATAAGGGGTTACACTAGTAGTATAGGGGCCTAACATGCCCCTCTCCTTCAAAAAGTGTTGTCCTCAACGCTTGAGTAGTTCTTGATGCTTCTGTATAAAATTCTTGTCCTCCAAAGTGGAATATTCAGCGGGTAAGTTCTTCCACTTGATGAGATACTCTGAAATTGATTGATTTCGTTGCTGTCGGGTTCTTGTTTCTGTGACTGCTCCAGGTTCCAATATGATTTTTCCTTCCTCTTTAATTTCTGGCAATATTGTTTGAATTGGGATCTTTTGCAACTTTTGAATAAGTGGCCATACTTCTTCGTCCTTCTTCCATTCATCCCTTGCTTCGTTTATCCAATCTAGTTGGATAATATAAATAGCACAAAACAATGCTTCCACATCCTCGTCCTTGAAGAGTCTTCCCATTTGGTAAGGTTGCCATTTTTTAAGTGCATGCAATATTGCCAACATTTCCTTCTCATAAATAGCTTTCTTGAGATGTAGCGGTAAAAATAACCAATCACCTACATCAAAACATTTTTCACTACGATGTTGATCTACCTGTTGTTTCGTTTGATTTTGCACCGAAGTGGCGTTATCCTTTAAAAGTTGGAGAACTTGTTGTTGATGCTCGATGCGATCTTTCACTGCTTGAACCTTTTTCTTCTTGATATGTCCTTCTATCTCTAGAGGTTGAGGAGTGGTAATTTCTTCCAATCCTTTACAAGATATGGTCGGATTCATTTCTTGATGCTCGATGTGATATTTCACTTCTTGAACATTTTTCTTCTTGATATGTCCTTCTATCTTGATAGTTTGAGGAGTGGTAATTTCGAACAATAAATTACAAGATATGGTTGGATTCATTTCTTCTTTCTCAATGTGATCTTTCACTTCTTGCACCTTTTTCTTCTTGATATGTCCTTCTATCTTGAGAGTTTGAGGAGTGGTAATTCTTGCCAATGCTTTACAAGATATGGTCTGATTCGTTTCTTCTTTCTCTGGGGTGGGGTCCTGGCGTATATCTTCTTCTTTTGATGTTTCTTGATCCTTTTCTTCCTCCTATTCATATTCTATGTAAAATAATTTCTTCTCAGCACACTTATGACCTTTAGTGCATTTGCTATCACAATTGTAACAAAGCCCTTTTTCTCTTTTTTCTTCCAATTGTTGTGGTGTAACCCTTGTAGGTTGTGGAAGGCTAGGAGAAACAACACTTCCATCTTTATAGTTGTGAGGGGTACACTTCCTGGTTTCCATAATTTTTCTTTTCACTATGTCACAAATCCCTTTTACTCTTTCCAATTGTTGTGGTGTTTCTCTTTGTATCCTCATAATGTGCTATCATTTCCTCCGTGAAAATTGACCACGTAACAAGTTGTTTACGAGAACAAAGCCCTTTGTACCATAAAAATTGATCTGGTTCTAAATATGAAGATGCAATACATACCTTTTGTAACAGTTGTACACCATGTAGATCAAAATATTGCTCCATCTGAACTATCCAATTTACCGGATCCTTGCCATCAAACTTCCTCATCTTGCTTTTTCTTGATTTTAGGAGCTCGACCTTGAAATGACTGTAACTCTATACTTTTGGATCTTTAAGTTCTAAAATTGCAGCCTGTAGTAGCCTTCTGTGTCCTCTTTCCAATGCCACTAGTATGATCCAAATTGGATTCTCCAAGAAAGAGTTATGCACAATCTCCCGCAGTGAGCTGATTGTAGACTAGTTCAGTAGAGCAAACTTGTATGAAGTGACACGTGTCACTATTTCAAGCTTTGACTCTAAAAAATATATAAAAGAAACCTACAGTCTGTCCTCTTTCTGTAACTTCTTACGAAATTTCAATCCGATCCCCAGAGAGAAAGTTATGACGATTTTCCGCAGGTCACCTGTTTTGAATGTAATTCAGGAGTCTGCAAAAAGACCAACTTCCTCAGATCATATCTCCGCAAATATCGTGCAGAAAGCTCTGAAATTCGGACCCAAGGTTCAACGCGATTTCTTCTCAAATGGGTTTTTTTTGTGACTTCTGAAACATCACAGATAAAAAGTTATAGCGAAAATTCCACGATGACCTGTTTGGAGCAGCGAAACCCTAGAATCCAAAGCTCTGATACCAAATGTTATGAAACTAGCTCAAGAAAAGATAGAAAAGATAGATCAACGCCTTAGAATTCAGCCTCTTCGAGGGGGAAACCTCCTTTACATTACATAAATGAACAATTCTTGGATGATACAAATGAAAAGACCTCCTTTCTATATATAGGAGTCTAAGGGGTCATAACATAATCAGAGCCGACATAACATTAATAATGTAAGGGCACAATAATAACAATAGTGGGCTTCTATGGGGGCACAATAGTAACAATATGGGCACTACATGGGTACATAAATATAATAAGTGGGTTATACTAATAACAAAAAGGGGTTACACTAGTAGTATAGGGGCCTAACATATTCTAATGCTAGAATCATGATCTGTTATGATGCTAATGCTATTTCTCTTTTGTTATATTGAATCTTGATCACTGAAATTTTAATGATTTTTAGTTAATGCTAATATCTATGTCCATTGGCCATGGTGTGGTGGTTGACATGGTGCATTGCAATGTTAATGACCCAGATTCAAATTTTGGTGGGCGCAGAGCCTGTAGGGGGCCTCACTGGGGGAGCAATACCATACCACATGCATTCATATTGGGGGATTTATATTGACTAAAAAACGACATAATATATTGATCATATAATAGGGGGTAAAGGATTTTTATATTGGAAGGTATAAACAATGGAGCTGAATATCAATGAAATATATAAAGGGGAATAAAAAATGTTAATGAAAAAATGGATACCTACAATATCTAGTGAAAATAGAAGTTTTTTTAATTGGGAAGGTGTATTGGGTTTGTATTAGTAGGGGGTTAAAGGTATTTTCCAATATATAGTCAAATTAAGGGTATTTTTTAGTATGCCATGAACACACATGCTATGTTAGAGGTTCATTGAGAAAAGCTCCTGTGGTAGAGCCCTGGATTAAAAGTTAGTTGAATTTGACAGAATTTATTGTTGTGTGTGGAACATGATTTTTTAGAGGTCTTTGTTTCAACTGGATGTATACCCCAGGACGTTTGTACACCCCTCCATGCGGGGGGGACTTGTTCCCACCGCAGGGGTTCAGGGGCTCGGGGGCAGCGCCCCCGAAGCTAAAAATAGATGTCAAATTGCCTTGTAAAAGTATAGTAATTTCTAGTCAATCTGGGTTGTTCATTAAGCGGATGATCTGACGATAAAACTTATGTTTAGTTTAGGTTTTTTTGACCTAGAAGGCAACCCATCTCTTTGTATGAGGGCATTGTATTAAGTCTGTGTAATATATGTGTATTCTCTGAGTGAGAAACAAGGAGGTGAGACTGTGAGAGAAACAAAGGATATTACAGTGGATCTGCTGTAGGTTGTGTCTCTTCATTTTGCTGGATAATAGAAAGGAAGGACTGGCTATTCGGGGTGGACGTAGCCCAAACTGGGTGAACCACGTATATCTGTGTCTCTCTTGTTTTATGCGTTTTTCTGTGTTTATATTTCTGTAATATTATATGTGTTCCATTGCTTTGTAATATATAATTTTCTAACAACTGGTATCAGAGCCAAAGGTCTATTTGGCTGATAAAATTGTAGGAAAGAAGGGTTCCTCGTTCGAGTGGGAGCAATGGTAGAAGATGGTAAGTTTAGGGCCGAGAAATTTAACGGCCAAAACTTCTCGTTGTGGAAGATGCAGATGGAATATTATCTGTATCAAAAAGATGTATACCTATCATTGGGCGGAAAAGCAAAGATGCCGACAGGTATGACAGATGAAGAATGGAACCTTCTCAATAGAAAGGCACTCGGAACAATACGGTTACGCCTCGCAACATCGGTCACCTTCAACATTTCGAAGGAAACAACGACAGAGGGTTTGATTAAGGCATTAGAAAAACTATATGAAAAACCATCGGCCTCAAAAAAGGTATTTCTTATGAAATGGTTATTCAATATGAAGATGACGAAAGGTCGATCTGTTGCAGACCATTTAAATGATTTTAATACTGTTACAAGTCAGTTATGTTTTGTAGGGGTAAACTTTGATGATGAAGTTAGAGCTCTGTTATTCTTGTGCTCATTACCAGAAAGTTGGAACGGTTTAGTAATGGCCATTAGTAACTTTGTTTCTGGATCTAGTACTTTAAAGTTTGATGATGTTGTCAGTGCTATCCTTAGCGAGGAAATGTGATGGAAAAGCTCTGATGAGACATTGGGTAATGCTTTGAGTGCAGAGTCTAGGGGAATAAAAATGGAAAGAGGAAGGAGCTTAGGATATCACAGTAAATCAAGGAAAGGCAGATCCAAGTCCAGATCGGGGATAGTGTGCTAGAAATGCGGAAAGAAAGGACACCTAAAGAAAGGTTGTAGATATTAGAAGGGAAAAGAAGGAGATGCACATCAAGAAAACAATCATGAAACAAATGTGACAGGTGAGGTGTTAGAAGATGATTTGATTCTTTCTTTCGAAAATATTACTGATTCCTGGGTGGTAGATTCAGGGGCCTCATTCCATGCCACCCCTGATAAGAAATACTTTCATGACGATGTTCAAGGAGATTTTGGACAAGTTCGTTTGGGTGATGATAAACCCTGTAAAATTTTTGGAATGGTTAAGGTTCTTGTAAAATAGCAGAATGGAAACCAATGGCTACTAAAGGAGGTAAGGCATGTTCTAGATCTAAAGAAAAATCTGATTTCAACAAGGCAGTTAAGCGGTGAAGGTTGTGTGACAACTTTCACAGATAAAGCTTGGAAGGTCACCAAAGGAGCCTTGGTAATAGAAAAAGGCGAAAAGGTTGGTACATTGTATTTATGCAATGGTATTTCTAACTCTGTTAATGCTTTAACTTCCAAAGGGGCAGATGCAGCATTATGGCATCATAGGCTCAGACACATGAGTGAAAAGGGGATGAAGATTCTTCACTCAAGGAATTTGTTGCCGGGTTTGAAGAATGTTGATTTGGACTTATGTGAGAATTGCATTTATGGAAAATAGAAGAGAGTCAGATTTCTTAGAGTTGGGACATAAAAGAAGAGCAAAACTAGAGCTTGTGCATACAGATGTATGGGGACCTGCTCAGGTATCATCTCTTGGTGGCTCTCGTTATTATGTTACTTTTATTTATGATGCAACTAGAAAAAATTGGATTTATTGTATTAAGAATAAATCTGATGTATCTAACACTTTCAACAAATGGAAAGCTTTGGTTGAGATTGAGACAGGAAAGAAATTGAAGTGTCTTAGATCAGACAATGGAGGTGAATATTGCAGCAAAGAGTTTGATAGGTATTTTTCAGAGCATGGAATTCACAGAGAGAAGACAGTTCCAAGAATACCACAAGAAAATGGTGTGTTAGAAAGGATGAACAAAACAATCATGGAGAGTGCAAGGTGCATGAGATTGCATGTAGGATTGCCTTTACAGTTTTGGGTAGATGCTGTAGATACTGCTGTTTATCTAATAAATAGAGGGCCTTCAAGTTCCTTGGATGGTGGTGTTCCAGAGGAAGCATGGACAAGTAAAAAGGTAAATTACTCTTTTTTAAAGCCATTTGGTTGTGAGGCCTATGTCCATATTGATAAAGAAAATAGAACAAAGCTTGATGCAAAGTCAAAGAAATTTACCTTTATTGGATATGGTGTTAATGATTTTGGTTATCGCTTATATGATTATGAAAATCACAAAATCATTAGGAGTAGAGATGTAATATTCAATGAAAAGGTCTTGTATAAGAATCATTTGTAGGAAAAGAAACAAGAAAAAGAAAACAAGGAATACACAGTCCTTGATGAAATCACTGAAAAAGTAAAGGAGCCTGAAAATAATAATAATCAACAACCACAACAACAAAAACCACCACAACAGCAATAGGCACCCCAAACATCTGAAAGTGGTGTTAGAAGATCTACCAGAATAAGTAGACCCCCTGAACGATACTCCCCTTCGTTATATTATTTATTGTTGACTGATTCTGGTGAACCCAAATGTTAGGAAGAAGCAATGCATGTTGAAAGTAGGAAGAAGTGGGAGGTAGCCATGGAAGAAGAGATGGACTCCTTAATGCATAACTAGACTTGGGACTTGGTTAGGTTGCCTGTAGGAAAAACTACATTGAAGAATAAATGGGTTTACAGGCTGAAGGAAGAAGATGGAGGAAAAGAGAGGTACAAAGCTAGATTTGTGGTGAAGGGGTTTGCACAGAAGAAAGGTATTGATTTTGATGAAATATTTTCTCCTGTTGTTAAAATGACTTCAATCAGAACTATTTTAAGTCTAATAGAAGTTGGAGATTTGCATACTGAGTAGTTAGATGTAAAGAAAACCTTTCTCCATGGGGATTTGGAGGAAGAGACATATATGTAGCAGACACAAGGATATGAAATGAGAGGGAAGAAGAAACTAGTGTGCAGGTTGAAGAAGAGTTTGTATGGTTTAAAACAGGCTCCAAGGCAGTGGTATCTAAAATTTGACAAGTTTATATCTGAACAAGGTTATACTAGATGTCACTCTAATCATTGTGTTTATCTGAAAAAGAAAAATGATGGCAGCTATATTATATTGTTATTGTATGTAGATGACATACTTGTTGTAGGGTCTAACATGAAGGAAATAAGTGTGCTCAAAATAAAATTGGCAAATTCATTTGCAATGAAGGATTTGGGAGCTGCAAAACAAATCCTTGGTATGAGAATCACTAGAGACAGGAAAAATCGCAAATTAACATTGTCTCAGAATGAGTACATACAAAGGTGTTGAAAAGATTTAATATGCACAATGCAAAGCCAGTTAGTACACCTTTTGCCAGCCATTTCAAACTTAGTAAAGAAATGTGCCCAAAGACCCAAGAAAACATGGATTATATGTCTAAATTTCCATATGCATCAGTAGTTGGAAGCTTAATGTATGCAATGGTCTGCACAAGGCCTGATATTGCACATGTAGTGGGAGTTTTAAGCAGGTACATGAACAATCCAGGAAAGGAACATTGGATGGCAGTGAAATGGATTCTTAGATATTTGAAAGGTACCACAAATCAAGCATTATGATTTGGTGGTTCAAACATTTCTCTACAGGGATATGTTGATGCAGATATGGCAGGTGACAGAGATAACATGAGGAGTTCTACAAGATATGTATTTACTGTTGGTGGAACAACTGTCAGTTGGGTTTCAAAAATCCAAAGTGTTGTTGCACTTTTAGCAACAGAAGCAGAGTATGTTGCTGCTACAGAGGCTAGTAAAGAAATTATTTGGTTACAAAGGTTTATGGGTGAATTGGGTAAGGAGCATGATATGGGCACGTTATACAGTGACAACCAAAGTGCCATTCATCTTGCAAAGAACTCAACATTTCATTCTAGGTCTAAACACATACAGCTCAAGTACCATTTCATACGATCAGTGTTGGAAGATGAAGAGTTGAAGCTGGAAAAGATACACACTAGCCAGAATCCTGCAGATATAGTAACAAAAGTTGTAACCAGGGAGAATCTGAGAACATGCTCAGTTTCAATTGATCTTCAAGAATGACGATGAAGATGAGAAACAACCAGGTCCAAAGAGGAGTCATTGTCTACCAAATGAAGTAGGGGTGGAGTTGCTACAATCATTCTCCAAGTGGGATATTGTTGTGTATGGAGCATGATTTTTTAGAGGTCTTTGTTTCAGCCAGATGTATACCCCAGGACGTTTGTACACCCCTCCACACGGGGGGCTGCGGGGGCTCGGGGGCAGCGCCCTCGAAGCTAAAAATAGATGTAAAATTGCCTTGTAAAAGTATAGTAATTTCTAGTTAATCTGGGCCGTTCATTAGGTGGATGATCTGACGGTAGAACTTATGTTTAGTTTAGCATTTTTTGCCCTAGAAGGAAACCCCTCTCTTTGTATGAGGGCAATGTATTAAGTCTGTGTAATATATGTGTATTCTCTGAGTGAGAAACAGAGAGGTGAGACTGTGAGAGAAACAGAGGATATTACAACGGATCTACTGTAGGTTGTGTCTCTTCATTTTGCTGGATAATAGAAAGGAAGGATTGGCTATTTAGGGTGGACGTAGCCCAAACTAGGTGAACCACGTATATCTGTGTCGCTCTTGTTTTATGCGTTTTTCTGTGTTTATATTTCTACAATATTTTATGTGTTCCATTGCTTCGTAATATATAATTTTCTAACATTTATGTGCAACATTTATTCAATTAAAAATAATGTTGTTAGCTACAATTTAACTTAATATAAATAATCCAAATATTCCAAAAGAAGAGATATTCATGTATTTTTTTTTTTATTATGGTCTAGCTTCCTAATAATTGAAAACAAAACTGGAATTGGTTGTATTGATCACAAATGTATTTTTTATGGGAAGATGTATCTGGTGCTAGAAAGGACTTTAACCTATTTCACGGATGCATAACACTCATGCAGGGTATGTAACTATGCATGTATTTCATGTTACTAAATATTAGAGGAAAAATGATATCATGTGATAGATGCTAATGAGACATTGCATTTATTATCTATAAGATTTAAATCAATTCATTTTTCATCTAGATTCCATTTTTTTCTAAACAATGTTACTATGTTTATAATAATACATTGATGGGGATATACAAAGACCTACAATGCATGTGCTCCATACAGTTGTTTTCCTCGCAACAGCTACACCATTAACATCATAACAACCATGATTAATTTGGTTCTTGTTTTTTGACATAGTTGGACTTTGAGGATTCTTTGTCTCCCACATGGGACAACATTATGAGAGGTCACATAAACTTGAAGGGTGCAGTGGAGGAACCATAACATACGAGGAAAAGGAATGAAACATGACATACAATCTCAATGATAAGAATTTTATGCTCTTTATTGGGCCTAGGAGCTAGCACTTACTAGAAGCCCGTGTTGAGATTGATGGCCAACATGCAATGGGATTCCTGGTGGATTTTGGTCTCTGTTTTTATCATAACCATGCAATGTTTCAATTAAAAAATGGAGGATATAGCCCCTTCTTTTATATCCACAAAATGGAGCACTCCAAGTTTGCATTAACAACACTATCCAAAACCTTTGTCAAATTTTTATGTTCTATAGAGTTCCTGTAACATTGTTTTACTCCATTTCTTTACCTTTTGTATTTGATTGAGATCATTGTGGCATTGCTCCTTTAAATTTACCATGAAATCTCATTAGAATTGCCTTCTACTTTGCATTTTGTATTTGATTTAGAGCATCATGGCACTACTCTAAATTTAATATGACATATGAGTGGAATGCAGGGAAGTTGCATTGTGTTGGGTCTCCATTTTGTCTTATTTTTATTTATTTCTCTCATGCTGTCGATTGGCTAAATGATTATTTTCGAAGAGTATTTGTTACTTCTTTGTTTTAACAAGATTAAAATAGAATTAATTAGATTTTAATTAAGGTTTATATGTTGTAGGATTAAAACCAGTTTGACTATACTTTGGGATGTGCCTTCACCATTGCATTTACCTACCTACACCATTGCACTTACCTACTTGCACCATGTAATGGATTCCTGCACCATTTACCTTCTTGAACTCTAAAGGATTCCTAAACTACACTAAAATTCTCTGTGCATGTACTCGAACCCTCCATTCATGGGATCGATTTGTATCAGTTGTTGACTTGTATAAGGATTTTTTTCCTTGGCTTGCTATGGCGCATATGGGTTATTACTTGAGTCAGGCGTAGATGACAGGCATGGTCAAAAGCATTTGAGTGTCCCAACCATTAGAGAAGGTGCATTGAAGGACTTATGTAGCTCAAATGGCGCAACACTAAAACTTCCAAAGCCTTCATCCCATTCTTGTATTCAAATGAATGGAAAATAGGTTTTTCGTTTTGCAGTAAACTATGTTCCACAGGTTATTGAAGCAACAATGGAAGAATCTGGGATTGCAGGTTCACATTTGGACTAGTTGTTGCTTCATTAAGAAAACCAGAGGATTATTAGTGCTGTAGTTGATCGGCTACATATTCAACCTAATAGGGTAATAACAAATTTAGCTAATTATGGTAACACAAGTGGTGCATCTATTCCTCTTTTGCTTGATGAAGCTGTTTAGAGTGGAAGAGTTAAAAGTAGCCACTGATACAAAAGTGATAGGTGAATTGGGAGGATTAGCAATTGGAGCCACCCTTACAATGAATGTAGCAATATCCAGACCAATCTCAGGAGCTTCAATGAATCCAACAACAACAATATGATCTACAGTGGCTAGCAACAAATATACAAGCATTTGGATATACATGGTTGCACCTATAATTGGTGCGCTAATGGGTGTAATGACTTATAATATGGTTCGAGAGACAAAAAAGTCCAAAAGAGATGTTGGGTGTGGAACATGATTGTTTAGAGGTCTTTGTTTTAGCCGAATGTATACCCCAGGAAGTTTGTACACCCCTCCATGCGGGGGGGACTTGTCCCCCCCATGGGTGTTCGGGGGGCCGATTCCCCCCGGTTGGGGGGTCTGGGGGCCAGTGGTCCCCCGATGGGTGTCTCGGGGGCAGCGCCCCGAAGCTAAAAACGAATGTAAAATTGCCTTGTAAAAGTATAGTAATTTCTAGTCAATCTAGGCTGTCCATTAGGCGGATGATCTGATGGTAGAACTTATGTTTAGTTTAGGGTTTTTTTGCCTTAGAAGGCAACCCCTCTCTTTGTGTGAGGGCATTGTATTGAGGTTGTGTAATATATGTGTATTCTCCGAGCGAGAAATAGAGAGGTGAGACTGTGAGAGAAAACAGAGGATATTACAACAGATCTACTATAGGTTGTGTCTATTCATTTTGCTGGATAATAGAAAGGAAGGACTGGCTGTTCGGGGTGGACGTAGCCAAAACTAGGTGAACCACGTATATCTGTGTCTCTCTGGTTTTATGTGCTTTTCTATGTTTATATGTATGCAATATTCTATGTGTTCCATTCCTCTGTAATATATAATTTTTTAACAACTGGTATTGGAGCCAAAGGTCTATTTGGCTGATAAAATTGTAGGAAAGTTCCTTGTTCAAGTGGGAGAAATGGCGGAAGATAGTAAGTTTAGGGTTGAGAAATTTAACAACCAAAACTTCTTGTTGTGGAAGATGCAGATGGAAGATTATCTGTATCAGAAAGATCTGTACCTACCATTGGGCGAAAAAACAAAGATGCCGATGGGTATGACAAATGAAGAATGGAACCTTCTCGATAAAAAGGCACTCGGAATAGTACAGTTGTGCCTTGCAGTGTCAGTCACCTTCAACATTTCGAAGGAAACAACGAAATAGGGTTTGATTAAGGCATTGGAAAAACTATATGAAAAACCCTCGGCCTCAAACAAGGTATTTCTTATGAAACGGTTATTTAACATGAAGATGTTGGAAGGTGGATCTGTTACATACCATTTAAATGATTTTAATACTGTTACAAGTCAGTTAAGTTCTGTAGGGGTAAACTTTGATGATGAAGTTAGAGCTTTGTTATTCTTGTTTTCATTGCCAGAAAGTTGGAATGGTTTAGTAATGGTCATTAGTAACTCTATTTCTGGATCTAGTACTTTAAAGTTTGATAATGTTGTCGGTGCTATCCTTAGCAAGGAAATGGGATGGAAAAGCTCCAGTGAGATATCGGGTAATGCTTTAAGTGCAGAGTCTAGGGGAAGAAAAATGGAAAGAGGAAAGAGCTTAGGATATCGCAGTAAATCAAAGAAAGATAGATCCAAGTCCAGATCAGGGATAATGTGCTGGAAATGCGGAAAGAAAGGACATCTAAAGAAAGACTGTAGATCTCAGAAGGGAAAAGAAGGAGATGCATAGAAAGAAAGCAATCATGAAGCAAATGTGATAGGTGAGGTGTTACAAGATGCTTTGATTCTTTCTTTCGAAAATATTACTGATTCTCGGGTGGTAGATTCAGGGGCCTCATTCCATGCCACACCTGATAAGAAATATTTTCATGGCTATGTTCAAGGAGATTTTGGACAAGTCCGTTTGGGTGATGATAAACCCTGTAAAATTGTTGGAATAGGTAAGGTTCTTGTAAAATAGCAGAATGGAAACCAATGGATACTAAATGAGGTAAGGCATGTTCTATATCTGAAGAAAAATCTGATTTCAATAGGGCAATTAAGCGGTGAAGGTTGTGTGACAACATTCACAGATAAAGTGTTAAAATTGGCAACCAGGGAAAAAATTCATGTGGGTCATCTTATTCATGGCTAATAATATTTTTATTAGATTCCTCTCGTCGAGAGGTGTAGGATTGATATAAAGATCATCCAATTCCGATAAGTATTCATGGAGATATGAATTTATTTTGATTATGGAATTATTATCAAGCCGACCTACAACTGATGTAGGCTCAGAAGCCCAACAGTCGCATCTATTCACCCACCAACGTTGTGTATAAATATAAGAGGAATTTTCCTCATTTGGATTCACTCATCTCATCACATCTCTCTCTCTACTGCGCAGATATACGTCCCTTCTCTACTGCGCTGAAATGGGTCTCTCTCTCTCACACATGTGAAGTCGGAAGCTGTTGAATTTGAAGCTGCAACTGCAGAAGTAAAGATTGATTTGCATGGACTAGAAGATCTCCTCTTTGGAACTGCGCTATAGGTTCATCTGAACCTCCTTTGAAATCCACAACTTTTGGTGGTGGAATGAAGTCAATCCGATGAACGGTTTGCAAGATATCGACTGCCCTAGTTTGAAGCTGGAAACTGCTGAAACTGAAGCTGCAACTGCAGAAGTAAAGATTGACTTGCGTGGCCTAGAATATCTCCTCATATGAACTGTACTGTAGGTTCATCTGAACCTCCTCTGGAAGCCGAAACTTTTGGTGGTGGAATGAAGTCAATCCGACTGTCGGTTTGTGAGATATGGTCTGCCCTAGTTTGATAATGAAGCCGCTAATGCTGATGCTACCGATCTAGGGTTTGCTACTGCTGATAGGAATAAGATTTATTGTACTATTTCTCTTTGCTGAATTATTGAAGATAAAAGAAGATTTGATCAAAGGGTTTCCCCACACATTGTGGGGTTTGTCCCTGGCTAGCCGCCACATCTTGTGTCTCTTGTCTTGGCTTGTTTTTTGTCGATCTTTTAATGTTCTATTTGCACTTTACTTTATGTACATGTGATTGCTAATCGGTGGAATATACTAAGAAAAAGAAGTAAACTCTTATAAGCATAGAACATACCATAACTTAGCATGGTATCAGAGCTGAGGTGAAGACAAAGCCTGAGCAAGAGCAAGAGCAATCATCGAAGAGAATATTGGCAAGGCTATCATAAAAGAACTATGGGGTCCTCAACACTCTTTCCTGCTGAAGACAAGCTCCGTGAGAAAGATGACTATCACGGATGGAAGATGTCTATCGATCTAACCCTTGAGAATCAAGGAGTGTTGGATCATGTGAGAGGCAATATTGTTGAGCCTCCATCAAATGCATCCATTGCTGACTGGAACAAATGAAAAAATGGAGAAGTCAAAACAATAGAAGATCATCCGGGACTCTATCGACAAGCACTTGGTGGCCTTCATCTCTGAACTGGACAACTTCAAGGAAATATATGATAGACTGGTGAGTTTATTTAAAGTTAATGATGCAAATCAAGTTTTGTTTCTTAGAAATAAGCTGAGGGAAATCAAGAAGGGTAAAGATGAAAGTATGCAAGCATACTTCTTAAGAATCACCGAGATCAAGAACAATCTCCTATCTATTGGGGAAACTACTACTGACAGAGAAATGGCACTCACAACTCTTGGAGGATTGCCATTTGAATGGTATGTGTTCAGGACTACTCTTTTGAACTATAATGTAATTCCTGGTTTCGAAGAATTAATGGCTAGATGCATTCAAGAAGAAAAAAGGGAAGAAGTGCAAGAAATGCCCATGCCTAAAGGTCCTCCTGCTGCCTTTTCTTCTCATGCAAAGAAAAGAAATAATTTCGGGACTAAATCAAAAGGAAAGGCTGGACCTAAGGCTAGAAGAAAATGATGATGTTACATTTGTGATAAAGCAAGTCACTATGTATGAGATCATGAGCATCATGATGAATGAGATCATGGACATAAAGGGCAACATGAGATCATGGACATATAGGATAGCATGATGATGATGCACACTAGTTTGAATAGCATTATGATGGATAAAATCATGGACATGGGCAGCATGATGATAATCATGATTAGAGAAGCATGGTACAGTATGCAGTGGTGCAAATCGAAATCCCTCTGATGGCAATCAAAGGAATGAAAAATTCAACAACAAAGGTAAGATGAGAGTTGGGAATCAAGGAATAGGACAAGCATTCAAGAAGGCTAGAAATTCCAAGATGTATTAAATGCACTTGACCTCAAAAAGAACCTAGTGTCCATCTCGACAATGGAAGACAAAGGCTACAAGGTAACCTTCAACGATGGCAAGGTATGTATATGGAAAAATAATGTTAAAGATGCCTTTACTCTTGGGTTTAGTGTTGATTCATTATATCAGGTCGATGGAAGTCCGCTAGGTGTCATGTCTTGTGACACAACTATTTAGTCCGAACTTTGGCATCAGAGGTTTGCCCACCTTCATTACAAAGCTCTACCCGATGTAAGACATATAGTGACAGGGATGCCCGAATTCTGATTAGAGAAAGAAGGTGTATGTCCAGGATGTGCCAAAGGAAAGCTCAAAAGGGGACCATTCCCCTCAAGCCAAAGCAAGACCTCTGATATATTACAATTGGTTCACTCGGGCATACCTGAGGTTGGCATTAAGAGGGAGACTACTACACCAGATACTCCTGAGCAGAATGGTGTGGTGAGAAGGAAGAACTGCACAATGATGGAAGCTGTCCGGGCCATGCTACATGATCAAAGACTTCCGAAGTTTCTATGGGTTGAAACTACAATCACCGTTGTATATGTACAAAATCGATGCCCTCATCAAGCATTGGGTTCCTAAACTCCTGAAGAAATGTTCACCATTGGTCAAAGGGAAGTCGTGATTAGTCATGATGTCACCTTTGACAAAGATATGGCCCTCAGCAAGGTGGACAATCTGCTGACTTTTAGTAGCTCTCAAGAAGCCGACACCAGGGAACCGAAAGAAAATGATGATGAATCAATGCCTGATGTAGAAGAACCCATGGATCCGATTGATCCTCATCCACATGAGCCTTCCTCTTTTAGGAAGAGGCCTTCATGGCTTAGGGGGATATTTGATGATGCTAAAGGACATGCTGCACCCTGAGGAACCTTCCATCAAAGTAAGAAACTTAAAAGGTATTAGGGATACCTGACCATCATGAGCACGATCATACAAAATGAACCTTCATCATTCTCAGATGTCATCAAGCATTAACTATGGAAGGATGCTATGACCATAGAATATGGGTCTATTATGGAGAATGATGTTTGGGAAGTAGTTCCCAGACCCTGGACAAGACAATTGTTACTTCAAAATGGATTTACAAGATAAAGCATGCAGCAAATGAAGTATGGAAAAGTATAAGGTTCATTTTGTTTCTCGTGGTTTATCCCAGAAGGGAGGTATAGACTATGATATTTGCACCTGTTGCCAGATATACGACCATCTGCTTGATCATAGCCCTTGTGGCTTCACAAGGATGGAACCTACATCAGATGGATGTCAAGATCGCGTTCTTACATGGTTCTATCAAAGAAGAGGTCTATGTGGAGCAACCTGAAGGATTTGAGATTTATGATTGAAAATCTCATGTATGCAGGTTGAAGAAAGCTCTCTATGAAGCAAGCACCCCAAGCATGGTATGAGAGAATCGACAGCTACTTGATGAAGCTGGGATTCACTAGGAGTGAAGCCGATCCTAACCTTTACTTTAAGGTTGAAGATGACAAGCCTCTCATACTGGTGTTGTATGTGGATGACCTCTTTCTAACAGGTGCAGACTCTCTCATTCACAAATGTAAGAGGGAGCTGGCCTCTGAATTTGAAATGAAAGACCTAGGACTGATGCACTACTTCCTAGGACTTGAAGTGTGGCAAAAGCCAGGAGAAATTTTCCTATCTCAAGGAAAATATGTGGTGCAGATATTGGAAGGATTTAGAATGGTGGACTGCAAACCTGTAACTACTCCAATGGAGCTTGACTTCAAGAAGTTAAGCGGTAGTGCTGCTGGACATGTTTTACGAAATGCTACCGAGTATCGGCAACTCGTCGGAGCATTAATGTTCTTAGTGAACTCCCATCCAGATATATGCTTTGTAGTCAACACGTTGAGCCAGCATATGGTTGAACCCCACCACATACACTGGATTGGTGCTAAGAATCTGCTGAGATATCTTCGTGGCACTATCACTTATGGGTTAAGATACATTGCTCGAGATGTGAGACTATTTGGATACACAGATGCTGACTGGGCAGGCAATGTGGAGGACCGTAAGAGCACTTCCAGGTGTTGTTTCTCCTTGGGATCTGCTTCGATATCCTGGATGAGCAGGAAACAAAAGTCGGTGGCTTTGAGCACCGCCGAAGCAGGATATATTGTTGCTAGCATAACCTCATGTGAGGCAGTCTGGTTGTGAAAGCTCTTCAGTGAGCTGTTTGGATTTACATTGGATACCACTGTGATTCTCTGTAACAACCAGAGGTGGGATTCGATTATTGAGGAATCCCGTATTCGTCAATTGCTCCAGCAGATAGACATCATCTGGGATATGGTAAGTCGATGAGCAAGGAAGCTCCATCACATTAAGATGATGTACAGGTTGATACACCTTGTCAAAGCCCCGAGGAAAGATCTAATCTGTGATTTTCCCAAATGACTTGGAGTCGGCAAGAAACCCTTGTACAAGGGTCCTGCATGTTGCATACATTGAGCTCTGGGAGCTCTGAGGGCTTACGGTTCCTACTGGAGCAACACATGACCACACGGTGACTCACCCTCCCCTAGTGGTGCACACTGGAACAAGATGATTCGCTCTCTTGTGGGACAAGGTGATTCGCTCTCTTGTGGAACAAGATGATTCGCTCTCCTGTGTAGCAGGATGATTAGTTCTCCTGTGAGGCCTGGATTGATGTGTTCTCCATGGCAGCCTGGATTGATGTGTTCTCCATGGCAATTGTAGCAGGATTGATGTGTTCTCCTGTGAGGCCTGGATTGATGTGTTCTCCATGGCAATTGTAGTAGGATTGATGTGTTCTCCTGTGAGGACAGGATTGATTAGTTCTCTTGTCGAGGCATCCTACCCATGCAGTCTGGGACTCATGGGAAGTACCTCTCATCTGATCAATGAGCAGGGAAATGAAGTTAGGGACCATAGTAGTACCGATGGACGCATCGTTGTAACTACCGTACTCCCTACGCTAGGATGACCTCCATTGATCTGGGATCAATGATACTGGTTTGGGCCCAGTGGTAGGAGTTGTACCATACTATGACGTTGACTTCGGGTCGGTTGAGACTGGTCTGGGATCAGTGGTACATACTATGATACTGACTTTGAGTCAGTGGAGGATGATATTGGTCTGGGACCATTGGAGTTGTACTCACTATGATGCTGACTTTGGGTTGGTTGAGACTAGTCTGGGACCAGTGGTACATACTCTGAGACTGACTTTGAGTCAGTATGATACATCCTTGATCATTTCTTCTTCTTCATAATTCGAACAAAAGCAGAGTAGAACAGAACAATGCAAGAGCAGAGTAGAATAGAACAAAACAGTACAGATCAGTGCAGGGCAGAACAAGACAAAGCAGAACAGGCAAAATAGAGCAGAGCAGGGTAAGGGTCAGGCTGTACAAGGCAGTGCATTTGATGGATGAATAGTAACGACCAATAGACAGATTGCAGATGAAGTTCTCCATGGTTGAGAGGGAGTGTTAAAATTGGAAACCAGGGAAAAACTTCATGTGGGTCATCTTATTCATGGCTAATAATATTTTTATTAGATTCCTCTCATCGAGAGGTGTAGGATTGATATAAATATCATCCAATTTCGATAAGTATTCATGGAGATATGAATTTATTTTGATTATGGAATTATTATCAAGCCGACCCACAACTCATGTAGGCTCAGAAGCCCAACAGTCGCATCTATTCACCCACCAACGTTGTGTATAAATATAAGAGGACTTTTCCTCATTTGGACTCACTCATCTCATCATATCTCTCTCTCTCTCTACTGCGCAGATATGAGTCTCTTCTCTACTGTGCTGAAATGGGTCTCTCTCTCTCACACATGTGAAGTCGGAAGCTGTTGAATTTGAAGCTGCAACTGCAGAAGTAAAGATTGATTTGTGTGGCCTAGAAGATCTCCTCTTTGGAACTGCGCTGTAGGTTCATCTAAACCTCCTTTGAAAGCCGCAACTTTTGGTGGTGGAATGAAGTCAATCCGACGAACGGTTTGCAAGATATCGACTGCCCTAGTTTGAAGCCGAAAACTGCTGAAACTGAAGCTGCAACTGCAGAAGTAAAGATTGACTTGCTTGGCCTAGAAGATCTCCTCATCTGAACTGCGCTGTAGGTTCATCTGAACCTCCTCTGGAAGCCAAAACTTTTGGTGGTGGAATGAAGTCAATCCGACTGTTGGTTTGTGAGATATGGTCTGCCCTAGTTTGATAATGAAGCCGCTAATGCTGATGCTACTGATCTAGGGTTTGCTACCGCTGATATGAATCAGATTTTTTGTACTATTTCTCTCTGCTGAATTATTGAAGATAAAAGAAGATTTGATCAAAGGGTTTCCCCACACATTGTGGGGTTTGTCCTTGACTAGCTGCCACATCTTGTGTCTCTTGTCTTGGCTTGTTTTCTGTCGATCGTTTAATGTTCTATCTGCACTTTACTTTATGTACATGTGATTGCTAATCGGTGGAATATACTAAGAAAAAGAAGTAAACTGTTATAAGCATAGAACATACCATAACTTAACATAAAGCTTGGAAGGTCATAAAAGGAGCCCTAGTAATAGTAAAAGGCGAAAAGTTTGGTACATTGTATTTATGCAATGGTATTTCTAACTCTGTTAATGATTTAACTTCCAAAGGAGCAGATGCAACATTATGGCATCATAGGCGCGGACACATGAGTGAGAAGGGGATGAAGATTCTTCACTCAAGGAATTTGTTTCCAGGTTTTAAGAATGTTGATTTGGACATTTGTGAGAATTGAATTTCTGGAAAATAGAAGAGAGTCAAATTTCTGAGAGTTAGGAAAGAAAAGAAGAGCGAAAAATTAGAGCTTGTGCATACATATGTATGGGGACTTTCTCAGGTATCATCTCTCGGTGGCTCTCATTATTATGTTACTTTTATTGATGATGCAACTAGAAAAACTTGGATTTATTATTTTAAGAATAAATTTGATGTATTTGATACTTTCAAGAAATGGAAAGCTTTGGTTGAGGTTGAGACAGGAAAGAAATTGAAGTGTCTCAGATCAGACAATGGAGGTGAATATTGCAGCAAAGAGTTTGATAGGTACTATTCAGAGCATGGAATTTGTAGAGAGAAGACAGTTCCAAGAACACCACAAGAAAATGGTGTGTAAGAAAGGATGAACAGAACAATCATGGAGCGTGCAAGGTGCATGAGATTGTATGCAGGATTGCCTTTACAATTTTGGGTAGATGCTATAGATACTGTTGTTTATCTAAATAGAGGGCCTTCGAGTTCCTTTGATGGTGGTGTTCTAGAGGAAGCATGGATAGGTAAAAAGGTAAACTACTCCTTTTTAAAGCCTTTTGGTTGTGAGGCCTTTGTCCATATTAACAAAGAAAATAGAACAAAGCTTGAGGCAAAATCAAAGAAATGTACCTTTATTGGATATGGTGTTAATGATTTTGGTTATTTTTTGTATGATTATGAAAATCACAAAATCATTAGGAGCAGAGATGTAATATTCAATGAAAAGGTCTTGTATAAGAATCAGTTGTAGGAAAAGAAACAGGAAAAAGAAAACAAGGAATCCATAGTTCTTGATGAGATCACTGAAAAAGTAAAGGTGCCTAAAAAAAATAATAATCAACAACCACAACAACATCAACCACCACAACAGCAACAGGCACCCCAAACACCTGAGAGTGGTGTTATAATATCTACCAAGATAAGTATACCCCTTGAATGATACTCTCTTCATTATATTATTTATTGTTGACTGATTCTGGTGACCTCGAATGTTATGAAGAAGCAATGTAGGTTGAAAGCAGGAAGAAGTGGGAAGTAGCCATGGAAGAAGAGATGGAGGAAAATATAGGTACAAAGCTATACTTGTGGTGAAGGGGTTTTCACAGAAGAAAGGTATTGATTTTGATGAAATATTTTCTCTTGTTGTTAAAATGACTTCAATTAGAACTATTTTAACTCTAGTAGCAGTTGAAGATTTGCATCTTGAGAAGTTAGATGTAAAGACAACCTTTCTCCATGGGGACTTGGAGTAAGAGATATATATGCAACAACCACAAGGATATGAGGTAAAAGGGAAGGAGAAACTAGTGTGCAGGTTGAAGAAGAGTTTGTATGGCTTAAAACAGGCTCCAAGGTAGTGGTATCTAAAATTTTACAAGTTTATGTCTGAACAAGGTTATACTAGATGTCACTATGATCATTGTGTTTACCTGAAAAAGCAAAATGATGGCAACTATATTATATTGTTATTGTATGTGGATGACATGCTTGTTGCAGGGTCCAACATGCAGGAAATAAATGTGCTCAAAATAAAATTGGCAAATTCATTTGCAATAAAGGATTTGGGAGTTGCAAAACAAATCCTTGGTATGAGAATAACTACAGACAGGAAAAATCGCAAATTAACATTGTCTTAGAATGAGTACATACAAAAGGTGTTGAAAAGATTTAATATGCACAATGCAAAACTAGTTAGTACACCTTTTGCTAGCCATTTCAAACTTAGTAAGGAAATGTGCCCAAAGACCCAAGAAGACATGGATTATATGTCTAATGTTCCATATGCATCAGCAGTTAGAAGCTTAATGTATGCAATGGTCTGCACAAGGCCTGATATTGCACATGTAGTGGGAGTTGTAAGCAGGTACACGAACAATCTAGGAAAGGAACATTGGATGGCAGTGAAATGGATTTCTTAGATATTTGAAAGGTACCACAAATCAAGCATTATGCTTTGGTGGTTCAAACATTTCTCTACAGGGATATGTTGATGCAGATATGGCAAGTGACAAAGATAACAGGAGGAGCACTATAGGATATGTATTTACTGTAGGTGGAACAACTGTCGGTTGGGTTTCAAAAATCCAAAGTGTTGTTGCACTTTCAACAACAGAAGCAGAGTATGTTGTTGCTACAGAGGCTAGTAAAGAAATGATTTGGTTACAAAGGTTTTTGGGTGAATTGGGTAAGAAGCATGATATGGACACGTTATACAGTGATAGCCAAAGTGCCATTCATCTTGCAAATAACTCAACATTTCATTCCAAGACTAAACACATACAACTAAAATACCATTTCATACGATCAGTGTTGGAAGATGGAGAGTTGATGCTGGAAAAGATACACACTAGCTAGAATCTTGCAGATATGCTAACAAAAGTTGTAACCAGGGAGAAACTGAGAATATGCTCAGTTTCAATTGGTCTTCAAGGATGACGATGAAGATGAAAAACAACTAGGTCCAAAGAGGAGTCATTGTCCAACAAATGAAGCAGCGGTGGAGTTGCTACAATCGTTCTCCAAGTGGGAGATTGTTGGGTGTGGAGCATGATTATTTAGAGGTCTTTGTTTCAGTCGAATGTATACCCCAGGAAGTTTGTACACCCCTCCATGCGGGGGGTGCTGGGGGGTTGATCCCCCTCGTCTGGGGGGTCAGGGGGCCAGCGGTCCCTCGGCGGGGGTTTCGGGAGTAGTGCCCCCGAAGCTAAAAACAGATGTAAAATTGCCTTGTGAAAGTATAGTAATTTCTAGTCAATCTGGGTCGTTCATTAGGCGGATGATTTGATGGTAGAACTTATGTTTAGTTTAGGGTTTTTTTGCCCTAGAAGGCAACCCCTCTTTGTATGATGGCATTGTATTGAGGCTGTGTAATAGATGTGTATTCTCCGAGCAAGAAACAAAGCGGTGAGACTGTGAGTGAAAATAGAGGATATTATAGTAGATCTGCTGTAGGTTGTGTCTCTTCATTTTGATGGATAATAGAAAGGAAGGACTGGCTATTCAGGGTGGACGTAGCCCAAACTGGGTGAACCACATATATTTGTGTCTTTCTGGTTTTATGTGTTTTTCTGTGTTTATATTTATGCAATATTCTATGTGTTCCATTGCTCTGTAATATATAATTTTGTAACAAGAGAAATTAGGAAGAGTGGGTCATTTTTTAAGGACATGAGCTCTAGGGAATCAATCAACAACATAACAACATAGAGATTTCTTACATTCCCGATACGGTATCTAGTCATAGTGGAGCTTAAGACTGCAGAGGGCTCTATGTCGTTCTGCTAGGTTTCGAATGTTACCTAGGATCATGAGAATGAGAATGGTTGGGAATCCATTATGACTGAATATTCTAGCACCGTATTTGAAGGCCATGAGGGATGTAGCCGTGATTGGGAAAGTCATTATGCAGAATTGAAGGGCAGTTGAATCATACCTTCCAGCAACAACCACTCCAAGAAAATAGGAACGATTCACCATAATCATTCCCTCTTTCAATATTCAGTTGAAAAACTAATTCTTATTTCGATAAATTTTTAAAATCAATAAACTTCTATATTTTAATTGGCTGAATTAAAAGGCACAGTTTGTAATTCGATGCTATATAATAGATTGTAGTGAGTACGAATGGGAGTCAATAAATTACTCAATTAATTAGATAGTAGGGAATGAAATTGATTGAGCTAGGGACAATGCATACAAGAGGAAGGCATAGAAGGGAAGAGGAGTTGTCTCAATATAGCCTCATGTAGTTCACTAGTGGATCACTATTCTTGTCTTCTTGGAGCTGAGCATTGTCTACTTGATGTAAAGATTGTTTTTCAGGAATTAATTCAAGCAATTTTCATATATTTTCTGTCTATTTATTTATTGCATCTAATGATTTTGATTGTTGTGTGAACTAGGTTAATTGAGGGTGTGAGCTGGCTGGGTTAGCCGCCAGACCATCTCGACATCACTCTACAGTTCTTAAATTAATTAGAATTTAGATTATTATTTACTTTGTGAGTTTATTTAAACGCTTTCAGTCTCTTTTCCTTCTTCAAGTTAATTCCATTTAATTTTCTGTAATATTTTATCTTCAGTTTTAAAGTTAATTTGATTTGCTGCAAATTGTTCCTATTTCATTTGCTGCATCAAGGGTTGTGCTCGGGGATTTCTTCTTATCAAATTGCGTCCAAATTGGCTTTGCATTTATGTAACAATGTAAACTTTGAAACATGAACTATAAACTCAAAACGGGAACTCTAGCCAAAAAACCCCAAAAAAACATAAAAAACAGTGCTAAAAACGAAAAGTGTGTATACTGGAACGATGGTTTTTTTTTTTTAGGGTCAATTTTGAACATGTTTTAAAAATGGCAGTGAAAATAAAATTTTCGTGCAAAAAACACCTTGAAAACAAAAAAGTGATTATATTGGAACGATGATTTTTTTAGGGTCAATTTTCAACATTTTTAAAAAATGCTAGTCAAACCGAATGTTTATGTGCCAAAAAAAGTTGTTTATGAGGAAAAAACACACTAATGTTTTTGGTAAAATAACATTTTTCTTTCCTAAGTATAAATTCAACATGTTTTCAACCATACATGCTAGATACAAAAGAAATAGGAATTTTTTCAAGCATACATTAAAAAAACAATTACATTATGAACAAATTACATGACTAAATGAATTCAATTGTCATTATTTGTATATTGAATGAAACATACATTATATCTCTAATTTAATGTTGCATTGTAGATATTCTAAACAATAAAAATTATCATAATTAAGACATGTAATGCAACAACATAAAAATGACTCATAACTTCTCATTTAACACCATATGGAAATCAAAAAATTTATTTCAAGATACGATGCAAACATAAGTTATATAAATTGTCTTAAACAATTATTCAAAACCACTCATATTTTCTTGCACACCATCAGAATTCACATCTTCAGATGAGTGATTGGATGCTAACGAAGATGTTCCGTATTCTTCTCTTTCATCAACTAGTGCCCCATTTGAGTCCACATGCATGCCCACCATTTCAGGTTTCAAAATTCTTCTAGATCTACGACTGGTTTCAGCAGACTCCCATCTCAACACTATTCCTTCTGGTAATAACCTTTTCAGAATATCTATCGTCTTGAAGCAAAGAGTTCCTCTCTTTGTTAAATTGAAGTCATAAACAAGTATGTCAACATCCTCCAATTTTAATATGTCTGTGTGGTGGTGATTTATATTTGTACCCTTTCTTTTTCTCTTTCCGCCATTTTTTTGTCAACCACTATCTCTGGCTTATACACACCATTGAATGAGTGTGTATTTTTGGCATACCAATGTACTTCAACACGTGTAACATCCTCATTTTTTGTAAAGACCTTTATAACTTTAGCAACCCAGAATGGATAGCCATTGGGATCTCCATCTGCTAGCGCTGTGATCATGCGACCCTTCTTAATATCCTATATTGAACCCCTGTAAAGGTCTTCCATGGCTTCATGTTGTGCACAAGATCTTTTGGAACCAATATACATCTCTTGTTCCTCTGCCTGTGAATAATTAATAATACGTTGAGATTGTTGCCGTTCAACAATGTTTATTTCCTCATGTTCATTCAACACATTTTCTGGCCAAATAAATGGATTTTTCAAAGATATATCTTCATTTGTTGTTGTTGAAATGATTTCACTTTGATTATTGAAAAATGACTCCCACCAAGCTGAATCAGCAATGTCAAAGTACTCATATGTATATCTAATACATTTTTTAATTTCTTTTAGGCAATCAAAATAATTTATATCTCTATTCTGTCTGCATGCATTATGAACTTCACTAACTGATTGTAATAACAATATTTTTTATGCAAATATTGGATGATCTAGAATGAACTTCAAAAATTCCAAACCTGATGGCGGTGCCCATTTCGTAATAGTTGAATACTTCATGCTCCCAACTTCATGCTCCTCAATGTGACTGAAAAATGACTGAACATCTGATCAATATGGTCATGAGTGTGCCCAAAAAGAAGGAAACCAACCTTTACCTTCTGAAAAATTTTCAATTCAACAAGCATGTTTAGATATCCAAAAACAACATGATTTTTGTTTTCACAGCAAGTGTTGTCCAATTGTAGATACAAAACTTCAGGGAGATTACCAGACCAATAAGAAAGCACATCGAATTATGGTTATGGTCAGATTTGCATCATTATGGATATTTGGAGCCGTGAAGTACACCCTTGGCAACATTTTCCCATTGAAGACCTTACAACCGACCAAGTGACATTGAATAAAATTTTCCTCTTGTAAATTTTTGGGTGTGCGAACAAAATGTGGTAAAAGTGTTTTCTTCTGGTCCATAACATCAATTATTAAACCCAAATATTTATTCGGATTATCATAACACTTCTTTCGATGCTTGTACAACTTTTTCCTTTCACTTGTTTGTTGTTCGCGATGCTCCTAAAGTTCTTTAACAATTGAATCTACACAACATAAAAGAAAGCCATTAAGAAATATGTTGTTATAGTTGATGACTATACAATTTTAAAAGTTAAAGTTATGAATGCTTACCTCTTTCTAACCCTTCACATTTGTCCCTTTTTGATTTAAGAGAAGAACATGTACTGCAAATCCCCATCCTTGTCTTCTTAGGAATACGGACATTGTTGAATTCTTTCTTCCATACCTTCACAAAATATTGATATGTAATAAACTGGCCATGTCCCTCAGCACCTTTTACATATTCTTTGTATAAGTTGTAAATTTCTCGTCTTGAAAAATTATTTGGAATATGTATTGTCTCTTTATTTGGCATACACTCTCCATGCTTTGAAAATAAATCTTTCATCCATGACATTGTAGTATTTGATAAGGGCACAAATTGTCTTTTATGACGTACTTCTGAATAAAATGTGGGATCCTTTTCCAATTTTTTTTGAATTCTCGAGAGACGAAAATTCCCAATCAAATGAAACATTTTGTAAGCCTTTTTATAGATAAATAAAGACCCAATATGATAATCATAACTTGATAATGTAGATTGCATGCACCCAACTAAATATGAATTTTCCATGCTTTTATTCATTGATAAATTTCTCTTCCTGCTCTCTAATGCAAATTTGAAATCCATATGTTTCAAACAATCTTTTTGACAACATTCACTTGAAATGAGAGTGCTAATAGAACTTCTTCTCGTTAGATATTCTGCTCTACCCCTTGTATAACTAGAACATCTTGCATTGATACAAAAAGGTCTACTTCTACTCGATACAATATTTTTTGCAAAATCTCCATCATTGGATCATCATTTGTATACGGGTTTTCATCATGATTAAGAGGAATATTATCTACACTATGATCAACTGTGCTTTTCAAATACTGACTTGGAGGATGTTCTTCATCTTCCCCTTCTTTAGTGCTACTGTCATAGTCATTAGAATTCAGACTGAATGTAAAATTTGATTCAATGTTTATTGGATATTTTTTCTCATGTGCATTGTCAGTGTTGCTCTCAAAGTCCATAGAATTAGGACTACATCGAAAATGTGACTGTTTACTTATTGAAAATGCTACATCCTATCCTTTGTCACTGCTACCTTTATAGTCATTAGAATTTGGACTAAGTGCATCATCCTGTCCTTCATCACTGCTGCTATCATAGTCCTTAGAATTAGGACTAAGAGAACACCATGACGCTCCATTCTTTTTAAATTCATCAGCACTCTTTCCGTCACTGCTGCTCTCATAGTCCTTAGAATTAAGACGAAGAGGACACCGTGACACTCCATTATTTTGAAATTCATCATCACGCTCTTCATCACTGCTGCTCTCATAGTCATTAGAATTAGGACTAAGTGGACACCATGCCACTCCATTATTTTGAAATTTTTCATCATTCTCTTTAGCACTGATGGTCTCATAGTCCATTGGATTAGGACTAAGAGGACATCGTGACACTCCATTCTTTTGAAAATTTTCATCACGTCCTTCATTGCTGCTGCTCTCATAGTCCTTAGAATTAGGACTAAGAAGACACAGTGAGACTCCATTCTTTTGGAATTCATCATCAAGCTCTTCATCACTGTTGCTGCCATAGTCCTTAGAATTAGGGCTAAGTGGACACCGTGACACTCCATTCTTTTGAACTTCATCATCATCCTCTTCATCACTGTTGCTTTCATAGTCCTTAGAATTAGGACTAAGTGGACACCGTGACACTCCATTGTTTTGAAATTCGTCATCATGCTCTTCATCACTGCTGCTCTCATAGTCCTTAGAATTAGGACTAAGTGGACACTGTGACATTCCATTCTTTTGAAATTCGTCATCATGCTCTTCAGCACTGCTACTCTCATAGTCCTTAGAATTAGGACTAAGTGGACACCGTGACACTCCATTCTTTTGAACTTCATCATCATGCTCTTTATCACTGCTGCTCTAAGAGTCCTTAGAATTAGGACTAAGTGGAAACTGTGACACTCCATTCTTTTGAAATTCATCATCGTGATCTTCATCACTATTTCTATCATAGTCCATAGGATTAGGACTAAGTGGACACCGTGACACTCCATTCTTTTGAAATTCGTCATCATACTCTTCATCACTGCTACTATCATAGTTCTTAGAATTAGCACTAGGTGGAATCTGTGACTCTTTATTTATTTGAAATTCTCCATCCCCTCTTTCATCAGTGCTGCTCTCATAGTCCTTAAGATTAGGACTAAGTGGAAGAATTGACTTTCTATCCATAGTGGAATAATTTCTGTTATATTCATCAATATGAATAGAGTTGTTAAGTGATGAAGATGTTGATGCTGTACAAAGTGAAACTTCACTATCAGGAGAATCCATTCTTTTCAAATAGAAGAGGTTGATTGATACAAACGCAGAGTCTCCTAAAGATATTATATAGCTTAAAGAATGAAATTTTCCCTCCAAAAAGTTTTGCCAAAATATTTTCCTCCAAAAATTTTGTTAGATTTATTTCCCTTCATTATTTTATTCTACAATTTATTGAAAAATGTAACTAATTTTTTTTTTTATGAAATAAATCTTTAAAGTTAAAATTGTAAACTATAACTTTTGCCTAAATTATTTTAATAGTTAAAGTATATAATATTTACGAAACAAATTTTTTTTTTATAATACATTTTAAAACAAATTAATCCCACATTCACCCCGCTGTAAAACGATTCCATAATATTCGCTTTATCATAATTTCCTATATCAACATAAAAAAATTAACATGTTATTTTTTTTAAAACAAATTAATCCCATACTAATTGTATGGTAAAACATCTCCGCAATTTCACCTATATAATAAATTCCATTATCATTATTACTCACATCACATCAAGATTTTCTGAGCTTGGCTAAAAGACTTGGAGTAAATTTGTGGAGCAGCTACATTGCTACCAACAACATATTCAATGGAGAATTCTAGCAATTGAAAGGTTAGTTAATTTTTTTCCTTGCAAATTTTAATATTAAATAAGTTTAATGAAGTATATATATATTTTTTAAATTAAAACTTTTTGTTGGCCAAATTTACCCACTACATCCACTGTGAGCATTGTGGGGCCAGAAAAGCTCATGATGGCCAAACGAGCCTATAGATTAGGGGCGATAAGTATGGTTGGCCTACTTGCCTGCAAAGTGGTAGGGTGGTTCTCGGAATCACCTTGCCACCTTGCGAGCGGGTGGGATACCAGGGTGGCATGGGGGAGGCTACCGAGCCGTTGGGGTGGCGCAGGGGGAGGCTGCTGAGCCATCGGGGTGGCACAGGGTGGGGGGGGTTCGGGGGCGGGGTGGGCGGCCGGGCTGGGCGAGCCACCAGGGTGGCACAGAGGGAGGATGCGATAGCCCCCCCGCGCCACCCTAGCGGCCTGCCTACCCGCGGGGTGGCCAGATGATTTTGAGAGTTTCCCAACCACCCCGCGAGCGGGCAGGCCACCGAAGTGGCGTTGGGGGGGGGGGCTGCGGCAGCCTCCCCCCATGCCACCCCGGTGGCTGGCCCACTCACGGGGTGGCCAGCGATTCCGTGCCACTCGGCGGCCCGCCCACCTGCAGGGTTGCCAAGAGACTGTTGAGTTGCCCGGCCACCCTGCGGGCGGGCGGGCCGTCGGGGTGGCCCGGGGGGAGGCTGTGGCAGCCCACCTACGGCCCGCCTACCCGCAGGGTGTCCATGTGACTGTTGAGTCGCTCAGCCATCTCGAGGGCGGGTGGGCCACTCGGGTGCCGCTAGGGGAGGTTTTCACAGGCCCCCCCTCCCCGTGCCACCCCATGGGCGGGCGGGCCGCAGGAGTGGTGGGGGGGGGCTACAACAGCCTCCCTCGTGCCACCCTAGTGGCCCGCCCACCCTCGTGGTGGGCGGCGATTCTCGGAATTGCCTTGCCACCCAATTGGTGGGCGGGCTGCCGGGGTGGCCGGCGATTCTCGGAATTGCTTTGCCACCCTGCTGGTGGGTGGGCCACCTGGGTGGTGTGAGAGGGGTTGGGTGGAGGGCAGTGGTTGGGCTGCTATGGTGGGCTAGGGGGTTGGACCCAATGGCTAGCTCGATTGCCCGACCAATTTTCAGGGTGTGGCGGCAGGGCGATGTATTTTTTATTTTTTTTTCGAAATTGTTATGATTTATAAAATTAATTATCATTTGTTGTTTTCCTTGTTAATTTAAGTTAATATGTTTTCATCATTTATTGATTTATGTCTTTCTTTTTTTTAGGAAAATGGCATCAAAGAAGATTTCTGTGAATCTTTCTGGACCAAATTCTCTTAAAGGTGGATCTTCAAAAAACATTGGTGAACGAACTCCATCTGAGCTGATGGCTACAAATATTTCAAGTGCCTCAAATGATAAGAAGATGATTTCATACTGGAAGAAATCAAAAGGATTGAAACTTCCATCAAGAATCTGGTATGTAAGAAAAAGAAAGCCAAAATGTGAATATATATCTATATATTGATATATCGAATGATAATGGAATTCATGACTTGATGGGAAGAGTCATAGACATGTGTTTGGTACCGGACAGTGAAGTTGTTTACATACTTACAAAACCACCCAAGTCAAATGAAAGGATGCAATACCAGTTATCATATTCATTGTATGACATGAGAGAGGTATCTACAAAGTTGTGTAAACAAGTCATAAATGAGATGAAACAAAATATCGTAAGTATTGTTATTTATATTTTTGTTTTGCGTTTTTGTAACTGTCTCACTATATTATTTTAACTTTTTTTTTTTATTGACATATGATATTTTGTTTGGCAGAATTTTGTTGGAAGTTGTTCAATTAGGTTGGGAGGCATTCATTTCATAGAGCATGATAATATGAAAGTTGTCAATAGTTTCTACTCAGTGTCAGAAGATGATATGGCAAACAAACAAAATGTAGTAATTGATGATGCTACAAAACTACATCCAAGGGATCAGAAAAAAGGCCTTTAGTGGATAAATCTAGCAAGGGTAGACAAGTTACTTTTGAAGACGATGACGCTAAAACTGACAGTGAAGAATATGTTGTCATTACTGAAGATGACATTGGAACAGAGAAGAGTCGTAAAAGACTAAAAGTAACAATGCCCAAGAATAATTTTTTTACAGTTAATGATGAGAATGTTATGAAAAAGAAACGTAAAGTTGAATATTTTGAAGTAGTCATTACCAACAGTCAAGAACCTAGTGAAACTTCAAAAGGAAGCAGAGAAATAATTACACGAGGAGCTGATTTAGAGGATGGTATTATCAAAACAAAACAAAATGCCATTCGATAGAATTTGACAAAATGAAACTTAATTGAGGGTGGTTGTACGTTTCAGTGTAATGTCAGACAAATCTATAAGGCAAGTGAAGGACAATATCAGTATCAAGTCAGAAAGCCATATCATCTGCATGTTCACAACTTGAAGACAGTGATGAGGTACAATCCATATGCTCATGTGGTTAGTTATGTGCTTCTTGTTGATCTAGTTCAAGTTCCCAACAAAGAAGCATTTGATAAAGTCAAAATGTTTCAAATACAATTATTATGTTCTTAGGGGGAACCATTTTGTAAAAGCTTAAATACAATTGATGGAGGAATATCCCAATAACCCATGTTTTGAAACAATGAAATGTATCATTTATACTGGTTTATCAGATACAAAAGCAAAGTTAGTGGCATGGGATCATAATTCAGATAATGAATATAGGATGTCTATGAATTTTATCAAAAGGGTTAGATTTATTCATAGTGAATTTGAAGAAAAATGTGGTGGGGATAGCATAAATGTTACTGTAGATTTCTGAAAGGAATGTTGTATGGAAATAGGCTATCCAATTGAAGAGAAAATCAATTCAAAAAGTGGCAAAGGTGACAAATTTAGTGATTTATTCAGAGGTGTTGATAACATTTTCCAGTTGGCATTTAGAATTGGAGAGATATGGGAGTTGATTAATGAGATTTTTAGCATGTGGGAAAACATTGGCATTAAAAACCAGAAGGTCAAAAAGTCTAAACCATTGATATGTAGCAATAGTAAATCAAGCCCTGAAATGAAGCAGCTTCCAGAAGATATGACTATCACATATTGGGGAGCATTGCAAGGAGTGAAGGATGAAAAAATTGTCAAAGCAATATTATCTCGTGTGAGGTCATGGGAATTATCATTAGAGGAAATGTCTAAGGAATTTCAAAAGTAAGTTTGTTTAATTTTTTATTTTATTTTATTTTTTATTTTTATTTTTTCTAGATTATAATTTTCTTTTAAATATAACATATTGTTCTTGGTAGTATTTGTTATAAATATCATTAATATTAACTTTTTTTTACTTTATCTATTCAGTAATAAAGTTTACATGAAAATTCAAGAACAAATGGTTAAATTGTTGAATGAAGATAATTGGGATGATGTTGTACGCAACTATCCAGATTCAAGTTCTACATAAACATTAAATTTTTTTGATCTTGCATTTAAATAGGTTCGTTAATTTATACATTCATTTTTATTCATCTGTGTACTATTTTTAATTTATAACTTACACATATATTTGTTTATTTTATAAAAGATGAAGAAGGATGATAATGGAGCACCAGATAGTTTCAGAACCTTTATTGAAAAAATAAAGATGGAAAGACTGAAGAAGCAACGTATTAAGAATGTTGAACTTGATCCAACTCTTACTCATTTCATTTGGAATGGGCTAGACAGTATTCAATATCAAGTAATACAAGGCGACTGTGAAGACATTGCTACACTCATACCTAAAAGGGATGATGCTCAAGTTATTGCAGATATTCCACATGGTTTCAATATTCCAAACATTGATTATGATAGTGACCATTATACTTATCAAGCTCTTAGTAAAGTTGTTGCGGGATTTCTAGAAGTCACGTCATCACCATTATGGAGATTTGTGACATTCATTCAGACACACAATTGGCAATGTTATTGTCAAGCTTCAAGGGGAAAACACAAGGATGCAGCTTACTTGGTAAGACGTTTAAAATGTATATTTGATTAATGTTGAAAAATTCATTTATGTAAAAGTTAATTGAACTTTTACTATTTCATGTTACAGGAAAAAGTCAAATCTTCTTAACCGTGAAGATCAACTATTTATAAATGATTGTGAGTTCATCCATATTGATAGTTGGGCAAAAGATGATAGCTATATGTCTATGATTTTTAATCGGGTAGATGGAAAGAGTCATAGCCAAATAATGACTTATGATGCTGTTGTGAGAAAACTAACATATGAAGACAAAGAAGCAAAATGAGAGATAGTTAACATTTATCAAAAACCACAGTTATTGATTAACTATCTTATAAACATATGTTCAAATGAAGGAGATTAGGTTCTGGATTTATTTTTTGGCTCAGGTAAGTTTTATTATATGGAATTGAATTTCAATATGTTATTTCTTAATTAATATGTCATTGTACTAATTTACTTCGTTATTTCTTTTGTGCTTGATAATTAGGTACAACACTAGCATGTTGCCTTTAAAAAGGAAAAAATTGCATCACAATTGAAAAAGATCCAATACAGTGCAATTTCATTCAGCAAAGAATTAATGCTCTTTAATTTCCTCCAGATGTAATGCAAGAATTTGGGTTGAAGAAATGAGACTTTAATGAATTACGTGTGGCAAAAAAGGCAAGGAACCCCAACCACCATTACACGGAATGATTAGAAAGACATACATTGGGAGATTTGCAGACACCAAAAATCCATTAGAAGAGGAAAATGAACAAAATGAAGCAAAAAATATTGTGGAAGAAAACAATTCTAAAACTCTAGAGGACGAAGAGTTTGGATTACGTGACATTGTTGATTAAATTTAAGTAAAGCTTGGAAATCAAACTCATTTTTTGTAACTATTAATTAGTTATACTTGTAATGTTTTGACTTTGACATTTTATGAAAATAATATACACTCAATTAAGGTTGTTATGCGTTCAATATTTTATTATGTGATTTTCGCATTAATTTTTAATTTAATCATTATTTTCTGGAAAAAAAAGTGATTATTATTATTTTTTGACATGAAATTCATAAAAAAAAACTATTATTTAATTATTTTTAGTTAAAAATTTCCTATAAAAATTGTGATTTGGACATGTCATTTCTACCAAAAAATTATCAAAGCGTGCAGTTTTTTATTTATATTTATGTTAAAAATGGTTATTTTTATGTCAATTGTTAATAAATATTGTTTTTTAGAGACAATTATTTCATGTGGATTGAAAAATTAATTATCGATGTATAAATATGTAGAATATCGAAAATTCAAAATATCAACATTCTTCTTTAAATATGCAAAACAATAAAAACCCCACTACAAAAAAAAACACAAAATTAAAATAAAAACAAGAAAATATGAAGAAGAAGACCACTTTAAAAATTATTAAATTTACCAAATAATTATTTACATTTCATACATTAGAAAATTAAAAGTAAAAAAAAACTTTTAAGAAAAGGGCATGGTGTAAAATTACCACTTTTTTAAATCAACATAAAAATCACTACCATTCTAAAATGCAATGCACATAAAAAAAATTATAGTGCCAAAAACTATGCTCTAAAAAACATGTCTGTTCTGCATCACCTCTTTTCAAAATTGGGTCACTTTTTTGCTATCTCTACAAAATGGGTAACAATATTAGTTCCCATTTCAAAGTTTACATTGTTATGTGCTCTAATGTTCAACTTGAATTGATCTAGACCCATTGAATTATTATTCCAGAACCAGAGATCGACTTGAGTATCTAGGGTTTTGAAAGCCAACATTTATAAAAGGAAATTTCACTATATTCGACACCGCTAATGTTTAATTGCTATTGTAGTTTCCCCATAAAATTATGGACATTTCTAGACGATTCATTTTTAGGGACAAGGAAAGCGATAGATTCATATTAATTTCTTTCATAAGTTATTTACGCAGTAGATTTACTTGCTGATGCTTTCAAGTTAATTTCACATAGAATTAGTACAAGAAAAATTAGTACAGGCAGAATAATTTTGAATTGATTTTGAATTCCTTCCAACATTTACAGTCTCTCGATATTGTGTCGACACTGTTTGGTTTCTAGTTATTATTTCCTTTTTGAGTGTCCTTTCACATTGTTAATTGCCTTTTATTTCCCGCATGATTTGATTGTTTGGATTGGTGTTTTCTCAAATTCTATTTTAGTGCAAGATTTCATTTATTGATGAGATTAATATGCAAGATAGACTAGCATTTGTTTTGCAGGTTCCCAGGGGTTTTTTCTGGCATTTCCAATGTTGCGTCTCAAAGTTCATGAACTATCCGTATTGACAAATTAAATTTTGGTACATTTATAGACCCTATAATGCACCCAACATTTTGGCGCCGTTGCCGGGGAGATGCCCAGGGGATTGACCTTGATGATCTATCGCATTTGGTTTTTTTCCTTCACCTAGTTTCTTTTGTAATTTTATGTTCTTTGAATTTATTTTTTTCCTGCACTGTTGCTTTAAGGTTTTTCATTTTCTTTGATGTCGAAAGAACTTCCCACCCTAAATATCTACACACACACACACACACACACACACACACACACACTATCCATGTGCTAATGAATGTGCTATTTGGCTTGTTAAAAATAGGAAAATGGTATTTTGAGGGATCATTAAAATGAGGAATTTGTATGCTACTACAGAGACATACAATTCATCTAATGAAGAATTAACATTTGAAAATTTTAATATTTTGATTGAACATAGAAATGATATTATTAAATATTTGATTTCGAAATTGGATGATTTGCAGGAAGAATAGGAGCAGGATGAAAACCCATCGCTTATCTTTTGCACCAACTGTAGAAAGAAACACTTCCTTGGAAAGTGTCCACTTAGTAGCTTGAAATTTTGCAAAATTTGTGAAGAGGATCATCTAACAGAACATTACCCATCACTACCAATATTACTGCAGGTACTCAAGAAATCAAGTAAGGAATCGAATTGACTACTAGGTATAACTAAAAACCCCTTATCATTTGATACTTGGAATAATGCTTATTTTCCTGAGCAGGTTTATCAACATGTTTATAATCCTATAATTTCATGGCAAACTTTTAATCCTCCTCCAATCGAATACCCTACTTCATGGTCGTAGTGGCCCTCTCTTGGGCTCTCATCCTCGAGCCATATATCTCCACGGCCTCAAGAATCATTTGGATCCTTATCTCTAGGGCAATCTCCCATACAAATTCAACAACAACCACAATTTCTTTCTAATGCACCATTAAGTTATCCTCCCCCATGGTCTCAGCCGCATGTGCAACCTTACCCTAGCCTTGATCCATACCCTACACCGTATCCTAATCCTTACCCTACTCCTTATCCTTACCCATACCTTAACTCTCATTCAAACCATAATCCATACCCTAGACCTAACCCTAATCCACACCCTATACCTAACCCCAGTTCTAATTTTAAGCATAGACCTAACCCTAGTCCAAACCCTAATCCCAATCCAAACCCAAACCTTACTCCAAGCATTGACCAAAACCCTAGCCCAAACCATATCATAAACCCTAATCTAAACCATCAGGTTGCACAATAGTTTCAAACACCTATTCTTCCCATTGAACAAAATGGTACGGAATGAATTTGGAAACTTCCCCCATTACTACAGAGCATTCACCCTGAGAAGATATATTTCAAAGACCACCAGAGGAGCAATCTTTCATTGGAACTTGTTCTGAAAATGTTGTTGAAACTCAAAACCCTAGAATCTATCTCAACCATTCTTGTCAATATGAAAATCAAATATTTGAGCTTGAATTTGAGGGATTTATCTTTTATCTTTCACCATATTCTTTGTGCCTCCAGGAAAGTGACTATCAAATTGTGGAAGACTTCCATCAGTTGGAGAATCTTAAATATGTGGATTCCATTGAATCCTGGTTTCGAGCAGTCATTAAG
This sequence comes from Pinus tabuliformis, assembly GCA_031772625.1. Taxonomy (NCBI): domain Eukaryota; kingdom Viridiplantae; phylum Streptophyta; class Pinopsida; order Pinales; family Pinaceae; genus Pinus; species Pinus tabuliformis. Next base: position 679,926,054 of record CM062809.1, on the reverse strand, counting down.
CTATTTTATTTCCTCATCATTCATAAACTCTTGGTACCATATCAATTGAAGCAACTGGTTTCTCATGCTTTGGTATGTCTTGAAGTCTATTATTTGAAACTAAGTGTGAGTATAATCAACATTTTGTTACGCACATGGCTTCATTGGAAGTATGCCTTCACTTAAAGGTGATATTTGTTTCTTTAAAAATAGGGTAGGATAATAGGAGAATAATGAATAAAGATGCATAACAATGCTCTTGAACTTGTGATTCCCTAAAAGCATAGCTTTTTGAAATTTCTATTATCATGCACTCTCATGGTAAGACTTGTCAAAAGAAATTTACACTTAATACCTCATATTTTAAAGTGACTTTGATTATGGATTAATATGTTAGTGAAGGGTATTGTTTTAAGTTACATGTAATAATTTTTCCTATTCTAACAAACTATAATCTAGAAAATATTTTCAATTTCCTCTTCTAAGGGACCAGTGAAAAACCTCCTATGGTGGACCATGCCTACAAAACTCTAATAAGCTTTCATAAAAAACCCTGGCATGATCAACTCAAGGAATATTTTTGGTCATTATCCGAGATTTTTTTTAAATAAGTTCTTAGGGTAGCATGACCAACAAGTAAAGAATAGCAATTAAAAACTTTTCACACCATCCTACACTCTTAAGGAGTAGATTTGCTTCCCCACCTATTAAGTAACCCATACGAGGTTAATCATAATCAAAGTTTTTGTTTTAAACTCAATAAAATTAATTGAGGGATAAGAGGTCTCATTATGAGCCGACCTACTATGATCATGGGTCCTAAGGAGAATGACATTACTACACTGGTCACCAAGCCAGGTTAATGTCTTTCAGTTGAAGAAGATGGAAGATAAGAGGTCTCATCACGAGCTAGCTTGTTCATTCTTGTTAGATCCTATGAATTGCACTGTTGTCAGCTAGTTACTAAGCAAGGAGAGTGGCCTTCAATTAACGTTTACAAAGAGAAAAAGTAAATGCTCTTAAATAACTTTGAGTCCATATCTAGTAGGTGGGACACAAGCATTTCATGAGGTTAAAAGGTATTCCTGTTGAGGCTATATACGCCTACTGGTAGCAGGGCCATGCCTGTGGTATTAAAGTTAACTCTACACTATAATTTACTTAGTTGTTTTTGATTTCCCTGAACTCATTAATCTCTTTGAGAATGGCTTTAAAATCCTTCTGTCGTTATGCCTTGGAGTTCTATATTTTTGGAATGATTTTATGGATGTGGTACCCTTAGTGCAGGTAGCTCATTATGCCCAGACAAGAGAGCTTTACTTATACATGGATAATGGTAAGATGGTCACTGTGGGAAGGTATTACTATGTCTATTTTTAACACCATGGCTTTTAAATCACGTCACTCATATTTACAATGAGGATATTAAAAGTGAAACATCTGATAAGGGATGCCTCTAAGATATTATTTTGGAAATTTTAAAACTTAGCTATTTTATTCAAGTAATAACACCATCCATGCAATTTAGTTTTTTATGGCAGTTTTCGTTTTAGGTTTTCTTGAAACCAGTCTAATAAAATAAAGTGTCCAACAGAAACTCTGTTTTAGAGCAAGATTTATCTAGCACAGGAAATGTGATCACGAAAAATTGCACGAAACATCATTTTTAACGCCTATAAATGTTTCTAATTTTGTTTTTTGCGAGGAAGTAACATTATCAAATTTCCATGCATGAGGACATGCGAGATGGTCAGCATGGGGGATTTTGGGTCTCCATTTTTTCTTATTTTTATTTATCTCTCTCATGTTGTTGATTGGATAAATGATTACTTTCGAAGAGTATTTGTTTCTTCTTTGTTTTAACAAGATTAAAATAGAATTAATGAGAGTTTAATTAAGGTTTGTATGTTGTAAGATTAAAACCGGTTTGATTATACTTTGGGACGTGCCTACACCATTGCATTTACCTTCTTGCACCATTTCACTTACCTACTTGCACCATGCAATGGATTCTTACACCATTTACCTGCTTGCACTCCGAAGGATTCCTGGACTGCACTCACATTCTCTGTGCCTATACTCGAACCCTCCATTCACGGGATAAAATTGTATCAGTTGTTGAGTTGTATGAGGATTTTTTTTCCTTGGATTGCTATGGCACAAATGGGTTATTACTTGAGTCAGACGCAGATGATGGGCATGGTCAAAAGCATTTGAGTGTCCCAGCCATTGGAGAAGGTGCAGTGAAGGACTTACGTAGCTCAAATGGCATAGCACTGAAACCTCCAAATCCTTCATCCCATTCTTGTATTCAAATGAATGGCAAAGATGTTTTCTGTTTTGTAGTAAACCGTGTCCCACAGGTTATTGAAGTAGCAATGGAAGAAGCTGGGATTGCAGGTTGACATTTGGACTGGTTGCTGCTTTATTAGGAAAACCAGAGGATTATTAGTGCTGTAGCTTATCGACTACATATTCAACCTGATAGGGTAATAATAAATTTAGTTGATTATGGTAACACAAGTGCTGCATCTATTCCTCTGGTGCTTGATGAAGCTGTTTGGAGTGGAAGAGTTCAAAGTGGCCATTGATACAAAAGTGATGGGTGAATTGGGAGGATTAGAAATTTGAGTGACCATTGCAATGAATGTAGCAATATATGGACCAATCTCAGGAGCTTCAATGAATCCAAAAATGGCAATAGGATCTGTAGTGGTTGGAAACAAATATACAAGCATTTGGATATACATGGTTGCACCTATAATCGGTGTGCTAATGGGTGCAATGACTTATAATATGATTCGAGAGACAAAAAAAGTCCGAAAGAGAAATTAGGAAGAGTGGATCATTTTTTAAGGACATGAGCTCTAGTGAATCAATCAACAACATAACAACTTAGAGATTTCTTGCATTCTCGAAACAGTATCTAGACATAGTGGAGCTTAAGACCGCATAGGGCTCTATGTCATTCTGCCAGGTTTCGAATGTTACCTAGGATCATGAGAATGAGAATGGTTGGGAATCCATTATGACCGAATCTTCTAGCACCGTATCTAAAGGCCACGAAGGACGTAGCAATGATAGGGAAAGTCATTACGTGGAATTGAAGGGAAGTTGAATTGCACCTTCCAGCAACAACCACTCTAGAAAAGAGGAACGATTCACTAGAATCGTTCCCTCTTTCAATATTTAGTTGCAAAACTAATTGTTATTCCGGCAAATTGTTAAAACTAATAAACTTCTATATTTTAATTGGCTGAATTAACAGGCCTAGTTTGTAATTCGATGCTATATAAGAGATTGCGGGGAGCAAGAATGGGAGTCAATAAATTAGTCAATTAATTAGAGAGTAAGGAAGGAAATCGATCAAGCCAGGGACAATGCGCATGAGAGGAAGGCTCAGAAGGGAAGAGGAGTTGTCCCAATGTAGCCTCACGTAGTTCATAACTGGTGGATCACTCCTCTTGTCTTGCTGGAGTTGAGCATTGTCTTCTTGATGTAAAGATTGTTTTTCAGGAATTAATTGAAGCAATTTTCATTTATTTTTTGTCTATTTATTTATTGCATATAATTATTTTTACTGTTGTGTGAACCAGGTTAATTGAGGGTGGGAGATGGCTGGGTTGGCAGCCAGACTAGCTCGACATCGCTCTACAGTTCTTAAATTAATTAGCATTTAGATTTTATTTATTGTGTGAGTTTATTTAAACACTTTCAATCTCTTTTCCTTCTTCAAGTTAATGTCATTTAATTTGCTGCAATATTTTATCTTCAGTTTTAAAGTTAATTTGATTTGCTGCAAATTGTTCCTATTCATTTGCTGCATTAAGGGTTGCGCTTGGGGATTTATTCTTATCAAATTGCGTCCAGATTGGATTTTCCTTTATGTGCTCTAATGTTCAACTTGAATTGATCCAGACCCATTTAATTAATATTCTAGAACCTTATATCGACTTGAGTATTTATGGTTTTCAAAGCTGACATTTATAAAAAGGAAATTGCAATATGTTCGTCACCGATAATGTTTAATTGCTATTGTAGTTTCCGCATAAACTTCTGGACATTTCTACACAATTCATTTTCAGGGACAAGGAAGGCGAGAGATTCATATAAATTTCTTTCATAAGTTATTTACGCAGTAGATTTACTTGCTAATGCTTTGAAGTTAATTTCACACAGAATTAGTACAAGCAGAATTAGTATAGGCAGAATGATTTTGAATTGTTTTTGAATTCCTTCCAGCATTTACAGTCTCTCAATATTGTGTTGACACTATTTGGTTTCCTGTTATGATTTCCTTTCTGAATGTACTTTTTCATCGTTAATTGCCTTTATTTCCCATATGATTTAATTGTTTGGATTGGTGTTTTCTCGAATTCTCTTTTAGTGTAGGATTTCATTTATTGATGAGATTAATATGCAAGATAGACTAGCATTTGTTTTGCAGGTTTCCTGGACCTTTTCTGGCATTTCCAATTAAATGTTGGTACATTTATAGACCCTATACTTCACCCAACACACTGGAATTCTATTTTTGAGCATGCACAAGATGCTCAGGGAGTCCCTAGATGGATCATTAAAGCAATAGTATTGATCGAGGCTCTTCTTGCAATTTCTTAAAGGCATGAGATATTGTATGAGCTGAGGGAGAATCCAATAGGGTTGAACTATGGTAGAGGGATTATATTTTTAGTTATGTTTGGATATTCCAATCCTACCCTAACAGGCTTCTTCTAGAGTGTGTTCAAGTTGGATGACACAATATTTCATGAAAAACTATTTGGATCTGCTCATCTAGACATGCCACAATAATGGAATGCATGTAATGGGAGGCATGGTGAGTGAAATAGGCATTCATTTTATGATATACTATAGAACTTAATTTTCATAATCTAAAAGAGATGAAAATTCACAATTTCACAAGTCACAGTATTGGTGTATTTTAGTAGTAAAATGTTTACATATATATTTCATCGTATAGTTATATTTAAAGTTTAAAATTTATTTGTACTTTATTTCTATATGAATACATAATTTCACCTCACTACCTATCATCACAAGATTGAATGATATACATATGTGCAATCACCCTCCAAAGGTGAAGATGCAAACAAATGCATACATTCACTTTGGAAAGATAGGGCGGAAACTTAGCAAGGTGAAACCATTCATTTTGATTTAGTCATGTTTAATATCTCTGTTAGACTGTTGGGTTTTGTTCCATGAGAACTTGGAGCAAAGTATTGGACAAGACTGGGTTATTGAATGCTCTGTTCACAAGACAGGTGAACATTGTTATACAGAGTTGCATTGTGGCTTGTTATAGCACTGCCTATGAAGGTATGCCATTGGGCTCACCACACTCATTCATATTAAGATTAGATTTTTGTTGAACACATGCATTTTAAAGTAATTTGAGATAATGGTGAAAGCATTTTTGAGGCTTATGATAACCTCTATTGGTTGAAGCTCTCAGGTGGAGTTGGATCCTATTTTCTGGAAATGAATAGGAAGACACATGAATAAGAAGGAATTGATGTTGAAGGGAATCCTCCCAATACCATAAAGCAGCCCAACATTGGCTGAATCGTTGGGTTCCTTTTCTTGGTCACTTTTGGTGGTAATTTAATTTTGGTACCTCTAAGAAAGATCATGATTGCTAGCCATGAACTCGGTTTTCACAACATATTAATGCTGGTTATGAATGGAATTGCTAGATTTTTTGAATTTAGCAGACTATACTAGTTTCAAGTACTCATTATTAACAACAAGCTAACTTATCTAAGTGGTACTGCAAAAACTATGCTCATCAACAGTTTCCACACACCTCAAGGAGACAAATTAGCAAGGTAAGGTTTATATAAGCTTTATCATTGCTTCTCTAATGGGGGATCTAGTATAGATTCATATAGAGAGGTTTTAGTCCTGACTTGTTAAAATCCATCTTAGTGATTAATAGATTCAGAGATTTGGAGTTAAGATGGATTCTGATTTTTTCCAATTGTTCACAGTGATTACTAAAATTCAAGTTTAACATCAATCCAGGCATAGTATTTAGAAGTAGCATGTGTTTATGAGATTGAAATATAGTTCAATCCCTTTTTCCAATGAAAGTGTTTAAATCACATGATTAGTCATATGATTTTTTTTTATGCCATTGTTGATCTATATGCAGGAAACAAATCAGATGCTTTGATAAATACTTCACATTCAGTTTCCTCTGCAGATTTTTTCCAATGGTTCTTCACTCGTGGTGATAATTGTAGCTTCGTAAATTTCCCTAACTTTTTCCTAAAAACTTGGAAATAGAGATAAATTTTCTGATTACAAAGTTGATGAAAATGTTTTCCAAATTGGGATTTATGGAATATATGATATATGTTACCCATTGCAGTTTTTACTTCGATTTGAGCACAACATACGTGGGAGCAGATATGATCTAGCCAAATATTGTAAATATATCACTTCTTATTGGAGCGTCAGCTTTGTGGGGTCTCATGTGGCCTTAACAAATTGTCTGCAACACAAGATTGGGTATAGAAAATTGTGCCTCCTTTCATTCCAGGTACAAATATGATCACCATATCTATGGGAAATGAGATTATTTCCACTGGAAACAAAGTGCTAATATCCTCTATAGCCTTTTCTATAAGCTTTCCTTTCCCAACATAACTCTGAAAATGTACTATCAAGCGCTGAAACCAGAAAGGAAAATTTGAAAACAGAGACACCAGGTATAATTATCAATTTTTTTTTAAAAAGATACACCATGTATAATTATCATTTGTCCCGAAACCTCGAAAATTATGTATGGAACTCATATTTAAAGATCCACCTGAGGCAGTCCAGTGATGGTGGTGATGATATGAGTTACTAGGTTGTCAAGGAATTGAACTGGTCCCACTGGGCCCATTATTTTTGAAAATAGAAGGGTCGTGTTCTGCCATACTTTATATAGTGCCTTCATTATAGTCTATTATCAATAAATTGATAAGATTTTATTAGTTTATCAAATTTGATCCATAAATCATCGAACAAAATGCATTGGATAACACTTGATGCAATGGTCAACAAATACACCAACTCCAAAAATGTAGGGAAATAATCCTTTGAGAAAAAATTTGAATCAAGGTTGGTAAGATGCTTTCTTCCTCTTTAATTCGGCTCTCGCCACAAGGCAATACTTGAGGAAGACATCCTCCTGCTGGTGCTTTTCTAATCAAACAGGGAGCATCCAAAAGGCAAATTCATTCCCCCATCTTGCTTCTTGGGGATTATCCATCATGTATTTAAGTTCTGCTAAAAGAAAATACGAAAAATGAATGAACTGAATGATAGAAGAAAAATAATTTGAACAGATTATTCATGATGCAGCGTTCTCTCGCATGGAGTCTTGGTAATGGTCTCATATTCACTAGAATGAGTGCTTGGATTTAAAGGTTTGATGCTTTCTGGTAGGATGATCTATCCTTAGCTGTCGATTTTACAGAAAGTCAAGTGTTTTGATGTTAGATATATTTCTAAACATCAAAACATATATTTCCATAACATCATCTACTCTGGAATCGAAAGTAATGCAATTTAGGACTGTCGAAAAAATAAAATTTGTAGAGTACTAAACCAATTTTCTTCAATTTATTGATTTATGTTTTTTTAAGTACTAGCCTTGACATTGAACCAACAAGGGTGCCCGACATGAAAAGGATGTATAGCTCAGCAGTGATGGTACATGATAGTGATGACATGGTAGGTGAGGGCCATCCTTATCTTGATTATATATTCTATAAATGTTCCAAAATCTAATGAGTAGGAGCGAGGTAAAAAAGTGACTTCATTCCTTTCCATTAGATTCCATAATATTCTCGGAATTTGCAACCCAGTTAAGTTCAGTTGCAACAAAAGATGACTTGTGGTGTTACTTAGTAGACTTTAGAAAATCTTTTAACGTGGTCCCTAGAGATATGGGATCGACACTCCAAGATAGGCTTCCTAGCTGACATGGAAAGCAACAGTTCACGATTTGCATGATAAGGATGAGGCCAAAATTTGAACCAAGGAGGGTGTGTTGGACTGTTTTAGTAATGTTATAGGAGTGAAGAAATGGTACGTATTATTCCCAAAATTGTTTTAACTATACATCAATGAGCTAGACAAATAGATCAATGAGAAAGAGGGGAAGGGATGAACATTGCAGTAATATTAAAAATCAGACTGTGTGCAGATGATGCCATCTTAGTAGTAAGAACACTCTGAAGATTAATAGAGCACCTCATAGTGCTAGAAGATTTCTACTTGGGAGGTCGATATAGATAAACTAAATTTGTTAAATTCATACTGTTTGCCCTGGAAGTGATAACATTGTTGATTGTTTACAAACAAAGAGTGGATAATATGTGTAGAAAGCATGTCCCATGTAATATTAGCAAGGAATTCCTTCATGGAATGAAAACAAAATGGGAGATACAATGCAAAAAATGGATCAAAATCTGGTTCATAAAAGGGAGAATGCCTAATTCACAAAAAGGAGATGAAAAACTGCATAAAAAGATACCATATGACAATTAATCTGTAGAAAAAGTAACAATAACATATCAACCAGTTCAACCATGCAATATGCTAGATCGAGATACAAATATATCTAAATTAAATAAACCATGGAGAGGAAAACATGCATTAGCTTAATTGAGGAAAATCTTAGAGATTACGAGTACAACTTGAGACAAGTAGATAGAGGGAACCCCAAGAGGAATGAGACAATATGACTTGTCAGGTTTGTGACTCTTTCATTCTTCAGCTTCTTATTGGGAAAATTCACGACTTGTTTCCTCATGTGGCAGAGGTAGAGATGAAATGACATTTTTTTTCCAATTGAAGGCATATAATCACATTAAAAAATGCTTGATATTGGAAAGAATCAGTGGGAAAAAAGGTATCTCATGACAACAAAATGGATGACATTGTAGGAAGGGCATCAAGGGTGATGCATGTCAGGAACAAATTGGTATAGGAGCACCCAAACAGAGTAGCTGACCTACCCCAAGGGGGTTTCCCAGATAAGTAGTCAAATGTTTTTATTCAAAAAGACTTAAAAGGGGCTTTATAGACTTTATTAGCTTACTTAATATAACATACCTACATATGATTTTTCATACTTCTGTAATGGTTTGGCCTCAAAAGCAAATAAAATTATGTCCCATAGACCAAGCAATGTCATGGATGTTAATAAAACTTTGATCTATCATGTCCTATTTAGTGGTATAGTAAGGGTGTCATGTATGAAAAGGGCATATAGAAAGGCACACAACAATGAAAGGGCATGGATGTCAATGGTCATGGTACCATATGGGCGTTCAGTGTGAAATTGGCATGGAATTATATTATGCTATAATGGTGCCTAACATTAAGGATGACATATAACTGACTTGGTAGTGGTAGATTAAGGGTGCTTAGAATTAAAAGGGCATGATCATATGGTAAGGATGCATGACATGAAAGAGGAATGTGGATTAGTGGTAAGGAACTTGGCAAGACTACCTGGTATGAAAAGGACATGTAGCTTAGTAGTATGTTCAGAGTGTCTAGCATCAAATGGGAATGTGGAAACTTAATTGTACAATGAGGGTCTCCAACATGAAAAGGCCATGTATTTAGCTTAGTAATACACAAGGGTGCCCACTTCCCAGTATAAAAGGGCATGTTCCTAGCCCAACAATACATAAGGGTACCTAGGATGAAAAGGGAATGTAGTTAGCTAAGCCATACAGGGAGGGCAACAAGTATAAAAAGGGAATGTAACTCTTGATCACTTACAGTAAGGATGCCCAACATGAAAAGGGCATGTAATGCTTGGTATTGGTACATTAAGGATTCCTAGTGATAAAAGGGCAGGTAGATAAGTTTGTACTAATAAGGTAGAGGTGTCGGTCATAAAAATGGGCATGTAGGTCAGTGGGATTAGCAAGGCAAGATCACTCAACAAAGAAAAAGAGCATGTAGGTGAGAGTGAAAAGCATGTAACAAAGTGGGAGAGCCACCAACGATTTGGGGGTAGGTATAGTCTATCCAATTTTTCAACTTCTTCATCTTTCTAAAGTTAATTAATTTGAACAAATAATTTTATAGTTGTGCTTGATAGAAATTTCAGATGTGTAGTTTTTAACCACTGCAGAAACACAAACTAGTGATATTAAGAGTTGCTAGATGCAGAGAATATATACAATGCTTGATTGTAGCAAGCAACACTCATGAAACATGAAGATAGAAAATGAAGTCCCCATGGAGAAATTTACCTACCACAAATATGTTAAGAACTTCAAAATTCTTGAAAGGGTTAAGGAAAAACAATAGATTAATATTTTTTCTTTTTCAAAATATTAATGGTCAGAAAAATTTAATGTACAAACTTATGAACATATCATAGTACAAGAAACTTGATCAGGAGACCTTGTTTTTCATTCTGTTCTAGTTTCCTTTCCTATCTTGACACTATTATTTATATTATTAAACATGCTATATACATAACAGGGTTAACACATCTTTATCCCATGAAACCCTCTAGTCCAATTTCTCGTTCATTTTCCCATTTATGGTAACACAATTTACAGATGAATTGAAATGACATGTGAATAAGAACCCCAAATTAATGACAACTTACCATATAAATGGTCAAAATACCATGCAAATACTACACTAAGCATCCCAATAACAACATCATTAACTGTCTGCACAGTAATGAAATGTTGATTATTAGATCAGATGTTATTATTACCCAAAAGATTTCAAAATGCAAGGCCAAAAGCAGTGCAATAGTTGAGCATGGAAACACATATAAAAACCCTGTCAATAGCCTTTCTGACGATGGAAATGACTTCAAGATCAAACTTGACATGAGAAAGGGTCTTCAGATGATGAATTACTATTGGATGACCTCTAAGCATTCTGTTGTCTTTCATCCATAGGAACATAGCCATAAATTGGAAAATATCTAAAACTGTACACCAAACCACAAACATCACACCCCATAATGCCTACAAAATTCTTGTTACATTCCATATAGGCAGATTGCTTCCACAATATCGATTAATATGTGGTATAAAGGGAATGGATTCAGGTTGACAATTCTTTTGGTAGAATTCAATAATAGGGACATGAGAGATATGCAGTCTCCTATATAGTGATGTATTTTAAAAATGACATTGGCCTCAACTTCTATTGATTTGTAATTCAAAACATGGATTTGCCATAAAGTCAAGGAAAGGTCTAGAGGTGGGGTGGTAGCCAACAGGGCTGTATACTTATCAACAAAATCAAAACCCTAGGTATAGGAAACACTGAGATCTCACATTGTAACATGATTATCTATAAATAATTGTCTTTCAGATTAATCACATCATTAGGGTTTGGTCGACATTTCAAACCAACTAATGTGGTCCATCCTACTGATGTAATTAATCTGAAAGACATTTATTTACATTATGGATCACAAAAGTCTTATATCTAACATGATTATCTATATCAAAAAAAATTTGGAGCTATTTTTGATGCCCTTTTTTGTTTCTCATTTTCATCCACACATAAATGATAATCTCAACTCATCATTCCAAATGAAACTTTCCATTAAATTTATTAAGAAATTTGTAACATGTGTAGATTTCTAGAATTCGACGAAGATGAAAGAGCCAAGGATAGAGCACACAAAGATGATAACAAAGCTCCACTCCATCAAGGATATTGTAGTAGGGACTTGTATTATCTCAGAGCATATTCCAGCAAAGGATGGGGTCAAGAGATTGCTCGACTTTCAAGAAAAGTGATGGACCTATCCCAGATGGAAAAGAAGACTTCAAAAGCATGGGTTATATTTAAAAAACTATTCTTTAGTGGCAATGATTGTCACATTTTTGTCTCTAATATTGTGTATTTAACTCTCCTCCACTACTGCTTTCTAGAAATAACTCTGAATCAACAGAAAGGAGGGATTTTTTTTATTTTTTATTTTATTTATTTTTTATTTTTATTTTTATTTTTATCAAGAAAAATATTTTGACATCATAGTACACTTAAGGCTAATAGAATGGGAACATAAGAAGCTCAATAAAAATGGTCAGTAATTTTTTGAAATCTATCAATAACATCCCTAACTTTATACTCCCAAGACACCTAACTGAATTCTCAATCCTGGAAACCTGCTCCTTCAAGAGACCATTGCAAGGATCACTCTTAACTTCAACATGTTCTCACTTGTGTTCTAGTCTGAGTTCCATGTTTGTTTTCACTTCCATAATTTTTTTTCCCGTGTATTATTACACTGATCATGTCAAGGCTACAAAGGAGGCTTGCCGAAAGGTTGCTCCAACCAAGATTTGGTCTATAAAAATATACATGCTTAGCGATGATTATTCTAAGAAATATTTAAAGTTCTTTGCAAGATGGAAAATAAATCTCTTGTACTAAATTGTTTTCCTTTTGAATTTTCCAAAAAAATTTGGGATGGTGGGGATGACCTACTAATGATGGTAGGGATATCTTCCATTCTGGTAGGATGGGTGACCTTTAATATCAGGCCTTGATCAAGTTGATCCCCAGGAATTTGGTAAAGGATGCCATTGGCAGTAGGAGGCTTATCATTATGTTGAATGTATCTTACGGGATTCTAGCAAAGACCCTTGTCTTTTGAGGGCTCGTAAGGTAGCTACATGTATTGTCTAGTTTGAGAAGATCAACTTCATTTAGGACATATTCAATTTGGTTACTATCATAAAAGTGTGGGAATCTATGGAGTTGGCTAGAGAAACTGGCAAGGAAATGTTGTTCCTGAAGATTTATTATGATAAGCCCTACAACAAGGTATATTGGAAAAAACGCTTAAAACCAACAATCGAGAAGGTTTCCAAAATTATGTTCCAATATAAGTTGTTCTTGGCTGTGCCAAAGTAGGCAGCATGAGTGATCAAGCAGTGATCCCTTTCCCATTCTTTCCACAACTACTCCTTTCCCATTCAACCTTTTTTTTCTAGAGCTAACCTTTTCCAGATTCCATATCCATTCCACCAGAAGAGCTAACCATCATTTCCAGAGCTAACCTGAAGGCATAAGAAATTTTCTGTATCAAACCAGAATCAGAAGCAATTCAGGAGCTCAGCTAGATTAGAATGGGATGGGTAAGAACAAATCAACTCAGATAAGGCACTAATCCCACCAATTGATGGGCAGGCAACACCCAGCCTATTGATGCAATAGTCGCAGTTGGAGTAACTAACACGCACTATATTGAATATGGTGTGCATTTCACCAATATATATGATATTCCCATCATCTGTATGCATTTTCAACGACGATATCCCCATGCGCAACGGGTGTTCAATTTAGCGGGGCCACCCAATAAGCATCAAGGAAGGATCTACCTGTCTGTCTCAGTGCCATAACACGCTCACTTGCCCCTTGCCTACTGCCTACCTACTGCCTACCATAGTCCTGATTACGCTCGTTAGTAATGAACCTGGTTGGCTGGCTTTCCCCTGGCCGGCTATATTTTAAGATAATCTGAATATGCTACTGAATTTGAATCAACCATATGCAGTATTGGCGACACATAAGTTCTCTAACCATGTTTCAACTCGTAATACCAATAGATAATGAAGAAAGCACCTCGAACTCGAATAAATGTATCCTCGAGCATAATAGATCAACCCCTTATACCTTTATCTTCTCAGATACAAAAGTTATATTTAGTTTGTATTTATCCTCCATATGCTAACATGTTTTATGTTTGTCAAGAAGTTTGTTTAAATGGTCAAATCTCTTTTCAGTAATGCATCAAACATTGTTTTTGTGACTAGGAGACCATTGAACAAAATTGTATTACACAAGCTAACCAGGCAAGGTTGTGACTTAGCTCTATATTTACACATCATTGCAGCTGGATGCCAACAAAGCTTACGATAGGGTTCATGGCATTCACATTTGAGATAACATTGAAGCGATCAGTAGTCAGTTTTAAAATGAGTCCCTTCTCTATTACAACTTGATCTCTAGTCAGTCAACAATGCCTTTAAGTGTTTGGATATCATTTGCAAATCATCTAGAATCATGGTGAGCGAGGCAAATTTAGAATTCTAGTTTATTGTTCCTGCTGCTTTTCCCTACTTGCTCAACCACTCTTAGAAAATAGTTTTCATATTGTGTAATACCTAGGGATCCCCTTGGTAGTTAATGTTAGATTTGGGAATAGAGTAAGTCAGGAAATCATCAAGGAAGGGTGAGGTTATTAGGATTATTATTATTATAATAGAATAAAATATTTTTAATTACTTTATCAAGAGTCAGATTCTTACAACAAAATTTTGTACAAGAATTTTATGCATTGCCTCTGCCATTTATTACCTCAAGGTTGTCTTTAATTGCTATATTTATATTTTCTATACTCATGCTTTGAATTTCTAAACATTCTCAATATTTTTACTTGTTTAGAGAGCAAATTCAACCAGCGATGTAATTGTAAACTACTAAATCTTCATAGTTTATTGAGTTTTACCTCATGTTTATTTCCATATGAATTAATATTTTTGGATTGTTAAAAGTCACTGATGTACAATGATTAACAATTTTTATTTTGATCTAGAGTGAAACTCATGTGCTTATCGTGATAGTAACACCGACCACCTCTGCACCTATTTCTACAACACTAGCAACACCAACCACCCTTGCACTAGTTACAAGAATAGAGAAGCCTTGGTGTGTTGCTAAACCAAATGTAGATCCAAAAGTGCTCCAAGATAATATAGATTATGCATGTGGACAGGGAGCAAACTACAATTCCATTCAATAAGGTGGTCCATGCTTTACTCCAAATACTGTTGTGGCACATGATACACAAGCAATGAATTCTTATTACCGGCTAATTGGTCACCACAACTATCATTGGCATTTTGCTCAAACAAGGGTTCTTACATAAGAGGATCCAAGTATCTATTCATCTTTGCTCTATACTTGTCACTTTAAATAATAGACTTGAATCTTTGTTACTCAAGCCTGCACCTTAATGAGTGTCAAAGAGCTAAGCATCTCCCTTTAAAATGAACAAATGAGTTGTTACAATTAGAAGGTTCCTTCTTTGAGTTCCTCTCAAGACACTCATTATCCAAATACCCAAGGATGAAATTTCTAAGAAATATATAGATACTCTCCACGTTTGCATGACCACTTACTATCACTTTCTTATCACAACCTAGTTTGTTTCTTACTTTGGGGCCTAGTAATAAACCTTGTGGATATCATGGATTTGTTTGTGATTATATGGTTTATTGTCTATTATCAGGCCTTCTAGGATTTTATGTTTACTGACTACATTTTTATTCCATCCTTACATATCAATTTTTCCATCACCCATCCCCCAAGATTATCAAAAGGTCATCCTGATCTGTCAAATCCAATATAAGAGTATATTTTAACCCCCTTACTTCATATTTTTTCTTGCAACAAATCATATTTTAGGTCTCCCTCTTTTTTACTTCTAAAACTAGATGCAAGTCCAATTTTGCTAATCTTTCAAGAACATACCTTGGTGAAGTTAAAACCCTTTCAGGACCTCATTATCTTAGCCACTCTTAGAACATTGCCTTTTTATCCTAGTAAACTTTATCATTTGGTAAGGGCACTTCCTAATCAAGTTTTGATTAAGCTAACAAACAAAAAACATTTCACTTACATTGAGATCTTTCATTTTAACTTGGTAAGGGAACTTCTTAGCTGATGTTCGATTCTCTGACAATTACGTAGGAAATGTTCAAATTTTTAAGCTAAGAAACAAAAAACACTTCAATTATATTGGGATTTTTCATTTTAAGCGTGTCTTCATTGTATTTGTAAAGAATTATATGTCATTTGCATTAGCAAGAACTACAATATATTGAACTTAGTAGCATTTTCTTGTGTTGCAGGTTATGGATGATCAAATTAATATCCAGGAAAAGAAGGAGAAAATAGTAGAGAGGCTTGATATAATTGAAAAAGAGGGATCCCTCCCTTTTGAGGAGAACAAATATGCCCTACCTTCTAGACAACCTACTATGGATTTAGCAGAAAAAGGAATATAGGAGAGAAGGATAGATGTCTACCCTCGCCAGCAATGGGAAGTATCTCCTCAAAATTGTTCAAAACTAATAATCCATAAAGTATATCCAACAAAGGAGACCAAAGACACCAGATAAAGCTCTTAGACCAGACTGGGTCCACGACAAGTTAGAGCCATGCTAATCATGTCCTAATATAAAGTCTCTAGAGATCCATACAAAATGTTTAGCCTTCAAAATTCCATCTTTGATTTGAACCTAAATAGTCTTATTATCTCCAATTATTTCCCTAATCACAATAACCAATAGATACTCCTCATCGATTATTTCTCTCATTCTTTCTATTAGTAAAATTCACAAAATGTATCCTTGCATTTGAATCTTGGGAAAAGAACATATGATTGTTATCATTTAAATTATCCATATCTCTTGGAGCCCAAAACTCCATTTTCTTTGGATAAGCTTTATCTATAACCTAAAAAACAACCCTTTTATAAGTTGAAGGACGATTATGTCCTCTCGAGTCTTGAAAAAGTATGATGGAATGAAACTGGGTGAGGAAAAGATCTAGGTTTACCATGTCAGAACCTAGGTTCATTAAGATGTCAACCTTGGTTTGAATATATCCACCATACAAACTAGGACCAACCATACTTATCATTTCCATCTCTCTTTCATCATCAAGACTAACATATTGAGGACCTGTAATCCATGGAGTCCCATGGTAGTCATTGCAATGCAATTTATTAGAATACTTTCCATGTCCACAAGTTTTTATATTTAATCTCTGCATCCAATGTGACCATTTCTTATTATGAGATTTACCACATCCAAAAATGGCATCATTCACATCATTTTAAAGAAGTATACAAAGGTCAACATGATTTTTTTCACATTTACAACTTCCCTCACATTTCTTGGTTCTTGAAGCTCAAGCACTTTCATAACACAAATAGGGAAAGTCAAGCAGCGAAAATAGTGCACACTCTTTTCATCTGTTGATATTAGAATGAAGTTTTATTAGAGGCTATGTTTATTTGTTTGTTTTGGTTAGAAAATGGTTTGCCCTTGGTTTTATGCGACTTTCAATTTATCATATGTAGCATGTTGAGAAATGGTAAAGAATAACGTGTGACATTTATCTTCCATAAATTGACGCTAAATGAAAGGATAAAAACTTTAACCAAGCTACAGTTTGCTTTGGTAAAGGCAAAAGAACATCTTGAAAAGCTGCCTAAGAATACACCATATATAGATTTTGAACATAAGTAATATATGAATTTTTCTTTTGTAGATCTATTCTTTTTTCTACCCAAGATATCATAGAAAGAAAAATATTGATATAGTAGAAATTGTTTGAGGACCTTGATGAGCCCCAAATTTGGTAACATTTTGGGCTCATTTGGCCTCACTACCCTTGCTCAACCCTTCATTTTTTCATGACTTATGCATCATTTTTTTAGTATATTTATGTTATTTGTACGAATGAAGGGCAGTCACTATTCCTAGGTGGCTAATACATGTTTATTTCAGGTTTTTTGACATTAAATGGAGCAAAACCACGCAGATGAAGGCTAGGAGACAGCCAAGGTGGCATTGAGGTTTTGTAGGAAGGTTGTCCATGGCATTGAATGGCCTTCCTCGTGATCTCCACCCACAACTCCGAGCTCCAACAGCTATCATCACCGAGCTAGAAGGCAGCCAACGGATTCTAAGGGAACAACAATTTACTTTTAGTTGGTCAGCCAAGCCCCACTAATTTAGGAGGCCAGCTTGGCCCTCATAATGTATAAATATTGAGGCTGTAGCCTTCGAGAAAAGACTTTTGAACCTTTGTTGCAGATTCTGAATTATGAGCTATAGCCCTGTTTTGCTTTTTGTAAGCCATTTTTGGCATGTTATCAGACTTTTGACTATTATCTGTTAATCAATAAGCAGGCAGATTTGAGGCAGCTCTGAGTTCTTAAAGGAGCTTAAGCTCTCAGGGTTGGGCCCAACCTGAGAGCCTAAGGCTTCCTTCCTTTGTATTGTTACCTTTCTTTCTTTCAGCATTATATTTCTTTTCCTTTACATGCACTTGGAAACACAGTTTGCTGATTCGAATTTCTTGGTGTGGTTACATAGGTTAGTGTTATGAACAAAGTTGCTTCAGTAGTTTAGATTAGAGTAGGGAGATTGAAGTTAATCCGAGTTCCAAAAAGGGTTGAATGCACACTCACTTTCACCTCTGTTTGGGGACTGGGAGTGCAGACCGTGCCAACGACCAAAAACACAGTTTTACATGTTCATGCAAGCTTTAACGTAATATTTCCGTTCGTAGAAGTGTCCATGCATTTAGATATTGAGCAATAACTCTTTGTTTCAGCACCATGCATGATTTTCCCTTAAAAACGACATTGCTATTCTTTGGTTTCTAATAAAACAGTTAGAGTAGGTTGATGACATTTTGGTTATACGCAAGACAGGGGTGATTTGTTTCATTTACACTGCGCAACACCACTCCATCGTTTCCTTATCCTTCTAAGCCGTGCCTAGGCCATCTACTTATCTCCCAGTCAGATCATTTGCCTCCCAACTCTTCTATCATCCACGTTGTTTTATCTTTTCGGCCTTCCATTGCCTCTACCCTCCTCTAGACCAACCAGCTTTACACACCCTCTCTCCATCTCATCTCTCTGTCCAAAAGCCATCACAAGCTCCCCTCCGACCTCCCTATCCACCCATACAACTCATTCACTCATCCATCACCCAAAACTCCGATTGCAGAACATCTTGTAGAAATTACGGGACTTCCTGTAGAAATCCTGAACTTCCTGTAGAACCCCCTGCAGACATCCTGTAGAAGCTTGCAAACACGGTTTCCAGGCATCTAAACTTTGTGAACTTCTATGGAATGATGTTAGGGATCCCTTGGACCCTCTCAGAGTCCTCCTGACCTTTTCCAAGCCTTCCTCCCCTTGATCTACCCCTGCACAGTCAAGACCCAGTAAGAAGCACAGTCATAATAACTCCAACAACTTGAGCAAAAATACAAAAACATGTTCTCTTCAGATGAAAGTAGTTTAGACACATGCATCTCATCTCAATAGAAGTAATGGAATCACTTTTAGAAGTTGCATTCCCACCATTGCATCATAAGGATTAAGCTGGTAGAATTAGGGTTTACTAGGGTTTCCATGTTTTGTTGGCTTTCAGTTCATTCTTGCAAAGTAGGTTAATTTCCTTTGAGATAGCTTTCGTTCATCACTTAAAAAGCTTCTTCTGAGAACATATAGAAGTTGGCTTGAGCCCTAGCAGACTTGTGCCAGCTGACCAAGTGACAGCTGCGACAAGAGCTAGTACTTGTGCATACAGCACCGTCGCTTCCAAGTTTGTTACGAACTACCGGGTTGATAAAATTAGAGAAGGAAGCTCCGGGAGTTGTAGCATTATTGCTACAATGCTGGAGCCCACCAGACCTCATTGAGGTTGATTTTTCTGATGCCGTTCTTGATTGATACCTTCTCATATGTCAGGAAGACTTTAAATATGAATTAATATGTTCTTGAAACAAATCAGATTCAAAATTTAAAGATATAAAAGATAAAAACAAATTTTAATGCCTTCATTTGATTGTAACTTGACTCTGTTGTGGGCAAGTTACAATAAATGTGATTGGAAAAAGGATGGGGAGGCAATGCAGAGCATGTCTTGGATATGATTCATTTGCTGTTATAGATCCTTTAGGCACCTGAGCCATTGACTTTGGAAATGTTTCTTATAAGGATTCCTATGGTTTTTAATGTTGTGATTCTTTCACCTCATGGTTATTTTGGGAAATGTTTTAGGAATTCCAAACAAGACATCGGTGGGTAGGTAAATAATTTTTTTATAATTGCAATTTCCTTTCCATTATATCCTCTCTTTATTGTTTGATTGTATTTTGAATGTTTCTTTTGATTTTGTTTTGTCTTTTAACTAGGAAATTGAAAATACTTGGTATCATGTCAATTTAAACAACCACCAAATCTTGAAGATGAAATTAGTATTACAAGATATTGATTGGACTCCTTATAGCTATTTTGTGTTAAAATATTTTCATGGCTATCAGAAAAGTTTACTTTCATGTTTTTATTTGAACACATGTTGTTTAGATACTTGACCAAGTTCATGCATTATAAAATGAAGTGTTGTTGGGAATAAGATGACAAAGACTAGATATCACACCTCATATTATTTGCTTTCACATCTTATCTATAGCTTGAGTTTTTTGGCATGTAGCCTAGTTGGCATGATTATGCCTAAGCTTTCCCTGAATATTGAATACTAAGTTACTAAGGTGTTATTATATAAGGTGACATTTTATTTTGTTTGTTTATACAAGTCATCTGGCCACATTATAGTGGCCACTATCGCCCAACTGAGGAAAACTTTTTCGAGTTTCTTACTTGTATGGGAAAAAATGGCTTTGACATTGCTAATGTTGAGGTATCTGTCATATAAAATTTTTATCGTCTACTTTAGTTTATATTCTAGTGTTAATTGTATTTCATGTCTTACAGTCTGCATTGTATCTTCTTTTGTTTTCAGAAAATGAACTGAGTATTGATGGTAAGAAGAAAGAATTGAAGAAAGAGGCTGAGAGTAATAATAATGGAGTGACAAATGTGAAAAGAGAGAGAAAAGAGAACTGATCTGGTAATACCCTTAGAGTAAATATCCCAAATAAGACATGCACATAGAGACTGATGTTCAAGCCTTCAAAGTTGGTGAATTCCCCTGCAATGTCTTGGCAACACAATAATAATGTTTTGAAGTGATGAAACATCATTTCATGTGTAAATTGTAGTCCAACCAATATTAAGTTGGAAACTCATGTCGTAATACTTTAACATCTCATCGAATATAATTTATGTGTTTGAAATTATTTATATTTGCACTTGATAGTATATAGTATTGTAATTAACATATGCAAACTTGCTTTCATATTACACGAACATGCACATCGTATGACATTCTTTTTTTTAATTTTTTCACAAAATCATACAAATTAATTTATGTTGATTAATAATGAACAAAAATAAAATTAATATACGACTAAATTAGTCATTTATAATGATTATTTATGAAAGTAAATGAAATGAATATAAACTACTAGATTAGTTGTTTATATAATGAATATGAAACTACCAAAAAAAGATAAATGACTACTAAAAATGATAAACTTGTGATTGAAAATGACAACTAAATTTTGCATATATACGACTATTAGTAGCTAATTTACAATATCTTATAACACAACCAAAATTTTGGCATATTTCTTTGGTCACTAATTGGTTTCAAACAATGACTAAAATTTGCATATAAATGACTATTAATAGCTAATTTACAATATCTTATAAGACGAACAACATTTTGGTCATATTTCTTTGGTCATTAATTGGTTTTCTCGGGTAATCATATAGTAATATATTTTGTTGTATATTTGGTTATTGATTGTGGCAATTAATGACTAAATCAATAACTAAATTAATGACCAAAATTATAACTAAATATACTACGAGACGATAAAATTGATACAACCAATTAATGACTAAGCTAAAAATGACTAAAATTTGGTCGCATTATATGATACTGTAAATTAGCTACTATTGATCACCGATTGAAAAATGGTCATTTATATGCAAATTTTAGTCGTTTTTTTAGTAATTAATTATCCATTTTGTACTAGTGAACCCTATAAAAGTTTCTTTCTTCCTTTCCTTATAGCCTTTTGGTCATCAATATATATATATATATATATATATGTAATTCCATTATCAAGCTAAGGTGGTCCACTCATAATTTAGTTTTGTTTTATTTTCAAACTTTAGAACTTTAGAACATTAAATCTTTACAACCCTTCAAGGGTTGTGTTTGGATTATCAAACTTCTATTTGTGTGTAGTTGACTTATTGTGCATCCTGGCTTGTTTTAATTTATGCCATGTGAAATGTTTTGATTATAAATCATGTCCCTTTTGGAAGTAAGGAATAGGAAATTGTGGATATTTAATTTATTTGACTTAGGGTTAACTATATTTCTCTCAATTTATTATTTCTCCGATGTTTTTGGATTCAATGTGTTTGGATTTATGTCCTCAGCTAGCACTTGATCAACAAGATGGATGATAATTTTTTTATTTAACTGTTCATTTTCAAGAATATTGTTATGGTAACTAACCTTTCTTTTTTGCTTGCTCCTCCCATTTCCACTCTCTAGCATTTTGATTAGGCTTTGCAACTTGCCAAAGGCCATAAGTCAGGTCGACCCATTGTTCTAGTTCTGCAATTATACATACAATGTAGGTAATGGAAACATGAACATTTGTTATTAATACAATAGTCATTTTATGTTTTTAAGGTTAATTTTCTCATGTGCATTGGAATTCCTTTCGGGATCCTAACTCTAGGATCCGAGGAACCAGGGATATCCCCACATAGCTCATCGAAAGCCAAGGCATCTATGCCATCCCTTCTTCTACAAAGATATCGCCTTGTTTTCTTTTCCATCGAGTTGCTTTGAGTGTTAGTTATTCTTTTATTTTCATACCACTTCCTTAGTATTACTTTTAATGGTTTCTTCTTGTTCCAATATGGTGTTGGTCTCAACTCTGTCCAACATGCAGTTACAAATATACCATCCTCACCCTGATCTCAGAGTTACAATTTTTGTTCTTTTTGACTTTTAAGAATTCATTGAGGTTATTATGGTTTTTCCATCTATCGGTGAAACCCTACTTCCTTCCTATCTACGTTGGTAAAGACCATTATTGTATTCGAACCTTATGAGGCTCGCCCCATGGTTTTTTTCGAGCTTGGAACGCGTTTGATTGTAATTATTTTTTGTAGAGGCTACATAGCTAATTTTAGAACTATTGAGTTTTAATGTATATAAAACAATTTTCTTTTAAAGGAAACCCTCATGGAGAACTATTGCGTATTGTTTCCGTTTTCATTTCAATAACTCTCTCGCTTATGGATGTTTTGATTATGTTATTTCACTGGTGCGTAATACTATTGTTGGCTTTGTTTCAGATATACGTTTCATAATATACATGGTTCTTTTAATATTTCTTGCATCTATGAATTTGTATCACCTTGTATTGTATATTTTTCTGAAGAATAAATTAATATTTTGATACATTGTTTAATTGTTAGTCCCTTATGAGACTTTTGGTATTGAATATTGGTTCCATTAGGTTAACCCTATTTGTCTAGGGTCTTATTTTCCCGTAGCCATTCACTACTAGTTATTCTAGTTATATGGTTACCCTTAGTTATTTATATTTGACCATGTAAATCGCTTATTTTAAAATGTATTTGATTTATTATTCTCTACAACTTATGATGATAATATCATTTATTATAGAGTTTATTGTTATATTATTTTCCTGGGCATGATGATAATATCGTTTATTATAGAGTTTATTGTTACATTATTTTCTTGGGCAATTGATATATGTGGTGACTCTTTATTGTAGTCTATACATATTTTCAACTCCAACATCTCCATTTCACATGTGTTTATATGTAACAGTTATTCGTTGTATGTTTAGACTTAGCGCAGTTCTTAAGGCTACAGGTTAACTTTGTAGTCTTAGTTTTGGTTTGGAGTAATCTAAGTGGGCTTGTGTTTAGGCCTGTCTGTCCTCTCCAAGCCCTTATTTTGAGCTCATAACTGTCTTTGGTTGCTGGTACTTACATGGTTGGGCCTAGAGACTAATCTAACTCACTATAAGAGTTGATTATTCCATCAATCATGTTTCATATTTGATCACAAAATACCTTTACCATAGAACAGAGTCATACACAACAAATACAAAAAGCAACTTACACTTGGAAGGAAAAAAACATAAAACATAAAACATAAGTATACACATAACACTTATCTGTTTAAATCAGTTTAGGTTGCCACACAAATCATAGGGGAAAAATATTTCTCCACCTAATCAATGAGTATAGGTAACCTCTACCAGAACTCCCCCCGAGCTAGTTTCACTTCCAAAGAATTTTCTTGACGATGATCATACCATGATACCAGGACCATTCCAAGATATTCCCTGGTCCCATGAGGTCTAGTCTAGGTTTTCAACTGAGCATGTAGTCTTCAACTTGGAATTCCACTGGCCAACTAGCTCAAGAATTTCTTACTTGGCATCATCCTCTCTGAGGGTATTATGATTAAAAATTTGTTTTCCTCCTTCGACATCCTCCAGTTAGGCTCCAAGTTCTCAAGGTTGCCTTGGATTTTTCCCTCTCACCCTCTTGGATACCTTTCCCCTAACTGAGATGATTTATCTCTAGGGAGAGGAATAACTGTATCTAACTATCTAGTAAGTGAAACTCTCATTTAAGATCTTTTCCCTTTGTAATTTCCATGGTTGGCCATAACCAATATTCATTAAATGTTTTTTTTAAATAAATATTTGTGTTTATCATCTATTCATGCCAGGCCTTTTATATGGCCCATGATATGTGAAGTAACTTTAGCAAAAGTACTTAAAATATTTACAATTCGCTGAGGGGTATTACAAATAAGCAGTGAAAAAAGTCATTCCAAAGAGAAATGAGATTATGAATGTGTTGACGGGTTGAAATGTACCACCAACAACTAGGGGGTTTCCACGATGTGAAGTCCCAAATTAGACCTCACACCATTTGGGATAGGACCCAAATTCGGTATGTGGGATCCACTGCCACCATGAATGTTTCCGCTCGTGATTATCAAATGAGAAGGTGTTAGAGTGGGGACAAGGGAAAAACGCTGAAATAGTGAAATAAAATCAGCCCAAGATTGACATATTGTACAAAGAGGTACAAACAAGTCTTCACAACAATAAGAAGAGGTATGCCATGAGAGGGATCAGTGAGCTAAAACCCAATCATACATACAATAAACAGGAACATGCCAGAAGTTAATTGCAAAACTGTTCATAATAGATCACTAACATGGCAAGAAACAAAGTAAAAACGGATTTTAAATCAAAACATGCATGCCACAACTATGACTCAGTTCATAACATATTGCACATATGAAAGCACACATACAAATATAGTGAAGTATCAGAGAGCCAATACAAAAACCATGCATAAGCATGGGAAGAAGTGCCAAAGATGGAGAACATCTTATTAATGCTATTGCAACTTCAAGTACATATCTTGCAATTGGTCAAAACCTAATAGTGGAATATGGGCTACTCATACCATTGCCAAATGCAAAACTCTAGCCTCACTGCAACTCCACTCTACTAACTGGCAAGAGCATAGTGGCTCTATCTCTCAAGCATAAATTAACTATCTAATATTAGCCTCAACTCAAGAGCTAAAGTCCTCTTGGCACTGAGGCAGGAGGGAACATTTATAGAGATAAGGTGACTGCTCACCTACCGTGACCCTTGACATCCCCTCATGACATTTCAACTTCCCTCATGACTCTTGAGCTTACTTACTTCTAATGATGGTTACATGCCTAAATTAGTCTTAATAGAGTTGTTGTCATTATGGCAGGAAATATTTACATTACGATGAAGGAGAGGGAGGAAGAGGATGTAGAGGATTCTTGGAAACCCTAGAACGCTCGTTGCCCATATGTTGCAATGATGCAGATTCTCGAACTTGAGGCAAGCCTATTTTCTTGCCATTATGCCTCACTTGCATTTATCCATCTTCCGGTGATGTGCCTTTGAGTTTATTGAAATGTTATTGAAACTTTGAAGGGACCATCTTGCTTGCTGAAGGAAACCCTAGTTATTGAAGCTCTATGAGAAACCCTAATCCCTCTGAATAGACCAACATTTTGTTCTCTTCCTTCTACCTGCAGGAAAATAACATTGGTTAGACACAATTTTAAACAGAGAATGATATTGGAAATACAACCAACTAATCGAAAGAATGACAATAATAAATAATTAATTAAACCCCTCTGTGGTCAATTATGGTGTGACAATATTTTCAATGTATGTTTCCTTTGGAGGGTCCTCTTAGATTCCTCAATCATGTTTTGATTCATAAACCTCCTATTACTCATAGGAAACTTGTTAAATATAGCCACATGGTCCTACAATACCAATAGGCATGTAATATCACCCGTCTTCAGATCTAAGGCTCTTTATGTAAGAGGTTAACTTCTTTGTACTTGAGTAAACTCTTTGGTGTTTTTTTTGTATCGTTTGCTCCCATTCATAGTTTCCCCTCAGGCCCCTACAATGGATTCTCCTGTGGTGCTTGTTGGGACTTTCTCCTAACCTTTCTTAAAATAAGAATGTGCACATGTTCTTATTATAACATCAAATTCGTAGAGTAGGAGCTGATAAGCATCCTTAGGACATTTGTCGACAAAGTTGATTTTGTATATGCCGACAACACAACCTCATGCGATTTATTTGTTCCTTGGCGCTAGGTAAAGCTCATGTTCTCTTCATATGATGCGCTGGTGCATATTGTTCGAAGAGGGGGGGCTACATGTATTCAAGTGGATGCAATGTGATTGGTGGTCCTTTCTAGCCATGTAATTCTTGAATTTTCTGATGCTTCCTGGCTCAGTCATTTGGGTAAAACATGTTGATCGTTCCACTCGATGATGGTTCAATACATCATATGAGTAGAGGTTGTAGGAAACAGGTCATGTATTCACATGGGAGAAATAGATCATAGGTCGTTGTCCCTTATCAAGCATGATCCTGCGACCTAGCGACTTGGAGAAGAATCACAGAGTCATGATATAGATAGGTCACATCTTTAGTTGTTTCTTGAGGTTGTGACTTAGTGACTTGTGTAGGTTTCCTTGTCACAATTGAGTGCAGGTCGCATTTATGATGCCTTTCCCGAGGTGCCATCCAACGACCTAGGCAAAAGTGCCACTCGTCTGAGATCGCACAATCACAACTTGGATAGGTCGCATTCCCTGGAGGCTCACCTGAGGTGCGATTTTGCGACCCAATGACTTGGGAGAGATCTCGTAGTCGCGTTGAGGGTTGGGTCACATCTTTTGGTTAACTGTTGAATCCCTGGTTCAACCTAGCGACCAGTGGAAGGGATTTGATGTTGTTTCTTTGTAATATGATGCGACCAGTGGAAGGGATTTGATGTTGTTTCTTTGTAATATGATTCCAGCACTGCCTTAAGGTAGCATTCTTCACATCTATGCCAAAGTAATGCGGGTGACCATCTTTGTTGCCTTGGAAGCAGTTAACGCAACAATGGGGCCTTCAAGAGCAGGAATGGTCAAACTCTTATTCTCTGCCATGTTTCATTGCTCCAAGGGCTGATAAAGCCCAGTGACCAAAACAATTACTAATGGGGATGGAAGACGCAAACCACTTCGAGGTACCCTATGCATGCACCTCGATTAACGCCCCATGAATGGATTCCACTTATCCCGTGGAATGAGAAAGATAAGATCTTCATCATCCTGGTGGTAATCAAGAGGCATTACAGACCCAATATGACCAGAAAGGAAGACGTGGTTGATTCACAGGTAAGGATGTGATTGGCAGCCTCAGTTTCTCAAACCAGTTGGTCGTTCCTTGCATTGTCCCGATTGATAGTTTCCTTCACACTAGAACTTCAAATCGATATGGATTTGGGCGTTCTCCTACCAATATTATCTGCTCATACCTGAAGCTCCCCAACATTTGATTATCGGGCAAACGAAGATGCGTGCGATTTTCATAATCCAAGCCTGTAAATTCCTGCTATGGGTGTCGGCGTAAGCTACGTTTTCACCCCACATTGACCTCAAAAAAACCTCGCACTTTGTGACACTATTGAGGGCATATATGGAGGTTCCTCTCTGAAACGTGGTAGCATGTCTGGTCCTTCTGACAGGTAGTAGTTTTTATTCTTGTGGCTAGCATCGCGCTAGGAACATCCGATGTTTGAGATTGTCCCCACAATACCACCTTCTTCTCATGTACATTAGCTAGATATCTTCTGAGTTACTGCGTTGTTGACACCACCCCTTGTTATGCGTTGGGAGATAATCCAATTTTCCAGCATACACGACACATGTGACTACGAAGAGCTATGCATGTGGAGTGATCGTTTCATTCCAAATAAATTATCCACTATTTCTTTTGTGCGATTTTATTGCATGAAGTCGAGGCATTATGCTTTAGTAATGATATCGGTTGCCTTAACACATTATCAACGCATATTTTTCCTTCATAATTGCTTGGTGTCGTTGGTGGGTTACAAGACTAGTGCGCTCTAGATGGTAAATACGAAACTCTATTACCGATTCTTCTCCTCATGGAGTGGTCTCATTTTATGCCCATTGTTAGCTCATAACCGGAAATCTTTTTATAACGTGCATCAATTAAATCCACTTCTTTTAATTGCGCTCATGTGAGAAACTAGAATTTAAACATCCTATTTGACACCCATTTCAGATGGTACATGAATCTCACTCTCATTTTATGCCCATTGTTAGCTCATAACCGGAAAGCTTTTTATAACGTGCATCAATTAAATCCACTTCTTTTAATTGCGCTCATGTGAGAAACTAGAATGGATTTCCATCACTGTTTCCTTTAAACATCTATTTGACACCCATTTCAGATGGTACATGAATCTCACTCTCTTATGGCAACCTTTAGTCACACCTTCCACGCCCTTTATTATTTATGCCCCCATGCGTCGCTTTGGAGTGGGTGTTGGCTTTTCATGGCTTTTAATCCTTCTGAGCAAAGGTACATCCCATACGACTTCTGGGTGGATTATGATGGTTCCAAATCAAAAGCATAACCCATTTATTAATTTCAAATATCCATCATGCCATGTATTAAAGAATTGACATGCGTTAAAGAGTGTTTTGTCTCATATTCGCCCTTTGTTTTCCTTAAACTCCCTCAAAGAGTATATGAGGTTCGTATGGAAAGTTAAAACCTCCCGCATCAGAGCATCTTAGCAGTGCCATGTCAAGGGACTACTTGATGCAACTGTAGCATAGTTCATTGTATCTCCATGGCATCTTCAACTGATTTGGTGAAAAGAAGACCGAATGAAAATAAGTTAGTCTATAATAGTATTCCTCATTACATGTAGACTAACTTTGTCTTGATGTAAAATCAAGGAATTACATCAACATTCAACAAAAATTAAGGAATTACATGTATTCCTCATTTTTTTTTTCTTTTTAATTACTTTGTCTTGATGTAAAATTGAGATAAAATTTGAAGCATTTATTTATGGCCGATTTTAAAAGAACTTTTTGTTATTACTATTTTCTGATTTGTTAATATAAATATTGTTTTGATATTTTTAAATGTAACATTACATGAAAACATCTTGTACTGAGTTGTAGAGTTTCTCTTGGAGAATTTATATATATATATATATATATATATATATATATATATATATATATAATTTGAAAATATGATTTATATAGTTTGAAAAGGAAAATATATTTATATATTGGTGTTTAAAAAAACAAATAAAAGAAGAGGACAATATGGAGAATGGGTGCAAATTAATGATGGTTTGCCATGATGAGTTAGTGAAAATACAAATATTAAAAAAATGTATATTAACTTCAAGGGATGAATATAGGTATTTATGCAATGAATTTGAAGATGGTGTAGAAAGAGGAAATTTAGGAAAATGACTTAGCTATTCAAATATATAGTTTTTATTTATAGAGATTGTGCTTAACTATATTCCTAGAATTGGTATGTTATTTTTCATCCAAAATATAATGTATATGTTTGCATTAGTGCAATATTTGAGTACTTAATAATGAAATCGTGTTACCAAAAATTGTAGGGTTGTAGAGAACACAATGTTCTTATGCAAACCTATTTTTTCAAGATATGTATAAATGGAGAAAAAAATGAATATTGTTTGATAATGTTAAGACCCTTTTAAGTTGGAATAAAGGAAGGCCTAGAGATATAATATCTGAAATTACGAGGCCTCCAGTTAGTGAAAACTAAAAGGGTCATAACATTATCAAACAATCTTAATTTTTTCCTCCATATTGTAGGTCTCATGTACTCTAGTGCATCATAAAATAAATCATTAAATGGTTAAGGTGGAACAAAAGGTATAGTGGAAACAAGGGAGGAATTTATTTTAAGATTTTAATATATGTCAGGAGAAAATTGTACTAAAAATAGTAAACACTATTACTATTTCAAGAAAACAAACAATTATAATCTACATTAAAAAATACTTCTATATGTATCTATAGTTTCATACACAAAGCATATTCCTGAAATATAGAAAAATAATGTCAAATATATATATATATATATATATATATATATATATATATATATATATATATATATATATATTCCAAAAAAATGATGGTTTGATGTATTTGCAGCCCAAACCACCATGTTTATGCTTTTGAACATGTATTCAAAGCAACCAACTCATCATGGATGTAAGATCCTTATCAAAAAATAATAATAATAATAATAATAAAATATTGTACACATTGTTAGTGCTAAAAGAATGCACATGGTTCTAGCAATAGGAACACATGTTTTCTTATTGCTAGGAACATGCATGTGCTCTTGCCACTAGGAATATGTATGTTCTCTTGCCAATAGAAACATGTATGCATTTTTGAGGTGGGGTTTGGGGAGAGGGGAAAGGGGAGAGAGGAAGGTATAGATAGGTTGAGGGGAGAGAGAGAGAGAGAGAAAGAGGTGGGGAAGAATGAGGGGGTGAGTGATGGACAAAGAGGGGGGGCATAGAGAGTTGTGAGAGAGATAGGGAGGTTAAAGAGACATAGTTTTATGGGGCTTTTTTGGAAGGATGGGTTGAGAAAGGCCCGAGAGAGAGAGAGAGAGAGAGAGAGAGAGAGAGAGATGGTTGAGGTTTGGGGAGGGGAAGAGAATGAGAGTGGGGGAGGGAGCGAGGGAGTAAGAGAGAGATAAGGATAGAGGGAGGGAGTTAGAGATAGATATGGAGGTTAGAGAGAGAGAGAGTGTGTGTGCGTGTGTTGGAGGGGGGTTGTTGCGAAGGAGGGACTAAGGGAGGAAAGGAGGGAGCATGAAGTAAAGAAAGGTGGTGAGAGGGAGGGATGGATGAGAAAATATATAGAGGGGGGTGAGGAAGAGAGAGAAATAGAGAGAGGGGGGAGGAGGGAGATAATGTGAGAGGGGGGATGAGGGGGGGGAGAGAGAATGTGAGAGGGGGGATGAGGGGGGGAAGAGAGGGAGGGAGATAGAGACAGATATAAAGGGAGAAGATAGATTGAGAGAGAAGGGGAATAAGATTATATATATATATATATATATATATCTATATATATATATATATATATATATATATATATATATATATAGATACATATATATGTATGTAGATATATATATATATATACGTATATGTATATATATATATATATATATATATATATATATATATATATATATATATATATATATTATATATATATATATATACGTATATATATATATATATATGTGTGTGTGTGTGTGTGTGTGTGTGTGTGTGTGTGTGTGTGAGAGAGAGATGGAGGGATAAATAAATATAGGAAGGGGGAGAGAGGGCATTTGGTATTTAGCGAGATAAGTAGAGAAGGATGGAGATAGATATGGGGGGGAGTGGTAGATATATAAGGAAGTGTTGTGCTATTCAACAACCCCCCATTTATTGGTTTAATAGCTAATATTATATCAATAAATGGGGACCCTTGATAAAAAACCCTCCAAGAAAAATTTAGCACTTAGGCGCTTTCTTTTAATTTAAAAAAATAAGAAGCAAGATATCAAGTCAAAATCCTTTAAAACTAGCAATTCTCGCCTTTTTGCATACCACTGGACCAAGTGTGTTAAAATTCTAATTAATGAACAAAATCCATGAATTGCAATTAAAAGGATCATCGCACTTAACTTAGATGTCATTGGAATTTTCATTCAAAGCTAAGACTTAAGTCATTTCCTATAAAATAAAGCCCTTATCGCAATCACACATCGACGTTCACAAAGGACGCAACACACAAAGCATGTTGTAACATGCGAGATGTGATATTGTGATAGAACAAGTCAACCTTATTGCATTGAGTCAAATTACTTAAAAGCCTAATCTTATGAACTGCGAAAGCTTGCGAAGTGCGATAAAACCCAAACCCGATAGAAGAAAAGGTTATAAATTGTAAGCAAGTCTGCCACGTAGTGAAAAGTGCTTTATGAAGTAATTATTCCTTTAGACAAACTACGCTCTAAACGATAAAGGATATGCTGCTTATCTCACATCCCACAGAATTTTAAAAGAAATTTGAGAAAATGCACAATCAAATATGCGATAATGTGATTTGCGATATTGCATTGCAATTGCAAAATCGACTTTCTCGCAGCTTAAACCCACCATCTTAAAATCTTTCCTTCCCATTTGCGATGCGGTACTTTAATGAGTAATAAAGGTAGTGATAAGGAATCATTAGTGGCTATTTAATAAGTTTAATGGCATTTATGTTAAAAAGCGGCTCAACATGATACGATATCTTTTCATTTGCGTTTTGATTAAAAGCTCCTTTCTTGTCACCTTTTTCACATTAACTGTATCATTCATTCTCACTATCATTCTCACTTGTGTTTATCTGATAGCTTCCATTTTGCTCCATTTCAGGAAAACTGCAGAAAACATCGTTACAAACAATGGGGAAGAAGGGAAAGGCGGTTGCATCCTTGAAATAAAAAATGGTGCCTCTTTTCTCTGATACCACATGCAGCAAGGATAGAGGAACTTCAACATGGGAGGCCATGTATAACTTGTTAGAAGAAGAGCACCCCAAGCCACTGGTAACAAAGGCCACAATAGATGCTCAGGAGTTGTGTGACGCCTCCTATTTCGAAACAACATGTTCGTTCCTACACTACATAGATGCGAGACCAAAGATAATCCCATACACATATATGGTTAAATGGATAATTGACGAGGTAGACATCATAGAGAGAATCTCCAAGAATCACAGAAAAGAGGTCATGGGGTCTTTCTTAGAAGACAGCCTACGAAAAATGTGCCAGTTACCAAAGCCGGAAAATCTCTACAACAAATAGTTCCTTCAGCAATTCGCTAAAGAAAATGAGGACCCGTTAGACGTCACACAAACTTGCAAATCAATTGAGGGCAAGCTCAAACGAGATAAAACTAGTATGTACTCATCGACATCCATCTCTCCCCCTCATAGTTTCGCAGCAGTAATGATATGTAGCTTGTTCGGTAGACCCGATAGCACCAAGTTTTCTATGGAATGGCTCCCGTTAATAGATGAAGCGGTAAATGTAACAATAATGAACTGGGCTCAAATTTTATAGTACAATTTGGCTAAGTCCATTATAGAATATACAAGGAAAATAAGTTCTTCTCTAAGGATTCCCCCCCCCCCCCCACCTTTTTCATGAGTGCTTTTGTTATGGATGCAATCTGTTTTTCTTCTCAATTTCCAATATGGCATGGAAGTGGATTGTATAGGACCCGCTTCCCATCCATATGTACCATAAAATTTTGTGTGAGTCTCAATTCCACCCCCATTTTTATAAAATTTGTCAAGGGGTTATGCTACACATTCATAGAGTAGTTAATGATAGAACCGCCCCTAGGTTTTCTAAAGAGGTCGAAGTAGATATCTTGCCAGTAGCCAGATGGTTTAGGGAAGAGACATTCACCTATATCAAAGTTTTTTGGAGCATTTCTTCACTGCATGTTCTCCCATATTATGTCCCCAACAAACTAATGGCTAGAGAAATAGCCTACCAAATAGAAGGTGAAGGCAGATTAAGCAGAGGACTGAAAGAGCAGAAGAAGGTCATTTGGCCTGCATTCCCATTACAATGTGGTGCAATTGCAC
Source organism: Pinus tabuliformis (assembly GCA_031772625.1). Lineage (NCBI taxonomy): Eukaryota > Viridiplantae > Streptophyta > Pinopsida > Pinales > Pinaceae > Pinus > Pinus tabuliformis. The sequence continues at coordinate 679,892,158 of CM062809.1, read as the reverse complement.
TACACGATTATGGACATGCATTAAAAGAAGTAGTGATTACTAAGTCTCTGAAATTAGCTACAGTCCCAGGAAGGAAATACGACCTAAATGGCAATGCTAAGGAATTTACTACTATAGTAAAAGTAAAGTAGTTCACCCACGAAGAGGATGCCTTTAATGACTTCTTTCTACAGGTAGAAACATTTTCACAATTTTTTCATACGACATCACTACTTTTGACCTCGGAAGATGTTAAAGCTTTCCATGTGTATAGGAAAAAGAGATTATTAAAGGTCCCATTGGACCTACTATAGATTGAACCAATAAGGGAGCCAACTCCCAGTGTAATCTTGGAGGGTAGATCCAAAGAAAAATATGAAGAAGAAACCCAAGGGAGATCTACGCATGAGTCAGAGCACTCAGAGAAGCAGTCTCAAAATGGGGGAGGAAACACAAATAAAGAGTCTGAAAAGGACACAACTGGAACTACGGAGGAGATGACTGAGCAAACCTCAACAAAGAAACAAGTAGATGTTGCATCTACATCAAATCAATTAGGTAAAACTCCAATTATTGACTTGGAACAGGAATGGGAATAGTTCAACAAAAAGATCCACACAGATACAAACCCTGAGAAAACATCTGAAATGAAAAATCCTAAGAAAACCCAGCATAAGTCAAATTCAGAAATGATAGGGGAAGGAGCTATAGGCATTCAAGACGTTGAGATCATTCCTGCTACTCATACTTCAGAATTTGTTTTAAGAATTCAGGAAATACCTCCACTATATGTATTCTAGTCCTACCCACAAAGTTGTAGTCAAGAGACAAAGGAAGAAAATAAAACTAGGTGTTGTAGTTGTTACGACTCTGGAAAATGAACCAATGGACAACGTATGGAAGGACTCACCTATCGACCCATCTAAGAATCTCATAAAGTTGTCGCAATTTGCAGGAGCCTATGCCACAACAAATATTGACAAGGCAACAGAGGTCCAAATGCTTCTCAAGGAAAAGGAATAGAGAATTATGTTGTTAGAACAACAATTAGCTTAAGAAAAATCTAATCGGCAAGCAGAATTACAAGTAGCCCAACTCCAAAAGGAATTCGAACAAATGAGAATACAACATCAAGCCAGCTTAGCAAAAAGAGATTCACAGATACAAGCCATGATAGATAAATTTAAGGATAATCCACAAATTGATGAATTCATCAAGGAAGCACTCAGCCTTAATTCCATACTAATGTAACAAAAGGAAGTATTTTGCCAGAAAATCTCATAGATAAATCCTTATTGTGAGAGCAATGATAAGTTAACAAACCAAGATATTGATATGAGGTTTGAGTATGAAAAAATCCATAAAAGGATTTCTAAATTTATCACCTATCAATAATCAAAGGATGGGAGAAAGGCTGACCTACCAAAGCTAGAGGAGTCTCATAAAGATATTCTGTTCATGGATTGGAATTCTTAGTTGAAATAAGCAGAAAGGGCAACAATGATAGCAATGACAGCAAGAAACATCATAATAGAAGCCATCAACGAAAATCTTCATGGCGCCAATCTTGTCAAGGAATGTGTACCAAGATTTCTTCTGAATGTCAAACAATTAGAGAAGCAATGGAGACAGGAACCACTAGAAAAGGAGGGGGCAATCAAATAGATAAACATGCTACACTAGGAAGCATACTGGCAGTTTTTAGTGAAACCACACAGCCAGTGGATGATTTTGAGGTGTTTAACAAACTCTACACAAAATATGGTGCCAGTACTAACACATGCCATATTTCCTGGCCAGTTAAAATCTGCAATCAGCCAACCGCTTTAGCTCAAGCCCATCACTGATATTTGTGACCTTAGAGATCAAGTTCAAAAGAGTTAGTCATTAATTTATTTTTAGTTTTTAGTTTTATTTTTGCATATTCTAAGGAAGGTTGTTTGAAACCTCCTCAAATATTTTTGTAATAATCTATTTTAGGACATAAAGTTTAGTATTTAAACCCCTCTCATGCATTTAGAGAGGGGTCCATAAATTTGATCAAAAAACACTTTTCAAAACATTGCACTTCTGTACTTTTGAGGAGGTTTTGATGAAATGAATGGAACATGATCTATATATATATATATATATATATATATATATATATATATATATATATATATATATATATATATATATATATATATATATATATATAAAATATCTAGCATGATCTACTGAAATGCACTTTTGTACTCTTAGAATATGTTGGATTGATTGAAATTGGGTCAATATTGTTGAAGCACATGAGCAGGACTTGTCATATATGGTACATTTATCTTATGATCATGTTTTATTTATTTATTAAGCAATACTTCTTCTTTCAATTGTTTTATGTATGAAAGTCTGAATTGTAGTTTATCATTATTGCCCTTCTGTATGATGTTAGCTCTGATTCCATTTTGAATACATGAACAATTTTATATGCGATATTTTTTTCTCAATCGTTTTGTCTAACTATTTATCCAAAACGATTATTGTTAAACAATTTAATTTCTTGTTGCAGTTGAATGATCTTTATTACCAATTGTTGTAAGACATCATTGTAGATTGCATATTGTATTTAATTCTGGGGTATATTTGTAGTTAAATAGTGTTAAATTAGAATATATGCATGTGTTTAGTAGTTAAATTAGATTATACTTAGCTCAATCATTTTCCTGTTACATCATATATCATCCCACCAACACTATCAAATATTTTCTTGGAAACTGGTCCCATTATCCCCAGTCAGAGCCACTATACCAAATGGAAAAGGACCTGCTTTCACGGTCTGGATCAGGTGGTTTTCCCACATGTTGTCACAATGATTTTCTAGGCTTCAACATTTTGGCGCTAGAAGGAGGGCCAATGATGAATGGTAAGAAAATTTAAATCAGTAGGCCATTCTATGAGTAAAATTCCCTCACCATCACCTCCAACTTCTCGGTCGCATTCTAAATCCCCAAATCCTAGGTGAGAAGTTGTAAAGAAATCCTTAGAATCCACTAGTGTGATCCCAAAGAAATCGTATCAATCTTCTTCTATATTAACTCCTGAAGTTCAGTCTTTGATCCATAAAATGCAGGGGATTTCTTTATCTCAAGAAGAATCTGAGTTATCCCAAGCTAGTGTTTCTTCTCAATTTCCTCCCTCTCAAAGGTTAACTAGATCACAGAGAAAAAAATTTGGGATCCCCCCATTTGAATTCCCTCTACCAAACCAAAGGAAAACTAAGAAAACACACTTTGAAGCTCATAGTGAGGTTCTCTCATCATCACCTGAAACACCCTCATTCATGCCATCCATTTCATCACAAAATCAATCATCCACCTCACCACTCCAAATTGTGATTTACACTGGTACTTGAGCACAAGCCTCCTTTACCAAATCACCTTCAACTATTGGAACATCTTCCTCTACACGGATACCCATGATGGCTCAAAGACCATGGAAAAATCTAGGAGTTGTTCGAATGGTAGGACCATTACATCCATTGCCCACCCATCTAGAAAAGTGGTTACCAAAATTCAACCCTAATGATGGCCTACCAGCTGAAGATCACATAAACAACTTTATGTTGTCCATAAATCTAAATGAAGTGGTAGAAGAAGATTCAATTATAATATTATTCCCTTATACCTTACAAGGATCAGCAAGATCATGGTATTTGTCATTACCATCTGGTTCCATTAATAGTTGGGATGCCTTTCAAGAGTAGTTCCTAACCAAGTTTAGAGATGATCGATCGACGGCTACTCTTCTCAATGATCTCTCCAACTTGAAAGATGAACCTAGAGAACTGATTAAGGACTTCAATTCACATTTTAATAAGTTATTGAATAAAATCCTAACGACATCCAAGCCTAATGGTGAAGTCCAAAATGAAGAGTACATTTCCGCTCTTCCCTCAAACACAACTATTTTTGTCGATAGGGCTGCCAAACCAACTTTGGCAGAAAACATGAAAGAAGTCATAGTTGTAGAAAAAATGCATTTTAGATTTAGATAAGAAGAATGCATTAGAAGAACAAAAATCCAAGAAGTTAACTTTTAGGGACGAATCCAAGAAAAAAGAACCTAAAGTGTTGAGTATGGAGCATGATTGTTTAGAGGTCTTTGTTTCAGCCGGATGTATACCCCAAGAAGTTTGTACACCCCTCCACGCGGGGGGGGGGGCGCTGATCCCCCCTGGCTGGGGGGTCCGAGGGCCAGCGGTCCCCCGAAGGGGGTTTTGGGGGCAGTGCCCCCAAAGCTAAAAACATATGTAAAATTTCCTTGTAAAAGTATAGTAATTTCTAGTCAATCTAGGTCATTCATTAGGTAGATGATTTGACGGTAGAACTTATGTTTAGTTTAGGGTTTTTTCCCTAGAAGGAAACCCCTCTCTTTGTATGAGGGCATTGTATTTGAGGCTATGTAATAGATGTGTATTCTCTGAGTGAGAAGCAGAGAGGTGAGACTGTGAGAGAAAACATAGGATATTACAACGGATCTGCTATAGGTTATGTCTATTCATTTTGCTGGATAATAGAAAGGAAGGACTGGCTGTTCGGGGTGGATGTAGCCCAAACTGGTTGAATCACATATATTTGTGTTTCTCTTGTTTTATGCGTTTTCTGTGTTTATATTTCTGCAATATTTTATGTGTTCCATTGCTCCATAATATGCAATTTTCTAACATAAAGATCCTTTTGATCTTGAAGGTCTACAAAAGGTCCTTAAAACCATGTCCAATAAAATGGTTGACATCAAAAAACAGGTAGCTGAGACTTCCTCAAGGAAAGCTTACACACCTTACAAAATAAATGCTTCCTCTGATTCTAAGCCTCCAAGCACAATATCAAATGCATAATTAGATGTGGAGGAAGAGGAAATCTCAACAGTTGAAGAACAAACATATGACGAAGAAGTGGTTGAATTACAAGGAATGTGGGATTTCATTCTTCCTAATGAAGAAGCACAAGAAGCATTACTTGTCATGACCAGGAGTAGAAGCACTGTAGATTTGCCACAAACAAATCCGAAATAGAAAACATCAATTCTAGCTCCCAAAGACAAAGTAATAGGTAAGAAATCATCCCCCAAATCCACTCAAACCATTCCTCCTCAATCAAATTCTTCACCTTCAGCTAAAACCATGCTAGTCTCTAATGAAATGGAATACAACATCATTGAAGATATGAAAAATACTAGGGTGAACATTACATTCCATGAGCTTAGCAAGTTAAAACATCAACAGAAGCTATTGCTCAAAGAACTAAAAGCAGTCCACACTTCTCCTCTTCCCGCTATTGTAATCGCACAAGAAGCTCAAGAAATGGGAAGACCTCCTACTGCCTCATTAGAAAAAAATAGTTCAACCGATATTTCTCTAATAGGGGGAAGATCCAAATCCCATACACCTCCATTTATTTTGACTTTTGAAGTTTTCAATAAAAATCTACAAATTTTTATAGTTGATTCTAAAGCTTCATCCAACATTCTACCAAGAATAGTTTGTGCGAAATTGAATGTGGACCCCCAAAAATCTGTTGTTCGCATTGTGCAAGTAGATCGATCTCAAGTTGAAGTTATAGGGGAACTCAATCAAGTCACTATTAGACTCTCATCAAACCCAAAAGTATGTAAAGTAATTGACATCCTTGTCGTCGATATCCCAGAATTCTACGGCTTAATCCTTAGCAGAGACTGGTCTGAAAAACTTCATAGCTATTTTGCAACCAACTGGTCCCATATGTGGGTTCCCTATAATGGCAAGCCAAATCAAATAAGGGTTGACTGTGAAAGACATCAAAAGTATATCGTTACAGAACTAGAGGGAGAGAATGAGCTAGTTGCATACAACAACAATATCATTGGAAATTATTCAATTGAATCATTTTTAGGTAACTTTAATGCAAATAATTCACCCTTCTTGGAAAATTATGTTATATCGCAAGTTGAAAATTAGTCTCAAACATATGCTTCTAAGTATATAAATTTTGTAGGTAAACGTGTAGTCAAGTCTTTATTTTGGAAATTATTTTTTGATGGATCTAAATCCAACGATGGAGCCAGAGCAGGATGTATATTAGTTAGCCCAGAAGGGGAAAAAACTATGTTAGCATGGAGACTTGAATTTGAATGCACAAACAACACTGTCAAATATGAAGCATTAGTTCAAAGGATGTATAAAGCCATCACCCTTGATATTAAACATCTTCAAGTGTTTGGAGATTTAGAAATTGTAATTAAACATGTAAGAAATACTATACACTGTCTCTTTGTACATTTGAAACATTATGAATCAATAGTCCACGACCTCACCTCTCATTTTATAGCATTTAACATTTCCCTTATCCCAAGAATTCAAAATGCAAGTGCCAATCTTTTGGCTAATGTTGCATCCAAGCTCATTCCACCAAGAGATTATAGCGCTGATCGTTTTTCTACTAAATTAATTTTTAGGCCTTGTATTATTAGGGAGTCTTTAATAATGATCCAGATATCATAAATTTTTTAACATTTGAAGGATCTTACGATGACCAGATAATAGATGAAGATCAACATGACAACCAGCTTAAGCAAGAAACAACTATAAATTCCATACCTAAATCTGTGGTTAAGCTGGAAGACTTATATGATCTTAAGGACAGGTTCAAGAAACCCACTAACTCAAAACTTCAAAGTTCAATTTTGAGGTTTGAATTAGTTAATCTGGGAACTAACCTTAAACCTCAAAATATCAATCTAGGACTTGGTCTTACACCAGATAAAAAAGTCGGCCTTTATTCATTTGTTGAAGAAATACATAAATTTCTTTGCTTGGAACTATGAAGATCTTAAGAGATATGATATTTCCATCATTTAACATACCATTCCCATGATATTTGATGAAATTCCGGTACAACAGAAGTTGAGAAAAATTCACCCGAATTTAGAAAATCAGATTAAATCTGAATTGAATAAGCTTCTCAAAGCTAAAATATTTTTTCCTAAGAGGCATTTAAGGTTGGTTTCCAATCTTGTTCCAGTCAGAAAAAGGAATGGTGATATTCGAATATGTATAGACTTTCACAATATCAACAAATCTTGTCAGAAGGACAACTTTCCATTACCTCCTATGGAACAGATACTGCAATCAGTTGCAAGGTCAAAACTAATGTCTTTTCTGGATGGATTTTTAGGTTACAATCAGATTCTCGTACATCCAGATGATTTGCTAAAGACCACATTTCAGACCAAATGGGGAACCTATGCTTACCAAAAGATGCCATTTGGGTTAATCAATGCTGTTGCAACATTTCAGAGAGCCATGGACATAGCTTTCAAAGGTTTGGTGAATAAATCAGTGGTAATTTATTTAGATGATATAATTGTATTCAAAAAATCACAATAATCATTTAAAGGATTTAAAACAAATCTTTGAGCGTTGTGAGAGGTATGGAGTTTCTCTCAATCCTAAGAAATATTTCTTCGCTTTAAGTGAAGGAAAGCTCCTTGGATTTATTGTATCCAAAGAAGGAATTCACATTGATCCTGATAGGATAAGAGAAATTTATGAAATATCTTTACCTCATAATAAAAAATCCATGCAATCTTTCCTATGTCAGATAAATTTTTTCAAAAGATTTGTCCCTAATTTTTCACGAATTGCTTTACCCCTCCAATCTATGATTAAGAAAAATTTTGTTTTTAAATGGGGACATATCGAGCATGAAGCTTTTAATTTAATTAAACAAGAAATCATAAATTCTCCGTCTTTAACAACTCTAAATTTTTCTAATCATTTCATTTTATATACTTTTTCTTCTGGGACATCATATGTAGCTATATTGACACAGGTCAATGATGACAAAGTCAAAGCACCAATTTCTTTCTTTAGCTCCAATTTGGAGGGGGCTGAATTAAATTATTCAGATGTTGAGAAACGAGCTCTCGTTGTTTTCAAATCAATAAATCATTTCATACCCTTTCTCCTCAAAACTCACACTAAGGTAGTAGTCCCATTCTCAACAATGAGAAATCTATTAATGCAAGGAGATGTAGGTGAGAAAAGAGAAAATTGGGTGACAACATTACAAGAATACGACATTGAGATCAGACCAGCTAAAATTGTTAAAGGTCAAGGTTTTTGCAAAATGTTAGCAGGCGCATCCAAATTACCAACACTACAATATTTAGGTGATGATATACAAGTATATGAGGTATGCTTCAATGGGACTGAATACAAATATGTTGATATCATATTTTATTGGAAAAATGGATATGCCCCTACACAACTAAACTACAAAAGAAAAGGAGCTTTGAGGATAACATCTAAGCAATAATCAATAATGTGTTGTTTAAAAAGAATTATGATTTTGTTTTTCTTAGATGCCTTGAAAAATCTAAGGTAGAAAAGGTTTTGTAGGAACTCCATGATGGACCAGCTGGTGGACATTTTGGAGGGGACACAACGACACATAAAATCATGCATGCTTGCTATTATTGGCCAACCTTATTCAAATATGCACATGAATATGTAACAAAATGGAAAATTTGTCAAACAGCTACTGGAAGACAGAGGGAACCTGTATTACAATTGCAACTAGTCAACATTGAACATCCATTTGAACAATGGGGAGTGGACATAATAGGTGAGATTGTTCCTCACTCTTCAAAGCAGCATAAATATATCCTTACAACAACTGATTACTTCACAAAATGGGTGGAAGAAATTCCACTTAAGGTAGCCAATTCTGAAAACATCATTGAATTTATTAGCCGGTTTATTATTGCCAGATTTGGTCTACCATTTTCCCTCATGTTTGACAATGTATCTTATTTCACATGCAATGCTATGACATAATTTTCTCTTAAAAGAGGTTTTAAACTTAAATATTCTACTAACTATTATCCTCAGGGAAATGGTTTGGCCAAATCTACAAACAAAAATCTCATAAGAATCATCAGACAAACCATTGATCAAAGTCAGAAAAAATGGCACAAATCTTTAACATTTGCTCTATGGACAGATTGAATAACACATAAGGCCTCAATAGGCACTTCTCCTTTTAATTTGGTCTATGGGAAAGAGGTTGTCCTCCCTACAAATGTAGCTATTCCCTCTCTAGCCCTAGTTCAATTTATTGAATATTATCCTTGCTCTTCTATGCAATTAAGACAATCGAAAATCCTCAAGCTTGAAGACGAAAGAGATGAAGCCAAAATCACACATGCACATCATCAACAGTTAGTTAAATATTCATTTGATGCAAATTTTATTAGTTGAAGATCCTTTTAGCTCAGAGACCTAGTATTGAAGTGGGATAACGCACATGAGGAAAAAGGTAATCATACCAAATTCCAAAGAATGTGGCTTGGCCCATTTCAGATTGTGGAACAAATAGGCCCATCAACCTTTTTAGTGCAAGATTTATCAGGCAAAATAGATTCTTTGCCTGTTAATGGGTAGATACTGAAGAAATATTTTTCATAGAAGATATCCTCTTCTATCCCTTGTACACTATTGCCTTTACTTTTTAGGAAAATAAAAGTTAAATAGCATTTAATTTTGACCTAAACAATAATAATCTCTTTTATATTTTGATTTTTTGCTTGTATAAGTAGAGATTGTTAAGAAGATAGTTTTCACATTTGAAACATAAGCTAAGTTCTATTACTATGAAATCTACTTGTTCTCCACCAAAATTACTTGTCCTTTGCTAAACCTCAGCTTTATAAAGAAACCTTTGTTCTACCACCAGTCAAGAAAAGTATCTATAACAAAGCAAAGACTTTCTACAAAAAAGCATCCTTAACTCTATAATTGTCATCTAGAAACTCTTAAGGAGTCAATGATTGTCCCCATCCAGTAAGATTTTCTCTTTTTAGAGTGTAATTCTAAAATATGCTTAAACTTAAAGGATAAGAGGTCTCATCAAGAGCCAACTTACCATGATCATAAGGAAGTAACAAACTGACATTACCAATACTGCATATCAAAACAGGGTAATGGTTTGAGATTATGTTAATCAAAATACAAGGGGTCTCATCACGAGCCAACTTGTTCAGTTAAGTTATGACCAGTGAATGGCATTGTCAAATTTGGCCACCAAACCAAGACAAGGACCTTTAAGAATAAAAAATGAAATTTCAAAGAAAAATGAATTGTTTAGAAAAGAAAGAAAAAGGAAGCATATGAATCTGAATTTATCTCTAGAAATTTCACTCTTATCTGGATGGGATATTGAATCATTGCTGGTTAAAAGGTAACCCTATCGAGGCTATGGATGTCTGCTTGCAGCAAAGGCTCTACTTGTGACAACTGAGTACATCCAAAAGCTAATTTGCGAGAGCCCCCTGCTTTAATTTTAAAACCAAGTAATGACTGATGTAGACAAAGAAATTTTCATATTGAAGAGGATAATCAAATGGGTGATAATTAGGTGGATTTTGTTTTCTTATTCAGAGAGATGTTACCTATCTTCTATTTCATGTATTTTTATTTTTTGAACTACCTTTATTTTGGAAGTTTTTAGAAATTTCAAAAAACTATTAGAGATAACTGGTTCTTCCAACGAATCGCCAATTGTTTTGCTATTCAACAACCCCACTATTTATTGGTTTAATAGATAATATTCTATTAATAAATGGGGACCCTTGATAAAAAACCCTCCAAGAAAAATTTAGCACTTAGGCATTTTTTTTAAACTTTGAAAAAAATAAAACAAGATATCAAGTCAAAACCCTCTAAAACTAGCAATTCTCACCTTTTCGCATACTGTTGGACCAAGTGTGTTAAAATTCTAATTAACAAACAAAATTTGTGAATTGAAATTAAAAGGATCACCAAACTTAACTTATATATCATTGGACTTTTCATTCAAAGCTAATACCTAAGGCATTTCCTATAAAATAAATCCCTTATCGCAATCGCATATTGGCGTTCACAAAGGACGCAACCCACAAAGCATGTTGTAAAATGCAAGATATGATATTGTGATAGAACAAGTCAACCTTATTGCATCGCGTCGAATTACTTAAAATCCTAATCTTATGAACTACGCAAGCTTGCGAAGTGCGATAAAACCCGGACCTGATAGAAGAAAATGTTATAAATTATAAGCAAGTTCGCCACATAGTGAAAAGTGCTTTATGAATTAATTACTCCTTCAGACAAACTATGCTCTAAATTCTGCGGGATATGCCACTTATCTCACATCCCGCAGACTTTTAAAAGAAATTTGAGAAAACACACAATCAAATATGCAATAATGTGATTTGCGATATTGCATCACAATCGCAAAATCGACATTCTCGCAGCTTAAACCCGCCACCTTAAAAGTTTTCCTTCCCGTTTGCGATGCAGTACTTTAATGAATAATAAAGGCAATGATAAGGAACCATTAATGGCTATTTAATTAGTTTAATGGCATTTATGTTAAAAAGCGACTCAACGTGATACGATATATTTTCATCTGTGTTTTTATTAAAAGCTCATTTCTTGTTACTTTTTTTAGGTTAACTGTATCATTCATTCTCACTATCATTCCCACTTGTGTTTATTTGATAAATTCCATTTTGTTCCATTTTGGGAAAACTCCACAGAGAACATTGTTAGAAGCAATGGGGAAGAAGGGAAAGGGGGCTGCATCCGACAAATCAGAAATGGTGCCTCTTTTATCTGATACCACATGCAGCAAGGATGAAGGAATCTCAAAATGGGAGGCCATGTATAACTTGTTAGAAGAAGAGCACCCCAGGCCACTAGTAACAATGGCCATGATAGATGCTTAGGAGTCATCTGACGCCTACTATTTCGAAAAAGCATGTTCATTCCTACACCGCATAGCTGCGAGACCAAAGATAATCCCATACACAGATATGGTCAAATGGATAATTCATGAGGTAGACATCACAAACAGAACCTTCAAGAATCACAGACAAGAGGCCATGGGGTCTTTCTCAGTAGATAGCCTACGACTAATGTACTAGTTACCAGAGCCGCAAAAGCTTTACAATAAATAGTTCCTTGAGCAATTTTCCAAAGAAAATGAGGACCCGTCAAACATCACACAGACTTGGAAATCAAGTGAAGGCAAGCTTAAATGGGATAAAACTGATATGTACACAACGCCATCCATCTCTCCCCCTTATAGTTTCACAACAACAATGATATGTAGGTTGTTTGGTAGACTCGATAACACCAAGTTTTCCATGGAATGGCTCCCGTTAATAGATGAAGCAATAAATGCAACAATAATGAATTGGGCTCAAATTTTATCAGACGATTTGGCTAAGGCCATTATCGAATATAAAAGGAAAAGAATTTCTTCTTTAAGGATTTCCCCCCCTTTTTCATGAGTGCTTTTATTATGGATGCAATTTGTTTTTCTTCTCAATTTCCCAAAATGGGATGGAAATGGACTGTACAAGACCCGCTTCCCATCCATATGTACCATAAAATTTTGTGGGAATCTAAATTCCACCCCCATTTTTATAAAATTGGTCAAGGGGTTATGCTACCCATTCATAGAGTAGTGTGCGTCACAATTGCCCCTAGGTTTTCTAAAGAAGCCGAAGTAGATATCTTGTGAGTAGCGAGATGGTATGGGGAAGAGACATTCACCTACATCAGAGTTTTTGGGATCATTGCTTCACCACATGTTCTCCCATATTATGTCCCCAACAAACTAATGGCCAGATAAATATCCTACCAAACAATAGGGGAATGTGGATTAAGCAGAGGACTGAAAGAGCAGAAGAAGGCCATTTGGCCTACATTCCCATTATAATGTGGTGCATTTTCACTACACGATTATGGACATGAATTAAAATAAGAAGAGATTATTAAGTCTCTGAAATTAGCTATAGTCTCGGGAAGGCAATACGACCCAAATGGCACTGTTAAGGAATTTACTACTATGGTAAAAGTAAAATAGTTCACCCACAAAGAGGATGCCTTTGATGACCTCTTCCTATAGGTAGAAACATTTTCACAAGTTTTTATAATGGAATCACTACTTTCGACCCCAAAAGATGTTAAGGCTTTCCATGTATATAGGAAAAAGAGATCATTAAAGGTCCCATTGGACCTACTGTAGATTGAACCAATAAGGGAGCCAAATCCTAGCATAAACTTGGAGGGCAGCTCCATAGAAAACTCTGAAGAAGAAACCCAAGAGAGATCTACGCATGAGTCAGAGAACTTAGAGCAGTAGTCTCAAAATGGGGGAGGAAACACGAATAAAGAGTCTGAAAAGGACATAGCTGGAACTATAGAGGAGATGGTTGAGCAAACCTTAGCAAAGAAACAAGCAGAGGTTTCCTCTACATCAACACAATCAGGTAAAACTCTAATTATTGACTTGGAATAGGAATGGGAACAATTCAACAAAAATCTCCACACATATACAGACCATGAGAAAAAATCTGAAATGCAAACTCCTAAGCAAATCCAACATAAGTCAAATCCAAAAACGATAGGGGAAGGAGCTACGGGCACTCAGGACGTTGAGATCATTCCTGCTACTCCTACTTCAGAATTTGTTTTAAGAATTCAGGAAATACCTCTGCTAGATGTATTCTATAGTCTTTCCCACAAAGTTGTAGTCAAGAGACAAAGAAAGAAAAGAAAATTATATGTTGTAGCTATTACGACTTCGGAAAATGAACCAATGGAAATCGTATGGAAGGACTCGCCCATCGACCCATCTGAGAATCTCACAAAATTGTCACAATTCGTAGGAGCCTATGCCACAACAACTATTGACAAGGCGACAGAGGTCCAAATTCTTCTCAAGAAAAAGGAACAAACAATTCTGCTACTAGAACAACAATTAGCTCAAGAAAAATCTAATGAGCAAGCAGAATTACAAGTAGCCCAGCTCCAAAAGGAATTCTAACAAATGAGAATACAACATCAAGCTAGCTTAGAAGAAAGAGATTCACAGATACAAGCCATGATAGATAAATTTAAGGATAATCTGCAAATCGAGGAATTCATCAAGGAAGCACTCAGCCTTAATTCCCTACTAATGCAACAAAAGAAAGTATTTTACCATAAAATCTTGTAGATAAATCCTTATTGTGAGACTAGTGATAAGTTAACAAACCAAGTTATTGATATGAGGTTTGAGTACGATGAAATCCATAAAAGGATTTCTAAATTTATCACCTGAAAAGAATGAGAGGATGGGAGAAAGGTTGACCTACCAAAGCTGGAGGAGTCTCATAAAGATATTATGTTCATGGATTGGAATTCTCAGTTGAAACAAGCAGAAAGGGAAACATCGATAACAACAAACAACATTCTAGAAGCCATCAATGAAAATATTCATGGCGCCAATCTTGTCAAGGAATGTGTACCAAGATTTCTTCCGAATGTCAAACAATTAGAGAAGTAGTGGAGACAGGCAGCGTAGGAAAAGGAGGAGGCAATCAAACAGATAAACAAGCTAAATTGGGAAGCATATTGGTAGGTTTTAGTGAAACTACACAACCAGTGGATGAATTTAAGGTGTTTAACAACCTCTACACAAAATATGGTGCCAACACTAATAGATGCCATATTTGCTGGGTAGTTAAAATATGCAATCAGCCAACTGCCTCAACTCAAGCCCATGACTAATATTTGCGACCTTAGAGATCAAGTTCAAAGGAGTTGTTCATTAATTTATTTTTATTTCTATTTTTTAATATTCTGAGGAAGGTTGTTTGAAACCTCAGCTATTTTTTTAATAATCTATTTTAATACATATAGTTTAGTATTTAAACCCCTCTCATGCATTTAGAGGGGTGCAGAAATTTTATCAAAAACACTTTTCAAAACATTGCACTTTTATCTTATGATCATGTTTTATTTATGTATTAAGCAATACTTCTTTTTTCAATTGTTTTATGTATGAAAGTCTGATTATAGTTTAGCATTATTGCACTTCTATATGATGTTAGATCTGATTCCATTTTGAATAGATGAACGATTTTATATGCGATATATTTTTCTCAATAATTTTGTCTAACTATTTTTCTCAATAATTTTGTCTAACTATTTTTCTCAATAATTTTGTCTAACTATTTATCAGGAGAGAGAGAGAGAGAGAGATGGGGGACAGAGGGAGAGGGATAATAATAGAGTGATGGGGATGAGAAGGATAGAGATAGTGTACAAGTTACTAGAAGAGAGAGAGAAGGAGAGAGGGAGGGAGATAAAGAAAAAGATAAAGGGGGAGAGATATATGGGAGTAGACAGAGAGAGAGAGAGAGAGAAAGAGAGGGGGGGGATGGAGATAAAGCTATGGATAGGGGAGAGAGAGCGAGAGAGAGGGAAAAAGGGAGGGAGAGAAGGATATATTGAGGGAGTGTTGGCATTATGGCTAAAGTTTTGTCCTTGATGGCAACCCATTCAGGTGATAGATCACAGTACTTCAAGACAACAGTAGAGATTGATGATCAGCTATCAAATATTGAAGAAAAGAAGGGGTACGCAGGTACACCTTACATAAGGTGCGTACACGCAGGTCAGTGTTACATAAAGTGCGTACATACCCGCAGGTCAGCCGTTCAGGAGGTGCGTACCCCCAGTGCACTCATTTCAAGGCAAAGAAATTCACATGTGGGTTTTTCTTGTGTTTTACTCTTGGTATTTAGCCGACGGTATTGGGTTATTATGGTGTCGGCTCGTGGTATTGATCCATGTTTCAAGGAAGAGCTTTCCTATATAAAGCAAAGGAGATCATTTGGCTTGAGCATGTTTTGGGTTGAATATCTTATGAGGGCTAGATCTGGTCTAGATCTAAACAAGGCGAATCTATTGATGGACCGAGATCTCTTCGGCGCATGTTCAGATCTGTAGATTTGACTGTCTGGGTTATTTCTAAAGTCTTGAAATCATCTATGCCCGAAGGTACGCAGGTACAGTGAAAGAAAAGTGCGTACGTACACAGGAGCGAAGCGTTTCAGGTGCGCCGGTACGCAGGCACAGAAGGGGTGCAGGTGTGGGGTACGCAGGCACAGAAGGGCTGCAGGTGCGTACATACGGAGGCAGTTCAATAGACTCAGAGCGAGGTACGCAGGCTAGCAGTTGAGCAAGGTGCATCTGGGACGCAGGCTAGCAGTTGAGCAGGGTGCGTCCGGGAAGCAGGCAAGCAGTTGAGCAGGGTGAGTACAGTAAGCAGGCCAGCAGTTGAGCAGGGTGCTTACGTAAGCAGGCAAGCAGTTGAGCAGGGTGCTTACTTCTCTTAAGATCTTTGTTTATCATTGTTGTGTTCTGGGTTTGGTCCTATTATTGTTGATTTGGTTACTACAGTTGATTGGGTGATTCTCTTATACTTGATGATCAATTGATGCTTATGGATCCAGTTTGAAAATTTATGAAAAGTGGTCCTTGTAAGAAAAGAAGTAGGGGGTTGTAGCTCCCTTCCAGGAGAGACTGGAAAACGAGAGAGAGTTGTAGCTCTCTGCAGGTTGCAGCCTGCGTACTGGTAAAGGACTGCACCAGTACAAAACCATTGTAAAAGGAGTTTCTAATTTGAAAGAAGATAGAGACATATTGCAGCAGGTGGTTTTCACCCACATTGGGTTTCCACCTTACATCTTGTGTTCTTTGGTGTGACTATCTGTTTTCTTTTGTTCATGCTCATTATTTTATGGTACTGACATGCAAAATAATTCAAAGAACAAATAAAGAAGATTTATTAAAAGAATTATATAATACTGATTCAGCCCCCCTCTCAGTATTATTTTCAACAATTGGTATCGGAGCAGGTCCTTCAGAGAAGCTTGATCGCTTGAAGGTAGATCGTTCATCATGAGCAACTACGAGAGAGAAGCATCAATCAGGCCACCGGTTTTTGATGGGACAAACTTCAATTATTGGAAGGTAAGAGTTACTGCCTATCTTCAATCTCTTGGTACAGAAGTTTGGGACATCGTAGAGACAGGCTACGCTTTTCCTTCAGCTACTCCTACAGATGCAACCGAGAAAAAGAAGTATGAAACAAATGCGAAAGCAGTCAGTACTCTATTAGGATGTATATCTCAATCAGAATTCATGAAGGTAATGCACTATAAATCCGCAAAAGAGATATGGGACAAAATTGTCACGAGCTATGAAGGAGATGAATAGGTAAAACGTGCTAAACTTCAAACTCTCAGAATTCAGTATGAGACTCTCAAAATGTATAATGATGAAAGTGTGGCTAACTATTTTCTTCGGGTAGATGAGGTTGTTAGCTGTATGAAAAATTTGGGTGAAGAAATAAAAGAGGCTGTTGTGGTTGAAAAGGTTCTAAGATCATTGTCCCCCAAGTTTGAATCTAAAGTATCTGCAATAGAAGAAAAGGAAAATCTACGAATTCTTACTATGTCTCAGCTACATGGAATTCTAACTGCTTATGAAATGAGGAAGGGAGGTCCATCAGACAGAAGAGAAGCTGCTTTCAAGGCATCAGGCAAAGGAGATTATTATGAAGCGAGCCACGTTCCAGAAGAAGAGGAAGAAGAATCAAATTTTGTCAGAAATCTTCAAAGGGGTTCTATAAGGTTCAGAGGTAAGTTACCTTTTAAATGCTTTGCTTGTGGAAGAGTAGGTCATTATGCTGCAAAATGTCCTTATAAGGATAAAGGAAAGGAACCTGCTAGATGGAACAAGAAACAGAATGCAAATAAGAAAAGCTACTACACTCATGAAGATAGTGATGGTCTATCAAACAGTGATGAAGATGAACAAGGTAATGAATATAAGTTAATGGCATTTGAAGATGATGATTATATGGATGCTATAGATGTGGATAACCTTTATGATGAAATTACTAGACTCAAGAGATGTATAGAAGAAAAGAACATGATCATTGATACTCTACAATTTCAAATTGATGAAAAGGAAAAACATCTTGAAAAATTAGAAGGTGAAATTGTTGGTCTTAGAAAAGAGATTGAGAAAACAAAAGCTATTAATCTCAATTTTGTCAAAGGATCTGAAACTTTGGATGAGATTATCAATGTGTAGTGGTCTCCTCTAAACAAGACAGGTTTGGGCTATAATGGAGAAACCTCTCAAGCATCCACCTCAAAAAGTTATCTTGATGCAGCAAGAAGAAATGAGCAAAAGCACAATGAAGATCATCAGGTAAAGCAGGGACAAATTACAAACAGAAACTATCAGGGGCAATCCATCTTAAGGGTGAACAAAAGCTACAACCAGCCACAGGTAAAATCTTCTCAATTTGGTTCAAGAATAGATGACAATAGAAATTACAATCAATTGGCTGGTAGATTTGATAACCGCAGAAGTTTCTTCAATGGACAATGCTTTTCTTGCCATAACTTTGGTCACAAAGCAGCTCAATGTGTTGCATATAAAACGATCATGACTAGGGAAGCTCAAAAACAAAGAAGTATGACGGGATTACAAAAAGGACCTATAACAACTTTTCGGTTCTTGAAAATGAAGTTGAATGTTCTATTTGCAATAACTTTGGTCATGAAGACTCTGAATGCAGGAGCAGGTTTCAGCAGAAAAAGGAACAAGCCTCAAGCACCAAAACATGGAGAATAAAGGAATCTCAAACAGAAAGATGTGGGATAGCATTTTATGCAGAGGGACAGGAAAATCTATGGTACATTGACAGTGGATGTTCGAAGCATATGACAGGTGATAAAGAAAAACTTGAGTCTTATTCTACTCTAGAAAAGGGAAAGAAAGTCTCTTTTGGAAATGATACTCCTGCAACTATAAAAGGAAAAGGCATTGCTCAGTTAAAAGAAAAGGTCAAGGCTGGAAATGTTTTGTATGTTGATGGATTGAAGCATAATCTTCTAAGTGCCAGCCAGATGTGTGATCAAAGAACCGAGGTTATATTCAGATCAAATGGATGTCTTGTTCGTGATCTTGATACAGGTAAAATAGTGATCAAAGGTAAAAGAACTCCAAATAATCTGTACATATTTGAAGAAGGACAACAACAATGCTATCTGAGCAAGGATGATGAGCACTGGTTATGGCATCGGAGGTTGGGACATCTAAGCTTTTCACAAATAAGGAAAGCATGCAAATATCAGGCAGTTCGTGATCTTCCAGATATCAAAATTCCTGACAACACCATATGCAAATCATGTCAGTTTGGAAAACAAACCAGAACTAACTTTCCAGAGAAAGAAGGATCAGCTAGCATGCCTCTTGAGCTAGTACATACAGATACATGCGGTCCTTTCAGGAAAAGAACACCTCGAGGAGAAGAATACTTGATATTATTCATTGACGATTTCTCCAGGTTTGTCTGGTTAGGACTTATGAAGCACAAAGATGAAGCATTCGAAAAATTCAAATCCTTCAAAGCCTTGGTTGAAAATCAATCAGGTCACAAAATTAAGTGCCTCAGATCTGATAGAGGTGGGGAATTTACTTCAAATGAATTTTTCGATTTCTATGAAGAACATGGGATAAGAAGAGAATTCTCTACAGCAAGGACTCCTTAGCAAAATGGAGTTGTGGAAAGAATGAACAGAACAATCCAACAAATGGCTCGTGCTATGCTTGATGAGTCAGGAACTCCCGCAACCTTCTGGGGTGAAGCTGCACATGCTGCGGTTGTTATTCTCAACAAAACAAATGTCCGGGTGAACAGCACTCAAACTCCTCATGAGCTCTGGAGTGGTAGGACTCCTTCGGTAAAGCACTTCAAAATCTTTGGGAGCAAATGCTATATCAAGAATACTGATGAGCAGCTTGGCAAACTTGAACCTAGAGCAGATGAAGGCATTCTTCTTGGTTACTCTCCACATAGCAAAGCATACAAATGCTACAATAAAAGACTTGGCAGAATTGTTGACAGCATTGATGTAGTGGTTGATGAAAAGGGATACATTCCTAGGCAAGTACATCATGAAGACATCGAAGAAGATGAAGGCTACCCCCAACGACAGAATGATGAAGAAGAAGAACCTCAAGAAGAAGAACCAGAGGAGCAAACAAGAATAGAAGAAAAGACTCCATCTAGATATGTTCAGAAGAATCATCCAAAATCTCAGATTATGGGGCAGAAAGAAGCAGGTGTACAAACAAGAAGAACAGTTGCAGAAGCTTCAAGCTATTTGGCATTACTCTCCTCTACTGAACCACAAAATGTGAAAGAGGCATGCAAAGATGAATGTTGGGTGAAAGCAATGGATGAAGAACTTGAGCAGATCGAAAAGAACAACACTTGGGAGCTGGTTCCTAGACCAAAAGATAAGAATGTTATCGGAACAAAATGGGTCTTCAAAAATAAATTGAATGAAAATGGAGAAGTAATTAGAAACAAAGCCAGACTTGTTTGTAAAGGGTATGCGCAGCAAGAAGGAATAGACTTTGAAGAAACCTTTGCTCCTGTTGCAAGACTTGAGGCCATCCGAATGTTCCTTGCTCTCTCAAGTTTTCAAAACTTCAAAGTATTTCAAATGGACGTGAAATCAACCTTTCTGAATGGAGACTTGGAAGAAGAAGTGTACATTGAATAGCCAGATGGGTTCATTCTTGGAAATGATCCAAATCTTGTATGCAGATTGAAAAAGGCTCTCTATGGTCTCAAACAAGCTCCAAGGGCTTGGTACTACCGTTTGGACAAATATCTTCATCAACAAGGCTTTTCAAAAGGATCAGCAGATAGCAATCTTTATATAAAAGTTGAAAATGACAAATTGCTAATACTTGTTGTATATGTAGATGACATTATTTTTGGGAGCAATGAAGAAGCTATGAGTCAAAACTTTGCCTCGGTCATGCAGAAAGAATTTGAAATGTCCCTGCTAGGAGAACTGACATATTTCCTTGGTTTGCAAATCCAACAAAAAGAAGGAGGAATCTTTTTATCTCAAACCAAGTATCTCAAACAGATTTTGAAGAAATATGGTATGGAAGATGCAAAACCAGTATGTACACCCATGGTCACAGGATGTAGCCTCAGTGCAAATGATGAATCTGCAGCAGTACATCAACCAACCTACAGATCTATGATTGGAAGTTTACTTTATTTGACAGGTACCCGACCAGACATCATGCATGCAGTTGGAATAGTTGGAAGATTTCAGGCAAATCCGAAGGAGACTCATCTTCAGGCAGTGAAGAGAATTTTCAAATATCTTCAAGGGACTCAAAATTATGGCTTATGGTATCCTAGAGATACAGATCTTACACTTCATTCTTATACAGATGCAGATTGGGCCGGAAGCGTGGATGACAGGAAAAGCACAAGTGGTGGTGTGTTCTTTATGGGTTCCAGACTGGTATCTTGGTTCAACAAGAAACAGAGTTTGATTGCCTTGTCTACAGCTGAAGCGGAATATGTTGCTGCTGCATCTTGTTGCACCCAACTCCTCTGGATGATGCAGACTTTGCAGGATTTTCAAATCACTTGTACACCACCAATCCCCATCTTATGTGATAACACAAGTGCAATCAGCATCTCAAAGAATCCTGTTATTCATTCAAAAACCAAGCACATACCAATCAAGTATCATTTTCTCCGGGAACAAGTGCTTGAACAGAAGGTCAAGTTGGAGTATGTTCCTTCTAAGGAACAAGTTGCTGATATTCTCACCAAACCATTGCCCAGGGACACTTTTGAATACCTCAGGCAAAAGCTGGGGGTTGTTGATGCATCATCTTATTGCTGAACCTCTTCTCATTGATGGTACAGGTTCAGGGGGAGCATATAATGCATTGTTGGCATTATGGAGGATTTGCAGAAGGAGATCTTGGAAGTAGCTGCAATATGTCTCTATCTCTTTCATGGTGGATTATGGTTCCTTGTTGCAGATCTGGTTCATATTCAGGGGGAGCATGTTCTTAGGGGGAGCATAACCCTTTGCCCTTGATGTCAAAGGGGGAGAATGAAGCTGAAGTTTGAGGTTGCCATCAAGTCCAAAGGGGGAGATTGTTGGCATTATGGCTAAAGTGTTGTCCTTGATGGCAACCCATTCAGGTGATAGATCACAGTACTTCAAGACAGCAGCAGAGATTGATGATCAGCTATCAAATATTGAAGAAACGAAGGGGTATGCAGGTACACCTTACATAAGGTGCGTACACGCAGGTCAGTGTTACATAAAGTGCGTACATACCCGCAGGTCAGCCGTTTAGGAGGTGTGTACCCCCAGTGCACTCATTTCAAGGCAAAGAAATTCACATGTGGGTTTTTCTTGTGTTTTACTCTTGGTATTTAGCCGACGGTATTGGGTTATTATGGTGTCGGCTCGTGGTATTGATCCATGTTTCAAGGAAGAGCTTTCCTATATAAAGCAAAGAAGATCATTTGGCTTGAGCATGTTTTGGGTTGAATATCTTATGAGGGCTAGATCTGGTCTAGATCTAAACAAGGCGAATCTATTGATGGACCGAGATCTCTTCGGCGCATGTTCAGATCTGTAGATCTGACTGTCTGGGTTATTTCTGAAGTCTTGAAATCATCTATGCCCGAAGGTACACAGGTACAGTGAAAGAAAAGTGCGTACGTATGCAGGAGCGAAGCGTTTCAGGTGCGCCGGTACGCAGGCACAGAAGGGGTGCAGGTGCGGGGTACGCAGGCACAGAAGGGCTGCAGGTGCGTACATATGCAGGCAGTTCAATAGACTCAGAGCGAGGTATGCAGGCTAGCAGTTGAGCAGGGTGCGTCCGGGACGCAGGCTAGCAGTTGAGCAGGGTGCGTCCGGGAAGCAGGCAAGCAGTTGAGCAGGGTGAGTACAGTAAGCAGGCCAGCAGTTGAGCAGGGTGCTTACGTAAGCAGGCAAGCAGTTGAGCAGGGTGCTTACTTCTCTTAAAATCTTTGTTTATCATTGTTGTGTTCTGGTTTTGGTCCTATTATTGTTGATCTGGTTACTACAGTTGATTGGGTGATTCTCTTATACTTGATGATCAATTGATGCTTATGGATCCAGTTTGAAAATTTATGAAAAATGGTCCTTGTAAGAAAATAAGTAGGGGGTTGTAGCTCCCTTCCAGGAGAGACTGGAAAACGAGAGAGAGTTGTAGCTCTCTGCAGGTTGCAGCCTGCGTACTGGTAAAGGATTGCACCAGTACAAAACCATTGTAAAAGGAGTTTCTAATTTGAAAGAAGATAGAGACATATTGCAGCAGGTGGTTTTCACTCACATTGGGTTTCCACCTTACATCTTGTGTTCTTTGGTGTGACTATCTGTTTTCTTTTGTTCATGCTCATTATTTTATGGTACTGACATGCAAAATAATTCAAAGAACAAATAAAGAAGATTTATTAAAAGAATTATATAATACTGATTCACCCCCCCTCTCAGTATTATTTTCAACAGGGAGATAAAGATAGGGATGGATGGGGGATATAGAGGGAGAGATAGTGAGAGAGGGGGGGGGGGGTTAGAGAGGGAGAAGGGTGGGGAGGGATGGTGAGAGAGAGAGGCATATAGATATAGAGAGAGAAAGGGAAATATACAAAGCTATATGGGGAAGAGAGATGGGAATAATAGGGAAGGGGAAATAGATGGAGAGATAGAGAGAGTGATAAGGGAGAGATAGATAGAGAGAGAGGGAGGGAGGAAGGGGGTGAGAGATAGATATGGAGAGTAGGGGGTAATATTGAGAGACAAAGGAGAGAGGGAGGGAGATAGAAATAGAACTAGGGGGGGAGGTAAAGGAAATAAAAGATAAAGAGAGAGAAATATTTAGAGAGTGTGATGTAGGAGTGAGGAAGAGTGATGATGATGTGTGTGTGTGTGTGTGAGAGAGAGAGAGAGAGAGATTATGGGGAATATAGAGAGATAGAGAGAGATGAAGGGACATAGAGATGTAGTTGAAGGATGAACATAGTGGGAGAGAAAAGGGGAGAGAGAGCGAAGAATAGAGATATATAGAGAGAAATGTGGAGAGTCATAGAAAGTGATAAGGGAGGGAGAAGGATATGGATAGGTGGCAAAGATAATGAGAAAGAGGTGGAGTGAGGTGGAGAGATAGGAGAGAGGGAGTGAGGAAGAGTGTGAGAGAAAGAGAAATTGATGGAGATAGAGACAGAATTGTAGGGAAGAGAGAGATGGGTGAGGAAATGAGAGAGAGAGAGGGAGTGAGGGATAGAGAGAGAGGAGGAGATAAACAAGGAGATATATATCAAGATGGAGGGGGATATAGGGAGAGAGGAAGGATGGATCAAGAGGTATATGAGGAGGTAGAGAGATAGCGGGGAAATGAGAGGAGAAAAAAGGTTAGATATAAGAGTGATATATAGAGAGAAATATACAATGTCACGAACGTGTGCACATCTGATTCCAATTCTTATTCCTATATTGGGATCTCTCCCTACTGTCTTGATTAATACATATGTACCAGGCATCCTAAGCCTCTTGTGAGGTATTTGAGAGGTTTTCCTTTTGAGATTCCATTCTACTGCATTTAAGTTACCACAATAAAGGAAGTCTATTTTCAAAGAATATGTTCCATTCTTTCCTAATGATGAGTGTGTTGTCCTGTCAACATCCACCAAACATGACAACACAAGGAGGAAGGGAGGAAGGTAGGTGTTGATCAAAGATAAGTTTTATTCTTCTCTTAACCAACCTCTCAAATATCACTAGGGTGAGTGAGATAATGGGACAAGTCTACACAATATTTAATTCCCTTTTTTGTGTTTGACTAAGTAAGAATTTACAAATTTTCTATGACTTTGGGAGATTATTTACGAGAAATCTAAGTAGAAAAATAAATTAAGCTACACATTTATAGAATAATGCTTGAAATTTTATAAAAAGTTCGGAAATGTAAATAAGTAAATTAAATATCTAAAAACATAAATAAAAAATCAAACATGGGAAGTAGCAAACCTTTTTTTTTTTTTTTTTTTTTTTCCGAAGAAAAAAGCGAAACTTTTTATTAAGTAAATAAAAAGTTACATTCTGTATGTTTGAGCAATCCTGATGGCTCATATGATTGCTGTTTTGATCTTCTGTAAGAAACAACAAAAAACTCAGTCTTTTTTTGACTGATTGTGGATGATAAAATATGTCCGGAAACTGCTGAAAAGAAAAGCTAATAGAAACTGTCTGGTCTTTCTCCCTTCAGGAGACTTAGTACAATTAAAACAAAGTATACTTTAGGGTCTCCTTCTGAGAAGGAAAACAACCCCTTACATGACTGTAAATACCACTTTAAACCAGCTGAAAAGTACATAAAAAAGTATAGAGTTTCCTGCTTTGTAGTGCTCAAAAAATTACAATATAACAGAAACTGTATCATTGTGCCCATGAAACTGCAAACAAAAAGAAAGACGTGCCGCGGTCATTGTGGTGGAGCAAAAGGGGGCTGGAAAAAGGTGGATGACTGCCCCTGACTGAGTTCTACTATTGACCAGCTGCCCAAATCTTGCTGTAAACCAGCCTTAGAAAGCTGGTCTGCTTCCTCGTTTTTGTCCCTGTAGATATGGCAGATGGTAAAGCTGTTAAAAGATGACTTTAAAAACATTATTTCTTCTAAAATAATCTTCAGAATCTGGTTTTGACATGAAGCACTCCCATTAACCCATTTTATGACATTCAAAGAGTCTCCGAAGATTTGAATTGTGAAGATGTTTCTTTGAAGTAACCAGCAGAGAAGAAGGCGCAAGGCAGTCAGCTCAACAAAATTATTTGTGCCAGGTCCTAGCCCTACAGAAGCTTTTAGGGAGTGATCAGGATTCAAATGTATGCACAGTCCTGCTCCAGCCTTGTTATTCTGGGATGCTCCGTCAAAAAAGGCCCATGGAATGCCCTCCTGGATAATAACAGGCTTGTGTTGATTTTGAGGATTTTTTGCTTCAGGGACTGGGATGGCAGAGTAAATGGCTGCACAATTAATGGCTATGGCGGATGTGGGAGTGTCCTTGTCTTGA
The DNA here is from genome assembly GCA_031772625.1 of Pinus tabuliformis. Taxonomy (NCBI): domain Eukaryota; kingdom Viridiplantae; phylum Streptophyta; class Pinopsida; order Pinales; family Pinaceae; genus Pinus; species Pinus tabuliformis. Next base: position 679,866,329 of record CM062809.1, on the reverse strand, counting down.
AACAGGCTCTTGTTTCTCGCTAGCCATACTCCCCAAAAAAAGATAAGAGGTAGATTTCTCATGTTTCCCTCCGGGTAGTTCTGCCACCATCTTCTCCAAGCTTCTTCCAAAGGATCTAACCCCCACTGTGCCTTTACATTGAGCAAACTGATTAACTCCTCCCAGATTTTTTTTGAAACTGCACAGGATGTAAAGAGATGACTTATTGATTCCTCTTCTATTTTGCATAATGGGCACCTCCCTGGCCCAACTAAGTATCTGGCTCGTAAAATATCCCAAGTAGGGACTTTCCTTTTAAGCATGCACCATAGGAAAATCCTGGCCTTGGCTGGGCATTTTAACTTCCAAATGTTTTTCGACCACCATTCTGGTATCCCCCAACCTTTCTTTTTCATTAAGAAAGTATATCCATCTTTTGGGGAATATTCACCTGTTTTCCCCTGCGCCCATATCAGCAGATCAGGTTCGTTTTTAAGCCTGACATTGGAACGATGTAGTTCTTGAATGAAAGAACACCACTCGTTCTTCCACCTGATGTTAATTCCTAATTCTTCATCATTTTTCCAAGCCTGTCCCCATATAGTAGAGTGTCCTACTTTCTCCACCTGGTTTAGAGTAAAAATGCCTTTACTATCAAGATGTCTGAGAAGGCCAGGTGACAAGGCAAAGGCTTCATTACAACCTACCCAGGGATCCCTGCCGATTCTTAAATGACTTCCATCTCCTATCTTCCATGCCAATCCTTGTTCAATCACAGAGAAAGCCTCCACCGTGGCCTTCCAAATGGCTGAGACATTCTTCTTTTTCTTTTCCTGGCTCCGGATCCAATCTTCCAAGGGGGCTGGATCTATGTACTTTCTTTTGACCACCCTTGTCCAAAGATTCTCCATCGAGATTAATCTCCAGCCTGATTTAGCTGCCAGGGAAAGACTGAACTCGGGGAGCCTTTTTAATCCCCATCCTCCCCATTCTTTTGGCCTAGCCAGCTTATCCCAAGCCACCCAGGGAAGAACGGAGGTTTCTTTTGATCCTGCCCATAAAAATCTGCAACAAATCCTTCTGATTTTCTCCAGCACTCCTTTGGGAACCCAGGTTAAAGCAGCCCAGTATACTGGAATGGCTAACAAAACAGATTTGATGAGGGTCAACCTGCCAGCTCTGGAGAGCCACTTGAAACTCCAATGAGTAATTCTGGCTTCTAGCTTTGCTATGAGCCAGTTCCAATCCTCTTTCTTGTATGCTGCCGGCTTTAACCAAAACCCCAAGTATTTGAAGGGGGAGTCCAGTGGTTGGTGGTGGAAAGGAAAAAGATTGAGCATCCTGGATCTTTCCCTTCTGTCAATATCTGCCATACAAACTTGAGATTTTCTAGAATTTATCTGCATGCCAGTAGCTTTCAGAAATAGATCGAAAATGCTTTTTATCTCCTTAAGTTCATTATGTGATCCATTAGAGAAAATCAAAATGTCATCAACAAAAAGAAGGTGAGTGATGAAAAGATTTATTGCTACCTCTATACCTTTTACCTTCTCCTCTCTTCTAGCTTTGTGAATCAACCTGCTTAGCCCTTCTGCCACTAGAAGAAACAGGAGAGGAGATAAAGGACAACCTTGCCTTAGGCCTCTTTGGCTTTTGAAAAAAGGGGAGGCTGCTCCATTGATTAGAACTGCAAAACTGACATTTGTGATACAGCCCATTATCCAGCTGATGAAAGAATAGTTGAAACCCAAATGAGTTAACAGCATCCGGAGATAGAGCCAGTTAATTCGGTCATAAGCTTTGGAGAGATCTATTTTAAGAACCACACCCTTCTTTTTCTTTTGTCTGACACTGTGAATTACCTCCTGGGCTACTCCAATGGCTTCATGAATTTGTCTTCCATCCAAAAAACCAAATTGTTCCATTGATATGTTTCTTGACAGAATAGGAACAATTCTAATAGCTATCACCTTTGCAATGATTTTGTATATACAATTGCACAAGGAGATCGGCCTGAAATCTTCAAAATTCTCCGGGTCGTCCTTCTTTGGAATGAGAGCTAGAAAGGTTGAGTTAAAAGGGCTGTAGACTTCTCCTTTCTGTCTTGATTCTTCTACTACATCGGTGATTTCAGAGCCTATTAAGTCAAAGAAAAAGAGGAAGAGTTCGATAGTCCACCCGTCAGGTCCGGGACTTTTGTCTTTGGCCATGTGTTTCATAGCTGCTTCAACCTCCTCCTTTGAAACAGGGATTGATAGCTCTTCAGCTTCTTCCTCCTCGACAAATCTTGGGAAACATTGAGCTGTTCTAATGACTTCTGCTATGGTGGCTTCTCCCGGATCTGAGAAAATTCTCTGGAAATGTCTCTGACCTAGACCAGAGAGGTCTGAAAAAGAACTGACCTCCCTTCCATCTTCATCTTTAAGGCTCCAAATGGTATTTACAGATTTTCTTCCTTTTGCATAGTTATGAAAAAAACTGGTGTTTTCATCTCCTGATTTTAACCATATTGCCCTACTCTTGAGCCTCCATTCTTCTTCCTTGTCCAAGAGTATTTGGTTTTGCAGCTTCTCCAGATGAAGGATTCTATCCTTGGAAGCCTGCGAGATATATCCATCCTCCTCAATGCTCTCCAATTTCTTCAGCTCCTCCCTGATCCTGACCAACTCTTCATTCTGTTTAAGCTTCCTGTCCTTTGCCCAGGAGATAGTCGCTTTCTTCAGTCTTTTGAGATTCTCCATAAACAGGAAACTTTTGTCCTCTCTTGCATTTCTGTCCGGATGGATCCACGTTTCCTTGAAAAGTTTAATGAAGGAGGGGTCTTGAAGCCAAGAAGAATTGAATTTGAAGGGGGCAGGGGGTTTTGGAGGGGGGAAAGATAGATCCAAAAAAATGGGGAAGTGGTCTGAATTGCCTATCTCCTCAACCCACTGCCTGAGGATAGGGGCCTTCGTGATTAGATCCTCAGATAGGAGAAAACGATCTAATCTTTTGGCGATTCGATCCTCCCCTGCTCTTCTGTTCCTCCAAGTTGGCTTGAGTTTGATCGGGGAAGGATCTATGAGGTTGTTATCCGAGAGGAGATTGAGGAAGAAATCCGACAAAGGGTCTTCCCTGGCCGATGGACCCCAAGCCTCTGCTCTTCCTATAGAGAAATTTAGGTCACCCCCCACAATTAATAGAGAAGACTTCATCAAAGATTTCGCCATCAAATCATTCCAGAAATTCTCCCTTCCTTGACAAGGGCCATAAATGTTTACAATTGAAAGGGGAAGAGAGAAATCGGGAGAAATAACCTCCATGCCCATTACTTGCTTCGTCCCCCATTGATTAATGACCTTAGTTCTTCCTTCTTTGAACCCAATCGCAAGACCCCCCGAATGGCCTGAAGCATCGATTGCTGTAAATTTCCATCCTGGCAGGAGAGCATTTAGCATTGTTTCCACCTCGGTTCCTTTTCCCAATGTTTCTTGGAGAAAAAGAATGTCAGCTTTTGAATTTAGGATCCAGTCTCTAAGGGCCAATTTTTTAGGTTTACTGGCCAAACCTCTACAATTCCAAGAGGATATAATCATTTGATAACAGATTCAGGGGTCTGCACTGCTCTAAGAACCCCAGGGATAGAGTGTTGTTTTCCGTCAGCTACATCCAGCTTTGCTTTTAGTTTTGCCTTAGATAAATCTGATTTTCTACCTCTCTTGTTTTTGGAGAAACCTTGAGAGATCGACTGTCCTAGACCTCCAACTGAACCGGACGACCCAGGCTTTCCTCCCATAGATCTAAGGTTATAGGGGCATGGGGTGTGAGGAACCGGGGGAACAAGAGGAGGCCAAACATCTTCACAATTCAAATCAAGGGACGGCATGGCAGCCGAAATAGAATCAATATCAGGAGTATTCTTTGCAGGTTCTATTATCTCATTTAACCCTTTGTTTTGAGAGGGGGAGATTGAAGGCGTAATATGCATAGAAACAGAAATATGCTCAGGAAATTGTGGGGAAGAAAGAGGAGAACCAGAGCACATACCCTTTTCAGGTTCGTTGGCCGGATTTTGTTCTGCGGTTGAGTCCCTAGCGATCTCCTCCTTTGTATCCACAGGATGCGATTCATTGACCTCTGCCGGCTCTTGGATCTGGGGATCTCCAGGCGTTGGCTCTTTCTGAGTCCCCTCAATCACCATACCATCTTTCTCCTGAGGAACGTGAACGTGATTGAAAACTGGTTCTCTGAAATCAGCGGTCCTCCTGAAACGTCTTCTTCTCCTGAACAGCGGGCAATCCTTGGCAAGGTGCCGATACTCATGGCAACGATGGCACCGGAAGGGCAAGTGCTCGTAGTCCAAGATCTGTTCGAACACATATTCTTTGTATTGCAAATTAATTTTTTGGGCAAGACCTCTGCTAGGGTTTAGACTCACCAGAATGCGAGCCATTGCTCTGTTCTTCGTCTCCAGAAAAGACATGTCTGCTTCCAAGAAGGATCCCAATCTATTTCCGATGGCTTTAAACACTGCTTCTGTCCATAGGAACGAGGGGAGGCCCGGGGCCCTTACCCATACCGGGAAAACATCAGTTTTCTCTTTGATAGCATCGAAAAGAGGGCTCCATTTTTTCAGCAGAACCGGTAGGTTCCCTATAGTCCAGTTTCGTTCAAGCACCCACTGTGCTGCCTCTTTTTCCTCGAACCGGAGCATGAACCAACCTTTAGCTAAACATTGAGCCTCGAACCGAAAAGGTCTATCAGAAACGAAACGCTGTTCTCCCCAGGCTTGTAAAAATTCTGACGAAAATTTCTTACCTCTCGCCCTTCCAACTAGGGTACATTCTGCTACTTCTAGGGTTTCTTCAATAGAGACCTCCATACCAAGGACTAAGTTCCCTTCAAGCTCCTGAGATCCAATCGGTCTTTGGGATTTTCTTTTCTCCCCTTTTTTCCTTAAATCTTCAACAGAGGCCCTATTTTCCCCAAGAACATCGTTCCAATCTGGTTCCTCCTGAGTCGGGGCCGAATGGAAATCTACCTCCGGCTGAGTCTGAACAGGGACAGAGAAATCGGGAACGGGGTTCCCTGAATATTGAGGACCGGCTGACGCACCATCAAAACCTCCCGGCTCTCCCGCTAGGCTGTCAATTTGACCTTCGAAGCCTCCTGCTAAACTTTCTTTAGGAAAGGGAGAGTCTCTTGGCAGAGAAACCCTAGAAAGCGGAAGAGACCCTCCAGAGCCCCTTGCTTTACCGAAACCTGAAGCAAGCCCCAAATTTGCGATGTCTTCAAAGCCCTTTGAAAGAAAGTTCCTGCTCGACACTGATTTGCCCTTATTATCAGGAAAGTGAATGCCTACTGACGACCCATCCGCCGCATTCTCTCTGTCCACTTGCTTGTAAAATGCTTGGTTTCGAAGTCTAGGGGCATTTCTATCTGGATCCTTGCTTTGCTGCTGAAATGAGGGTTTAACCTCCTGAGAAAACGACTCCAACCTCGAAAGCTCGTAAGCCCCGAAATATTGTTCAACGTTTTGGACTGTCGGATCCTTTCCCCACATTGACAGAATGTCCTCCAATTCCGGGTCCAAATCCACCAATTCATTAGGGTTAACCATGGTTTAGGGAGCCGTTCCGAGAAAAGCGACAGCAACAGGCTAGATGTCAAGCAACCTGCCCTATTCTCTTGCAAACGGGAAAAACGTAAGAAAGCGACCTGCAGCTTCAGCGGATGTATTAACCCCCAGCTAACCGCTTAAGCAAAACAAAAACAACCTCCAGCTGCCAGTCAAAACGGAGACGGCTTTCCTACGCCTGCACCTGTGCACGGAACCTGTCTGCAGTCTCCCTAACCGTGCCCTGATCGCGGTTCCGCCCGAAACCCTCGCCTCCAAACCCTAGCCATCTCCTACAGATCCCGGGAAGTATCAAACTTATTAATGTTTTAAGACCTTTTTGCCTCAAAAAAGTTATACACTTGCACTACATTAATTTGTAGATTAAAGAAAATAAACTACCAATAAAAAAATATGAAATTTTGCGAGAAGTATACATAGAAAATATAGAGAAAAGATGATGATTTTTATTAATAAAAAGTATGTAAGTACCACGAAATAAAAAATACAAATTCCTATGAAGAACCATTGACCAAATCACATTCTAAATGACTGCAATGTAAAATATCATATGCAGAAGTCTAGGAAAGAAAAATAAATCGGATGAGAAAACCTTTAAAACACCTTCTAATGCTTTGATATAAGGGTAGAAAACCTATTTCTCTAAAAAATTAATGGCTATTAGAACTGGATAAAGAAAAACTAAACCTTCAAACAACAAGTAAAATGATAGAAAATCAAGTTACCTAAAATAATGTGTCCAAAGGATGAGCGAAGTTGCTCATTATACAATATCTTCCCTTAGAAAATGATCTACTGCCACTTATTGGTTTTGCTTCTTATAACTCATAGAATGTTGAAATCAAAAGGAATGAATGACAAAAAAACCTAGTGCATACCTCTCATTACAGTATTTCGTCTCCTTCTACATAAGCCACTCCCTTTTTATGCCTCCATAAAGTGGTTAGGAAATTAAACTGGTTGGGTAATTAAATATAATATATTTTATAATTAAGTTTTGATTAAAGGTCAAGGGTGGGAGTTCTAAAGGGAAAATTAAATAGAATTACATTTCTAAATTATTATATTTAAGTTTCCTAGTAGGTGGGACCCTCCATTTTCCATTAAAATAAGTCATTTAATATGAATTTCAACCATAATAATACAATTATTGTAAATCACATGTGCCAATACCTCAATAAATAAATTAACTAATGTTTCCATCGAACATGCATAAATAGATATGATCTTTGTGCCTCCAAGAAAATTGTATATGCATGGTGAAACAAATATCATCAAACAACCATATATAACCTTCTTGTGCCTGTAAGAAGACCCCTTATCTCTTCATCATCATGATTATTTGTATATAAATATGTCTCTAAAATGTATGTGCAACCTCAAGTAACATATAATCTATGCATCATAAAAAAACCTCAAATACTTCCATCCACATAAATAAGTGTTGTAAATCATCCATATAAATGTACAAAATAATGCTGATAAATTAAGCCAAACCGTAGATGAAATAAAACATAATCCATTTGTGCATGAAAATAAAACTAGAAATATCCATGAATTGTCATTTTAATATGTGAGAAGGATCACTTTCAACCCGATGCTCCTGTTGCTGGGGATGGGGTGTCATAGAATTCAAGGAACAATGGGAGGAATCGAATCTAGTGTCTTTAGCTTTTTTCTTATTTTCCTTAGCAGCAGGTTGAGTGGGCTTCATAACATGATAAGAGGACTAAGAAATAAGCTAAGAAAGTATAGTAGTTTTTTTAGAAACTTGAGTAGCGGATAAAGGAGGTTGATCAATAGGAATAGAAGGTTGAGGTGCTACTTGTGGAGTGGGCACAATGTGTGAAGCAACTGATTGTGCATGATGTGGAATATTTACCTCAAGAGGGGGAGGAGGAAATGACACTATGGGATAACCTTGGATAGAAATAAATGGTTGTGCTTGAATAACATTTTTCTAGCCGTCATTATCGGGAATTCACAAAGGGGAAAACATGTGAGGTGGCACAGGGATACCAATTCTTGACCTATTATGGATGGAAAAATGCTAGGGCTAAGTAATGGGTTGAGTGATAGGCTATCTAGTTAGGTTTACAATGTGAATTTGGAGCATCTTACATAGTTCTCTAAATCCACATCAACATGAACCGACACCCTATGTCTTCTCTCCCTTCTTATTCCCAAACTTTTATCTCTATTAATTCTTCCTCTGCTCCTATGTTTATGGTAAGAACTCATGCTGTAAAAGAAATAGTATGCAAGTTATGACTAAAAGAACACTTCAATGTTAACAAATGTTATGAAACCAACTCACAAAAAGATAGAAAAGATAGATGAACACTTTATAAATAAGTCTCTTTGAGGGGGAAACCTCCTTTACATTACACAAATGAACAATTCTTGATGATACAAATGACAAGACCTCCTTTCTATATATAGGAGTCTAAGGGGTCATAATATAATCAGAGCTGACATAACAATAATAATGTAAGGGTAGAATAATAACAATAGTGGGCTTCTATGGGGCACAATAATAACAATATAGGGACTAAATGGGCACAACAATATAATGAGGGGATTGTACTAATAACAATAAGGGGTTACACTAGTAGTATAGGGACCTAACATGCCCCTCTCCTTCCAAAAGTGCTGTCCTCAACGATTGAGTAGCTCTTGACACTTTTGTACAAAATTATTGTCCTCCCACGTGGAATCTTCAACGGATAAGTTCTTCCACTTGATGAGATACATTGAAATTGATTGATTTCATAGCTGTTGGGTTCTTGTTTCTGGGACTACTCCAGGTTCTAATCTTATTTTTCCTTCCTCATCAAGTTCTGACAATATTGTTTGAAGTGGGATCTTCTGCAACTTTTGAATGAGTGGCCACACTTCTTTGTCCTTCTTCCATTCATCCCTTCCTTTGTTTATCCAATCTGGTTGGATAATAGAAATAGCACAAAACAATGCTTCCACATCCTCATCCTTTCTTGAGAGTGCATCTACAACAACATTTTTCTTCCCTTTTTTGTAGATGATTTTAAAGTCATAACCCAAAATATTTGTGACCCATTTTTTATGTTCTTCTAAAGATAATATTTGTTCTAAAAAGTATTTAAGACTATCATGATCCATTTTTACCTTTAAGTGTCTTCCCATTATGTAATGTCGCCATTTCTTAAGCGCATGTAGTATTTCATACATTTCCTTCTCATAAATAGCTTTCTTGAGATGTAGCCATAAAAATGACCATACGCCTACATCAAAACTTCTTTCACTACGATGTTGATCTACCTGTTGTTTCATTCGATTTTGCACCAAAGTGGCGTTATCCTTTAAAAGTTGGAGAACTTGTTGTTGATGCTCGATGTGATCTTTCACTCGAATATTTTTCTTCTTGATATGTCCTTCTATCTTGAGAGTTTGAGGAGTGGTAATTTTCTCTAATGCATTACAAGATATGGTCAGATTCATGTCTTGATGCTCGATGTAATCTTTCACTCCTTGAACATTTTTCTTCTTGATATTTCCTTCTATCTTGATAGTTTGAGGAGTGGTAATTCTGGCCAATGAATTACAAGATATGGTTGGATTCATTTCTTCTTTCTAGATGTGATATTTCACTTCTTGAACGTTTTTCTTTTTGATATGTCCTTCTATATTGAGAGTTTGAGGAGTGGTAATCCCTACCATTGCAGTACAAGATATGGTCAGATTCATTTGTTCTTTCTCTAGGGTTGGTTCTTGGTGTATATCCTCTTCTTTTGATGTTTCTTGATCCTTTTCGTCATTAGGATTCATTTCTTGTCGCATCTTTGTCCCACCTTCCTTCAAACCTTCCATGTCTTTCTTCAAATATTCCATGCCTTTCTTCCAATATGCTTTCATACCATCGATATCAACTTTCATGGCATAGATAAAACTATTTATCTTTTGCTTCTCTAGAATATCATTTACCCTTATATTTAATTTTTGAAAGTCCTTAATGTGCTCTGCCATTGAACCCTTTTGTTTGACATTTATCGATTGGCTAAAGAAGGTGTTTCTCTTTGCATCCTCATAATGTGATATCATTTCCTCTGTGAAAATTGACCACGTAACAAGTGGTTTACGAGAACAAAGCCCTTTATACCATAAAAATTGATCCGGTTCTAAATATGAATATGCAATACATACCTTTTGTAAAGGCGGTACACCATGTAGATCAAAATATTTCTCCATCTGTAGTATCCAATTTACCAGATCCTTTCCATCAAACTTCCTCATCTTTCTTTTTCTTGATTTTAGGAGCTCGATCTTGAAATGACTGTAACTTTGTACTTTCATATCTTTAAGTTCTGAAATTGTGACTTGAAGTAGCCCTCCGCGCCCTCTTTCCAATGCCACCAGTCTGATCGAAATTGGATTCTCCAAGAAAGAGTTATGTACAATCTCCCAATATGACCTGATTATATACCTTTTCAGAAGAGCAAACTTGTATGAAGTTCCCCGTGTCACATTTTTGACCTTTGGATTTGAAAAATATACAAAGAAAACTAAAGTCTATCCTCTTTATGAAACATCTCACAAAATTTCAATCTGATACTTAGAGAGAAATTTATGACGATTTTCTCAAGGTAACCTGTTTAAAATGTAATTTGGGAGTCTGCCAAAACCCTAACTTCCTCAGATCATATATTTAGAAATATAGTGAGACAAGATCTAAAATTTGGACCCGAAGTTCAGACTGCTTTCTTCTCAAGTGGGTTTTTCTTTTACATTCTGAAACTTCATAGCGAAAACGTTATAGCGAAAATTCCACGATGACCCATTTTAGATGAAATTTTGGAGCTTGCAAAACCCTAACTTCTTCAGATGATGTATCCAAAAATATAGTGACAAAAGATCTGAAATTTGGACCCAAGGTTCAGCACAATTTCATCTCTAATGGATTTTATTGTTAGCTTTTGAAACGTCCTAGGAAAAATGTTATAGTGCGAATTCCATGATGACATGTTTGGAGCAACAAAACCCTAGAATCCAAAGCTCTGATACCAATTGTTATGAAACCAACTCACAAAAAGATAGAAAAGATAGATGAATACCTTAGAAATAAGCCTCTTCGAGGGGCAACCTGCTTTACATTACACAAATGAAAAATTCTTGGATGATACAAATGACAAGACCTCCTTTCTATATATAGGAGTCTAAGGGGTCATAATATAATCAGAGCTAACATAACAATAATAATGTAAGGGTAGAATAATAACAATAGTGGGCTTCTATGGGGCACAATAATAATAATATGGGGACTAAATGGGCACAACAATATAATAAAGGGATTGTACTAATAACAATAAGGGGTTACACTAGTAGTATAGGGACCTAACAACACAACTACTATTACATGTTTTTTGAAAGCAAACAATCGGGAAAGAAGATTGTAGGGAAAAGGGATATCATTACTTAATGCATCAACATGATATGCCCATAATGAAAATAGATCTATGGAATGACTAAATGTAATAGAGTAAAAACACACACACACAACTATATATATATATATATATATATATATATATATATATATATATAGATATATATATATATATATCTATGTATGTATGTATGTATGTATATATATGTTGTCACTTGGGACATTTTTTTTAGACTTTACAGGGGTCCAGAAAATTGTAGGAAAAAAACTATATAAATTTATATTTAGTAAGCATAGGAAATGGTTGACCAAGATAGGAACCCTTTTTACCTCTATGTAAAATGCATATCACAATTTGAGTATGGAAGGAAGAGGTAAATATAATAGCGCAGATGAGAAAATGAAATGAGGTCTGTAAATCTTTATTTATAGACACAATGCCAAATTCTTGCAAATATAAGGCATCAAATTTACGGAATGACAAATAATCATATGTATATCTATTCATTTGGTTAAACATAACCATGAAAAAGAATAGAGTTCATAAATAAATATGTAGATTTGCCAACATGTAAAATTTAGTGCCACAATGGTTTTTAATGTGGTTTTGTGCCTGAGAGTTGGTCCCCAGGGCTCCTAAGTGAAGAGTTTGTAGACTTCTATCGAAAATTTGAAAACATATAGGTCAATATCAAGAAAAGTGTTTTCATAATTAAATAGAATAACATTTTGAAATAATAAGATGAGCATACCTTCATGGAAATTCAAATGATGGAAAGAAGAAAAGGGACCAACCATTATATAGATTATAGATTCAAGCCATAAACCAATTGAACCACTTAATTAAGATAATTTTCTAGAAAAAAATGGGAGTCGTTTATGATAGGTTTTACACGTATGACCATCTTTGTTTGTTTGGATTTCAACTACTCTCCTGCTCCTTCCTCGTCTCTTAGCTTTTTTTCTTATAGAAAAGTCTTCTCTTCATCTACCAACCACCTTATCATTGGAATACATCAAGTTATTATCCCACCATGTCACACTAGCATGTATACAACAAAAAATGCATGACATCTTGCAGGGAATTGAGCTCACATTCTAACACTCAATCCCACTCCACAACCAAACACTTCCACCCATATAACCTAATCGATAGACAAGAGAAAATCCAAGAGTGTAACATAGCTACCCCTCTACACAAAAAAAATGTTTTTCCCAATGAGACTTTTACAAATGATTACCAACTCTATCAATGTTTCTTTCTTCCTTTCTTTACAACCTTCTAGTTATCAATATATATGTAATTCCATTACTAAGCCAAAGTTTATATATATATATATATATATATATATATATATATATATATATATATATATATATATATATATATATATATATATATATATATATATATATATATATATATATATATATATATATATATATATATATATATACATAATTTAGATTTGTTTTAATTTCAAACTTTAGAGCTTTAGAATGTTTAAACTTTATAACCCTTTAAAGTTTGGGCTTGGATGATCAAAATTCTATTTGTGTGGGGTTGAATTATTATGCATCCGAGCTTGTTTTAATTTATGCCATGTGAGATGTTTTGATTACAAATCCTATCCCTTTTGAAACTAGGGAATAGGAAATTTGAGTATTTATTTTATTCAAGTTAGGGCTAACTATACTTCTCTTTGCTTACTATTTCTTTGATGGTTCTGGATTTAATGTGTTGGGATTTGTGTCATAAGTTGGCACTCGATCGAAAATATGGTTGGTAAGGTTTTGATCTGAAAATTTCTTTTTGAGAGTACCATTATGGTAAGTACCCAACCTTTCATCACTTGTCACTCAAATCTCCACTCTCTAGTGTTACAGTTGGGCTCTACAACTTACAACAAACCCTATGTCAAGTCAGCCTATTGTTTTGGTTGTACAATTTGACATAAAATGAAGGTAATGGAAACATGAATGTTTGTTATTAAAATAATACTCATTTTATGTTTTTAGGGTTAATTTTCTCATACATAGTGCAATTCCTTTTATGTTACTAACTCCAGGAGCCAAGGAACCAAGGCTATTCCTGCATAGCTTATTGAAATTCAAGGTGTCTATGCCATCCCTTCTTCTACAAAATTATTTACTTCATTTATTTGCCACATAGTTTCTTAGAGGGTTGTTTCTTCTTTTGTTTTTATACCACTTCCTTAGTATTGCTTTTAATGGTTGCTTCTTATTCTAGTATGGTGTTGGTCTCAATTTTTCCAGTATGCAACTATAGATACACCATCCTCATGTTGATCTTAGAGTTAAAATATTTGTTCTTTTTTACTTTCTCAACATGCAAGGCTGTTACAATTAAATTTTCCTTTTATGTAAAGTCATCTACAAGTCAAGTTTTTACCCTCTTACATAGTTTTCATTGGATTGTTAATGGCGGTGCATCTTGGCTTAATGGAAAATCTTTCTCTCCAAGATTCTAGGTTCTCACTAAATTTCATTTTCTTCAATTTGCTTCTAGGAATTCAATTAGGTTATTAAGGTTTTTCCACCTATCGGTGAAACCCTACGCCTTCCTGTCTACAATGGTAAATGTTTTTATAGTCTTCAAACCCTACAAGGATCACCTAATGGATTTTTTGGTCTTGGAACAATTTTTATTGCAATTATTTTTTGTGCAGACCGCACGACTAATTTTAGACTATTGAGTTTTAATGTATACAAAAAATCTTTATTTTAATGGAAACCCACATGGGCTTTTGTCTTATTTCCATTCTAATTTCAATAACTATCTCACCTATGGATGTTTTGAAGATGTTATTTCGCTGGTGTGTAATACTATTATTAGCTTCATTTCAAATATTTGTTTCATAATATGGATGGTTCTTTATATATTTCTTGTGTATATGAATCTATATCGACTTGTACTGTATATTTTTATGAAGCTAAAATTACTAATTTGATATATTGTTTAATTTTTAGTCCCCTATGCGACTTCTAGTTTTTAATGTTGGTTCCACTGGGTTAATGTTATTTGTCTAGGGTTTTATTTTTCAATAGCCACTCGCTATTAGTTATTATATTTATATGGCTACCCTTAGTTGTCTATATTTAATTGTGTAAATCACTTATTTTAAAACATGTGATTTCTTATTCTCTACAACTTATGATGATAATATTTCTTAATACATAATTTATTGTTACGCTATTTTCCTAAGCAATTGACACAATTGGTGACTCTTTATTGTATTTTATACATATTTTCAACTCCAACAACTTTTTTTGCATGCATCTATATATAACAATTCTTCGTTGTATGTTTAGACTTAGGGAAGTTCTTAACGCTATAGGTTAACTTTATAGTATTAGATTTAGTTTGGAGTAACATGAGTGGGCTTGTGTTTAGGCTTTCCTATCCTCTCCAAACCCTAATTTGAGATCAAAACTATCTCTAGGTTGTTGGTATTTACCCGGATGGGCCTAGAGACTAATCTAGCTCATTGTAAGAGTTAAATATTCCATCAATCATGTTTCATGTTTGATCACAACATACCTTTACCAAATAACAGTGTCATACATAGCAAATATAGGAACAAAATTACACCTAAAAGGAAACAAAACATAAAATAGAAGTATACATATAACACTTATATGTTTAAATTAGTTTAGGTTGCCAAAAAAGTCATAGGGGAAAAATATTGCTCCACCCAACCAAAGAGTATAGGTAACCTCTACCGGAACTCCCAGAGAGATAGTTTCACTTCTAGAGTATTTTTCTTGATAATGACCATACTAGGTCCAATCCAAGACATTCTTTGGTCCCACCACATATAGTATCGATTTTCAACTAAGATCAAAGGCTTCATCTTGAAATTCCATTGGACAAACAAGTCAATAACTCCTTACTTGGAAGTGCCTTGTCTCCCTCAATAACATCCTATCTAAGGGTGTTAAGCTTACAACATTGTTCTCCTCCATCTAGGCTCGAAGTTCTCAAGGTTTCCTTAGGATTTTTCCTTCTCACTCTCTTGGTTCCCTTTTCCCTAACTAATATGATTTATCTCTAGAGAGAGTAATAAATATCTTCTAATGGCCTCATAAGTGAAACTCTCATTTAGCATCCTTTCCCTCCATAATTTCCATGGATGGCCATAAACAATATACATTAAATGATTTTTTTTTTTTAAATAAATGTTTATGTTTATCACCTATTCATACCAAAACTTATATATGGCCCACAATATTCCACGTAACTTTAGCAAAAATAATTAAGATATTTAGAATTCATTCAGGGGTATTACATCTTCCCCCACTTGAATGAAATACTGTCCTCGACGTTTGTTCTTGGCCCTTTAGAATAGGATGGGAAATGCATCACGCATAAAGTTCTCATCCTCCCAGGTTGCCTCTTCTGGGTTGAAGTTCCTCCACTGCACTTTAACTTGGGTGATAACTCGCTTCCATAGCATGATTTCTCTATGATAGAGAATACATAGAGGGTCAACCAAGAACTCTCTATCTAGCTCGAGCTACATTCATAGTCATCAGAGTTGTCATTAGTTTCACATCATTCATTAGTCGAGAAACATATTCATATAAAATATTTTCAACTTATTGTGATCCGTAGATTGTCGTGGATATTCCACTAGACAGTTCTTCATAACAAATATGATAATAATATAATAAAATATTGAATTTTTACTTTATTACAGTTTTATTAAAATTCTCGATCTGCAGATTTAGTTGTAATTAGTGCATGCATGCGAAGGGAAATTTTGCAGAAAAGTAGAGAATGAAAAAATAATGTCACACACACATAAGACATAAGATATGCTCTTTGGGAAACAATTTCGGGAGTAAACCCAGCTAGAAGGTGAGGTACAAGTGCAAATAAGTAATGCCCATGGCCCATGGGTTACTATAGTGTATAGATCCTCTTGGTATGCTCTACCTCCTCTCTCTCTTGTCTATATTTTCTCAACTATGGAAAAAAATTCTCTTGAAAGAATGGAATGCCTCTTCCTCTTAGTGGCCCGGCTATAACACAACTCAATAACACACTAGTGGTTAATTTTGACTACATCAGCTCTTAACTAGAGTTACAATATAGAATATTCTAGAGTCTTTTACATCACAATCATGTATCTATCCCCTTTTCCATGAATAATGGGGTCTGACATAACATCCTCTTGAATTATAAGTGTGAGATTAGGAATGTCAACTTCTGAGTGGCATAACTTTTACATACAAACTTTGATTGACAAGCCTCTTGCATCATTGGAAAGATATTTGTGTGTACAATAACATGAAAAGGAGTTGCACTAAAGAAGAAAAATTTTACCCCCAAAAAACATCGTTTGATGCCTCAAAACACTCTCGAAAGGTTTCAGACCCCGTTTTGCCAAATTGAGTCCCACTAGTAAAGACCATCACGTGAGATGATTCCTCTTGTTTTTCCACTCCAAATGCATCAATATGGATGAAAAACAATATAATGATATAATCTGGATCATATTGTTTACCTACACATCTTTCCAATGGATAATATGCTTAGGATCATATATGAAATTCTTTAATGAAGACACATAGAATATGTTATGTACATGTATATGACTAGACAAAGCTAATTGTAGGCTACAGGTCCAATTCAAGTAAGCATTTAGAAAGGGATAGAATTGATAAGCCAATTTTATATAGATTCCCAACCACAAGGTGCTCTCTTTAGGTTTGTCCCTCACATATACTCCCACTTGAAATTCCTTACAGGTTCTTCTTTTCTTTTCATAAGTCTTCTGTTGATCCTAAGCAACTTTAAAATTCATTCATACTTTCCTCATAGTGTGTTCTATTTCTTTCAACATGTCGGGTCCCAGCATTAGTTTATCTTCAGGGTTATTCAAGTTAATAGGTGTCCTACGCCTTTTTCCATACAATACTTCGAATGGAATAATCCTTAAAGAAGAATGGTAACTAGTATTATATGTGAATTCTACCAAGTGGAGGTGATCTTCCCACTTGCTTTTGTTTCATGACATAGAATTGTTGAAATATGGCAACAAGAATATTCCAATTTAATTTGTCCTTGAATTAAATTGTGATTAAAATCGAATTTAGTCTTAACAACTACTTGGAAATAATTGATTAATTCATTTTGAATTAATTAGTTCGAAAAATTCAAGTTAGAAGTCTTTCTGAAGCCATGCAAGAGTTATCCCTTAAATTAAGGAGATAAGATTGAGTTATATTTGAGTTGTAATTAATTAACTTAGTTTACTGAGTTAAGTCTAGTTAAATTAGTTCCAAACTATTTGAGGAACTAATAGAGAGTTAATAGTCAGTTGATGCATGCATGCACTCAACTAGTGTACTCTAGTTAAATAAAGATTCCCTCATCAAAAACTCATGTATGTCTATTCTGAGATAGACCCAATTGAGATTAAAGACAAGGATAATGTACTGTCAGTTGCATGTGTTTTCTTATAAATAAAACTCATGCATGCAGTCAAGGCATCATTCCTCAAGGATTGCATAATTTTGACTGTGTGTGAGAGTGATCATCCACTAGGTAGAAGATGTTTTCCACTTGGTTGAAGGAGAATCATCCCACAGGAAGAACACAAGGAAATAGGAGCTTGGGGGAAGAGAGGAAGGATTGGGAGAAGCCTGGATTGCTTGTGAGAATCTATGAGGATTGTACTGAGAGTTGGCTAATTGTGAGAGCTAAGGCTTCTTATAATTCCTATGTATTTCCACCTTGTACGATAATACAAATAGTGGGGTTTTTAGCTGAGGATTTCCCTAAAGTAGTTTCATGTGTATTGTGCATTGATTCTTCTTCTTCTAGTTATATTGTTCAGTTTGATCTTTAAGATTTTGTAAATTGATATTAGAATTAGGTTATAGTATTCTTCTTTGATTTATATTGCATTATCGGGTTAACCTACAGGAAGATTTTATACATGGTATTGGAGCCAAGTTTATCAGGGTTGTGAATAGTATACTCAGGAAAGAATTCGAAGTTTGAAGTTCGGGGTTGTAGGTGCAAATCGAATTCATATCATGCTTCAAGGTTGGCCAATGGTGTTCTATGGCTTGAGACTCAAGTATGCCTTGGAAGGTAGCTTGAATTACATAACATGGAAAGATCACATGGAGGCTGTATTAGAAGGCAATGGCTTAAAGGATTTCATTGATCAAGAAATCCCAAAGCTAGCTTCAACTAATGCACAAGAGTTGGTTGAGTGGAAGAAGTGTGTGGCAAAGGCTAGATGGATCATCCTTGAGGGAGTTCGAGACCATATTGTTTCGAGTCTCCATGGGAAGGATACTCCATTTTCAATGTGGAAGACCTTAAAGGACCTCTACCAGAACAATAGAGACTAGAGGAAATTGGTGCTCAAGAATAAGCTTCGAAGAATCAAGATGTAGAAGGGAAATACTATTTCCACATATCTAAACAAGCTCACCACCTGTAGAGATGAGCTTGGAAGTGTGGGAATAACTACTGTCAATGAAGATATGGTGAGCCTCGCTCTCCTTGGCCTTCCAAAGAGTTGGAATAGATACCAGGACTCTATGAATGGAAGGGAGAAACTGCCAGATTGGGAACGACTGCGGTCGGACCTTATGTAGGAGGAGATCAGGAGGAGCACACGAGATGGTTCTTCATCCAAGGATGATGATGAACAAAATGTGGCCTTAGAAAGTAAGGAAAGGAAAGGGAAGGGGAAGGCTTCCTATTCCAAATTGAATTCTTCTCATGGAGGGAAGAAGGGTGGCAATTCTAAAGTGAGATGCTTTAATTGTCACGAGATGGGACATTATGCGACTAATTGCCCGTAAAAGAAGTTAAAGAAGGGATCCTTGGAAGGATCAGAAGGTGAAGCATTGGCCTCTCAATTTGAAATGGACTTTACCCTCATCACATGCATGGTGTCATCGATGATGGGTTGTGTCTGGTATCTTGACAGTGGAGCCTCATTCCACATGACCATTTATAAAATTTTATTCAGTGCCTTAGAGGGAAAAGACCTCAAGATGCACGTAGAGATGGGTGCCGACGAAAGGTATAGTGTTTCAGGAGTGGGCATGGTTTCTTTTCAGAGGGAGCATCGAGCTCCTATCACCTTGATAGATGTGAAGTTGTGCTTGGACTGAAGAAGGACTTGGTATCGATCATGATGTTGGAGGACAAAGGCTACGATGTTGTCTTCAATAAAGGAAAGGCGTTCCTAAGACACATAGCCACAGGTCAGACCAAGAGGATAGGGATTCGCATGAAGAATCTCTATAAAATAGAGGTAGATGATTGTGCAACATTGAGTACGAAAGCAGAATTGGTGTAAAACCAAGACATTGGCGAGTTGTGGCACAGGAAGTTGGGCCATTTGCATCATGGGGCTTTGAAGATAATGAAACAGATATCTACAGGACTTCCTAAAGGTAAACTTGAGTAAATTGACACATGCAAAGGTTATACCTTGGGAAAGTACACCAAGTCTTCCTTTCATTAAGGATACAATCGAGTAGAGGCCATCTTAGAGTGAGTTCATACTGATGTGTGTGGACCATTCTCGATGGCATCCACTAGGAAGCAAAGGCATTATTTGATTTCCATTTACGATTATTCTTGTAAATGCTAGATTTGTTTCATGCAGAAGAAGGACAAATCCTTCACAAAGTTTTGTGAGTTCAAAGCCTTGGTCAAGAAAGAGTCAGGGAAGAAGATCAAGGCCTTGAGAAGCAACAACGATGGAGAATATGTATCTAAAGAGTTTAAAGAGTTAAACAAGAGTTGACGACACCTCATAATCCATAGGAGAATGGAGTGGCTGGGAGGAAGAACATAACAATTGTATGGGTAGCACAAGAAATGTTGCATGACCTAGGCCTACCACTTCACTTGTGGGTTGAGGCATGCGACACAATGATCTATTTGCAGAATAGAAGCCCACATTCCATACTTGGGATGAAGACACCAAAGGAAGCCTTCTCTAGTAAGAGACCAGATGTGGGTCACTTTAGTATCTTTGGCTCATCAGTATATTGCCATGTAACAAAGGATGCACAGAAGAAGCTTGAGCTGACAACAGAGTTGGGGATAATTGTGGGGTACACTGATACACCTCACAACTATCGGGTGTACTTGCCTACCAGTCAGAGGATAGTGGTTCGCAGAGATCTCAAGTCTGATGAGTAGAAGGTCATGCGAGTTTCCCTTGAGAGGGAGCTCCTCAAGAGGGGGAGGAGGAAATGACACTATGGGATAACCTTGGATAGAAATAAATGGTTGTGCTTGAATAACATTTTTCTAGCCGTCATTATTGGGAATTCCCAAAGGGGATAACATGTGAGGTGGCACAGGGATACCAATTCTTGACCTATTATGGATGGAAAACTGCTAGGGCTAAGTAATGGGTTGAGTGATAGGCTATCTAGTTAGGTTTACAATGTGAATTTTGAGCATCTTACATAGTTCTCTAAATCCACATCAACATGAACTGACACCCCATGTCTTCTCTCCCTTCTTATTCCCAAACTTTTATCTTTGTTAATTCTTCCTCTGCTCCTATTTTTATGGTAAAAACTCATGCTGTAAAAGAAATAGGATGCAAGTTATGACTAAAAGAACACTTCAATGTTAACAAATGTTATGAGACCAACTCACAAAAAGATAGAAAAGATAGATGAACACTTTATAAATAAGCCTCTTTGAGGGGGAAACCTCCTTTACATTACACAAATGAACAATTCTTGATGATACAAATGACAAGACCTCCTTTCTATTTATAGGAGTCTAAGGGGTCATAATATAATCAGAGCCGACATAACAATAATAATGTAAGGGTAGAATAATAACAATAGTTGGCTTCTATGTGGCACAATAATAACAATATAAGGACTAAATGGGCACAACAATATAATAAGGGAATTGTACTAATAACAATAAGGGGTTACACTAGTAGTATAGGGACCTAACATGCCCCTCTCCTTCAAAAAGTGTTGTACTCAACGATTGAGTAGCTCTTGACACTTTTGTACAAAATTATTGTCCTCCCACGTGGAATCTTCAACGGATAAGTTCTTCCACTTGATGAGATACATTGAAATTGATCGATTTCGTAGCTGTTGGGTTCTTGTTTCTGGGACTACTCCAGGTTCTAATCTTATTTTTCCTTCCTCATCAAGTTTTGACAATATTGTTTGAAGTGGGATCTTCTGCAACTTTTGAATGAGTGGCCACACTTCTTTGTCCTTCTTCCATTCATCCCTTCCTCTATTCATCCAATCTGGTTGGATAATAGCAATAGCACAAAACAATGCTTCCACATCCTCATCCTTTCTTGAGAGTGCATCTACAACAACATTTTTCTTCCCTTTTTTGTAGATGATTTTAAAGTCATAACCCAACATATTTGTGACCCATTTTTTATGTTCTTCTAAAGATCATCTTTGTTCTAAAAAGTATTTAAGACTATCATGATCCATTTTTACCTTTAAGTGTCTTCCCATTATGTAATGTCGCCATTTCTTAAGTACATGTAGTATTTCATACATTTCCTTCTCATAAATAGCTTTCTTGAGATGTAGTCGTAAAAATGCCCAATCGCCTACATCAAAACTTCTTTCACTACGATGTTGATCTACCTGTTGTTTCATTCAATTTTGCACCAAAGTGGCGTTATCCTTTAAAAGTTGTAGAACTTGTTGTTGATGCTCGATGTGATCTTTCACTCCTTGAATATTTTTCTTCTTGATATGTCCTTCTATCTTGAGAGTTTGAGGAGTGGCAATTTTCTCCAATGCATTACAAGATATGGTCAGATTCATGTCTTGATGCTCAATGTAATCTTTCAGTCCGTGAACATTTTTCTTCTTGATATTTTCTTCTATCTTGATAGTTTGAGGAGTGGTAATTCTGGCCAATGAATTACAAGATATGGTTGGATTCATTTCTTCTTTCTAGATGTGATATTTCACTTCTTGAACGTTTTTCTTTTTGATATGTCCTTCTATATTGAGAGTTTGAGGAGTGGTAATCCTTACCATTGTAGTACAAGATATGGTCGGATTCATTTTTTCTTTCTCTAGGGTTGGTTCCTGGTGTATATCCTCTTCTTTTGATGTTTCTTGATCCTTTTCGTCATTAGGATTCCTTTCTTGTAGCATCTTTGTCCCACCTTCATTCAAACCTTCCATGTCTTTCTTCAAATATTCCATGCCTTTCTTCCAATATGCTTTCATACCATCGATATCAACTTTCATAGCATAGATAAAACTATTTATCTTTTGCTTCTCTAGAATATCATTTACCCTTATATTTAATTTTTGAAATTCCTTAATGTGCTCTGCCATTGAACCCTTTTGTTTGACATTTATCGATTGGCTAAAGAAGGTGTTTCTCTTTGTATCCTCATAATGTGCTATCATTTCCTCCGTGAAAATTGACCACGTATCAACTGGTTTACGAGAACAAAGCCCTTTATACCATAAAAATTGATTCGGTTCTAAATATGAATATGCAATACATACCTTTTTTAAAGGTGGTACACCATGTAGATCAAAATATTTCTCCATATATAGTATCCAATTTACCAGATCCTTTCCATCAAACTTCCTCATCTTTCTTTTTCTTGATTTTAGGAGCTCGATATTGAAATGACTATAACTTTGTACTTTCATATCTTTAAGTTCTGAAATTGTGACTCGAAGTAGCCCTCCATGCCCTATTTCCAATGCCACCAGTTTGATCGAAATTGGATTATCCAAGAAAGAGTTATGTACAATCTCCCAATATGACCTAATTATATACCTTTTTAGAAGAGCAAACTTGTATGAAGTTCCTCATGTCACATTTTTGACCTTTGGATTTGAAAAATATACAAATAAAACTAAAGTCTATCCTCTTTATGAAACATCTCACAGAATTTCAATCTGATACTTAGAGAGAAAGTTATGATGATTTTCTCAAGGTCACCTGTTTAAAATGTAATTCGAGAGTCTGCCAAAACCCTAACTTCCTCAGATCATATATTTAAAAATATAGTGAGACAAGATCTAAAATTTGGACCCGAAGTTCAGACCGCTTTCTTCTCAAGTGGATTTTTCTTTTACATTCTGAAACTTCATAGTGAAAACATTATAGCGAAAATTCCACGATGACCTGTTTTAGATGAAATTTTGGAGCTTGTAAAACCCTAACTTCTTCAGATGATGTATCCGAAAATATAGTGACACAAGATCTGAAATTTGGACCCAAGGTTCAGCACGATTTCGTCTCAAATGGATTTTATTGTTAGCTTTTGAAACGTCCTAGGAAAAATGTTATAGTGCGAATTCCATGAGGACCTGTTTGCAGCAACAAAATGCTAGAATCCAAATCTCTGATACCAAATGTTATGAAACCAGCTCACAAAAAGATAGATTAACGCCTTAGAAATAAGCCTCTTAAAGGGGCAACCTCATTTACATTACACAAATGAAAAATTCTTGGATGATACAAATGACAAGACCTCCTTTCTATATATAGGAGTCTAAGGGGTCATAATATAATCAGAGCTAACATAACAATAATAATGTAAGGGTAGAATAATAACAATAGTGGGCTTCCATTGGGCACAATAATAACAATATGGGGACTAAATGGGCACAACAATATAATAAGGGGATTGTACTAATAACAATAAGGGGTTACACTAGTAGTATAGGGATCTAACAACAAAACTACTATTACATGTGTTTCGAAAACAAACAATCGGGAAAGAAGATTGTAGGGAAAAGGGATATCATTACTTAATGCATCAACATGATATGCCCATAATGAAAATAGATCTATGGAATGACTAAATGTAACAAAGTAAAAACACACACACACAACTATATATATATATATGTATGTATGTATGTATGTATGTATGTATATGTTGTCACATGGGACATTATATATATATATATATATATATATATATATATATATATGTTGTCACTTGGGACATTTTTTTAGACTTTACAGGGGTCCAGAAAATTGTAGGAAAAAAACTATATAAATTTATATTTAGTAAGCATAGGAAATGGTTGACCAAGATAGGAACCCTTTTTACCTCTATGTAAAATGCATATCACAATTTGAGTATGGAAGGAAGAGGTAAATATAATAGTGCAGATGAGAAAATGAAATGAGGTCTGTAAATCTTTATTTATAGACCCAATGCCAAATTCTTGCAAATATAAGGCATCAAATTTGCGGAATGAAAAATAATCATATGTATATCTATTCATTTGGTTAAACATAACCATGAAAAAGAATAGAGTTCATAAATAAATATGTAGATTTGCCAACATGTAAAAATTTAGTGCCACAATGGTTTTTAATGTAGTTTTGTGCCTGAGAGTTGGTCTCCATGGCTCCTAAATGAAGAGTTTGTAGACTTCTATCGAAAATTTGAAAACATATAGGTCAATATCAAGAAAAATGTTTTCATAATTAAATAGAATAACATTTTGAAATAATAAGATGAGCATACCTTCATGGAAATTCAAATGATGGAAAGAAGAAAAGGGACCAACCATTATATAGATTATAGATTCAAGCCATAAACCAATTGAATCACTTAATTAAGATAATTTTCTAGAAAAAAAATGGGAGTCATTTATGATAGGTTTTGCACGTATGACCATCTTTGTTTGTTTGGATTTCAACTACTCTCCTGCTCCTTCCTCGTCTCTTAGCCTTTTTTCTTTTAGAAAAGTCTTCTCTTCATCTACCAACCACCTTATCATTGGAATACATCAAGTTCTTATCCCACCATGTCACACTAGCATGTATACAACAAAAAATGCATGACGTCTTGCAGGGAATGGAGCTCACATTCTAACACTCAATCCCACTCCACGACCAAACTCTTCCACCCATATAACCTAATCAATAGACAAGAGAAAATCCAAGAGTGTAACATAGCTACCCCTCTACACAAAAAAAATTGTTTTTCCCAATGAGACTTTTACAAATGATTACCAACTCTATCAATGTTTCTTTCTTCCTTTCTTTACAACCTTCTGGTTATCAATATATATGTAATTCCATTACTAAGCCAAGGTTTATATATATATATATATATATATATATATATATATATATATATATATATATATATATATATATATATATATATATATATATATATATATATATATATATATATAAGTGTGTCCACACATAATTTAGATTTGTTTTAATTTCAAACTTTAGAGCTTTAGAATGTTTAAAATTTATAACCCTTTAAAGTTTGGGCTTGGATGATCAAAATTCTATTTGTGTGGGGTTGACTTATTATGCATCTAAGCTTGTTTTAATTTATGCCATGTGAGATGTTTTGATTACAAATCCTATCCCTTTTGAAACTAGGGAATAGGAAATTTGAGTATTTATTTTATTCAAGTTAGGGCTAACTATACTTCTCTTTGCTTACTATTTCTTTGATGGTTCTGGATTTAATGTGTTGGGATTTGTGTCATAAGTCGGCACTCGATCGACAATATGGTTGGTAAGGTTTTGATCTGAAAATTTCTTTTTGAGAGTACCATTATGGTAAGTACCCAACCTTTCATCACTTGTCACTCCAATCTCCACTCTCTAGTGTTATAGTTGGACTCTACAACTTACAACAAACCCTATGTCAAGTCAGCCTATTGTTTTGGTTGTACAATTTGACATAAAATGAAGGTAATGGAAACATGAATGTTTGTTATTAAAATAATACTCATTTTATGTTTTTAGGGTTAATTTTCTCATACATAGTGCAATTACGTTTATGTTACTAACTCCAGGAGCCAAGTAACCAAGGCTATTCCTGCATAGCTTATTGAAATTCAAGGTGTCTATGCCATCCCTTCTTCTACAAAGTTATTTACTTCATTTCTTTGCCACATAGTTGCTTAGAGGGTTGTTTCTTCTTTTGTTTTTATACCACTTCCTTAGTATTGCTTTTAATGGTTGCTTCTTATTCAAGTATGGTGTTGGTCTCAACTTTGTCCAGCATGCAACTATAGATATACCATCCTCATGTTGATCTTAGAGTTAAAATATTTGTTCTTTTTTACTTTCTCGACATGCAAGGTTGTTACAATTAAATTTTCCTTTTATGTAAACTCATCTACAAGTCAGGTTTTTACCCTCTTACATAGTTTTCATTGGATTGTTAATGGTGGTGCATCTTGGCTTAATGGAATATCTTTCTCTCCAAGATTCTAGGTTCTCACTAAATTTCATTTTCTTCAATTTGCTTCTAGGAATTCAATCAGGTTATTAAGGTTTTTCCACCTATCGGTGAAACCCTACGCCTTCCTGTCTACAATGGTAAATGTTTTTATAGTCTTCGAACCCTACAAGGATCACCCAATGGATTTTTTGGGCTTGGAACAAGTTTTATTGCAATTATTTTTTGTACAGACCACACGACTAATTTTAGACTATTGAGTTTTAATGTATACAAAAAATCTTTATTTTAATGGAAACCCACATGGGCTTTAGTCTTATTTCCATTCTAATTTCAATAACTATCTCACCTATGGATGTTTTGAAGATGTTATTTCGCTGGTGTGTAATACTATTATTAGCTTCATTTCAAATATTTGTTTCATAATATGGATGGTTCTTTAAATATTTCTTGTGTTTATGAATCTGTATCGACTTGTACTGTATATTTTTATGAAGCTAAAATTACTAATTTGATATATTGTTTAATTTTTAGTCCCCTATGGGACTTCTAGTTTTTAATATTGGTTCCACTCGGTTAATGTTATTTGTCTAGGGTTTTATTTTTCAATAGCCACTCGCTATTAGTTATTCTAGTTATATGGCTACCCTTAGTTGTCTATATTTAATTGTGTAAATCACTTATTTTAAAACGTGTGATTTCTTATTCTCTACAACTTATGATGATAATATTGTTTGATACATAATTTATTGTTACGCTATTTTCCTAAGCAATTGACACAATTGTCAACTCTTTATTGTATTTTATTCATATTTTCAACTCCAACAACTTTTTTTGCATGCGTCTATATATAACAATTCTTCATTGTATGTTTAGACTTAGGGAAGTTCTTAACGTTATAGGTTAACTTTATAGTATTAGATTTAGTTTGGAGTAACATGAGTGGGCTTGTGTTTAGGCTTTACTATCCTCTCCAAACCCTCATTTGAGCTCAAAACTATCCTTGGGTTGTTGGTATTTACCCGGATGGGCCTAGAGACTAATCTAGCTCATTGTAAGAGTTAAATATTCCATCAATCATGTTTCATGTTTGATCACAACAGACCTTTACCAAATAACAGTGTCATACATAGCAAATATAGGAACAAAATTACACCTAAAAGGAAACAACACATAAAATAGAAGTATACATATAACACTTATATGTTTAAATTAGTTTAAAATCATAGGGGAAAAATATTGCTCCACCCAACCAAAGAGTATAGGTAACCTCTACCAGAACTCCCAGAGAGATAGTTTCACTTCTAGAGTATTTTTCTTGATAATGACCATACTAGGTCCAATCCAAGACATTCTTTGGTCCCACCACATATAGTATAGATTTTCAACTAAGATCAAAGGCTTCATCTTGAAATTCCATTGGACAAACAAGTCAATAACTCCTTACTTCGAAGTGCCTTGTCTCCCTCAATAACATCCTATCTAAGGGTGTTAAGCTTACAACATTGTTCTCCTCCATCTAGGCTTGAAGTTCTCAAGGTTTCCTTAGGATTTTTCCTTCTCACTTCTTGGTTCCCTTTTCCCTAACTAATATGATTTATCTCTAGAGAGAGTAATAAATATCTTCTAATGGCCTCATATGTGAAACTATCATTTAGCATCCTTTCCCTCCATAATTTCCATGGATGGCCATAAACAATATACATTAAATGATTTTATTTTTTTTAAATAAATGTTTATGTTTATCACCTATTCATACCAAAACTTATATATGACCCACAATATTCCACGTAACTTTAGCAAAAATAATTAAGATATTTAGAATTCATTCAGGGGTATTACATCTTCCCCCACTTGAATGAAATACTGTCCTCGACGTTTGTTCTTGGCCCTTTAGAATAGGATGGGAAATGCATCACCCATAAAGTTTTCATCCTCCCAGGTTGCCTCTTCTGGGTTGAAGTTCCTCCACTGCACTTTAACTTGGGTGATAGCTCGCTTCCATAGCATGATTTCTCTATGATAGAGAATACATAGAAGGTCAACCAAGAAATCTCTATCTTGCTCGACCTACATTCATAGTCATCAGAGTTGTCATTAGTTTCACATCATTCATTAGTCCAAAAACATATTCATATAAAATATTTTCAACTTATTGTGATCCGTAGATTGTCGTGGATATTCCACTAGATAGTTCTTCATAACAAATATGATAATAATATAATAAAATACTGAATATTTACTGTATTACTGTTTTATTAAAATTCTAGATCTGCAGATTTAGTTGTAATTAGTGCATGCATGCGAAGGGAAATTTTGTAGAAAAGTAGAGAACGACAAAATAATGTCACACACACATAAGACATAAGATGTGATCTTTGGGAAAGAATTTCGGGAGTAAACCCAGCTAGAAGGTGAGGTACAAGTACAAATAAGTAATGCCCATGGCCCATGGGCTACTATAGTGTATAGATCTTCTTGGTATGCTCTACCTCCTATCTCTCTTGGCTATATTTTCTCAACTATGGAAAAAAATTCTCTTGAAAGAATGGAACGCCTCTTCCTCTTAGTGGCCCAGCTATAACACAACTCAATAACACACTAGTGGTTAATTTTGACTATATCAGCTCTTAACTAGAGTTACAATATAGAATATTCTAGATTCTTTTACATCACAATCACGTATCTATCCCCTTTTCCATGAATAATGGGGTCTGACATAATATCCTCCTGAATTATAAGTGTGAGAACAGGAATGTCAACTTCTGAGTGGCATAACTTTTACATACAAACTTTGATTGACAATCCTCTTGCATCATTGGAAAGATATTTGTGTGTACAATAACATGAAAAGGAGTTGCACTAAAGAAGAGAAATTTTACCCCCAGAAAACATCGTTTGATGCCTCAAAACACTCTCGAAAGGTTTCAGACCCCGTTTTGCCAAATTGAGTCCCAATAGTAAAGACCATCACGTGAGATGATTCCTCTTGTTTTTCCACTCCAAATGCATCGGTATGGATGAAAAACAATATAATGATCTAATCTGAATCATATTGTTTACCTACACATCTTTCCAATGGATAATATGCTTAGGATCATATATGAAATTCTTTAATAAAGACACATAGAATATGTTATGTACATGTATATGACTAGACAAAGCTAATTGGTAGGCTACAGGTCCAATTCAAGTAAGCATTTAGAAAGGGATAGAATTGATAAGCCAATTTTATATAGATTCCCAACCATAAGGTGCTCTCTTTAGGTTTGTCCCTCACATATACTCCCAATTGAAATTCCTTACAGGTTCTTCTTTTCTTTGCATAAGTCTTCTGTTGATCCTAAGCAACTTTAAAATTCATTCATACTTTCCTCATAGTGTGTTCTATTTCTTTCAACATGTCGGGTCCCAACATTAGTTTATCTTCAGGATTATTCAAGTTAATAGGTGTCCTACGCCTTTGTCCATACAATACTTCGAATGGAATAATCCTTAAGGAAGAATGATAACTATTATTATATGTGAATTCTACCAAGTGGAGGTGATCTTCCCACTTGCTTTTGTTTCATGACATACAATTGTTGAAATATGGCAACAAGAATATTCCAATTTAATTTGTCCTTGAATTAAATTGTGATTAAAATCGAATTTAGTATTAACAACTACTTGGAAATAATTGATTAATTCATTTTGAATTAATTAGTTCGAAAAATTCAAGTTAGAAGTCTTTCTGAAGCCATGCAAGAGTTATCCCTTAAATTAAGGAGATAAGATTGAGTTATATTTGAGTTGTAATTAATTAACTTAGTTTACTGAGTTAAGTCCAGTTAAATTAGTTCCAAACTGTTTGAGGAACTAATAGAGAGTTAATAGTCAGTTGATGCATGCATGCACTCAACTAGTGTACTCCAGTTAAATAAAGATTCCCTCATCAAAAACTCATGTATGTCTATTCTGAGAAAGACCCAATTGAGATTAAAGACAAGGATACTGTACTATCAGTTGCATGTGTTTTCTTATAAATAAAACTCATGCATGTAGTCAAGGCATCATTCCTCGAGGATTGCACAATTTTGACAGTGTGTGAGAGTGATCATCCACTAGGTAGAAGACGTTTTCCACTTGGTTGAAGGAGAATCATCCCACAGGAACAACACAAGGAAATAGGAGCTTGGAGGGAAGAGAGGAAGGATTGAGAGAAGCCTGGATTGCTTGTGAGCATCTATGAGGATTGTACTGAGAGCTGGCTAACTGTGAGAGCTAAGGCTTTGTATAATTCCTATGTATTTCCACCTTGTACGATAATACAAATAGTGGGGTTTTTAGCTGAGGATTTCCCTAAAGTATTTTCATGTGTATTGTGAATTGATTCTTCTTCTTCTAGTTATATTGTTCAGTTCGATCTTTAAGCTTTTGTAAATTGATATTAGAATTAGGTTATCGTATTCTTCTTTGATTTATATTGCATTATCGGGTTAACCTACAGGAAGATTTTCTACAGGGTATCAGAGCCAAGTTTATCAGGGTTGTGAATAGTATACTCAGGAGAGAATTCGAAGTTTGAAGTTCGGGGTTGTAGGTGCAAATCAAATTCATATCATGCTTCAAGGTTGGCAAACGGCATTCTATGGCTTGAGACTCGAGTATGCCTTGGAAGGTAGCTTGAATTACATAACATGGAAAGATCACATGGAGGCTGTATTAGAAGGCAATGGCTTAAAGGATTTCATTGATCAAGAAATCCCAAAGCTAGCTTCAACTAATGCACAAGAGTTGGTTGAGTGGAAGAAGTGTGTGGAAAAGGCCAGATGGATCATCCTTGAGGGTGTTCGATACCATATTGTCTGGAGTCTCCATGGGAAGGATACTCCATTTTCAATGTGGAAGACATTAAAGGACCTCTACCAGAACAATAGCGACTAGAGGAAATTGGTGCTCAAGAATAAGCTTCGAAGAATCAAGATGTAGAAGGGAAATACTATTTCCACATATCTAAACAAGCTCACCACCTGTAGAGAAGATCTTGGAAGTGTGGGAATAACTACTGTCAATGAAGATATGCTGAGCCTCGCTCTCCTTGGCCTTCCAAAGAGTTGGAATAGCTACCAGGACTCTGTGAATGGAAGGGAGAAACTGCCGGATTCGGAACGACTGTGGTCGGACCTCATGCAGGAGGAGATCAGGAGGAGCACACGAGATGGTTCTTCATCCAAGGATGATGATGAACAAAATGTGGCCTTAGTAAGTAAGGAAAGGAAAGGGAAGGGGAAGGCTTCCTATTCCAAATTGAATTCTTCTCATGGAGGGAAGAAGGGTGACAATTCTAAAGTGAGATGCTTTAATTGTCACGAGATGGGACATTATGAGACTAATTGCCCATCAAAGAAGTTAAAGAAGGGATCCTTTGAATGATTAGAAGGTGAAGCATTGGCCTCTCAGTTTGAAATGTACTTTACCCTCATCACATGCATTGGTGTCATCGATGATGGGTTGTGCCTGGTATCTTGACAGTGGAGCCTTATTCCACATGACCATTGATAAAATTTTATTCAGTGCCTTGGAGGGAAAAGACCTCAAGATGCACGTAGAGATGGGTGACGACGAAAGGTATAGTGTTTCAGGAGTGGGCATGGTTTCTTTTCAGAGGGAGCATCGAGCTCCTATCACCTTGATAGATGTGAAGTATGTGCTTGGACTGAAGAAGAACTTGGTATCAATCATGATGTTGGAGGACAAAGGCTACGATGTTGTCTTCAGTAAAGGAAAGGCGTTCCTAAGACACATAGCCACAGGTCAGACCAAGAGGATAGGGATTCGAATGAAGAATCTCTATAAAATATAGGTAGATGATTGTGCAACATTGAGTACGAAAGCAGAATTGGTGTAAAACCAAGACATTGGCGAGTTGTGGCACAGGAAGTTGGGACATTTGCATCATGGGGCTTTGAAGATAATGAAACAGATATCTACAGGACTTCCTAACGGTAAACTTGAGTAAGTTGACACATGCAAAGGTTTTACCTTGGGAAAGTACACCAAGTCTTCCTTTCATAAACGAGACAGTCGAGTAGAGGCCATCTTAGAGCGAGTTCATACTGATGTGTGTGGACCATTCTCGATGGCATCCACTAGGAAGCAAAGGTATTATTTGATTTTCATTTATGATTATTCTCGTAAATGCTAGATTTATTTCATGCAGAAGAAGGACAAAACCTTCACAAAGTTTTGTGAGTTCAAAGCTTTGGTCAAGAAAGAGTCAGGGAAGAAGATCAAGGCCTTGAGAAGCGACAACGATGGAGAATATGTATCTAAAGAGTTTAAGGACTTCTATGCAGCAGAAAGAGTTAAACAAGAGTTGACGACACCTCATAATCCACAGGAGAATGGAGTGGCTGGGAGGAAGAACATAACTATTGTAGGGGTAGCACAAGAAATGTTGCATGACCTAGGCCTACCACTTCACTTGTGGGTTGAGGCATGCGACACAATGATCTATTTGCGGAATAGAAGCCCACATTGCATACTTGGGATTAAGACACCAGAGGAAGCCTTCTCTAGTAAGAGACTAGATGTGGGTCACTTTAGGATCTTTGGCTCATCAGTATATTGCCATGTGACAAAGGATGCACAGAAGAAGCTTGAGCTGACAACAGATTTGGGGATAATTGTGGGGTATACTGATACACCTCACAACTATCGGGTGTACTTGCCTACCAGTCAGAGGACAGTGGTTTGCAGAGATCTCAAGTCTGATGAGTAGAAGGCCATGTGAGTTTCCTTTGAGAGGGAGCTCCAACAAGAGGTTGTGGAGGAACTATTGGTTCCTAAGGTGGAGGAGCCTCAGAATTATGCAAAGTAGCTTCATGTAGAGGTTCCAATAGTGGAGACATCCACTTAAGCATAGTCTTCCAGAGATGGATGAAAGCACACAAGAGAAGCTGATGGATTGTTGAAGGATGCAAGAGAGAATGTGGGAGCACCATATTCTCAGCGCAGATAGAGGAGGTCACCTGAGAGGTACACTGGATACATGGCCTTTGCTGGGGAATGTGTTGAGACCGAGCCATATTCCTTTGAGGAAGCAGTGTAGCAGCCGATTTGGGTTGATACTATGGTGGAGGAGTTTGACTCCATAGTTCGTAACAATGTTTGGGACATGGTTCCAAGACCAAAGAACAAGTTAGTTATGAGTTCCCGTTGGTTTTACAAGGTAAATAAAGCTGCTGATGATGGGAGGATCATGTTGCTACAATATATTTTGATAGAGAAGCACGATGCTCACATTTTGACAAAGGCATTGTCAAAGTGTAAGTTCGAGTTCCATAGAGATAGGATCGGGGTGGCAGATAATCCCTTTCTTGTTGAGAGGGAGTGTTGAAATATGGCAACAAGAATATTCCAACCTAATTTGTACTGGAATTAAATTGTGAATTAAAATTGAATTTAGTCTTAACAACTACTTGGAAATAATTGATTAATTCATTTTGAATTAATTAGTTGGAGAAATTCAAGTTAGAAGTCTTTATGAAGTCATGCAAGAGTTATCCCTTAAATTAAGGAGATAAGATTGAGTTATATTTCAGTTGTAATTAGTTAACTTTGTTTACTGAGTTAATTCCAATTAAATTAGTTCCAAATTGTTTGAGGAACTAATAGAGAGTTAAAAGTTAGTTGATGCATGCATGCACTCAACTAGTGTACTCTAGTTAACTGAAGATTCCCTCATCAGAAACTCATCATGTCTATTCTGAGAAAGACCCAGTTGAGATTAAAGACAAGGAAAATGTACTATCAGTTGCATGTGTTTTCTTATAAAGAAAACTCATGCATGCAATCAAGGCATCATTCCTTGAGGATTGCGTAGTTCTGACAGTGTGTGAGAGTGATCATCCACTAGGTAGAAGAAGTTTTCCACTTGGTTGAAGGAGAATCATCCCAGAGGAACAACACAAGGAAATAGGAGCTTGCAGGGCAGAGAGGAAGGCTTAAGAGAAGCATGGATTGCCTATGATCATCCGTGAGGATTGTACTAAGAGTTGGCTAGCTGTGAGAGCTAAGGATTTGTATAATTCCTATGTATTTCCACTTTTTATGATAATACAGATAGTGGGGTTTTTAACTGTGTTTTCCCCAAAGTATTTTCATATGTATTGTGCATTGATTCTTCTTCTTCTGGTGATATTTTTTAGCTCGGTCTTTAAGCTTCCACAAATTGATAGTAGAAGTAGGTTATAGTATTCTGCTTTGATTTATATTGCATTATTGGGTTAACCTACAGGTAGATTTTCTACAACAATCTTAGCATGACTTCCAACACTTGATTCACCCGTTCAATTTTCCCATCCATCTACAGATGGTAGGAAATATTGAATTTTATTTTAGTGCCTAGTCCAATAAACAAAGCCTTCCAGAAAGAATAAGTAAACTTCACATATCTATCATAAATTACTACCTTAGGTATGCCATGTAAATGAAAATTTTCTCTCATAAATATATCAACAATCTGAACAGTTTTGTAAGTTGAATGTATGGGAACAAAATGTGCTGATTTACTTAATTTATCCACAATAACCATTATGGAGTCATTTTTCCTTCTAGACTTAAGTAATCTTGTGATAAAATACATTGTGATGATTTCCCATTTCCATTTAGGAATGGGTAATGGGTGAAGTAAACTTGATAGATGTTGGTGTTCAATTTTTACCTGCTGACATTCTAGACATTTCACTAGATATTCTACCACATTTATCCTCATACCAGGCCAAAAAAAATTCTTTCTCAAAGAAGTAATTAATTTATGGTAACCAGGGTGGGTAACATAGGGGCTTCTGTGATACTCATATAAAATTAAGTGCTTAATAGCTTGCTGGTTGGGGACATAAATTATGTTCCTATAGGTTAGCAAATTATCTTCATTGATGGCATATTATAAATATTTTTCAGAGTTTCCCTCTTGCTTCGTTCACTACCATAAAAAATGATATTCTGGGTCTCATTGGGATGCTTCTTTAATCTGATCTGTAAAACCAAATTTTACTTGAGTATATGAAATTTCATATATATAATTCAGTCTTCTACTTAGGGTGTTATCCACTCGATTTTCCTTACCCTTCAAGTATTTTATATCAAATTCGAATTGACACTTAGGAAAGCAGCCCATCGTTCTTACCAAGTATTAAGGTTGGGATATTTAAATGATATATATTTATGTAGGAATGAAATGAAATGCAAATTCAAACATAAACATAGAGATACAGTGAAAAATGAACTTCAATTCATTAACAACAAATACTGAAAAACTGTTTACATGGAGAATGGAAACAAACTACCTCAAGTGATGGTAGCTTATCTCTAAAGAGATATGTGGCAGCTACATTCCTCTGAATTATGTTACAATGAGTCTGGAAAGACCTTTTATTGTTGAGAAACAAGGGAAAACCTTAAACATCCAAAAACCTAACACTAGGAGATGAAGCACCAAAAGTTTGTGGGCCTGATTAGGGTTAGTTAGTACACCAAATTTTCAAGGTTGTGACTTGGGCATACGATCTTCATTTGACACATATGATACCTCATTACAAATATTTGTCTGAGAACTAAAATTTTTGACTAAAAACCCATGTGATAGAATTTTGGTTTTCCTATTTTCCAAAATAATGTCGTTTAGAGCCTCAAAATAGCTTCGGAAGTTTAAGACCTGAAAAACTACCAAAAATAGTAAATGATGCTACAACTAAGGAAAATGAAGGAAATACAATTAGGGGTCCAAGTGGAAAAAGAAGGTGGCCACCAATATCCACCTTGATAATTAAAGAAACTAGTCAAGCTACTATCATGGTCAATCATTAAGATAAACTTCTTTCCTAGCAGTTAGTGCCACCATAGCTTTGATGTGTGGAATTTTTTGTTAATAGCAATTAATAATCAAAATATATTTACTTGTGCTCCTTCAAAATTGGAGATCCATAGGCCACCACATGACCTTCTTGCATCAACATTCCTCCCAACCCTTTTTGACATGTGCCTTTACAAACAATAAATTCCTTTCTGGGTTTGCTATCCTTAGAACAGGGGTTGTTGTCAACAAATGTTTTAGCTAGTTAATACTATTTTGGCATTTTGTTGTCCAATTAAAATCTTTCCCATTTTTCTACAAAAAAAATTATGGGGTAATCTACTTTGGAAAACCCCTCTATAAAGCGACAGTAATAGTCTACTAGACCCTAAAGGATCGAATGTATACAACACTGTCAGGAATGGGCCATTCCATGATAGTATTAATCTTTTCGGGCACTATAGTCATTCCCTCTTAGGCGATTAGATGTCCTAAGTATTGTATTCGACATTTATAGAATTCACATTTCCTATACTTGGCGTATAGTTGGTGTTCTCGCAAGGTATGTAATACTATTTGCAAATTCCTTTTATCTTCTTCCATATTATTTGAATAAATTAGAATATCATCGATGAAAATACTAGTGAAATATACTATTCATAGGGCACATAAATGTGGTTGGGGTGTTAGTAATCCCAAAATGTAGAACTACCAAATCATAGTTCTCGTAATGAATCCTAAATCCAGTTTTTCATATGTCTTCTTCTCTGAGTTGTATTTTATGGTACCATGATCATAGATCAAGCTTGGAAAACATAGTAGCAACCTTCACCATGTTAGAAAATTATATTTTACTAAGCAATGGAACACATAAAACAAGAAAGACACAGATATACGTGGTTCTTCCAATTTGGGCTACATCTGTTATCACTCAGAAGTTTTCCCTAGAAGTTATCAAAAGAAGGAATCATCTGAGGTAACCACAAACAAATATTTTAGGCTTAGGTTCTAGCCAACCTAAGTCTAGAGAGGGCTCTCTCTTTATAATTTAGCTTTGTTTTTATGGGATTTTAGGCTAGTTATTAGTGTTCATGGGGTTTTGTTTTGAATTGAAGGTTGGGTGGTGAAATTCTTAGAGCAGATGGATAGAGCTAGGTCTTCAAGACATTGGGCTATGGATTCAATAAATGGATAGCATAACTGGACCAGATCATTAAAGGGAATGTTCACAGGGCAGGCTAGCAAAGAAAAAGGACAATCTTTAGGTCTGATGGATGAAATGATTCTAACCAGGGTGAAAGGGCACTTAAGAATCCTTGGACTGGGATCAGAATGAAGAATGGAGGGTGATCATGAACAAAGGGCAATTAAGAATCCTTTGTTATAGATCAGAGGAGAAACTACAAAAGCTAAGGAGCAGTTAAGAATTCCTTAGCTAAGATAGTTTAGGAGAAAACATTCAGAATGTAAAACAGTCAAGACAGAGTGCATTCAATCAATTCTTGAAATATCATTCCTTGTTATACATTTAGATTTTAGAGAAACAAACAAGATTATGAAGAAACATAAGAGAAAACAACAATAAACATGAGAGAATATTTATTTGTATTTCGATTTACACAAGAATCTTGTAAAATATCTGATCTTTATTCCTTGATCCAGATGCTAATCCAGTCATTGATACAATAGAATTTTGATTTGAGAGGAAAAGTCTATAGAAATGTCATGGAATCCACCCTACATACTTTGAAATGTGAAGTATTTATACAAAATATAATTACAAAATATCTCATAACAGTTTGAGATTTAATCTAGCAAATAAAATATCTTCATGCATGAAGATAGAGACAGATGTGAAACTGCTTCTTGCTGTCCCATTTATTGTGGTGTTGTTGGCTGTTTCTATTGAGTTTTGAGCCCTTTAAGCTGACTAATAGCTGTGGTATTTTCACACTGGAATCTTCTTTACTTTGATATTTCACTGATACTCTTTGACTCTGTTACTCTTTGACCTAGTTTATCTATCTTTCACCGGTTTCACCTGGTTGCCTATCAGATTTACTGTGGTAACTCTCTGATGTAAAACTTTTCATAGTAAATCTGTCATTTTTTCCCACCATTCTGCCTCAAGAAATCTCACCTTTAACATTCTTTTGTAAATTTCATCTGCCTCTGTGTATTTTGAAAAATTAGGTTTGGTGAGAAATAAATGTTTTACCTCATGTTCTAGGAAAAACAGGTTCTCCAATGTATCATATAATACTTTTCCAGTTGGAAAAGCTTTAATGCTTGAAGAGTTGGCTTGTTCCTTGGCTAACTTCCTGAGTCTATCACTATAGTCCATTTGGGTCATAATTTTATCATTGATGACCATAGGACTGGGAAGGCCTTTGTCCCTCAAAATTTGAAATTTCGCCATAAACCTGTCAATGGCCACTTGCATGTTGTGGCACTTTTCTTCTAGGTTGAGCATGAGGTTTATTTTGGAAAGAACCTTTTTAATCTCTAAGATGGCTTCAGTCCTATCCTCTACACCAATTTTATGGAGCTCGTTTATGTTCTTACTGTTTAGGAGGTGGATGAGACAATTTTCATCCTCAGGTTGGTATCCTAATTCCTCCCTTACTTTCTAGATAGCCTCAATGGCTACCTTCACCAATTCAGTTTGCTCAAATATAACTTGAATTGATGGCCAAATATCATTGGCAGAGTCAATGATATTGGCCCAGAGCATCTCTTTAGTCTGTCCTAGTGGCTTCTGCAGTGTCAAATCTTTCTCTAGGACTTTGATCTTCTCACCCATCCTTAGGGCATTCTGTGTTTCTTCTCTTTGCTGAATTTGGGCAAGTTTACAATCAGTTTCTAAGCTTGCCACTTTTTCCTTTAATCTTTTGAGCTCTGTAGCTTGGATGGACATCTCCTGCATAGCTTTTACCAGTTCTACTATTTTTTCAGTTGAAGTACATGTTGTTGTAGTGTACTCAGTTGTAATTGGTAGTGTTGTGGCAGGTGGAGCTGTAGGTGCGAATGATGCTGCCATTGTGGAAGGAACTATTGTTGTTACTGTGGGGATGGAAGTTGTGGCCAGGTCACTTTGCTTAGACTAAATCAAAGTGTCCAAATCCTTCTCTGTTTCTTTAAGCTGATCATTTAGCTTTAGGACTAGGTCCATAAGTGCTTCATGTCCTTCTTGTGCTTCTAGGACTTCCATTGTTTGAGGGTGATGAAGCTGGGGAATTTTGAGCCACTTCTTCAGTGCAACAATGTCATCATTCTTCTTTTTAATTATCTTCTCTGTTGCTTTCACATCCTTGGGATCATGTCCCAATCCTATCACTAAGTCCTCTAAGAACTTGATCCTTGTATCTTTGGCCTGTGAGGAGGCCTTCTCCAACTGAAACTGAGCTGACATATTATTTAAAGAGTTTTGCAATTGGTGGGCTGCTATGGCTTTCCCTGTCAATGTAGAATAAATCATTTCGCCTATTTGCTTATGCAGCTCAATCTAGTCAATGGGATGGATATCCCTTGCCAGTACTTCAAAATCCACTCTTTTAAAGTTTGTTGTTGCCCTTGGCTGCTGAGTGGTCGGCTTGATGAAGGTCATTTCCATTTCCCCTCTATAACATCATATGCTGACATAAGCCTTGTCCAATTGGTAGGGGTTATCTTCAAATAACGTGCATAGATTTGGGATTTCAGCCTCTCATTCATAGCCTTTATTTTTTCGTATCTCTCTTTGATGTCTTGGTATTTATCTACTGACATTCTGAAAGATGATACCTCAACACTTTGTTGTATTTCCTGTATAAATTTTGAATAATTTAACACATATTCAATGGAGATTATCCTGAACATGTACTATTGCGGAAAAAATACACAATACATAAGCTCCTCTACGTTGATCAACAAGATAGCAGCATCAATAACAATAAAACATCAAGAGCATTCACACATTAACACAGTATGTATCCCAGGGAAAGCATCTCGCTAAAAACCCCAACTATCTGTATATTAATGATTGAGTCATGTAACATTACACAACATAATACTTCTCACAAGTATCTCCACCTCTGTTACACACAATATAGCTCAGATCTGATCTCCAAATCTCTTCCACTGCTTGCCTGCCTCCACTGCTCAATACCTGCTCAAGAACTGATTAGAATGGCTCACCAAACTCGTTTTTCACCTACAAAATAGTCACTCACACTTTTTTGGACGTGAGCACAAGCTATAATGTGGGAAAATACGTGAGCAAACTCATTGGCATACTCAATCCCTTTATTGTGCAAGATCTGGTGTACAACTATAGTCACAACTGATAGCAATCTGATTCTCTAACACCTGTCCCTGCTGAACTGAACATGCACTGAACTGAGTTAACTAATGTATACATTAGTTGTATTATGAGTTAATAACTTGTGAATTAATTAATAACTAATTCACCCAACTCATCTCTAGTCTATTTGCCAGTTAGACTAAATACAACCAGTTTAACAAAGCTAAACTGAACACAACTCCATCAACTCCACAATCAACTCCATCAAACTCAACTGATTGAGTTCTAACTGAAGTCATGCATGCAAATATTAGTCATCCCATAGGTAACCACGTATTTCCCTCTGGGATCTGCATGTACCACATCCGTAGCTCATCCTGAAGTGCTCCAAGAGAATAAGATTAAGTTTATAGTCCAAATATTATTGTGAGATAATAATATTTGACTTTTCTATTTTTGACTTTGATCACTCACACTGTGATCACTCACACTTTCATCAAAAATAGAAGTCCATCTATTTTTTTCCCAACTTGATCAATCATCCATAAACAGCAACCTGCAATCCATAGACATGATCCATATGTCTAAAAATAGACATAGTCTAAAAATAGACTTGCGCCAAAAATAGCCTATGGGCCCACTTAGTGAAGGCGACTCTTTTCACTAAGCTCCATCATCTTGTTGCAATATCAACAAGCATTTCTTGTTGCACACTTTTCAACACTCCCTCTCAACAAGAAAGGCTTCCTCTCAAACCCGATCCAG
Source organism: Pinus tabuliformis (assembly GCA_031772625.1). Taxonomy (NCBI): domain Eukaryota; kingdom Viridiplantae; phylum Streptophyta; class Pinopsida; order Pinales; family Pinaceae; genus Pinus; species Pinus tabuliformis. The sequence goes on along the minus strand of CM062809.1, from coordinate 679,825,205 downwards.
TAACTCTGGAATGTTCTCCATGCAACACATCTGGCCAGTCCACTTGCTCTGTCATCAAAGTCTCTGACTGCTATTGCCTCTGCCGACTGAAACTCTGCATCTCTGTGCTCTTCAGTATCTGACTGCTCTAGCCTATGTCACTTTGATCTCTGACTGCATCCGTGCTGCTGCTGGTTCTATCTCCCAGCATTGCATCCGCACTGCACCTCCCAACTGACCTCCCCGTTGGGATAGAAACATTCTCTGATGCTGAAGCTCTACCTGCTGCTGACAAGTGCTCCCTCTCTAACATCTGCACTACTTCAACATCTCCATGCATCTCGCACCATTGCACACCTCTCTGTGCCACCTAGCACTGTGCAAAACACTTGTGCCTCTCGCATTGCTACAACCTGCTAGCTATGCGCTGTCCTGGGATTCCTTGCACTGTCGCTCTCTCTGCCGCTCCATCCACATCTGTCTCTACCCTATCAGTTAGTTCCTGCTACTACACATAGGGGCTCCCGTAGCAAGGTCTCATCCAAGAGGTTGGGTACCTCAAGGATCCTGCCCCTCCTCCTTGGGATGAACAATCCACATCACCCCACCTCCTACCTGGAGGTATGGCTGCATACGATCCCTCAACCCACCTGGCTTGAAGTTTCCCCATAATGGAGGTCTCTAGATGAGTAGATGTCTCTACTTGATCTCCTCTTAGCTTCCCCTGTTGTGGCTCCTCCACAATCTCCTGAAGTTGCTGCACCAATCGTGGCTCCTCCACAATCGTCTGAGACTTCTTCTGGCTCTGCATGTTGAGAGGTAATATACGCTCCCTCTCAACCACCAAGTCTCCATCAGTTGCCTCGCTGCTCAAGGCTTTGCATGCATCTTGAACCTCAAGAGACTACAGGTTCTTGACCCGTGAACCAATATGCTTCACCTGTCTAGTGATGATGTGTCTAAGGAAAACCTTTCCCTTACTAAAGACCACATCATAGCCTCTGTCTTCCAACATTGCGATCAACACCAAGTTTCTCTTCACTCCTGGTACATACTTGACATCAGTCAAGGTAAGGCGAGCTCCATGCTCCCTCTGAAAAATAACCGTGCCTACACCTGAGACACTATACTTCTCATCATTACCCATCCCTATGAGTATCTGGAGATCTTTCTCCTCCAAAGTACTGAACAAACTTTTGTCACCGGTCATGTGGAAAGAAGCTCCACTGTCAAGAAACCAACCACTTCCCACCATGGATGAAACCATGCATGCGAAGAGTGTGAAGTCCAACTCAAACTGTGAAGCAAGTGAGGCTACCTCACCTTCAGATCCTTCCCCGGATCCCTTCTTGGACTTCTTCTTTGGGCAATTAGTAGCATAATGACCCAACTCATGACAACGAAAGCATCTCACCTTCGCCTTGTCAACCCTCTTCCCATCATTGGAAGAACTGGATTCAGAAAGAGAAACCTTCCCCTTCCCCTTCTTCGCCTTACTCGCTAAGGCACAGTTCTCCTCATCCTGCATGGATGAAGAACCGTCTCTGGTGCTTCGTCTAATCTCCTCTTGCACAAGATCTGACCATAGTCTTTCCCATCCTGGAAATTTCTCCCGACCATTGACAGAGTCCTGATAGGAATGCCAACTCTTCGGAAGACCAAGGAGAGCCAAGCTCACCAAGTCCTCATCATCGACAGTAACCCCCACACTTCCCAGCTCATCTCGACACTGAGTGAACTTCGTGAGATACTTGGGAATACTGTCACCCTTCTCGCATTTGATGTTTCTGAGTTTATCTTTGAGCGACATCTTCCTCTGATGGCTCTTGCTTTGGAATAATTCTGTTAATGATTTCCACATCAAATATGGAGTAGTCTTTCCATGGAGGCTGGACACAATGTGATCCTTCACGCCCTCCAAAAGAATCCTTCGACATTTTGCGGTCTTCTTTTGCCAAACTTCCGCCTCAGCAACATCAGTAGGCTTTGGGATATTCGTATCTATGAAATCCTTCAGCCTGTTATGATCTAATACTACCTCCATCCTGTCCTTCCATGCAATATAGTTTGAGCTGCCCTCAAGAGCATACTCCAATCACAATCCGTTGAAAGACATTGTTGCGTTGTCACCAAGAAAACACTGCTGCAAATTCGAATTCCACCAGTAACCAACTCAACCGCCTCGGATCTAAGATTCGTGAGAACACAATATTTCTCGTACAAAGATTGACTGTATGGGCATTCACCAGCTCACCTTCCAAAGGAAGGATGAATCCAGAGGCTACCTGGCCCGATTACAGACTCTGCCTGAAGAAATAGAATGTAGACACTTCCTGAATAGTAGATCTGATGATCAACACCTCTGATACCATGTAGAAATTTTGAATAATTTAACACATATTCAATGGAGATTATCCTGATCATGTACTATTGTGGAAAACATACACAATACATAAGCTCCTCTACGTTGATCAACAAGATAGCAGCATCAATAACAATAAAACATCAAGAGCATTCACACATTAACACAGGATGTATCCCGGGGAAAGCATCTCACTAAAACCCCCAACTATCTGTATATTAATGATTGAGTCATGTAACATTACACAGCATAATACTTCTCACAAGTATCTCCACCTCTGTTACACACAATACAGCTCAGATCTGATCTCCAAATCTCTTCCACTGCTTGCCTGCCTCCACTGCTCAATACCTGCTCAAGAACTGATGAGAATGGCTCACCAAACTCGTTTTTCACCTGCAAAATAGTCACTCACACTTTGTTGGACGTGAGCATAAGCTATAATGTGGGCAAATACGTGAGAAAACTCATTGGCATACTCAATCCCTTTATTGTGCAAGATCTGGTGCACAACTACAGTCACAACTGATAGCAATCTGATTCTCTAACACCTGTCCCTGCTGAACTGAACATGCACTGACATGCAACTGAGTTAACTGATGTATTCATTAGTTGTATTATGAGTTAATAACTTGTGAATTAATTAATAACTAATTCACCCAACTCATCTCTAGTCTATTTGCCAGTTAGACTAAATACAACCAGTTTAACAAAGCTAAACTGAACACAACTCCATCAACTCCACAATCAACTCCACCAAACTCAACTGATTGAGTTCTAACTGAAGTAATGCATGCAAATATTAGTCATCCCATAGGTAACCACGTATTTCCCTCTGGTATCTGCATGTACCACATCCGTAGCTCATATTGAAGTGCTCTAAGAGAATAAGATTAAGTTTATAGTCCAAATATTATTGTGAGATAGTAATATTTGACTTTTCTATTTTTGACTTTGATCACTCACACTGTGATCACTCACACTTTCATCAAAAATAGAAGTCCATCTATTTTTTTCCCAACTTGATCAATCATCCATAAACAACAACCTGCAATCCATAGACATGATCCATATGTCTAAAAATAGACATAGTCTAAAAATAGACTTGCGCCAAAAATAGCCTACGGGCCCACTTAGTGAAGGCGACTCTTTTCACTAAGCTCCATCATCTTGTTGCAATCTCAACAAGAATCTCTTGTTGCACACTTTTCAACATTTCCAACATCTGAGTGTGTGATGTGGAAAGTTCTAGGATGCCTCCAGATGGAGTGGCCTGCCTGCTCCCATCTCTTTCTGTGCTGGTAACCTCAGCTATCTCCTCTGTATATTCCTGTTTAGAGACATGATTCACTCTTTTCCTCTTAGCCCGACTTGTCTCTACATAGGATTGTGATGTTTGTTTTTCTGAAGTGGTAGCCCTTTCGCTGTTTCCCTTGAGGCTTTTCTCCTCATTTAGATGAGTCTATAAGACTGGGGGGGTACTCATGGTGGCCTCTGGTCTGTCTGTTTTCTCTAATTGCTTTGGTATATCTGATTTCTCTGGTACCTCTGATAGATCTGGTGCTTCTGATTCTTCTTGTACTTGTGATCCTTATTGTACCTATGATTCTTCTGGAACCTACAAGAAAGAACCCTCATCAAGCTATTTCTCTAGATCAAGTAATGTTTTTTCCACAACAACTTCAGTACTATCCCTGTCCTTTAAAGTGTTTTCCACCCATTCCAATTGGTTGTCATATTTTTCTATTTCAGGGATGTGGTGATGAATATAGGGAGCCATCTTGTTTTTCTGTCTTCTGTTATAGATGAAATGGAAGGGATCATATCTCCATATGAGTCTCTGTTTTAGATTTAATCTTTGAAGGATTAGGTCTGCCTCCTTCCCAACTTCTTGACTATTACAAATAAAGGGACCTAATTGGTCTTTGATCCTGAGCTGGGCCTTCTTTTTGGCTTTCACAAAATGTACCTCATCTGAATTGATTGTCTGTCTGTAGTACTCTAGCGCAAATATCCTCATTGGGAGGCATTTAGGTAGTTCGTATGGGGCCATCTCACAACCATAAATTCTAATCTTGGTGTGGTTTTGGTACAGGTACCAATCCCCTACTTTGGATTGTTTTGAGAGTTGCAGGATCCTCCTTATATCTGAACTGATTCTTGGAGGAGGGCTGCCTATCAGCATTGTCACAATGGGATGTACAAATAAGTCTATGAAGTCTGTATATGAAGATGGGGAGCCATATTTATGGATCAATGAAGTCCAGAATATTACTGATATAGGGTGACCTTTTGTGTCAAGCTTCTGGAGAGTAAATGGGAACTTATCATCTTGAAGACTCACTTATTACTCATCCTAGGGAATTGGTCATGCATCCTATTAGCTATAAACTTGGCATAATCATAAATAACAGCAAGAGGCTATCCTGGAGTGTATATGGACATGAAAGCCATGATGATCTCATATATTACTCACTGGTGGTATAACCTAGGACACTGGATATCATTGCTACAATGTCTTGGCCAAATGGGGAAAATATGGTATACACATATGGAGGAGGTTCTTTGGGGGTATAATTTTCTTCTACAATGAATGTTTTGATTATTTGGGCCAATCTTGTAGGGTTGAGCTTGGGAAATAAGTCCAACAGGTCTCCAATGGAGAGAGGAGTCAAGTTTTGCCCTGGTTGAAGTTGCAACATCTCATTTATTGATTCAGCAGTGATGGTGAAAAGTATGGTTTGGTTAGGGGACATCACTGCTCTTTGACTAGGGATATAGTTTGCATGGCAGTAATTTACAATTTCTGGAAAAATGTGAACTTCAAGGAATTGGTACTTTGGCAAATTGGACTCCCAAAACCAATTTTATCAACATGGTTTAGGTATTGGTCTTTGTATCGGCAGTAGAGTTTGAGAGGGGATTCATGGACAAAGGTGTCCTTTATCTGGAAATCCTTGTCTGCCAGGGGTAGATGGTCTAGGTCTAGATGAGGAGTGGAAATAGGTCTCACATCCATGGCAATTGGGGCAGCCATTCTCAGTTCTTGTCGATTTGAGAATGGGGAAGGTGATTTTCAGTTTTTAGGGCAATGGTGGTTCAGTACAGAGTAGGTTTGAGCTGCTAGAGTTTCTTTAATTAATTTTTCACGTTAATTAATAAAACTCAACAACTGGTTATGAAATTGACAGGTTTTCTAGTGAATTATGTCTTAAATACTTGGAATTAAGGAGAACTCACTCTAAATAGGGAAACTGGCAACTATGAATAGTTGAAAAGGTTTCGAGTAGGCTGGAAAGCAAACTGGGTGCTTTGTGGCGTCTTTAGGGTGCAATTGGACGTAGGTTGACAACTTTGAAATTTGCAGGTGCATGCATGAAGCTTTACAGTTAGAAAAAACGATAAAAACAAATGATTTGGGGCTTTTTGGCTTTATGCACGAAAGAAAATTTTGGCGGGTATGATGAATAGTGGTCGTTTGTCATATAGCAGGGTGAATAGTAGCTATTTTAGCGTGTAGCGGGCAGGTGGTAAGTGGTTTCCATCACACTACTTTTGGGTGCTCGGTGGTGTTAGGGGGAGGCCGCCCGATTCCACACGTTGAACGACATGTAGCATTGGGGGCCTAGCAGAAAACAACTCTTTTCGGGTGGGTATTGTTCGGGTGCTGGGCTCGTCCAAAATGGATGAGGGCTGTCAGATGTGGAGGGGATCAGTTGTTTGGTGATCTGGCAGTGGAGTTGCACAGAGGGTAGTGGGGGGGTGGGTCGACGGGTGATTAAGTGCGCAGTTTTTAGTTAATGAGGGATTAAGGCGGGGTTAAGGCGTTGGGGTCATTAGTGGAGGGTTTAATTGGGTTTTTGACTAACTTAATCACGGATCGATTAGTTAGTGGGTTTGTCGGGGTTTGGGTAGAAAATCATAGTTTATATTTTAAACTAGGGTACATGGCTAGTTAATATTGCTGGAGTTAAATATATATGGGAAAATGGTTTTTGTTTGGGATTTAATAAATAAATTAGTAATTAATAAAATGAGCAGAAAGGGGCACAATGCCCTAAGCATATGATATTTCATGTTTTAACGCTTTTCCGATAATAACATAAAAACTTAGGATATAGTGCTTTCATGGGTTTTTAATATGAAAATGATTTATGTGGGGGAATAAAAACTTTTCCTAAGTAAAAGTAATTTAACCTTAGGAAAAGAGTATAAGGGGGAGATGAATTTTTCTAAGGGGGTTTTAGTACTTATTATCTATAAGTCATTGAGCTGAGGGTCTGGTTCCTCCAAAAGTTAGAGAAATTCTCTGAGCCTCATTGACTTAGGGTTTTTAAGTACTTTAAACTTTATTGTGGGAAATTAGTTAAGTAAAAGGTGAAATGAATGAGGGAAGTTAATTAATTGACTTTGATATCCATCCTCATGCTTGAATGCCCATTCATATTTGGAACTTTTATGATGAGAATAATAGATATGCTTTTGTCTTAATCAATCATCATACTTCTGCAACCTTTCTTCTACTTACCTACATACTTGTCCTACCAATTTTACTTCTCTTTATTAGGGTGAATTTGAGCTAGCAAAACCTTATCAAACATTTTTCTTTCTCTTTACAATAGTAAACTAACTAAATCTAACCTTATTACATCCAAGGGCTTAGATTAAACAGTTGAGCTCCTTTTATTTACTCTACCTATCTAATGATTTACCAAGATTAAACAATTTGGTTAGATTTTATTCTCTAACTATCAACATGAAATTGAAACATGAAATAGCCAAGTTTAAACATTTTGACTATCATGGATTGTGGAAAAGATTACAAACTACACACAATCACTTATTATTCACAAAAAGTCAATAGTAGTGGCATTTTGGCTTGCTCACTTTCATGGTCTTTTTTCTTTTCTTGGGGTTCATATTTTTCACTTTTTTGGACCTTTTTTTTTTTCTTTTTGTCCTTTGATTTTTCTTTTAGGACATACCCTCTTTACATTTTTTAATTTTTTAAATATGGAAAACTTTTGTAGAAAGCAAAGTTATGTACATATTACAGGTTTAATCTCAGACATTAAAAAATTATGACTCTTATTGGTATAGGAACCTTACAGTGGCTCCACTTGGGGATGGCATTTCTTGGTGAAATGTCAAGAACTTTTTAGACCAATGGCCTTATAAATTGTTGTGATGTTACCATGAAACTTTTCCTTTTATGTTTTTGCATTATTACTATTTATGACAGTAAACCTTTTTGAAGCTTACGACCTTCTCTTCGAGCTTCAACTTCAAAAATCACCATCCACTCAATTCTAGACTTTTGAAAAATAAAGTATGTACATATGATTAGTGAAATCAGTAACTAGGCTCAACATAATTTTTGAGCATTTGACCATTCACTGGTCCTCCTTTTGCTTCTGTTCCATCCATTGCTCTGAGGAAGAAAGCAATATTACCCTTGAAAGCATAAATGATATATGGGCCTTTCCATAGGAAATCAATTTTCCCATGTTTACCTTTATCTTCTCTCCTTTAATGCCATTTTAGAACTTTGTCCCCTAGGTAAAAATCTCCTGCCTTAGTCCTTTTATCAAAAGTCTTCTTGATCCTTTCCTGCATAAGCTGAGATATGATGTACACTTCTTCCCTGGTTTGCTATAAGTGAATTTTTTGGTTGATTCTTCTTTGGATGTCATTTGGTTCAACTTACAACTCTTGGAGCAGCTTCATCATTGGTGTTCCCAAGGAAGATGGGAAAACAACTTCCATTCCATAAACTAAATGATAAATACTAGTACCAATAGATTTCTTTGTGGTTAGCTTGTCTACCCATAAGGCATTTAGTAGCTTATTGTTCCATGTTTTCTTGTTATCCTCTAGCAATTTTTTGATGATATTTACCAAACTTTTGTTTGAGGACTCTGCTAGTCCATTTCCTTGAGGGTAATAAGCTGTTGAGTGGCCCAAGGTTATATGATACTTATTACATAAATCAATAATTCTCCTAGATTTGAAAGCTATTGCATTATCAATGATGATTTTGGTTGGGCACCCAAATCTTGATAGGATGTTGGCCTCAAGGAAGGTTATTATAACAGTATCAATGGCTTGCCTTGATGGTATGACTTCTATCCATTTGGAAAAATAATTTGTAGCAGTGAGGATCCATTTGTGTTGGGAAGAGGAAGGTGGATGGATTTCACCAATGAAGTCAAGACCCCATTGTTGAAAAGGTGCTTCAGTAGAGATTGGTTTTAAGGGCAGGGTTAAAATATTTTTCTTTCCTTAAAAAATTTGACATTTATGACATAAGGTTACAAACTTATTTACATCAGAAAACAAAGTAGGCCAATAGAAACTGGCTCTAAGAATCTTGTCAGTAGTTGTTTTCCAATAAATATGTCCTCCACAGTCACTTGCATGAAATTATTTTAACACCTTGTCAGATTCTTCTTTCAATAAACAGTTAAGAAATATACCGTCATGATTCCTCGAAAACAAAACATTGCCAATTATGCAAAAATTTAAAGATTTCATTTTTAAAAATATTCTTTTGGTTCTAGATAATTCAGGAGGAGCTTGAAGATTTTGTAAAACATATATGATGTCAGCATACCATGGTGATTCAATAAAGGCTTGGCTAAATGGTGGAGTCACCATCTTCTCCCCATTATCCATTTCTGTAATGAAATTTATATCTAAGGCTTGACAGTTCGATTCAACCATGAACTTGGCGAAACCTTGGCTGTTGATTAACTTTGTTGTTTTGATTTCTAGGTCATATTCTAATATAGTAGCAATCCGTTTCCCTCTCTTTCCATCTAGACCATCCTAAGTTAGGATATCCTTGACTACTAAATTGGGGACATAGGCTATTATATGAGAATATAAAATGTAAACTCTAAAATCTTTGATAGCTTTGACCAAAGAAAAGGCTTGCTTTTCCATTATGTTGTATTTTAAAGGGGCATCTCTCAGGACTTTGCTAAAAAAGGCAATAGGTTGTTCATAGCCCTCACCATTCTTTTGTAGTAGAACTGTAGCAATTGTGTATTCAGAAGCAAAGCAAAATATAATGAAATATCTATCAAACTTTGGACTAATTAGAACTGGTGTTTTTGTTAAGGCTATCTTAATATCTTCAAAGCATTTTTTAGCCTCAATGGTCCATTTTATGGTTGAATCTTTCTTCAACATATTGTTTAATGACCTAATTAATTATGCTAAGTTAGAAATAAATCTCCTAAGAAAGTTAATTTTCCCTAAAAGGGCTTGTAATCCCCTAATGCTCCTAGGATGTTGTATCTGTAAGATGGCTTCAGTTCTTGCAAGATCTATTCGGATACCATATTTAGAGATTATATGACCTAATAAATTTCCCTCTTCTAACCCAAATAAATATTTTTTGGGATTCAAAGAAATTCCATACTTACTGCATTTGATGAAAACCTGCCTTAGTTGATCTAAGTGTTGTTTATTAGATTTTGAGAATACAATGATTTCATCTAAATATATTACTAGGAAGTCATGAATCCAAAAGGCATCTTCACATAGATGAGTGTGCCCCCAAGGAGTAGTAAACGCAGTTTTAGCCTGGTCATCTAGGTGAACTAAAATCTGATTGTAACCAGAAAACCCATCCAATAATGAGATTCTGGTTGACCCTACTACCCTTTGTAATATATGATCCATTTTAGGGAGAGGGTAATTGTCTTTGAGTGAAACTTTATTAAGATTCCTGAGATCAACACAAAGTCTGATCTCACCAGTTTTCTTCCTTGTTGGAACCAAATTTGAAACCCAATCATAGAATCTAATTGGTGCTATTATCTTGGCCTCATACATCCTTCAGATTTCCTTTTCAATAGAAGGCAATAGGATGGGATTGATCCTCCTAAGCTTCTGCTTGAAATGTTTTTGGTTTTCTTTTATGGGGATAGTGTGTTGTATGATGCTGGTGTCATAGGACTTGAGGTCCTCATAACTCCAAGCAAATACATCTTGGAATTCATTTAATAGTTCAATGTATTTCAGTTTTTCGGTAAGAGGTAAGGACTTTGAAAGTTTGATCAATTTTTGGATTTTCCGTAGTGCCTATATTACACTCCTCTATATCAGATTTCAAGGGTTCCTTCTTTGTTTTCTAGGGACATCATTTGACTCAAACAAGTCTTCCAAAGGGGTTAATCCTTTGGGAAAAAAGTTGTCTTTGAGATTAATGATTTCAGAGTCTTTGTTAATTATCTCATCAATTTCAACTTGCTATAGGTTTTGTACATCAAATTTTTTAAATTTAGTAGGATGGAATCTATCTATCTTTCCATCTTCTATTCCATTAAATTCTATTTCATCTTTAAGAATAGGATCTAATGTTATGTCAATATATATATATATATTACTATTTACAAATTCTTCCTCTAAGGTTAAAAAATTGTTTATCTATTGGTCATTAGCAAATACTTGCCAGTTTTTCAAGTTATCCGGGATAGAAAGTATGTGCCTGACCTCAACAGTGTACTAATAGCTAGGTTGAAATGGTAACTTACAACTGTTAGCAAACATTGCTAAACTATGAGCCTGCATATTATGCTTCCTAGGAATTACATTAACCTTGGTTTCTAGGAAAGTGTTTAGTATTTCTATAATGGTTCCTCAATAACAACTTAATATAGGGTCTTTGGTCATATATACAACTTTAATCTGATTTATCACTAATTCAGAGTCTCCCATGATAGAAACTCTTATAGCTCCTAGTTTCCTAACTAATTTAAGACCTAAAATAAGTGCTTCATACTCAGCCATGTTGTTAGTACATTTGAAATTAAGTCTGTAAGCATGGCCTTTTGAGTGATTATTCTCCAGATAATATATCCACACTCCTGCTCTTGCTCCTAACTTATTCACTGATCCATCAAATTCAAGGTGCCACAATATCTCATGTTCATAATTTTCACTGTTAGGGGGAATAAAATTTTCCTTGTTTGTTGCATCTTGATTATCTTGTTTATTGGAAATCTCTTGAGTTTGGAGAGTTTCTTTTTTAGTTGTTACTGCAATTTATTTTGGTTCTGAAATAATACTCTTTAAAGTGGCTTGTTGTGTTTGTTCAACATTATACAAAATAAAAGAATCAATGTCAGAATGCAGGGATTAGATAGGAAAGTTTTGAGGTCTATCCCGTCTACTCACCACATATTTTATTAGGGTCTCTCTGTATAGCTTTTTAGGTTGTCCAAAGATTGAGATTGTGGCATATGACATGTCAAGTTGTAAACACCCTTGGAGTTTAGCCCCCCATGATCTAGACAATAGCATGCCATATTTAGGTGGGATGGCAACAACTACTATATCCATGAGAATGGTTTTAGCAGGATATTGTATTAAGGAAACACACTGGTCTTTATTTAACCCTAGAAATTTTACTTGACTTGAGTCAAATGAAAATAAGTCCTTGTAAGGTCTAGTAAAGTCCAAGTTTAATTTTTCCATAATTGATTTAGGAATTAAATTGTGTGAAGCTCCTGAATCTAACATTGCATTGTACAAGATTTTATGATGAATGCTAAGGCTAATATAAAAGGGTGGTATCCCTCCTTCTAATGGTTTTCCATTAACATCAGGACCAAATATAAGCTTAGGCTAATCATCAAACAAGTTGACAGAGTATTCATTCTCAACAAAGTTTAAGGTTTTGTTTATTTGAGACTTATAGGTTTCACTTTTAATCAGCTCTATTAAGGGAACTGAAATTTTTAGTTTAGCCACCTCTGCTCCCAAATTTAAAGCCAAAGGGGCTTTCTCTATTTGAGTGCTTGGAATTTTCATAGTAGGAATTGGAGTAGGTTGCTCTTCTTTTTTTGCATTTGAGGTCTTTTTCTGTGGATTTTCTAATATGGTGTCTGAAGATTTCTCCACTATCTCCTTGGAGGGGATTGAAGTGGATGTTTGATCATTAGGGGGTTGGTCATGGGTTATATCTACAATGGTGGGATCAGAAGGGTTCTGATTTAGTCTAGGGAGGATTTGGAGAGTTTTAGTAACTGGAGCTGCTTTGATCTTCTTAGGTTGATTTGGTACTGTTTTCTTGGTTTGGTTAGGAGTATCAAAATTCTTTTTACTCCTTAAATTGTATTGTTTCTGTACTTCAAAAATGGCAGAATCATACCCTTGCTTATAATCAAATGATTCTCTGGATTGGGTCTGCAATTGCTGCAGCATATGCAGTTCTTGCTCATATTGGGTCAAGAAGACAATTTCCTCATCATCTAATCCCATCAAGTTAATTTGTGTGTCTTGTTCAGGGTCATCTAAATGGGATGTTTTAGCATAGTTTTCTTGAAATGGAGGCCTAATATTTTGATCTGGTCCATTATTTCCAGTATTTTGATTCTGATTCTTTCTAAAGTTTGGATTTCTCACTGGAGGTGTCTGTTGATTATCCCATTGAGGCTTCCTCTCAATGTTTTCTATCCTATCCATCAGTTTTTCCATACCCTTGGTTAGAAAATCTATTTTAAGGTCAGAGGGTGAGGCTTCATCTTTGGCAGGTCCTCTCCTTTCATTCCTAACCCTAGCTCTTTTTGCTAGCAACTTGGCTTCTACACTAGCTGCTACACTCTGCATGTCTTCCAAAGTTGGAGGATTTCTCTCTCTGAGTTGGAATAAATATCAGTATCAAACCCATCAAGAAACTTTATCAGAGCTAAGTGAGGTGGGGGTCTAAGATTGATTGGTATTGCATTGTATATATTGTTAAATATGGTACAATAATCCTGGATTGTTTCATTTGGTCCTCTTTTGATGTTTTCGTATTCTGAAAGGATCTGTAGAGGGTTCTTTTTCTTTTCCCATATATTTAAAAATTGCTGATAAAATATATCTAAACTATCTATGCTATTAGCAGGTAAATCTCTAAACCATTTCCTAACATCACCAGCTAGAGTCTGAGCAAAAAGTCTCATTTGAACATCTCCAATATCAATTTCATGCAATTCAAAGTAGTCTGTCATTTTGTTTACATGATGTTGTGTTGTATAAGGTCCTATGCCATCAAATTGGACAATTTTGTTTTGGTAATCTTGTGGTGTGGCACCAAGTGGGGAAGGTAACACCAGAGGAGCATATCTATTTGCCATGGCTCTAAGTTGGGTAGGACTAAGAAGTGGGGTTGGGGTACCAGGAGATGATACAGTAGTTGATGGAGAAATATGAGTAATAGGTGATTGATGGGTAATGATAGATTGGCAAGGAAGTGAATATATAAATGTAGGTGAGGAATGAATTTAAGAGGTGGAAGGGAATAATGGTGAACTAAGGCTAGTTGACCCTGGTTCAGAAAGCCTAGGGATCTTAGCAGTAGTAAGAGATGACTGAGGGGAATTTAGAATATACTCATCAATTGACTAGTTTGCCCTTTGGACTTCGAGGTCTGCAATAAAATCTGGATCTAGAACTATGTCATCGAGTGCACTTTCAGACCTGGTTCTAAGTAGGGAAAGGTCAAATGACTCATCAAAGGGAAGGTCTTCTAAAAACAGTCACTCATCAGGGCATGAATCTGTTTTGTTTGAAGGTGTTGGACTGACTGAACTCTCTTCTCTTTTGGATCTTTTCAAAATCAGGTTGGGATTATCCACTACTGGGGCAGGGTTTGGATCTGGATTGGCCCTAGTATAGTGAGGTCTCCTTGAAGCCAGAGTTTCGAGCTTTTCTAATTACTTTATTTTTGTGAAATTTTGTAAATAACTTCTAATAAGCCCTTCAAGAGGCTTGAAATAAAGATTTGAAATTTTCTCAAAGGTTTATTAAGACTGAGGATTTGAGTTCCCTAGTATGGTCACCACTATGTTATCACTCAGAAGTTTTCCCTATAAGTTATCAAAAGAAGGAATCATCCGAGGTAACCACAAACCAATCTTTTAGGCTTAGGTTCTAGCCAACCTAAGTCCAGAGAGGGCTCTCTCTTTATAATTTAGCTTTGTTTTTATGGGATTTTAGGCTAGTTCTTAGTGTTCATGGGGTTTTGTTTTGAATTGAAGGTTGGGTGGTGGAATTCTTAGAGAAAATGGATAGAACTAGGTCTTCAGACCATTGGGCTATGGAGTCAATAAATGGATAGCATAATAAGACCAGATCATTAAAGGGAATGTTCACGGGGCGGACTAGCAAATCAAAAGGAAAATTTTCAGGTTTGATGGATGAAATGATACTAACTAGGGGGAAAGGACACTTAAGAATCCTTGGACCAGGATCAAAATGAAGAATAGATGGCGATCATGAACAAAGGGCAATTAAGAATCCTTTGTTATAGATTAGAGGAGAAACTATGGAAGCTAAGGAGCAGTTAAGAATTCCTTAGCTAAGATAGTTTAGGAGAAAACATTCAAAATGTAAAAAAATCAAGATAGAGTGCATTCAAGCAATTTATGAAATATCATTCCTTGTTATACATTTAGATTTTAGAGAAACAAACAAGATTATGAAGAAACATAAGAGAAAACAACAATAAACATGAGAGAATACTTATTTGTATTTCACTTTACACAAGAATCCTATAAAATATTGATCTTTATTCCTTGATCCAGCAAGTAAATCTAGTCATTGATACAATATAATTTTGATTTGAGAGGAAAATTCTATATAAATGTCATGGAATCCACCCTACATACTTAGAAATGTGAAGTATTTATACAAAATATAATTACAAAATATCTCATAACAGTTTGAGATTTAATCTAGGGAATAAAATATCTTCATGCATGAAGATAGAGACAGATGTGAAACTGCTTCTTGCTGTCCCTTTTATTGTGGTGTTGTTGGCTGTTTCTGTTGAGTTTTGAGCCCTTTAAGCTAACTGATAGTTGTGGTATTTTCACGCTGGAATCTTCTTTACTTTGATTTTTCACTGATACTCTTTGACTCTATTACTCTTTGATCCTGTTTATCTGTCTTTCACATGTTTCACTTGGCTTCCTATCAAATTTACTGTGGTAACTTTCTGATGTAAAAATTTTCATAGTAAATTTGTCATTTTTTCCCACCATTTTGCCTCAGGCAATCTCACCTTTAACATTCTTTTGTAAATTTCATTTGCCTCTGTGTATTTTGCAAAATTAGGTTTGGTGAGAAATAAATGTCTTACCTCATGTTCTAGGAAAATAGGTTCTCCAATGTATCATATAATACTTTTCCAGTGGGCAAAGCTTTAATGCCTGAAGAGTTGTCTTGTTCCTTAGCTAACTCCCTGAGTCTATCACTATAGTCCAATTGGGTCATAAGTTTATCATTGATGACTATAGGACTGGGAAGGCCTTTGTCCCTCAAAATTAGAAATTTGGCCATAAACTTGTCAATGACCACCTGCATGTTGTGGCACATTTCTTCTAGGTTGAGCATGAGGTTTCTTTTGGAAAGAACCTTTTTAATCTCTAGGATGGATAGTGTCATACCCTCTACACCAAGCTCATGGAGCTCATATCTGTTCTTACTGTTTAGGAGGTGGATGAGTCAATTTGCATCCTCGGGTTGGTCTCCTAATTTCTCTCTTACTTTCTGGATAGCCTCAGTGGCTACCTTCACCAATTCATTTTTCTCAAATATAACTTGAATTGATGGCCAAATATCATTGACAGAGTCAATGATATTGGCCCAGAGCATCTCTTTAGTCTGTCCTAGTGGCTTCTACAGTGTCAAATCTTTCTCTAGGACTTTGATCTTCTCGCCCATCCTTAGGGCTTTCTGTGTTTCTTCTCTTTGCTAAATTTGGGAAAGTTTACAATAGGTTTCTAAGCTTACCACTTTTTCCTTTAATCTTTTGAGCTTTGTAGCTTGGATGGACATCTCCTCCATAGCTTTTACCAGTTCTTCTATTTTTCAATTGAAGTACCTATTGCTGTAGTGGAGCCAATTATAATTGGCAGTGCTGTGATAGATGGAGCTTGTTGAAAATGGAAACAAGAAACGCTAAACATAGAAGTGCTAAAAATAGCAGTTTGAGTACCAGTGCTAGATTGGGCAACAGGGAATGAAAAATGAAAGTGCTAAAAATAACATTGTATTTTTAGTAGTTCAGTATGGATTCCTATTTTAGTCAGTCCCTGGACTAGAAATAGGAAGTAAAATTCGAATTTGAACTTAACAGCTGTTTGAAAATAAATAAATAAATTCTCCATGAGTTAATTAGTTGTGAAAAATCAAACATGAAGCCTATGTGAGGACATGCAACAATTTCTCTATTAGTTGAGGAATTTATCCATCAGTTAAAGAGATAAGGATGAGTTCTAATTTGAGTTGTAATTAGTTGGATCAGTTAATTGAGTCAAGTCTAGTTAGATTGATTTAAACAGTTTGTTTAAATTAATGCGAGTTCAGTTAGTTAATGCATGCTTGCATATAACTGTTGCACTTCAGATAACTGAATATTCTCTCATGAATAACTCATGTATGTCAGTTCAGACAGAGACCCAGTTGAGATCAAAGAAGGGATAATGCACTATCAGTTAGATGAATTTTTTCCTATAAAGGAAACTCATCCATGATGAGGATTTATCTCCTTTAGGACGCGTAGTTCGATCAAAGGTTAGTGAGTGTGTGAAGAGGCCAATTCACACAAGTGGATGCACTAGACCCCAATCAAAATTGTGCAAAGAAATAGGAGGATTTGAGGGTAGACCAGAGGTTAGAGAGAGGCCTTTGACTGTCTATGAGCAGCAGAGGTATTGCAAAGAGAGCAGGATAGCTTTTGAGCTAATTCTTTTTGTAATACTGGCTATATTTCCAGTTGTATGATAATACAGATTTGGGGTTTTAGGCTAAGGCTTTCCATGGGTTATATCTTCTATGTTATGTGTAATTGATTCCTTCTTATCGGTTATATGTGTTCCTATTGATGTTGCTCATGTTTGATTAAGCTTCCGCTAAATTGTAGAAGTAGATCAAGTATTTTTCTTTAGTGTATTGCATTATCAGGTGATCTACAGGTGGGAATTTCTACATGGTATCAGAGCATAGGTGATCAAGGTAGAATAGTATACACGAAGGGAGAAGTTGAATTTTGTGATTCCTAAATATAGAACTCGAGTTCTTATCACATCTCTATTTCACCTATGGCGTTCAATGGTTTGAGACTTGAATATGCCCTTGATGGTGGTTCGAATTATATAGCCTAGAAGGATCGCATGGAAGCAGTACTAGAGGATAAAAGTCCCCAAGCTAACTGTGTTGCTGAATTGGCTGAATGGAAGAAACGTGTGGCTAGATCAAGGAGAATCCTTCTGGAGGGAGTTCAAGATCACATAGTCTCGAGTCTCCATGGGAAGGAGACACTGTTTTCAATGTGGAAAACATTGAAATATTTATATTAGAATAGCAGTGATCAGAGGAAGCTGGCACTGAAAGACAAGCTTCAGAAGATCAAGTGTGAAAAGGGTGACACAATCTCTACATATCTGAACAAGCTCACCACATGTAGGCATGATCTTGGAACTGTAGGGATCACGACAGCTGATGATGAAATGGTGAGTCTTGCACTCCTCGGTCTTCCTAAATGTTGGCATAGCTACTAGGACTCAGTTAAAGGAAGAGAGAAACTACCAGATTAGGAATGACTTTGGTCAGATTTGATGCAAGAGGAGATAAGAAGAAGCATCAGAGATGGCTCTTCATCCATGGTGGATGAAGAAAACTATGCCTTAACAAGTAAGGCGAAGAAGGGGAAGGAGAAGGTTTCTCATTCTGAATCTAGTTCTTCCCATGGTGGGAAGAATTTTGACAAATCGAAAGTGTGATGCTTTCATTCTCATGAGGTGGGCCATTTTGCTACAAATTGTCCACTGAGGAAATCCAAGAAGGGATCCGTGGAAGGATCAGAAGGTGAGGCACTGGCCTCACAGTTCGAGTTGGATTTCACATTGTTCACATGCATGGTTTCATCCATGGTGGGAAGTGGTTGGTTTCTTGATAGTGGAGCTTCTTTCCACATGACCAATGGTAAGAGTTTGTTTAGTACCTTGGAGGAGAAAGATCTCCAGATACTCATAGACATGGGTAATGATGAAAAGTATAGTGTCTCAGGTGTAGGCATGGTTATTTTTTAGAGGGAGCATGGAGCTCGCGTTACCTTGACCGATGTCAAGTAGGTACTAGGACTAAAGAGAAACTTCATGTCGATCGCGATGTTGGATGACAAAGGCTATGATGTAGTCTTCAGTAAGGGAAAGGTTTTCCTTAGACACATCATTACTAGATAGGTGACGCAGATCAGTTCACAGGTCAAGAACCTGTACGCTCTTGAGGTTCAAGGTGCATGCAAAGCCTTGAGCATCAAGGCAACTGATGGAGACTTGGTGGTTGAGAGGGAGAGTAGATTACCTCTCAACATGTAGTGCCAGAAGAAGTCTCAAATAATTGTGCAGGAGCCACGATCGGTGAAGTAGCTTCAGGAGGTTATGGAGCAGCCACAACTAGAGAAGCTGAGAGTAGATCGAGTAGAGACATCTACTCACACAGAGACCTCCAGTAGGGGGAAACTTCTAGCCAGGTGGGCAGAGGGATCACATGCAGCCATACCTTAGGAGGTGGGGCGATGTGGAGTGATCGTCCCATAGAGGCTAGGGGCAAGATCGTTGAGGTACCCAACCTCTTTGATTCGACTTTGCTACAGGAGCACTGATGAGGAGTAGTAGGACTGACTAATTGGTTAGAGACAGATGGAGCGACAGAGAGAGCTATAGTGCAGGAGTCCCAGGACTCTGTAGAGCTAGCAGGCTGCAACAATGCGAGAGGCACAAGAGTGTTGCACCAGTGTAGGATGGCATAGAGAGGTGTGCAATAGTGCAAGTTGCATGGAGTGTTACAGCAGCTCAGAGGTCAGATAGGGAGCACTTGTTAGCAGCAGGTAGAGCTTTAGCATCAGAGTATGTTTCTAGCCCAACAAAGAAGTCATTTGGGAGTTTTTTTTGTTCCAAGAGTTGCTGGAGCAACCACACTTAGTAGGAGTGTTGCATGCAAAACATTCCATAGGTACAAGATCAGGTTCGAGTTGAAGCCTTTCTTATTGAGAGGGAGTGTTGAAAATTGCAACAAGAAATGCTAAAAATAGCGCTGCTAAAAATAACAGTTTGATTCTAGTGCTGGATTGGGCAACATGGAATGAAAAATGGAAGTGCTAAAAATAACATTCTATTTTTAGCAGTTCAGTACGGATTCCTATTTTAGTCAGTCCATAGACTAGAAATAGGAAGTAAAATTCGAATCTGAGCTTAACAACTGTTTGAAAATAAATTAATTAATTCTCCATGAGTTAATTAGTTGTGAAAAATCAAACATGAACTCTATGTGAGGACATGTAACAATTTCTTTATTAATTGAGGAATTTATCCATCAGTTAAAGAGATAAGGATGAGTTCTAATTTGAGTTGTAATTAGTTGGCTCAGTTAATTGAGTCAAGTCCAGTTAGATTGATTTAATCAGTTTGTTTATATTAATGTGAGTTTAGTTAGTTAATGCATGCTTGCATATAACTGCTACACTTCAGATAGTTGAATATTCTCTCATGAATAACTCATGCATGTCAATTTAGACAGAGACCTACTTGAGATCAAAGAAGGGACATTGTACTATCATTTGGATGAATTTTGTCCTATAAAGAAAGCTCATCCATGATGAAGATTTATCTCCTTCAGGACTACGTAGTTGGATCAAAGGTTAGTGAGTGTGTGAAGAGGCCAATTCACACAAGTGGCTGCACTGGACCCCAATCAAAATTGTGCAAAGAAATAGGAGGCTTGGAGGGTAGACCAGAGGTTAGATAAAGGCCTTTGATTGTCTATGAGTAGCAAAGGTATTGCAGAGATAGCAGGATAGATTTTGAGCTGATTCTTTTTGTAATACTAGATATATTTCCACTTGTATGATAATACAGAGTTGGGGTTTTAGGCTGAGGCTTTTCTCGGGTTACATCTTCTGTGTTATTTGTGATCGATTCCTTCTTAATAGTTATATGTGTTCTTATTGATGTTGCTCATGTTCGATTAAGCTTCCGCTAAATTGGTTGTAGAAGTAGATCAAGTATTTTGCTTTAGTCTATTGCATTATCAGGTGATCTATAAATGGGAATTTCTACAGAGCTGTAGGTGCCAATGATACTGCCATTGTGGAAGGAACTACTATTGTTACTGTGGGGATGGTAGTTGTGGAAGTTGTGGCCAGGTCACTTTTCTTAGACTGAATCAAAGTGTCCAACTCCTCTATTTCTTTAAGCTGATCATTTAGCTTCAAGACTAGCTCCATAAGCTCTTCATGTCCTTTTTGTGCTTCTAGGACTTCCATTGTTTGAGGGTGATGCAGCTGGGGAATTTTGAGTTGCTTCTTCAGTGCAGTAATGTCATCATTCTTCTTTTTAATTAGCTGCTCTGTTGCTTTCACATCCTTGGGATCATGTCCCAATCCTATCATTAAGTCCTCTAAGGACTTGATTCTTGTATCTTTGGCCTGTGAGGAGGCCTTCTGCAACTAAAACTAAGCTAACATATTGTTTAAAGAGTTCTGCAATTGGTGGGCTGCTATGGCTTTCCCTGTCAATGTAGAATAAATCATTTCACTTGTTTTCTTATGTAGCTCAATCTGGTCAATGGGATGAATATCCCTTGCCAGTACTTCAAAATCCACTCTTTTAAAGTCTGTTACTACCCTTTGCTGCTGAGTGGTTGGCTTGATGAATGTCATTTGCATTTTCCCCTCTTTAACATCATATGCTAACATAAGCCTTGTCTGATTGGTAGGGGTCATCTTCAAATACTGTGCATAGGTATGGGCTTTTAGCCTTTCATTCCTAGCTTTTATTTCTTTGTATCTCTCTTTGATGTCTTGGTCTTTATATGTTGGCATTCTGAAAGAGGATACCTCAACACTTTGTTGTCTTTCCAACATCTGAGTGTGTGATGTGGAAGGTTCTAGGATGCCTCCAGATGGAGTGGCCTACCTACTCCCATCTCTTTCTATGCTGGTAACCTTAGCTGTCTCCTCTGTATATTCCTATTCAGAGATAGGATTCACACTTTGCCTCTTAGTCCGGCTTGTCTCTACATAGGATTGCGATGTTGGTTTTTCTGAAGCAGTAGCTCCTTCCCTATTTCTCTTGAGGATTTTATCCTTATTTAGAGGAGTCTGTAACACTAGGGGGGTACTCATGGTGGCCTCTGGTCTGTCTATTTTCTCTGATTGCTCTGGTATATCTGATTTCTTTGGTACCTCTGATAGATCTGGGGCTTCTAATTCTTCTATCACCTGCAGGAAAGAACCCTCATCAAGCAGTTTCTCTAGATCAAGTAATGCGTTTTCCACAACAACTTCAGTACTATCCCTGTCCTTTAAAGTGTTTTCCACCCATTCCAATTGGTTGGCATATTTTTCTATTTCAGGGATGTAGTGATGAATATAGGGAGCCATCTTGTTTTTCTATCTTCTGTTGCAGATGAAATCCAAGTGATCATATCTCCATATGAAGCTCTGTTTTAGATTTAATCTTTGAAGGATTAGGTCTGCCTCCTTCCCAACTTCTTGGCTATTACAAGGCTAGTTAATATTGTGGGAGTTAAATATATACGGGAAAAAGGGTTTTTGTTTGGGAATTAATAAATAAATTAGTAATTAATAAAATGAGTCGAAAGGGGCACAATACCCTAAGAACATGATATTTCATGTTTTAGTGCTTTCTCGGTAATAACATAAAAACTTAGGATATAGTGCTTTCATTGGTTTTTAATATGAAAATGATTTATGTGGGGGAATAAAAACTTTTCCTATGTAAAAGTAATTTAACCTTAGGAAAAGAGTATTATTAGGGAAATGAATGAATTGAAGGGGAAGATGAATTTTATAAGGGGGTTTTAGTACTTATTGCATATAAGTCATTGAGCCGAGGGTCCGGTCCCTCCAAAAGTTAGAGAAATGCTCTGAGCCTCATTGACTTAGGGTTTTTAAGTACTTTGAACTTTATTGTGGGGAACTAGTTAAGTAAATGGTGAAATGAATGAGGGAAGTTAATTAATTGACTTTGATATACATCCTCATGCTTGAATTCCCATTCATATTTGGAACTTTTATGATGAGAATAACAAATGTGCTTTTGTATTAATCAATCATCATACTTCTGCAACCTTTCTTCTACTTACCCACCTAGTCATCCTACAATTTTTACTTCTCTTTATTAGGGTGCATTTGAGCTAGCAAACCCTTATCAAACATTTTTCTTTCTCTTTACAATAGTAAACTAACTAAATCTAACCTTATTACATCCAAGGGCTCATATTAAACAGTTGAGCTCCTTTTATTTACTCTACCTATGTAATGATCTGCTAAGATTAAACAGTTTGGTCAGATTTTATGCTCTAACTATCAACATGAAATTGAAACATGAAATAGCCAAGTTTAAACATTTTTACTATCATGGATTGTGGCAAAGATTACAAACTGCATACAATCACTTATTATGCACAAAAAGTAAATAGTAGTGGCATTTTGGCTTGCTCACTTTCATGGTATTTTTTCTTTTCTTGGGGTTCATATTTTTCACTTTTTTGGACCTTTTCTTATTCTTTTTGTCCTTTTATTTTTCTTTTAGGACATACCCTCTTTAATTTTTTTTTTTTGAATATGGAAAACATTTGCAGAAAGAAAAGGTATGTACATATTACAGGTTAAATCTTAGAATTAAAAAATTATGACTCCTATTGGTATAGGAACCTAACGACGTCCACAGAGAAACAAATAGTCCTTCCTTTTATATTATCTAGCAAACTGAAGAGATACGACCTACCACAGATATGATTTAATTCCCTCTTCTCTCTCACTCAATCTCCTCTCTTTCTCATTCAGAATACAAATCTACATAGATGCAATACAATTCCCTCATATATAGCGAGGGGTTTCCTTCTAGGGAAAAAACCCTAAGTTAAACATAACTTCTACCATCAGATCTCTACCTAATGAATGACCTAGATTGACTACGAAATTACAACATTTTGCAAGGAAATTTTACATCTATTTTTTGCTTTGGGGGAGCTTCCCCTGATCCCCCGACACAGGGGGGCTCCCAAATATCGCAGCCACCCCCCTAGACCCCCCTTGCAGCGCAAATATTATGGGCAGCATTGCTTCCACATTATGAACTGGGGTCCAATGCAGTGATACCTCTGAATAAAGAAGATAATTAGGCTCCATGCCCAATAATTTCCCACTTGGAGGCTGATCATAGCAACTCCACTGCTACTTCATTTGCTGGACAATGACTCCACTTTGGACTTGCCTATTTTTCATCTTCTTCATCATACTTGAAGACTAATTGAAACTGAGTAGAAACTCCATTTCTCCCTAGTTACAACTTTTGTTAACATCTTTGTAGGATTCTAGCTAGTGTGTGTCTTTCCTAGCTTCAACTTTCCATCTTCCAATGCTGACCATATGAAATGGTACTTGAGCTGTATATGTTTAGTCTTGAAATGAAATGTAGAGTTATTTGCAAGATGTATGGCACTCTAGCTGTCATTATATAACCTTCCCAACTCTTTTTTCTTACCCAATTCATCCAGAAACCATTGTAACCAAATCATTTCTTTGCTAGCCTCTGTAGTAGCAACATACTCTACTTCCGTTGTTGAGAGTGCAACAACACTTTGTAGTTTTTAAACCCAACTAACAGTTGTTTCACCTACAATAAACACATACCCTGTTGTGCTCCTCCTGTTATCTCTATAACTTGCCATATCTACATCAACATATCTCTGTAGAGAAATTTTTGAACCACCAAAGCATAATTCTTGATTTGTGGTACCTTTCAAATACCTGAGAATCCACTTCACCTCCATCCAATTTTCTTTTCCTTGATTTTTCATGTACCTGCTTACAACTCCCACTGCATGTACAATATCAGGACTTGTGTAGACCATTGCATACATTAAGCTTCCAACTGTTGATGCATATGGAACTTTAGACATATAAGTCATTTCTTCCTGAGTCATGGGACACACCTCCTTACTTAGTTTGAAATAGCTAACCAAAGGTATACTAATTGGTTTTGCATTTTGCATATTAAATCTTTTCAACACCTTTTCTATGTACTCACTCTGAGACAATGCTAATTTTCGATTCTTCTTGTCTTTAGTTATTCTCATACCAAGGATTTGTTTTGCAACACCCAAATCCTTCATTGAAAATGAGTTCACTAGTTTTCTTTTGAGCATGTCATCTATATAAAATAATAATATAATATAACTGCCATCATTTTGCTTTTTGAAATAAACACAATGATCAAAGTGACATCTAGTATAACCTTGTTTAGACATAAACTCGTCAAATTTTAGATACCGCTGCCCAAGCCTATGATGCCACAATGTGATATCTTCTCATGTAGAGGTTAAAGCATTAAAAAATTAGAAATACCATTGCATAAAAACATTGTACCAACATTTTCTCTTTTTGCTATTACCAAGTATCCTTTAGTGACCTTCCAAGTTTTATCTGTAAAAGTAGTCACATAGCCTTCACCTCCAAACTACCCTATTGAAATTAGATTTTTCTTCAGATCTAGAACATGCCTTACCTCCTTCAATGGCCATTGATTTCCATTCTGTTGTTTTATGAAAACTGTACCCATTCTAATGATTTTATAGGATTTATCATCACCCAATCGAACCTGTCCAAAATATCCTTGAACATAATCATGAAAATGTTTCCTATCGGGTGTGGCCTAGTATGAGGCCCCTGAATCTACCACCCAGGCATCAATAATATTTTCTAATGAAATAATCAAAGCATCTTGCAACACATCACCTGTCACATTCGCTTCATGATTGTTTTCTTGTTGTGTGTCTCCTTCTTTTCCCTTCTAAGACTTGTAGTCTTTTTTCAGGTGTCCTTTCTTCCCGTATTTTCAACACACTATCCCCGATCTGGACTTGGATCTTCCTTTCCTTGACTTACTGCAATATCCTATGCTCTTTCCTCTTTCCATTTTTCTTTCCCTAGTCTCTGTAGTCAAAGCATTACCTGATGTCTCACTAGATCTTTTTCATCGCATTTCCTCGCTAAGGATTGCAACGACAACATCATCAAACTTTAAAGTACTAGATCCAAAGACAAATTTACTAATGGCCATAATTAACCATTCCAATTTTCTGGCAATGAGCACAGAAATAATAGATCCCTAACTTCATCATCAAAAGTTACCCCTACAGAACTTAACTGACTAGTAACTGTGTTAAATTCATTTAGATGATCAGCAACAAATCCACCTTCTAACATCTTCATATAAAATAAATTCTTCATAAGAAATACCTTATTTGAGGCCGAGGGTTTTTCATATAGTTTGGCCAATGTTGACATTATACCCTCTTTTGTCGTTTCCTTTGAAATATTGAAAGCTATCGACACTTCTAGGCACAACCGTATTGTTCCAAGTGCCTTTCTGTCGAGAATACCCCATTCTGTGTCTGTCATACTTGTTGGCTTCTTTTCCTTTCTGCTCAATTTTTGGTACATATATTTCTAGTAAAAATAATCTTCCATTTGCATCTTCCACAACTGGTAGTTTTGGACATTAAAGTTTTTGACCATAAACCTACCATCTTCTGCCATTTCTCCCACTCGAACTAGGAACCCTTCTCTCCTACGCGTTTATCAACCAAATAGAGCTTCGACTCTTATACCATTTATGAAATTATATATTACAGAGCAATGGAGCACATAAAACAAGAGAGACACAGATATACATGGTTCACCCAATTTGGGCTACGTCCACGGAGAAGCAGCCAATCCTTCCTTTTATATTATCCAACAAACTGAAGAGATACAACCTACAGAAGATCTATTGTAATTCCCTCTTCTCTCTCGCTCAATTTCCTCTCTCTTTCTCACTCAGAATACAGATCTACATAGATGCAATACGATTCCCTCATATATAGCGAGGGGTTGCCTTCTAGGGAAAAAAACCCTAAACTAAACATAACTTCTACCATCAGATCTCCACCTAATGAATGACCCAAATTGACTACGAAATTACAACATTTTATAAGGCAGTTTTACATCTATTTTTAGCTTCGGGGGCACTGCGCCCAATCCCCCGTGGGCGGCGGGGGGGAATCCCAAAGATCACAGCCGCCACCCTTGGATCCACCTTGCAGTGCAAATATTACGGGAGGCGTTGTCGCCACATTACGAACTGGGGTCCAATGTGGTGATACCTCTGAATAAAGAAAATAATCATACTCCACACCCAACACCTCGTCAAATAAATCATTGATTCTAGGTAGTGGGTAATTGTTCTTCATGGTTAGCTTATTTAGTTGTCGATAATCAATACAAAGCCTTAAGGTGCCATATTTTTGTGATATTCTTGGGCTAATGTTTTTCTTATCAAGCAACTGTTGCAGTTGCATTTTTAATTTTGTTAATTCTCGTATATGCTCATATGATAGGGTGTTTTAGACACTGGGGTAGCTACTAGAATCAATTCAATTGTAAAATAAATATTGCATTAAGGGGGTGACCCAGTGATCTCTTCTGGAAATACATCAACAAAATTTTGGAAAATTGGCAGATCCTCTATGGTTGTCATCTTTTCTTTAGAGTTGGTGCATCCAACCTGAATTGCATAAATATGACAAGCCTTTTTTATCTACATTCCCAACTATGAGGTTGTGATTGACCTTAATTTTAGGGGTTTTACTATCCCTTGGATTTCTTTCCTAGAACCTTCTTCATAAATAAAACTGATAGTTTACTTTTACAATTTATAAGGGACCAATGTTTTTCCAGCCAATCCATACCAATTAAAACATCGTAGGAACCTTAGGTAAAAACATTTAAATTTACTTCCATGGGTTGACCTGTGTTAGGCCCCTATAATACTAGTGATTCCCCAATTACTATTGTCATTGTATCCCTTATTATTATTGTGCCCCTATTGCCCCCATATTGTTATTAGTATGCCCCATAGAAACCCACTATTGTTATTTTTGTGCCCTTATGTTATTACTGTTATGCCGACTTGATTACATTGTGACCCCTTAGATTCCTATATATAGAAGGGAGGTTTAGTAATTTGTATCATTGAAGAATTGTTCATTTGTGCAATGTAAAGGAGG
This sequence comes from Pinus tabuliformis, assembly GCA_031772625.1. NCBI lineage: Eukaryota > Viridiplantae > Streptophyta > Pinopsida > Pinales > Pinaceae > Pinus > Pinus tabuliformis. The sequence continues at coordinate 679,797,727 of CM062809.1, read as the reverse complement.
TTGCCCCCTCGAAGAGGCTGAATCCTAATGTGTTGATCTATCTTTTCTATCTTTTTGTGAGTTGGTTTCCTAACATTTGGTATTAGAGCTTTAGATTCTAGGGTTTCGCTTCTCCAAACAAGCTATCTTCACATTTTCGCTCTAATTATTTTTCTGCGAAGTTTGAGAAGCTAAAAAAAGAAAACCATTTGATCCGAAATCGTTCTAAACTTTGGGTCCGAATTTCAGAGCTTGTCTCACTATATTTGAGGAAGTTGGCATTTTGTAGACTCCCAAATTACATTCCAAACAGGTGACCTCGGGAAAATCATCATAACTTTTGTTTTGAGCATTAGATTGAAATTTTGTAAGAAGTTTTAGAAAGAGAAGGCCTTTAATTTTCTTTGTATCAATTTCAGGTACTAAGGTTGAAATAGTGACACGAGGCACGTGGTACAAGTTCACTCTACTGAACTATTCTATAATCAGGTCACCATGGGATATTTGGCATAACTCTTTGTTATAGAATCCAATCTTGATCAGACTTGCGAGGCTAGAAAGAGGAATCAAAGGGCTACTGTAAGATGATGTTTCAGATATTTGAGATCCACAGTTACAAATATACAATAGATTCAATACTGAGATCTTACAAAGTGAAGAAAAGGTGTGTAGTATTTTTTGAATTTTGCATAAGATTGGTTTGAAAAATTAGTTTAAATGAATTCAAAGGGAATAGTGAAAAAATATTAGCATTAATTAATGCCCCGAAGAAAAAAATGGAAACACCTAGTAAGCAACCTGGAAGCTCTAGCATGACTTGTGAAGAAGAGGAAGAAATGAAACATGATATATCAAAATTACAAGATCAAGTACAAAAAATTTCACTCTCACTAAAGGTAAATGAAGCCAAGATGAATGACATGGAAGCTAATATGAATGGCATGCAAGTTAATATGGATGGTGTGGAAGCTAATATGGATGGTTTAAAGAAATGCATAGAAGATAAGATGAATGGTATGGACGCTAAGATGAATGGAATGGACGATAAGATGGAAGAATTGAAGATAAATTTGAATAAGTCACTACAAGAAATGGTCACTAATGGTGCAATCTTAGTAAAGGAAACCCATGATGAGAACAAATGAAATGTTAATCATGATTTCATAGACTCTAATGTTGGATTGAAGACCCATCATGTTCCAAAAATTGATATGAGGAAGTTTGATGGCAAGGATCTCGGAACATGGATACTACAAATGGAGCAATTTTTCGATCTTCATAATGTTCAAAACACACAAAAGGTACATACTGTAACTTTATATTTGGAACCAAATCAGTTTGTATGGTATTGATGGCTTTGCTCTCATAAACAAATTGCCACTTGGGAAATTTTTACATAAGAAATGATAGCACATTATGAGGATACAAAAAGCAACACTTTCTTAGCCAATTGATAAATCTCAAACAAAAGGGTTCGATGATGGTGCACATTGAGGACTTCCAAAAATTGAACATAAGGGTAAAAGATATTTTAGAGGAGCATAGGATTGTTGTGTTCATCAGGACTTTAAAGGATAATATCCAACACGAGGTTCGCCTTTGGAAAACTCATTCATTGGAGAAGGCATTCAGGTTAGCAAGAAAAATGGAAAGCAAAATTATGGCAATGGGGAAGCCTTCCACTCACAAGTATAAAGATGGAAGTGTTGCTGCCCTTGGCCTTCCACAACCTACAAGGTTGACACCACAACAATTGGAAGAAAAAAGAGAAAAAAGGGCTTTGTTACAGTTGTGATAGCAAATACACTAAAGGTCATAAGTGTGCTGAGAAGAAATTATTCTACATAGATTGTGAAGAGGAACAAGAAAAGGAACAAGAAACATCAAAAGAAGAGGATATACTCTAGGAACAAACCCTAGATAAAGAAGAAATGAATCCAACCATATCTTGTAATGCATTGGTTTGAATTACCACTCCTCAAACTATCAAGATAGAAAGACATATCAAGAATAAAAAGGTAATAACGTTGATTGATTCGGGAAGTACCCATAATTTTATTCATTGTAAGATAGCAAAGGAATTGAATTGCTTCTTATATCTAGCACCAGAGTGTCAAGTGATGGTTGCAAGTGGAGGAACCATAAATTTATCTCGAAAGTGTCATGATATCAAGCTATCCATGGGAGAATATGTATTGAATAGCCCAATGCTTTCCATTCCAATAGGTGGTGCTGATGTTGTACTAGGAGTCCAATGGCTACAATCCTTAGGTACAAAAGCTTTTAATTTTCAAAACTTTTAATGAAATTTTGTGTGGAAGGAAAGGAAGTTGAATTAAGGGGTATTGCCGGGAAACCAGGAAAGATCATCAACTCTAAGGCTATGACAAAGCTTCTAAAGAAGGAACAACGAGGTGTAATTGCACAATTATGTTCACTAGAGGTTCCCACATCAAAATCATCTATTTCTCAAGATATCCAAAAAGCATTGGACAATCATTCCAAGGTATTTGAGACTCCCAAAGGTCTCCCACCTATTTGTGATCATGATCATTCTATTCATTTGATTTCAGGAATTGTTCCTCCAAACATCAGGCCATACAGATATCCCTATGCCCAAAAGAGTGAAATTGAACGTATGGTTGCGGAAATGCTAGAGGCTGGTATAATTCAACCTAGTCAAAGTTCTTTCTCTAATCCAGTAGTATTGGTGTACAAGAAGGATGGATCATGGCGCATGTGTCCGGACTATAGGGAGCGCAACAAGCTCACTATTAAAGATAAATTTCCCATTCCTGTTATTGATGAATTATTGGATGAATTACATGGATCAATATGCCTCACAAGTTGGATCTTCGTTCAAGATATCATCAAATTAGAATGAAGATTGAAGACATTCCAGAAGCAACATTTAGAACTCATGAGGGTCATTATGAATTTTTGGTCATGCCTTTTGGCCTTACCAATGCACCTTCTACATTTCAAGGTTTGATGAATTCCATTTTCAAATCCTTCCTTAGAAAATTTGTGTTAGTATTTTTTGATGATATACTAATCTACAGTAAGTCTTATTAGGATCATGTTGAACACGTTGACAGGGTGCTCAAAATAGTGAAGGAGAAACAATTATATGCAAAAAGCTCCAAATGTTTCTTTGCAGTGCAAGAGGTGGAATATTTGGGTCATATTGTATGTCATGAAGGTGTTAAGGTAGACCCTAGAAAAATTAAAGCCATTAAAGAATGGAAAATCCCCACATTCGTAAAGCATCTGCGAGGATTTCTTAGGTTGACAAGGTATTATCGCAAGTTTGTTAAGATTTATGGGAGAATAAAAACACCTTTAAAAATATTATTGAAGAAAGATGCATTTTCATGGACTCCAAAAGCAATAAATGCCTTCGAACATCTTAAAGACGCAATGTGCCAAGCACCAGTCTTAGCTACGTCGGACTTCACAAAAACCTTTATTATGGAATGTGATACTTCAGGAAATGGAATTGGTGTTGTTTTAATGCAATATGAAAGACCCATTTCTTTCGAAAGTCGTCAAATCAAGGGAAAGTATTTACAAAAAGCTATTTATGAGGAGGAAATGTTGGTAATACTACATGCACTTAAGAAATGGTGACCCTACCTAATGGGTAGACACTTCAAGGTAAAAATGGATCATGATAGTCTTAAATAGTTTTTAGAACAAATATTATCCTTTGAAGAGCAACAAAAATGGGTCACAAAGATGTTGGGTTATGACTTTGAAATCATCTACAAAAAAGGGAAGAAAAAGGTTATGGCAGATGCACTCTCAAGAAAGGATGAGGATGTGGAAGCATTTTGTGCGCCATTTCTATTATCTAGCTAGATTGGATAAATGAAGCAATGAAGGAATGGAAGAATGATGAAGAAGTGTAGGCACTCGTTCGAAAGTTACATCAAGATCCAAGTACATATGATACATTTAGCTGGAAAAATGATTCATTATGGTACAAAGATTGCTTATACCTATGTAAGAATTCCCAACTCAAGCAAAATATTCTTATGGAATTGCACACTTCTCCCTTAGGAGGGCACTCATGATTTTTAAAAACTTACCACATGGTTAAGAAGGATTTTTTGTGATGGCCTTAAATCAAATATTCAAAATTTTGTGGCGGAATGTTTGGTTTGCCAAAAAAATAAAGTTGAAATAATTAAGACCCTAGGTTTATTACAAGCTTTATCCATTCCAAGCCAATGTTGGGAGGAGGTTTTATTGGATTTTATCACAGGTTTACCCAAGTCCGAAGAAAAGAGTGTCATCATGGTGGTAGTTGAAAAACTTACCAAGTATGCACACTTTTGTGCATTATCACATCCATTTAAAGCCAATACAGTTTCTACTGCATTTATGGAAACAATTCAAAAGCTACATGGAAACCCAAAGATTATTGTAAGTGACAGAGATCCCATTTTCACTGGAAATTTTTGGACAAAATTATTTTCTTGTCTCGGTACTCAGTTAGCTCATAGCTCATCTTATCATCCTCAATCTGATGGGAAAACTGAGATAGTAAACAAATGTTTGGAAGGATATCTTCGTTGCTTTGTATTTGATAAATAGATATAATGGGTCAAATGGTTGCCTCTAGATGAATGGTGGTATAACACTTCCTTCCATACTACAACAAAAATGAACTCATTTATGGCACTTTATGGATATCATCCACCATCCATCACATCATATTTAAGAGAAAATTCTAAGGTTCATGCAGTGGAACATCACATCGAGCATCAACAAGAAGTTCTGTAACTCTTAAAGGATAACCTCAAGTTGGTGTAGAATAGAATGAAACAATAGGCAGATCAACATCGTAGCGAAAGAAGTTTTGATGTAGGTGACTAGGTATTCCTACGGCTACAACCATATAAACAAATGTCACTCAAGCAAGCTAAGAAGGATAATAAATTATCACCAAAGTATTATGGTTCATACAAGGTGTTGCAAAAGATTGGCACTATGGCATACAAATTGGAGCTTCCTACAGCTTCCCGAGTGCACCTAGTTTTCCATGTTTCATGTTTAAAGAAGGTTATAGGTGACGAGCTCCCAGTTCAAACAATATTGCCAACACTTGACGAGGAAGGAAAAATCATATTGGAACTGGAATCAGTCACAGAAACATGAACTCGACAACTACGAAATCGATCAATTTTGGAGTATCTCATCAAGTGGAAGAACTTATCCGCTAAAGGTTCCACATGTGAGGATGAGAATTTTATAAAGAAGCATCCAAAACTACTCAAGCGTTGAGGACAATTCTTTTTGGAAGGAGAGGGGCATGTTAGGACCCTATAATACTAGTGATTCCCCCATTACTAGTGTCAGTGTTTCTCTTATTGTTATTACTGTGCCCCTATTTCCCCCATATTGTTATTAGTATGCCTAATAGAAACCCACTATTGTTATTTTTGTGCCCTTATGTTATTACTATTATGTCGGCTTGATTATATTGTGACCCCTTAGACTCCTATATAGAAGGGAGGTTTAGTCATTTGTATCATCGAAGAATTGTTCATTTGTGTAATGTAAAGGAGGTTTCCCCCTCAAAGAGGTTGAATTCTAAGGCGTTGATCTATCTTTTCTATCCTTTTGTGAGTTGGTTTCCTAACAATCTGCTAATTCAACTAGAAAATTCTCCCCTTTTGTTACCACTCTCCTTTTTTCCCTAGTGGCTAGTTGAATAGTCACAAGTTCTTAAACTTACTAGCTTGTAGATGACACGATTGCACTACTTTAGGACTTATATAACTCAAACTTGATCCATGATTTATTAAAAGTAAACAGTGTGACTGGAAATATTACCTTCAAATTCAATCGTTGTATGTTGGTACTTATCTTGATGATCCTCCAGTGCAACATTGATCTTTGGTAGACTTCTCGCCACTTCCCCTATGGTAGGTGCCTCTTGAATATTTTTTTATTGCTCTTTTCTTTCATAATAAGGGAATTTTTCAATATAATGTGGTACCCCACAATCCCAGGATTGTAATATTGATTTATGTAGCTGATCCAGTTCAGGTCTACTTGTTAGTTCTATAGGTTTTGACTCATTTTGTAGCTAGGGCTTCTGCTGACTTCTCCCTGTAAATTTACCTTGCTAGTTTTTGTGTGAATTCTTGCCATTGGCAGTTTTTACATTCTTAGTATTCTAAACATTTTTCTACCCTTTCTTACCTAACCATGCTTTGTTACCATCCCCTTTTTGTTTCATCTGGTGATAGAATATCCATGCCTTATGATCACCTTCATCCATATTATTAGGGTTATCAAACTTCAATCGCTCCTTCATAAATATGCACATACTACTTATGAAACATTGCACCTTAGCCTCCTCCTCACATATATAATGAGTGTATCTTAATAAGGAAGTAAATTTCACCACATACTCATCCATGGATAGTTGACCCAATATGAAGTCATGAAATTCTCTGGTTTCATCATCATAAAATCACTTATTTAGGTACTTATTCTTAAAATATTTCTGGAAATTCTCCCATGTTCGCATCACGTTGACTTCTTCCCACCATAGAGTTGCTTTTCCCTAGAGATAGTAGATTGTCAAACAAGCTTTCAAATTGTTATAATTTTCATAGATCTAGAAGTAATTATTCATATTTACTAATCATGCTTCAATGACTTCCTCTGAACCACCGTCAAATGTTGGAGTTTTAATTTTTTTGAATTCCTCTTATAATTTTGTCTTTTGTCCCTTTCCCCTTTTTGCATTTTATCGCTAGAAGTGTTTCTAGATTCTTCCTTATTCATTTCCTTATCACCCTCTGACTCTTGTGTCTGACTTTTATCAAGTTCATTCTCTGTCCGTGTGATTCTACTATGTTTCCATTATCAAGACTTAGGATTGATTTCCTATGATTATGTCTATCAATTAAACTCTTCATTATTAATTCTTGCCCCCACATTAGTCGCTCAATATCAATCCTTAAATTTTCCAGTCTGGTCCAATATTTTTGCACCATTTCTAGCTGCATTGTAGTTGTGGGTTGAGATTCTTCCCCTAAAAAGACCCACATTTCTGGATTGGGTCCTAGAAAGGGTATTGAACTAGGCCTTCTATGTGGTCTTATAGGTGGTGTGGTCATCGTACCACTTCCCCTTCTCATCTCTCTTATGATCTTTCTCTATGAAATAAAAAATACAATTTTGTTACTCCCTTGATCTTCCCTTAAGAGGCCACAATGTGGTAACCATGGCTCTGATAGTACTTGTAACATATCTACCCCTTTACACAAAAAAAAAAAAAATTATTTTCCCGAGTGATACTTTTACCAACCATTACCAACCCTATAAATGTTTCTTTCTTCCTTTTCATCAATATATATATATATATATATATATATATATATATATATATATATATATATAAAACTCTATTATCAAGCTATATATATATATATATATATATATATATATATATATATATATATATATATATATATAAGTGTGGTCCACTCATAATTTAGATTTGTTTTATTTTCAAACTTTAAAACTTTAGAACATTAAAACTTTACAACCCTTCAAGGGCTGCGTTTGGATGATCAAACTTCTATTTGTGTGTAGTTGACTTATTATGCATCCTGGCTTGTTTTTATTTATGCCATGTGAAATTTTTTGATTATAAATCTTCTCCCTTTTGGAACTAAGGAATAGGAAATTGTGGATATTTATTTTATTCGACTAGTTAGGGTTAACTATACTGCTCTCAATTTATTATTTCTCCAATGGTTCTGGATTCAATGTGTGGTCATCGTACCACTTCCCCTTCTCATCTCTCTTCTGATCTTTCTTTATAGAATAGAAAATACAATTTTGTTACTCCCTTGATCTTCCCTTAAGAGGCCACAATGTGGTAACCATGGCTCTGATACTACTTGTAACATATCTACCCCTTTACACACCCAAAAAAATTGTTTTCCTCGGTGATACTTTTACCAATCATTACCTACCCTATAAATGTTTCTTTCTTCCTTTCTTTATAGCCTTCTAGTCATCAAAATATATATATATAAAACTCCATTATCAAGGTAAGGTAAGGTTTATATATATCTATATATATAAAAGTGTGGTCCACTCATAATTTTGATTTGTTTTATTTTCAAACTTCAGAACTTTAGAACATTAAAACTTTACAACCCTTCAAGGGCTACGTTGGGATTATCAAACTTCTATTTGTGTGTAGTTGACTTATTATGCATCCTGGCTTGTTTTTATTTATTCCATGTGGAATTTTTTTATTATAAATCTTCTCCTTTTTGGAACTAAGGAATAGGAAATTGTGGATATTTATTTTATTTGACTAGTTAGGGTTAACTATACTGCTCTCCATTTATTATTTCTCCAATGGTTCTGGATTCAATGTGTTGGTATTTGTGTCATGAGCTAGCACTTGATAAAAGGATGGATGGTAAAGTTTTGATCTGATGGTTCATTTTCAGGGATACTATTACGGTAACTACCCTGCTTTTGTCACTTGCTACTTTCATTCGCATTCTCTAGCATTTTGATTAGTCTTTACAACTTGCAACAAAGCCTAAGTCAGGTCGACCCATTGTTTTGGTTCTGAAATTAGACATACAATGAATGTAATGGAAACATGAACGTTTTTTTATTAATATGATCATCATTTTATGTTTTTAAGGTTAATTTTCTCATGTGCATCGGAATTCCTTTCAGGATCCTAACTCTAGGAGCTCAGGAACCATGGATATTCCCGCATAGGTCGTCAAAAGCCAAGGCATCAATGATATCCCTTCTTCTACAAAGGTATCGACTTGTTTTCTTTGCCAGAGAGTTGCTTCGAGTGTTAGTTCTTCTTTTGTATTCATATCACTTCCTTAGTATTGCTTTTAATGGTTGTTTCATGTTCCAATATGGTGTTGGTCTCAACTTTGTCCATCACGCAGTTACAAATATACCATCCTCACCCAATCTCAAAGTTACAATATTTGTTCTTTTCGACTTTCTCATCCTACATGGTTGTAACAATTACATTCTCCTTTTGTGTCAACTCATCTATAGGTTAGGGTTTAACTCTCTTGCACAAATTTCATTGGCTTTTTTATGGTGGTGCATTTCAGCTTAATAGAATTTGTTTCTCTCCAAGATTTGGGGTTCTCACTAACTTTCGTTTTCTCTTATTCACTTCTAGGAATTGAGCGAGGTTATTAAGGTTTTTCTACCTATCGGTGAAACCATATTGCCTTCCTATCTGCATTGGTAAAGACCATGATGGTCTTCGAACCTTATAAGACTCACCCCATGGTTTTTTTCGGGCTTGGAACGAGTTTTATTGCAATTATTTTTTTGTAGATGTTGCAAGGCTAATTTTAGAACTATTGATTTTTAATGTATAAAAAACAATTTTCTTTTAATGGAAACCCTCATGGACTTTAGTCTTGTTGCCATTTTAATTTCAATAACTCTCTCGCCTATGGATGTTTCGATGATGTTATTTCGGTGTGTAATACTATTGTTGGATTCATTTCATATATTTGTTTGATAATATACATGGTTCTTTTAATATTTCTTACGTCTATGAATTTGTATCACCTTTTATTTTTAAAGCATAAATTATTGATTTGATACATTGTTTAATTGCGAGTCCCCTACAAAACTTCTGGTTTTGAATATTGGTTCCATTAGGTTAACCCTATTTGTCTAGGGTCTTATTTTTCAGTAGCCATTCACTACTAGTTATTCTAGTTATACGGTTACCTTTAGAAATTTATATTTGACTATGTAAATCACTTATTTTAAAATGTATGTGATTTATTATTCTATGCAACTTATGATGATAACATCGTTTATTAAAGAATTTATTGTTACGTTATTTTCTTGGGCAGTTGATGCAAGTGGTGACTCTTTATTGTAGTTTATACATATTTTCAAGTCCAACATCCTGATTCCACAAGTGTCTATATGTAATAGTTATTTGTTGTATGTTTAGGTTTTGTGTAGTTCATAAGGATACAAGTTAAATTTATAGTTTTAGTTTTGGTTTGGAGTAACATGAGTGGGCTTTGTTCAGGCCTACCTGTCCTCACTAGGCCCTCGTTTTGAGCTCAGAAATGTCTCTAGTTGCTGGTAGTTACCTGGCTGGGCCTATAGAAATCTAGCTCACTATAAGAGTTGATTTTTTCGTCAATCATGTTTCATATTTGATCACAAAATAACTTTGTCATCTAACAGAGTCATACACAACAAATACAAAAAATAGCTTACACTTGAAAGGAAAACAATATAAAACATAAGTATACACATAACACTTATATGTCTAAATCAATTTAGGTTTCCACAAAAATCACAAGGTAAAAATATTGCTCCACCCAAACAATGAGTACAAGTAACCTCTACCAGAACTTTGCCCGACCTAGTTTCACTTTCAGAGCAATTTTCTTGACAATGACCATTCCAGGTCCATTCCAAGGCATTCCTTGGTGCCACGAGGTCTAGCCTAAGCTTTCAACTCAACACATAGGCTTCAACTTGGTATTCCACTACCCAACTAGGTCAAGAATTCCTTACTTGGCATCATCCTCTTTGAGGATATTAAGCTTACAACTTTGTTCTCCTCCTTTCACTTTCAGAGCAGTTTTCTTGACAGTGATCATTCCAGGACCATTCCAAGGCATTCCTTGGTCCCACAAGGTCTAGCCTAAGCTTTCAACTGAACACATAGGCTTCAATTTGGAATTCCACTAGCCAACTAGGTCAAGAATTCCTTACTTGGCATCATCCTCTCTGAGGATATTAAGCTTACAACTTTGTTCTCCTCCTTTAGCCTCCTCCAACCAGGCTCCAAGTTCTCAAGGTTGCCTTGAGCTTTTTCCCTCTCACCCTCTTGGCTCCCTTTTCCCTAACTAAGATGATTTTTCTCTGAGGAGAGGAATAACTGTATCTAAGTGTCTAGTAAGTGGAACTCTCATTTAGCATATTTTCCCTTTGTAATTTCCATGGTTGGCCATAACCAATATTCATTAAACGATTTTTTTTTTAAATAAACATTTATGTTTATCATCTATTCATACCAGACGTTCTATATGGCCCACATTCTGCGAAGTAACTTTAGCAAAAATAATTAAAATATTTACAATTCACTGAGGGGCATTAAAAATAGGTAGTGAACAAAGTCATTCTATAGAGAGATGAAATTGTGGATGCTAAGATATTGGCTTTTGTTTCCAACTGGGTGTCAAACATTGACCATATCATATGAAGACAAAATCAATACCTCTAAACTATCAAATTACACTGACATATCAAATCCTTGTTAGAAAATCTTATTAGAAAGGAACATAACCAATTGATAAATTCTCTTATAATTAGATTTTTTACAAGCAGAACACAGAGACATTGTCCATCATCTAAGACTAAGTTATTCTAGCTCATGGCAAATCTCCAACCTCTCTAAACACTCCACTAGACCCTATAAATGTCTCTATTTCCTCTAAATTTTCTTAAATGACTACCGATTTGGTGTTATTCTATTTTCAACTTACTTTTTAGTTATAACAAAGTAAATCTTTTTAAAGATATATAAAATACCATAAATTATATTACTAATTATTTTATAGATTAAATATACTCCCAACTATCTACGTATTAGATTACTATCACACATATTTACCATATGCAATATTTTGAAAAAAAAATCCTGGATTTCATAGCTCCACTCATATAGCTATAACAAAATAAATCTTTTTAAGGATATATGAAATACCATAAATTATATTACAAATTATTTTATGGACTAAATATGCTCCGAACTATGTACCTATTAGATTAGTATCACAAATATTCACCGTATGTAATATTTTGAAAAAAATAAAATCATAGATTTCATAGCTCCACGAATATAAACTACGTAATTTGTTTGGTTATTAATAAAAATATATATATGTTAATTCAATTTAGTTTATTCGTAAATAAATACATTAAATAATGAAAAAATAAGAGTTATAAATATTTAATATATAAAATGAAAATATATATGCAATTTTATTTCAATTTCAAATTTATTATTGAATTATTTGAATGTAGTTTTTAAAGTAGTCTAAAAATTATGTTTTTTTTGTCTCAGAGTTATGGAAATTCTGGCTATATTTTGAAAAAAATCTGGCAGAGATTTTGTAAATCTAAGTAAAAGTAAAATTTATAATTTTAGGTGTCCTAGATGTTTTTGATGGTGTTGAATCCATTTCCACCATAAAAAAACATGATTCAAACACTGCGTCTAGAAGAATTTTTGAATTTTTTACCAAGATTCCAACCATTTTTCGTTATCTAGACAATTCTTCCACCTCCCTAAACATCTCTCTTTAAATACATTAAATAATATTTAACAATATTAAAATCATAAATAGTTGTAATATATAAATTTATAGGCAATTACGGACGTATTTGAGTTGGGCAAAAACGTATATGGCGAAGAAATGGAGTTAGGTAGAGGGGCGAAAAAGCTGCATACGTTGACTTGACTTCACTTGAGTGGCGTAGAGGGCCCAAAACTTGTTCAATGAAAGAACTTGTCAAATATTTGCATACATTCCATGAATGAAGCCGCGTGTGTTAGAAAATGGAGTTGAGTTGAGTGGTGACAAGGGCGAAGAAATCGACTTGAGTGGTGCACAGAAACCCTGTGTATAGACTGGACTTCAGTATGAGCGTATGGAAGTGATTCCACTCGAATGAGTGGGTCAGAGTAGCGGAGCCAAAATTTCTATGTTTGTTTTGAAACAAGTTGTTTTTAGTATGATTTTTTGGAAGTTTTTCTGGTGGGTTTTTTGGTTTAATATTATTTAAAATTTGGTAAGAATTTATTAAAATCAGTTTGATTAGTAACCCCTATACAATGGACGCCTTCTAAAGTTTTTCAGGGTGCTAAATTCATATATAGTATATATAGTTAGAAAACTAATTTACAACTCAAATCAAAATTTCACCTCAATTTTTTCTACTGAATTCCCAAAAAATCACACTAAAAACAACTCTACCATAAAAAAAAATAGATTCTAATTACGTTGCCAATCAAATTCCAAACTGTTTGCATTGGAACGTTGAAAAGAGGTGCATTTCAAAGTGGGCCGGGGAAATGAAAGATGGCGATATGCATTTCCGAAATTGAAAATTGAAAGGCTTGACCTACGCACAGAAGCAAAGAAGGGTATTAAGGAAACAAATTCGCAATATTTTTGGAGCATCTAACGTCCTCCAAACTTTGTGAATTATTTGCTGCGAAATTTTTGTAGACGTGTCGTATTTTTCTTCTTCTTCTTTTGTTTTCCCGATTTTTTGATGATTTATTTGAGCTATGATGATCTATTTTAACTATTTTTTTCAAACAATTTTGCGAATATAAATTCAAAATTTTTAATTTAAATTCAATTAATTTTATTATAAATTTAAATTCGAAATTAATTTATATATTTTTTAAAATAAATTATATTTATATATTTTTAAATAAATTATATTTATTATTTTACTATTTTTAATATGGAATTATTTAATATCACATCATTTTCCATTCCTCTATATTAATTTATCTCATAAAAATAATTTTTTTAATATATTAATCAACATTTTCCATTTCCCTATACTAATCAGCAACATCATCAGCCTCAACAGACTAATGAGTATCGTAGTCGTATATATGATTATTATTATTCCCGTGAATTTTAGATTGAGTGAATAATTTAATTTAATATTTTATGTTAAATATAAATATATAAAAAATATTTAATTTAATATTTATGCTAAATATAAATATATAAAAATTATAAATGTTTATTTAACTTTGTTATTAAAATATAAATTTAATTTAAAGTTATTTCAAATGATATCTAGTTGTTTTTAGATCGAAAATTTCTCTTTCCTCCGAAATAAATAAATTTTATATTTGTAAATAGCAGCGAGTGTTGATGCGTCTTTTTTAATTCGTATAAAGAGTGGTGTGTGTTGTCGCTTTTTCTATCACCTGTCGCACAAGTGCTTCAGGAGATATAGAAGCCTCTGAGAGACAACGTCTGGGTTGAATGTTGACTAGTGCCTAGGACATCTTAAGAGAGGAGTGCTTTTGAATATTATCAGTAGGGATTTTTGTTGCACTCCAATTGTCACGTAGTGTGAAAGGATAATTCAGGGGGCTTGGTTCAATGGTCCTTCATCAAGGTAAACTCGAGCAAATACATGGATTTAAATACACAACGGGTAAATCGGGCTAATCTCTGAGAGAAATGTTTGATTCTGGTGGCTGACACACAACAATAACCAGTTTTAATATTGGCGTTGTAGTAAAATGAAGAGGAGGAAAGAGAGGAGGGAACTCGATGCATAGAGCTGAAAACAAGACAGAATCCTAAGCAACAATCTTCCAACAAAAGTATAGAAGATTGAAGAGGTGGAATGGCAGAAACAGTGCAACGCTAATTAAGGTCCCAAGATCTATACATCATCAATACATTTGTCACTAATTAGCATATAAAATCTGTGCTCATACAAGTATTGTAGGCTATTGAATAACACAAATAAATCTGTAACTACCACATTTATTGTTACTACTTAGTAGCAAAATATACAACCATGAATAAGAGTGAAATCGATAGCATCATTACATTATTTCAGAGGGAGAAAAACATACATGAACTGATAAACAAAGGGGAAATAGAAATGCACATTGCTCTAATTGGAATCAATAAAGAGTTCCATTAATCCTTCAAGAGTCCAAATCACTAGTCCACTACATTTAGCGATATATAGCTCAAGTCCCACATGAACAGGCAAATAGAACCAAAAGTGGAATCACATAATTAGGACCTCTCGGGTGCATAATTCTGAAACCTCTATTAAGTGTTTCTTCCCCTCATTTATAGAAAGAGGGGGAGCTTTGAATTAATAGTTACAAAATATCCCAGCCAAGGGCCAACTGTCTGATTGACTAGTTGTCTAGGCATGCGATCTCCTGTTACCCAAAATGATTACAAAGGATTTGATTCCTTTCTTGAAAATACACAGAAATTATAGAATAATAGGAAAAGGAAAACTGAATGATGATTGGAAGAAAGCATCCCTATGCCATTCCTGAGATTTCCCTTGATCAAGCCACGTCTCTTCCATGATGTGCCTCTCTTACTACTTGGCTGGTTCGCCTGTAGATTTCACCTTAACTGCCTGAATTCACCACTCTCTGGAGCTGGTAGCGATCAACTATGGTGGCTTGTCACAGAGCGGAAGTGGAGATTGACTTGGCAGTCCTTCATTGTATAACTGAGTGGAGTTCCATGCTGAGCCATTAAGTCTTCCTAAGTCCCATACCTCCATTTATTCTCTAAATACGTGCATTGAAGTAGTCGAATTCATTTCTGCAGCCATTGTTGTCCTGGGTTTCTTGTTATAGAGGCTTCTACAAGATTAGCCCATATCGACTTCCAAATACTCCATGCCTTCACTCAGTACCTTAGTTGTAGACCCATTACGCCTTTGAAGCTCTGTACTTCCTTATCGGATCAATTCCATATTGCAAATTTCACAGTGGTGCAGCATTCAAGTATGTCGATTGCCGATCTCTGATATGCTAGCCCCTCATGCTTAGCCCTTCCTGCATCTCTAGCCATGGGACTAAGGGCTATGAATAGGTGCTTAGCCTTAAGGCACTAGGGTCTTTTGTTCCTACTCGAGGGCTATCATTCCTTTGTAAACTGCTCTATGTCCCTGGTTCTTTAAGTTCCTCTTGACGATGAGCCAAGCCTTATATCGGAGCCCCCTTATCGGAGATTTCCAATCAGGATTTTACTCTGGAGTCATGACATTAGGTTTCATCAATTTCTGATAGCCCTCTGTCCTTTGCCTCAACCCCTTGCCCTTGGTTCTTTGACTCTTCTTGTGACTATGGGACAACCCTTATATCGGAGCCTCTTTATCGGTGTTTTTCAAGTGTCCACTACTGTATAGTGTCAATATCCATCAACCTCCGATATGTGATTACTGATGTGACATCATCACTACCATGTGGCACTTCCTGAGTGGTGACATGTGTCACCTAGATATGCCCCCATAGGACCCATCAAAATGCCAGAACTGCCTAACATGTGTCCTTCAATACCGCCACATCAGATGATGTCAGATTTATCATAACCAATAATATACTGCCACATGTCCTTATCAGATCCAATCCTTAGTCGCCACGCATCTTTATCGAAGCCCATCCTGTGTCGCCACACGTTTTGATAGAGGAGAGAGAAAAGGACCTGCCCGCCTTTGGTTTTGCGATGAAATCCTTTGTTAACCTGTTTCAACGTTTCCGACAGTTTAACATGCAATCAAAATTTTTCCATGTTACAACTTTTAAAAGGTTTTCATGTCCACAATCTTCGATCATCGATTGCTGATATGCTTGACTGTTGGGACCTACGATTACAATCCCCGATATTCTATGTTGTTGGACCTACGATATGCAGGACCTCTGATTGCGATCATCTCTATTCTATGGTGTGTGATCCCCGACATGTTGGACCTCCAATGTGCAGGACCTACAATTTGTGAATCGTCGATATGCCTAATGTTGGGATTGTTGATATGCGATCGTCGATATTCCATGACCTCCAATATTGCGAACTTTGATATTCCCTGCTGCGTGATCCTCCAATTTGCAATTTGTGACATCTCCCGGAACTTTGATATGCTCTTCTCCTTCCTTTCAAAGGCAACGAAACCTTTAAGCTTCAACTGGCCATATCTTCTGATCCAGAAGTCCATTTTCGAACTTCCACATACTGTTAGAAATCTTGTTCAGAGTACTTTCTAATGGAGATGGTATGATTTGGGATTTGATTTTTTATGTTTCTTGGAAGATGATTGCAAACATTTATGTTCTTTTGCACTTTGGAAACCTAAGAACACATTTTGTGGTGAGTGACAACATTGGCTCCAACTGGGGATAGTGCCCTGCTTGGAAGGTGTTGAGAACTTGCAGACTAGTAGTCTTCACCATTGGGAATGGAGTCAAAAATATAATGAACTTATACAACTAGGAAATCTCCATGGAAATTTATTTGCAGGGACTCATTTCCTCATCAGATTGAAATGCAGAAATATAAATTATAGTAATTGGAAATTAGATGCTCAGCTAGTGAGCTTATTTATATACAACTCCTACTTACGTATAGGGAATCAATTCACCTAAGTGATTTCAACCCTCCAATGGTACCAGGTCAGTATTTTGGTGTTGGAACTAATGCCTCCATGTTGCTAAAATTTACAAATCAAAACCAGCATACCCCATGAAAAATATTTGGACAAAAATTTTGATATGTGCCCCCAACGTGGTAGTTGATGCTCAACTGTTTTAGTCTCCTTCATGAACCTTCTAATGGGGTTGTGTTCTTGAAGATTAGTGGCTAACATGTGCATGCACCCCATAAGATATTCAGACCAAAGGTTTGACATATACCTTGGAATAGATGTATATTGTTGTAGGCCAAAGAAGGATACCATGTAGTCAACTATTGGATCATGGAATTCATCAGGAAAATTTGTAGCTTTCTCCCTTTCTTGAACAGTTTCCATGGAGGAATATTTCTGCAATAGGAAGCCACAGAATTTGCTTGGCTCTTCAACTTTGGGCTCCTCTTGAAAGAGTGGTTGTTGGTATTCTACCCCCCACTTGTTTGTAAGTATATCCCCTTGAAAATCTGCGACCATCTCATCCTCTTGTGAATCATATGAATCATAAATCGGAGGGGTTTCTTGAACTTTCTCTCCAGGTGAAGGATGTGAATCGTAAAATGGAGCCTCTTCTTCGATTGAATCATCAATTTTGATTGAATAAGATATTTGA
The DNA here is from genome assembly GCA_031772625.1 of Pinus tabuliformis. Classification (NCBI taxonomy): domain Eukaryota; kingdom Viridiplantae; phylum Streptophyta; class Pinopsida; order Pinales; family Pinaceae; genus Pinus; species Pinus tabuliformis. The sequence goes on along the minus strand of CM062809.1, from coordinate 679,779,861 downwards.
GGGTTTCTTTGCAGCTCAAGGATGCCTCTTTCTTCTCTTTCTTGATCACTGGGTGATGCTTCTTAATGCTAATACATGTCTTCGTGGAGTGGAGCCCCATAAACACCTTTAGCAGGATCATTAACCTCAAAAATATTTTCAACACTATAATGTGCACACCAATCTTCAAACAAAGCATTTGATAGATAATATATTTTTCAATAATGATTAAATGGTAATCTCTTTAAGGAAGATATGCTTCCATCATGTAGTGTTTTATACCAAACTCTAGCATCTTCATCTAAAGAATGCATGAACAACTTCATTTTCACATCTTCAAAAACAATACCAGTTGTTCCATGTATTCATGAAAATCCTTGAGGTGTTGGTTCGAACTTTTGTGTGTGTATCCACTAAATTTAGGAAAAATGGTATGCCATTCATGAAAATCAGGCACATGATTGGGATAACCACCAGTAGAAGAAAAATACAATGGGGCAAATTCGGCGAAAAATTTGATCTAGGAGTCCATTTTGAAAACCCCTCTAGATGAGTGATCTCAAGTTCAAATGTAGGGGAAGTTTTCTTTTGTTTAGCATCAGAACGAGTATGAGGCTTCTTGAAAGCTAGAATGACCAAATAAATATATAAATAGTGGAGTTTCTAGTATGTTTACCATAAGGTTGAAACAATGGAGTCGTCAAGGTGAGAGATCTTCAATCCAAATTTTCGTTAATCACCTGATAGAGGAAATGTAAAAATTTGTCGTACCTAGGGAAAAATGTTAATATCAAGGAAAATTTTAAGGATGGAAAATTTTCTTGAAGTTTAAAACATTGGCGAATCTCACTAATCCCTAATATGCAAACTATAAATTTTTTAATGATATATTTGCAAAATTATTCAAATTTATAATGATTTTATATATAGTCTCTATATAATGTTGGCGATTTTTAAGATAAAATAATTTTATATTCTAAAATTTGGGCGAATCATCTTTTATAAAAATTGGAAATTGGCGAATCATTTTTTGGAAAAATCATGGAAAATTAGCCCACTGGGCGAACATTAGCCCCTAAAATTTTCCATGAATGTTATAATCTGCTCCCTGTCAACGACACCAGAAAGATGTTGTCACTTTTTCTATCACTAGTCACACAAGTGCTTCAGGAGATATAGAAGCCTTCTAGAGACGACCTCTGGGTTGATTATAGACAAGTGCCTAGGACATCTTAAAAGTAGAGTGGTTTTGAGTATAATCTATAGGGATTTCTGCTACACTCGAATTTTCATGTAATTTGAAAGGATAATTTAGGGGGCTTGGTTCAATGGTCCTTCATCAAGGTGAACTCCAGAAAATACATGGATTTAAATACACAAGGGGTAAATCGGGCGAATCTTAGAGAGTAATGTCTAGTTCTGGTAGCTGACACAAAAACAATAGGCAGCTTTAATATTGGCGTTGTAGTAAAATGAAGAGGAGGAAAGAGAGGAGGGAACTTGATGCATAGGGATGAAAACATGACAAAATCTTAAGAAACAATGTTTTGGTAGGAGTATGGAAGACTGAAGAGGTAGAATGGCATAAATAGCGCCGCTTATTAATGTCTCAAGATCTATAAATCATGAATATATTTGTCACTAATTAACAAATGTAAATCTGTGCTTATACAGTACTATAGGCTATTGAATAACATAAGTAAATTTGTAATTACCACAAGTACTGTCACTACTTAGCAGAAAACTATACAACCATGAATAAGAGTGAAACCAATATCTTCATTACATTATTTCAAAGGGAGAAAAACATACATGAAGTGACAAACAAAGGGGACACATACTGCACATTGGTCTAATTGGAATCACCAAAGAGTTTCCTTAATCCTTCAATAATCCAAATCACCACTGCATTACATTTAGCGATATATAGCTCAAGTCCCTCATGAATAGGAAAATAGAACCAAAAGTGGAATCACAGAATTGGGATCTCTCGGGTGTAGAATTCTGGAACCTCTATTAAGTGTTTCTTCTCCCTATTTATAAGGAGAAGGGGAGATTTGAATTAATAGTTATAAAATATCTCAGCCAAGGGCTAGTTTTCCGATTGACCAGCTATCTCAGCGTGCGATCTCCTACTGCCCTAAATGATTACAATGGATTTGATTCCTTTCTTGAAAATACACAGAAATTAGAGAATAATAGGAAAAGGAAAACTGAATGATGATTAGAAGAAAGTATCCCTATGCCATTCCTGAGATTTCCCTTGATCAAGCCATGTCTTTGCTATGATGTGCCTCTATTGCTACTCAGTTGGTTCACCTGCCGATTTCTCCTTAACTGCTTAACTTCACCACACCTTGGAGCTAGTAGCGATCAACTGCGGTGGCTTATGATAGAGCAGAAGCGGAGATTAACTTGGAAGTTCTTCATTGTATAACTGAGTGGAACTCCATGTTGAGCCATTAAGTCTTCCTAAGTCCCATACCTCCTTTTATTCTTTGAAGGCATGCACATGAAGTAGTCAAATTCTTTTAAGAGGCCATTGTTGCCCTGGGTTTCTTGTTACCGAGGCTTCTATAGGATTAGCCCATATCAACATCCAACTACTCCATGCCTTCATTCAGTACCTCAACTGCTGACCCATTATGCCTTTAAAGCTCTGTACTTCCTTATCAGAGCGATCCCATATCGTAGAATTCATAGTGGTGAGTATTCAAGTTTGCCAAGTACCAACCTCCGATATGACTAGCCCCTCTTAGTTAGCCCTTCCTCCATCTCTTACCATAGGACTGAGTGATGTGACCAGGTTCTTAGCCTTAAGGTGCTAGGGCCTTTCATTTCTACCTGGGGGCTATCATTCCTTTGTAAACTGCTCTACGCCCCTGGTTCTTTAAGTTCCTCTTGACTGTGGGCCAACCCTTATATTAGAGGCCCCTTATCGACGGTTTCCAATATGAGTTTTATTTTGGAGTCCCGCACCCTTGGTTCTTTGAATCTTCTCATGACTGTGGGCCAACCCTTATATTAGAGCCCCTTTATTAGTGTTTTTCAAGTGTCCACTATCATAAAGTGCCAATATCCACCAACATCATCACTGCCATGTGGAACTTCCTGAGTGGTGACATGTGTCACTTGGATAAGCCCAAATAGGACCCCTCAAAATACCAAAACTTCCTGCCACGTGTTCTTCTGTACCGCCACATCAGATGATGTCATATTTATCGGAACCAATTATATATCACCACGTGTCCTTATTTGAGCCAAACCTGGGTTTCCATTTATCATTATCAAAGCCCATCCTATGATGCCACATGCCTTGCTAGAGGAGAGAGGAAAGGACCTGCCTGCCTTTGGTTTTGTGATGAAATCCTTTGTTAACTTGTTTCGGCATTCCCATCGATTTAACATGAAATTATAAATTTTCCATGTCTCAACTTTGAAAATGTTGTCATGTCCATAATCATCTATATGTTTGACTATTGGGACCTTCGGTTCTGATTGTCAATATTCTATGATGTGTGATTTCCAATATGTGGGACCTCTCAAGTGCGGGACCTCTGATTTGTGAATCACTGACATGCCTGATGTCGCAATCACCGATATGCCATGACCTCTAATATTGTGATCGTTGATATGTCATGCTGTCTGATCCTCCGATTTGTGATTTGCAACATCTTTGGAACCTATGATATTCTCTTCTCCTTCCTTTCAAAGGAAAGAAAACCTTTAAACTTCAATAGGCCATATCTTTTGATCCCTAAGTCCATTTTTGGACTTTCACATACCATTGGAAATATTGTTTATAGTAATTTCTAATGAAGATGGTTGAATTTGGGCTTTAATTCCTTCGGTGGCTTGGAAGATGACTCTAAACTTTTTTTCTCTTTTGCACTTTGGACCGCTGAAAACACATTTTGCAGTGAGTGACAACAATGCGTATTTGAAGTGATTATGATAACCAGAGATGTTGATGCAGCTTAAGTAAGAAAACTTGTCAAACTCCATCGGCTAGTAAAACACTGAGTTGAAGAGACAAAATAGAGAAAACTAAAGATGGAGAAATCAAATTGGTAAATTGGAAGGAAATTACATCGCTCTGAGTGTACTAACTTGAATGAGGCAAAGGGGCCCAAAATTTGACGTGAATGGGCATAGGGATGAGGAAACCAAGCGAAAGTTTCTTCATAATCAGAAAATCGTTGTAGTATTCAGAGAGTTGAAAGCACTCCCAAGCTTGATTTCTCCATATTTTCTTGATTTTACTTGGCCGAAGAAAGGAGGGGTTTGGGCAAAGGGCCAAGAAATCAACACTCATGGGACAAAGGAGTGAAATAAATAGTGGGGAAATTTCTTTTATAAAGAGAAAATCTTAGTATTCATGGACTCTATCGCCATCGTTATCCTTATTTACTTGACTATTTGGGGCCTAAGAAGTTTGAATTTTGTGGAAACATAAGGTTTTAATAAAGCTAATTTAATGGCCTTGAATGCCACAGGGGAGTTCTTTATATATGAGTTGTACATAGCCAAAAACACACAACTCTTGGGCCTTGAAGTATTTTGCAGTGAGAGTGGTATTATTACTTCTGGGCATGGTTTTCTCTTGGCCTTCAACAATGTCTATCAATCACTCTATTTGGAATCTTTATTCCCATTCTCATCATCCCCAAGTTCATCATCCATATTTGTATTCCCATAATAGTGATCATTAGGGAGATGTCTTTACTTTTCTTCCTGAACACATGGTGGGGGAAGGTGAATTCATAGTTTCATCACCTTGAATAAAAGGGACCTCAATGCCCTCTTGTCATTTAGAAATTCCATCACATCACATCCATATGGCATCCTCTCCAATTGGACAATGGAGAACTCCCATAACATATGCTGCTCATGGTATGGTATCAGATGCCATATTCATACTAAAAGAGTAGTCGTCATAGAGCTGGTTGATAAATATTTGGAAGGTACCCTTCCATCATCCCTTCGAAACCTCTCTTTGTTTCACTCTTTGATTCTTTTTTATAATTCTTTCATAGGAAAAATTCCACCCGACTTTGGCAAGCTTAAAAAGCTATGAACACTTAACCTGAGCACAAATGTTTTCTTGGGTTTTATTCCAGTAGAATTGGGCATACTTAAAGCATTGAGAACACTTGACTTGAGTGAAAATGTGCTCTCTAGTTCTATTCTAGCATAATTGGGCTAGCTACAAAAAATAGAGTCCCTTTCTCTTAATTACAATGATTTATGTGGCAGGATACCATGACAACTGGGTAATTTTACATAACTTATTCACCTATCCATATCTCGTGATAATATGATGGGTTCTATTCCTTGTGAGATATTATGTCTTCCCCTCCAGAGTCTCTCTTTATCAAAACTTCAACATACCTAAAGCCATTGTTAATTTGACATCCTTGATTAAGCTATGCATATATGAAAATAGTTTCACTAAAATACCTAGAGACATTTCCAATTTACCTAAGTTGACCAATTTGGCTCTTTCATCTCCTTATGGAAATAAATTTTCTATCGACATACTTAAATTCATTGCCAATTTGACCACATTGACTTACTTAGACCTTTCTAAAAATGGTCTTATTGATGACATATTTAGAATAATTTCCAAGTTGACCACATTGAGTTACTTAGACCTTATCTCAAACGTGCTCACTAATAATATATATGTAGCCATTTCCAATTTGACTCAATTGACCACTCTATCTCTTTCTAAAAATAAGCTCATTGGTACCATCCCTATAATACTTTCCAATTCAAATCACATGACCTCCCTAGATGTTTCTCAAAACAATTTCATTGGTAGCATCCCTATAACCCTTTCTGATTTGACTCGACTGACCTTCTTATGTCTTTCTTTCAACAATCTCACTGGTAGCATCCTTTAAGCCCTTGGCAATTTGACTCGATTGACCTTCTTAGATATTTCTATTAATAATATTACGGTAGCATCCATGTATCGATTGGCAAGTTAAAGCAGTTGACCTCTCTATATATTTTTGAAAAACAGCTCACTGGTAACATCCCTGTAGCCCTTGCCAAATTGACTCAATTGACCGCCCTAGATTTTTTTGAAAACAAACTCATCGGTAGCATCCTTGTATTCCTTACTAATTTGATTGAGTCGACCTCCTTATGTCTTTATGAAAACCATCTCACTGGTAGCATCCCTAGCCCTTGGCAATTTGAGTAAGATGACCTCCCTAGATATTTTTGGAAACAACCTCGTTAGTATAATACCTATATCCCTAGGCAATTTGAACTACCTAAATATTTATATAGAAAAGTTCACTCATAACATCCCTGAAGCTATTACCAATTTAAGGAACCTTAAATACCTTGACCTTTCGAACAACAATCTTACAAGGACAATTATGAGAGCCATAGAAAAGCTTCATTCATTACAATACTTAGGATTCAATTCAAAAAAGTTAATTGGGTTCATCCCATATACCATAGGTCACTTAAAGGCTCTTTAGTACCTTTTTTTATATAACAACAACTTTTTAGGGAGTATTCCTAATAATATTAATGATTTGAATTCACTTGCAATATTAGATCTATTAGAAACCAACTCGAAGGGGTCAATTCCTACTGCCTTTGGAAATTTCACTAATATGAGAGTCTTGTCTACTCATTCTAACAATTTTAAGGGGTAATTTCCTAATGCCTTTGTAAATTTCACTAATTTGAGAGTCTTCTTTGCTCATTCTAATAAGTTATTTGGGGTACTACCCACATCTTTGGCTAATTGTACCCATCTTAAGCAATGGGATTTAAGGAAAAATGGATTGACAAGGGAACTTCCTATGTACTTGACATTTTCTCATGACTTGAAAGTTTTAAGTCTTGGTTATAATAATCTGCATGTTTGTATTCCTCAACACATCAAAAATCTCACGAAATTGCATGTGTTGGATTTGTCCAACAACGGACTTAATGGAAGCATACCAACTCATCTTGAGAGACTCAAAAATTTTCAAATGTGTCAATTGAAGATACTTCAAATGAAGAAATAGATATTGTTATGAAAGGGAGTGAGTATAAGTTGTCATATCTCTTTCCAACAAACACTATATTTGATTTGTCTTGTGATAATATTACAGGAGAAATCCCAACAAGCATAGGTAGTATGAGTCACTTGTGTTTGTTGAATTTATCTTGGAATCAATTGGAAGGGAGAATACATGCAACTCTTAGTCATATATCTACTTTGGAGTTATTATATTTTTCACATATCAATTTAAGTGGATCAATCCCTGAATAACTCCCTGAGTTACATGAGTTGAGCGTTTTGTATGTTTAATTAAAAAAGATTTGTGGGAAAATTCCAACTGGGACACAATTTTCTACTTTCAGTGTAACTTATTTTCAAAATAATATGTGCTTATGGGGTTTTCCTTAAGATTCATTTAATGAATATGAAAGGCAAGAAATAAAGGGTGATAATGCTTTTAACATAAATGTAACACAACTCTACAATAATGGTATGCACTAATATAATATTATCATTTGGGCGAAGGGCATTCTACCACCCAATATGACTAATATGCATAATATTTTTCGTGCTCAACCTAGAATTGACATGTGTCCTCTTAAAAATGAAAATAAAATGTTCATAAAATAAAATAAAATAAAATTGTGGGATATAATCAAAAAGTACCATGAATTATCAATAATTTATCTCACTCTTTACCGTAAATAAAATAAAACATTTTGATATCCATGTAAAGTAACATAATTTTATGTAAATGTTAAATAACTAAAATAATTAAAAATAGTTTAAATATATATATATTTTTAGTTTTGAGAGTAAGGAAAATGTATAATTTGTATAGTTTTAAAAATATTTCAATAAAAAACTTAAATAAACTATTTGGATATTTATGTTAACTAGTTTATTTTAATATCAACTTCATAAAATTTCAATGTGAAGGACTAAGTAATATTGACATATATTTTAAGATATATTGTAAAAATAAAAACATTGTAATGTGGATGATGTGGTTTATATATAAGATATTTTAGTGTTCATGTTAAGTAAAATATTTCACTCTCAATTATGTATATATTATATATGGTTTAAAAAATTATATATATATATATATATATATTATAAAGAAATTGAAAAAAATAATTATGGTGAATAAATATGAAGTAATTTCACTATTTTACATTTTGGTCTTTGTTCATGTATATTTTTCAATCAATTTTGTATGGAATACAATAAAGATATATTGGAATTACAAATTTAAGTTGTGTAGCCTAAACAATAAATGAGGATTTCCAATCCATTAAATTATTTTATGCATTCAAAAATTTAATTTAAAGAATCAAAAATTACATATGGGGAATCTGCTGGTTCTCTCTCTCTCTTTGTGTATATATATACATAGAGAGAGAGAGAGAGAGAGATATTTCTTTATGTCAACGAATCTCAAGATATTTGATATGTTTTGAAGCTTTATAGATAGACGATTAAGATGGATCTATATTGGTTTTAGTACTATGTTGCTATGTAAATTATTTTTATATACTTATTTCATTATCTCAATGACATCGTACTTATATTATGATAAAGTAGCAATTATGCCGATACATGTGTTTATTTTGGAATAGGGCTTTAAAATTTTAATTTAGTTATCTATAATTGTTAGGTGGATGGTAGAGATTTAAAATCATAAGAATATTCTAGAATATTCTTAGTAGTATACTGTTGAAGCGTCAGAATTCTGTTGCAACAACATGGGGGATAACCACCCGGTCCGAACCTTAAAACCATCTCCTTTTCTGTTTGGTATGGTGGCTCCGACTGGGGATAATGGGATTAGTTTCCCAGCAAGAATTGATATGATGATGATGTTGGGTTGATATAAGATATAATGGGAAATGATTTAACTAAAAATGATCTAATTAAACAACAAACACATGCATCTATCTATTTTAACCTATATCTTAATATATACCCGAGAATAACTCAAATCATGCGATCTACAAAGATATCTTAAAGCAAAAGGTAATAAAGATCATTCAATTGCTATAAGAGAAGAAATCGTTAATGATAATTATTTTGACTAAATAGTTAGGCAAAATAATTGTGGAAAATATATCGCATATATCAATTGCTCATGTATTCAATAAGGAATTACAGCTGAAACATTTATACAAAAGTTCTTTAATGTCAAACTATAACTCAGATTTCATACATAACACAATATAAGAAAGATTACGCTAATTCATAAACAAAACAGAATCATAAAGATAGAAGTACTAGATATGAAAGGTCATACTCATGAGGTCAACAATATTGATATATACACTAGTGCAAAATGGCTAATTAATTACTAAAAAAATGGCTAAAATTTGCATATAAACGACCATTTTTCAATCGGTGACCAGTAGTAGTTAATTTACAATATCTTATAACGTGACCAACTTTTAGTCGTTTTTAGCCTAGTCATTAATTGGTTGTCTCAATTTTATCATCTAATAGTATATTTAGTCATTGATTTAGTCATTAATTGCCACAATTAATGACCAAATATACAACAAAATATATTCCTATATGATCACTTGAGAAAACCAAAGAAATATGACCAAAATGTTAGTCGTGTTATAAGATACTGTAAATTAGCTATTAATAGTCACATATATGCAAAGTTTAGTCATCGTTTGAAACCAATTAGTGACCAGAGAAATATGACTAAATTTTGGTCGTGTTATAAGATACTGTAAATTAGCTACTAATAGTCATATATATGCAAAATTAGTTTCCATTTGTAATCACACATTTATCATTTGCAGTAGTCATTTATCTTTTTTGGTAGTTTCATATTCATTATATAAATGACTAATTTAGTAGTTTATATTCATTTCAATTAATTTAATTAATAATCATTATAAATGACTAATTTAGTCGTGTATTCATTTTATTTGTGTTCATTATTAATCAATATAACCTACTAATTTAGTAGTTTTAGATTGATTTTATATGTTCATTATTAATAGAAATAAATTAACTAGCATGATTTTGCGACTAAATTTAAAAAATGTCATACAATGTGCATGTTCATCTAATATGAAAATGCAAAGTTGCATACGTTAATTACAATACTAAAGAATATCAAGTGCAACTATAAATAATTTCAACCACGTAAATTATCTTATATGAAATGTTAAAGTATTAAAATATGAGTTTCCAACTTAATATTGGTTGGACAACAATTTACACATGAAATGATGTTTCATCACTTCAAAACATTATCATTGTGTTGCCAAGACATTGCAGGTGAATTCACCAAATCTGAAGACCTGATCATCAATCTCTATGTGTGCGTCTTATGTGGGATATTGACTCTAAGGGTATCACTAGACCGACTCTCTTGTCTCTCTTTTTGCATTTTTTGCTCTAGTGTTATTGTTCTCAACCTCTTTCTTCAATTCCTGCTTCTTACCATCAATACTGAATTCCTTTTTTGAAAACAAAAGAATATATAATGCAGAGTGTAAGAAATTAAATACAATGAACACTAGAATATAAACTAAAGTAGACTATATGACATATACCTCAGCATTATCAATGTCAAAGCAATTTTTCCCCATACAATAAAGAGACTCAAAAAAGTTTTCTTTAGTTGGGCGATAATGGCCACTATAATGTGGCTAGATGACCTCTATAAATAAAGTAAATAAAATGTCACCATATAAAATAACACCTTAGTAACTTAGGATTCAACCTTCAAGGAAAGCTTAGACACAATCATGCCAACTAAGTTACATGCTAAAAAGCTCAAGTTGTAGATAACTTGTGAAAACAAATAATTTGAGGTGTGATGTTTAATTCTTATCATTTTATTCATAACAACATTTCATTTTCTAATGCATGAACTTGGTCAAGTATATAAACAACATGTGCTCAAATAACAACATGAAAGTAAACTTTTTTGATAGTCATGGCTTTTTTTTGACACAAAATAGCTATAAGGATTCTAATCAATATCGTGTAATACTAATTTCATCTTCAAGATTTGGTTGTTGTTTAAATGGACATAATACAAAGTATTTTCTATTTCATAGTTAAAAGACAAAACAAAATCAAAATAAAAGTTCAAAATACAATCAAACAATAAAGAGAGGATATCATGGAATGGAGATTGTAATTATAAAAAAATCTGTTTACCTGTCCACTGATGTCTTGTTTGACATTCCTAAAACATTTGCTTACCCAAAATAACCATGAGGTGAAAGAATCACAACATTAAAAACCATAGGAATCCCTACTAGAAACATTTCCAAATTTGATGACTCAGGTGTCTGAAGGATCTCTAACAACAAATGAATCATATCCAAGACATGCTATGCATTGTTTCCCCATCCTTTTTCCAATCACATTTCCTGTAACCTATCCATAGCAAAGTCAAGTAACAATCAAACGAAGACATTAACATTTGTTTTTATCTTTTATATCTATAAAATTTGAATCTAATTTGTTTCAGGAACATATTAATTCATATTTAAAGTCTTCCTGGCATATGAGAAGGTATCAATCAAACATGACATCAAAAAAATCGACCTTAAAGAAGTCCTTAAACAGTTTCTACAATATCAATATTTTTATTGCTATGATACCTTGAGTAGAAAAAAGAACATATATGCAAAAGAAAAATCCATATATTTCTTATGTTCAAACTCTGTATATGGTGTATTCTTAGGCATATTTTTAAGACATTCCTCTGCCTTTACCAAAGTGAACTGTAGCTTGGTTAAACTCTGTATCCTTTCATTCAACATCAATTTCTGCAAGATAAATGTCACACATTATTATTTCCCATTTCTCAACATGCTACATATGATAAATTGAAAGTCACATAAAACCAAGAGAAAACTCTTTTCTAACCAAAACAAACAAATAAATAGTGTCTCTAATAAAACTTCATTCTAATATCAGCAGATGAAAAGAGTGGACCATTTTTGTTGCTTGACTTTTCCTGTTTTTGTTATGAAAGTGCTTGAGCTTCATAAACAACAAATGTGAGGGAACTTGTAAATGTGAAAAAAATTATGTTGACCTTTGTAGAATTCTTCAAAATGATGTGAATGATGACATTTTCGGATGTGGTAAATCTCATAATAAGAAATGACCCCATTGGATGTAGAGATTAAATATAAAAACTTGTGGACATGGCATGTATTCTAATAAATTGCATTGCAATGACTACCATGTGCCTCCACAGGTTACAGGTCCTTAGTATGTTATTCTTGATGATGAAAGAGAGTTGACAACGATAAGTATGGGTGGTCCTAGTTTGTATAATGGATATCTTCAAACCAAGATCGTCTTCTTAATGAAGCTAGGTTCTGACATGGTAAACCTGGATCTGGTCCTCACTTAGTTTCATTCCATCATACCTTTTCAAGACTCAAGAGGACATAATGGTCCTTCAGCTTATAATAGGGTTTGTTTTGAGGTTATAGATAAAGCTTACCAAAAGAAAATAGATTTTTGGGCTTCAAGAGATATGGATCAGTTAAATGATAGCAATCATATGTTTTTTCCCCAAGATTCAAATGTAGGGATACATTTTGTGGATTTTACCTGTCCACTAGTGTTTTGTCTAGCATTCCTAAAACATTTTCTTGCCCAAAATAACCATGAGGTGAAATAATCACAACATTAAAAACCATAGGAATCCCTACTAGAAACATTTCCAAAGTCTATGGCTCAAATGCCTCAACTCCTCTTGTATTGGCAAACCATATAATGTAAAAAGTGAACTGCCATAAGTTATTTTGTCTAGCAAATCCTTCATAGTTGAATTTGGAGGTAGTTATTTCACAGTCATCTATTTAATAACAATAAGAAATCCTTTATTCATGAAATTGATATGATGGTAGAAATTTCAAAAAGCATACATAAAAATTTGTGTAAAAGATTAGCACATGAATTTCAGAAGAAGAAAATTGCAAAGAAACTACATCATAATACGATGTTTTTGAGAATAAAATACTCACTTTATCATCTTCCAACATAATTACAAGGAGATAATCATTTTTTCCACATGGTGGGCTCTAGAATTTATCCATATGTTGGAAACAATCTTTATGTGAAGTGACAATAACACCCATAAATCCATTTGGATGCATTGGATTCTAGATGAGGAAATCATAGCATGGTAGTAGTTTCATATTTACAAAACAACCAACACAATGAGCATTGACAAGCATATTAATATCAAGCAAAAGTGTCTTATGACCAATGGCTATATAAACATTGCCAAATCCCATGATTCTAAAGCTTTAAGAAGTCAATCCATCATCTTATGAAAAAAATATTATTACATATTTCACAAATGGTTGTCTCAAGATAAATGAGAAAATATTGTTGTTAGTGTACACCACCCTTTCCATGACATCAGAGGTAATTCAATAATCTTTAACTACCTATTCACCTGTAATAAGAGGAAAAACTTAAGGAATTCCCCAGCTTACACAAATGGCCATTGTGGACTCCCACACAACAGAGTAAGTGCGAAGCATGGGGTTATGGTTGAGGCCTGAGTGTCACTAGTTAAAAAAGCACACTAACAACAATAACAATACCTTTCATTGAGCACTTTCCTCCCAATAGCATCACTATGGCTCTTGTAAGAATATGCAAAGAATATCGAATTCGGAGGACGAGAGCGATGGCGAGCCTCCGATCTAGGGTTACAGTGCGCAGAAGCTATGCCGCCGTCGCCTCCAGAGACCAGATAAACCCTGGATATGCTTGGAATCTGGTTTCTAGGAACTCAATCTTCGATTCAGCGGACTGTTTCTCACACGATCTCATTGCTGGCAAAGTTATACATGGCCCAGATCTCAGTTTTCAACAGAAGAAGGAATCATTTTCCTTCATGGAGCAGGCCGTCTTATTTTTGGTGGATCTGGGTTATCCCCCTCAAATCCCTGGGAGATTTGCTTCAATATGCCCAGATCACACACAGATCTGGGTAACTGAACAACAATGGGAGGATGAACCGCTCCGACAGGGCAGAGATGGCCGTCTACGATGGATAAAGATGCTTCTGACGGCTCCTCTGAACCCACCCGACCAGCTGAAGGATTATGGAAGCACGGATCTGCGAGCTGTGCGCATTGGGGCCGGATCCGGAGCAAAACGAAGGGCAGATGTGATCACCCCGGCGGACAATACGACATGGTCAGGAAGTATGGCCTGTGCTGAAGGAGAAAAAAGCCGGCAGCCCACCCCTCGGCCCCCCTTCGGCAAAAGGGATATGGGCTATGAGGTCTCTATACCTTCGGCAACGCAACAAATATTAACAGGAAACCAGAACAAGGCAGAGATATCAGATCTGAAACATATCTTTGTTAGATCAACAGACGGAAGGCATTTTTGTGTGCAGATCTGGGCATGGATGACTGTATTGGATTTAAAAAAAGAGATACAGGTCAGACTGGGCTTTCCAGCTGCATCACAAAACCTATTATTTTCTGGGTCATGCATGCAGGATCAACACACCCTCCAGCATTACAGGGTCGAAAAAGATTCAACTGTTATCATCAATCTCCGGCTGCGAGGTGGATCAAAGGGATCTACATCAAAACCTACAGGATCCTACAAAGATGCAGCAAAGGGGACAGGAACTCAAAGGGGGAAAGAACAAGTAAATGCAAACACCCCTCCAGGGCAGTATATCCTAGATGAAGCACCAGAAAGCCCCTCCATTCTGTTGGATATCCCAGAGGTTAAGGGCATTTTCACAGATCTACAAAAAAATGCAATCATTTGTAGGTTTAACGGCTTCTGGCCTAGATCGGACGCTTTGTACCAATGGATACACATGACATGGACAAAAAACTGCCGGATTTAGCTATGCTCGAAAGGATTCTTCATAGTAGTCTTTCGAGTCGAAGAAGAGAGGGATAAAGCCCTCACTGAAGGACCTTGGTTCTGGGGCAGTGCGGGATTATTTGTTACCCCCTGGTTCCCGGAGTTTGATCCAAACTCCATGGTGGTATCAAAAATGCCGGTATGGGTAAGGCTACATAATCTTCCGATGCATTTTTGGCATTTTTCTTCCCTAGCAGCCATAGGAAATACTCTCGGAAGAATGTTAAAAATAGACACTGAGAGACATCTAAAAGGGATCTTTACATTTGCTAGAATTTGCGTCGAGGTAGATCTCAGCCAGGGATTACCAGAAAGCATCATCCTGAACTTCAACAATACTCAATGGAAACAATCTCTGGACTATGAGAACACAGCATTCAGATGCAGGGGATGTCAACAAACAGGTCATTTGTTCAATGCATGCAAAAGCCAAAACAAGAACAAGCCACAACAAAGGAAGCACAAAGGATGGCAGAACGTAGACAATGTCATAAAGAAGAAAACCGAGGAAAAGAAAGTACCCACAGTATCAGAAGAGGCAGAAACAGAAGAAGAGGAGGACGATACAATCATAGAGGAGGTGGATCTAGAGACCCAAAAGGAAACTACAGTAGTCAACAAGCAGCTACAGCCACATTCTTTCCAGGTAGAGACTCAGCAACAGATGACAAGCGTGGATCCAAGCATGGGAGGCATCAAACGGCAGCATCATTCAGATACATCAGATTCAGATAAAGAAACTGGACAACAAAATGAAACAGCCCAGTTAGTCATTGTATCGACCGAGCCCACAGTGGGAGAGTGGTGCAAGGTTGAGAAGAAAAAGGGGCGAAAAACCTGAGCCGGAAGCCAGGTTTTTCCCCTTTTTTTGTTTCTTTTCTCTTCTCCTTCATATTCTTTGTGCACGTTAGTTCACTAACGTTGCGAGCCAATGTGGCTTCATATCTGTTTCAGGCAGTGTTTCTATCTGCTGGATGTTAACTCATCTTTTGTAGCTCTTTTATTTTTATAATAGAAAAGCGCGGTATTTTTTCCTCGGAAAAAAAACAATACCTTTCATTGGCATGGCCACATTAAATTTTTTCCTGGTTGGCTCTGCCTTCAACATGAGCATAGATGTTCACTTCATTGCACAAAAAATACGAACAAAAATTTGTTAACAAACCAAATTCTAAAACACACCTCGTCGGCCATGCCTAAATTCATATGTCTGCAAATATGGTTGGATAGAATCATTATTATCATTCATCAGGAAAACAATATGTCAAAAAAGTAGCAGCCAAAGTTTAGGGATGTTGATGGAAACAATACAAGATAATGGAATGAAGAGGAAGAATATCCAAATACTAGAGCATAAGGAAAATAGTTGGATCAAATATCTATTGCCAAGAGGGATGGCACAAGCAAAATGTATCCTCGAGAAACCTTGATCAGTGGATATGTGGAAAATTTGAATGGATGAGGATGAATCCAAAAAATGATAGATCTCAGAAAAAGTACTATTTCTCAAAAGACTCAAAGGGAAATCCATTGGCTGGTGTGTGGGGAGAATGTGCTTGATCCTGGGGGGGAATAGAAACAGTTGTGGTTGGGGTCTAGGGAGGCATCAAATAATTGATCAAATGATCATCATAGTAGATGATTCTCTTATTATGAGATGCATGCCAAATTTATCTAGTCTAGTGGTTCTTAACCATGCAAAAATAATCTCAAGAATCAAATGATAGGAATTTTTTTTTGATTTCATTGATTTCTACCATGTGCTAAGAGGACTAAACGAGAAGGTAGATCACTCAATAAATGCATAATCTTTCCTATAAGCCAGAAAACTAGTTACAAATGGAAGGAACATGACTTATTGTCCCTATAACATGAGCTCTAATTATGATTTATTCAAAGTTTAATGTGCAAGATAGAAAATCAATATCATAGTTGATATGTCAAGACAAGAAGAGGCCTGCAAGCTTGTGGCAAGGATGAGCATCAATATTGTTGTATACAAAATGGTGTGACCATCAAATACTGGAGAATATTTTTTTTAACATGCTAGATAGCTCCATAACAACAAATGTAGATGGAATTGACCTATTGAATGGGTTTTTGTATTGTCATTTCTGAATATTCTGCAACTCTTCCTATTGGACAGTATATGGAAGGAAGTATGTTAGATCCTTATCCTTCCTTCTCTAGGGATTGGTGTCAGAAATCAAGAAAGTATATTCATAGGGAAATGACCACTATGCATTTTAATGGATAGATGATAAATCGTAAGAAATAAGGGAACTCATCCTGATCCACTCCTCCAGCTTCAGAATGACAAGCCAATTGATCTTACAAGAGGAGACTCGGTGCTCGGTACACCGAGATGTTAGAAATAGTAAACTCACAAAAAAATCAAAATGCTCAGCTACAGACAGATTGTGAAAGGACTCAATGTTCCGTTCAACCATGAAGAATTATCTGCAATGGAATTTTTATGACAAAATATTTCGTCTTAGTGCAAAGAATTTCACAAGGGGTTAAGAAAATGTAACATGTGAATATTACCATTGTCACATAAGTAACCAGTTCCTCTTGTTAGTGAAATATAAATCCAACACAAGCGAGGATTCCCTTGTAGCCTCAAGGAATCCTTAGGCAAGACAAAATCAAGTCTAGGACCTTCTATACTAACTACTTATTACTACAACTTAAACTTAACATTCAAGGTAAGAAATAAAAATGTTTGTGAGGGGATTTCACAAATTTTAGCATATAAACGTTCTAAGACCATTTCAGGATGTTTATCAAGTTAGAATAAGTCAAAGAGTAAACCACAAACACTACAAATTAAGAAAAAGTTATGGGTGTTGCGAAAATTGCAATTAAGATAGTATATTTTAGAACACAAATTATTACAACAACAAATAAATTATCTCTTGAACTTGAATCCCAATGAAAAATAGGGATGGAAAGAAAAATTACACTATATTTTAATTAACATGCAAATTCTAAAATTAAAAGGGCATATAAAAGCCCTAAAATGCAAATTGTCCAGCCCTACGAAGGCTGCAAAATAAATCAGCAATACAATATATGATGAATGAGTCTATTTTCAACCATAAAAATGCTCAAGTATGATAGCAATACTAAACAATTCAGAGAATATTATGGGTCAATTATTGGATATTATGTAAGTTCTTTTCAACTCAAAGCAAGTTAGCACAAATTACGTGCATGAAGAGATAAATCTCTGACTTGGGTTTGGATATTTTGGTCTGCCTTGTGCATGATGAACTATTATGGGCAGAAACATGGCTTCATGAAGCAACAAAAGGCCAATACTACTTGAACTAGATGATTGATAATGCAGGTCCACTTAGTGGGAAACATAGGACATGAATGAATTTAGTTGGGATAATAAATATGCAGGGGTCCAGGTGCTTGCATCTAAAGTCATAGTGAAATATCAATAAATAAACCAATTTTCTAATGGTTGTTTATCTAGTTATAAGTAGTATTTTCCATCAGCTTATATTGCAGGCTTCATACAAATGGCTAGATTTGGCTGCTCATCAACTCAATCAGTTTAGATTGAAATTGAATGGACAATTGGAATTGTCTTTGGTATTTTTCATCATCTTCATCATGAGAGAAACCAACATCTTCATCATGGGCTTCCTAAATTTCAGAAATGGACTTGTCGAGAAATAATTAGAACATTTTCAAGCAAGTTTTGGAAATATTTGTTTAGCAACAATGACTACCTGAATTTGGAGAAATTTTCATCAATTAATGAGGCATCAACAATGAAGTTCATTCCACCTTTGCATAAATAAAAGAATAGGTAGTAATATTGGTACATCCTCATGGAACTAACAAAGTCGTGGAAGGTTTGAGATATTTCAATTACTTAACAGTGAAGAGGAAAGGAATATCCACGTTCTGAAATACCAACCAATGAAAAAATCCTCATTTTTTAAAGTTGTTAGTGGTCAACAATGTGGCGTCAGTTTCAAACATGTGACTTTTTCATGGTCCACTCAAAGTTGGTTGAGATAGGAGACCTAAGAGTATAGTTGTTCACATCACATGGTTTAATATATTGTCAAATACTTCACATTCTTTAATGAGAATGGGTATAATGTATTTTCATTTTTATTATTTATAATCGTGATAGAAATTATAATACTCCTTTCATTTATTTTATTTCTAAAAAAAAAAAATCAAAATATATGCTTGAAAATGGTGTTTTTGAAGCCCTTGTCAAGGGAAACATAACAGGTTGAGTCATGGCATGAATGCTTGTAGTCTTGCATAATGTGGTAGACATGAAAAAGGTTGAGATGGACCCTATAACATGAATTTTTGTAAGATTTGGGCATCTAACATGATAAGGAGATTTCATGGGGATGGTCAGACATATTGGGCACACATACAATGTGACAAGTTGAGACTAGGGTTTGTGTGCACACACCATGTAACAAACTCAAAAAAGGGTTGTGGATGAACATATAATGTGGTGTATCAATATTAGTTTTATGCCCATACATTATGTGATAGATAGACCTATATAAGGCTCATCAACACAAATTGCGTGGTAGGAAAAGGAATGACCATAAACGAGTAACCAACATGTTCTTAGACATATGGTCAGAACAACTATGGACTAACTGGATGAGTTAACTTGATACATGATGAAGCAATAGATATATGTAATGAGAAAGGGGAGAATATTAGGTGTATGGAGTTCCAAGGGGGTCATATGGAGGTTGATTATACAAGTTATGCCTACAATCTGGTTGTTGTGCAGAGCACATGATGTTGCTGGATGGTAGAATGGCTTATATGACAAACCAGCTGGTATTGCAATGAAGAAAGTGGCACATAGTTTGACATCAATTTGAAATGATATGCATGTGTCAACATGATGTATTTGGGAGGCTACATAGGACAACTCACTAAGTTGTGGACATGATGTGTGTTTCCTTTGAAATCAAAACCGCTTGGAAAAAAACTACTCATCGGAAGATAGGCTAGCGTGATTGGCTGAAAAAAATGAGATGTGACCCATATTAAGTGAGAAGGAAACTACAACTTCAAGGGAGATAGTTGTGGTCCAACGATCCTCATAGGAAGTGTTCGAAGCATTGAAAACAATGGAGAGTGTTTTGCATAAGGATGAGGCTGAATAACCTTAAAGAAGCGAGAATGTGCCATGGGTTTGCTTCATAGAAGAAATAACTTAAAATGTATTGTTAAATATTTAGAACAAAGGATTAGTCTTTGATGTCACAAATGCCTCTCTCATAGAGGTAGGTTGGTTTTGGTCAAATACATTCTAGAAGTTATCCTTATTTTTTAACACTCTTTCCTCAATCCCAAAGAGCGTGGTAGAAAAAATATCAGAAACTGTTGTAACAATTTCCTCTAGAAAGGGTGCTTAAAATTTAAGAGGTATCATTGGGATGGCTAGAAAAAGATAACAAAACCTAATGCTAGGGTAGATTGGGGATTGAAGGATATTTTACCTTTAGGTGTTCATTAATGGCTAAATCTATTCATTTCCTCTAAAATACTTTGGAAAAATCCTTGTGAAAAATTATATTCCTCTTGGTTCAATTATTGACTGGATCCACTAGGAGCTAAAATGATTTTAGGGAGGTTATAATCATTGTTAATATTTTTCATTAGTGTTCCCTCTTGCGAATAAATTTTTAGCCTAGAGGGTTGGGAATGGTTCAAAATTAGCTTGGGAAAAGATACTATTATGTGTTATAGTCAATACATAATTTTGTTAGATACCCTGATTTGTCACCTACACGAATCCAATTATTTCATGTTAAATCAAATCAACAAACTAAAGTCTACAAGTTCATAGTCACAAGGGTGGCTCTTTTCTAAATATCAAGCCTGATTGGGGATAATCTAGAGTTTGAATGAAGTTGGAGGGGTTTTCACAATAGAGTTAGGATATAAATAATCTTTAAATTTAGAAGTAAATGTTAAGTGGCTTTGGTCCAACCTTTAGAAGAAAATTGCACCAGCTAAAACAAAAATATTGATGTGGCATACTCTTATGGGTAAAATCCTTACTTGCAGTCAATTTCTTAAAGTGGAAATAAGGCTTGTAATATGTCTCCTTTGTAGATCTAGAGAGGAAACTAGTAAGAACTTATTTATCCATTTTTTTTACTCCATTGAAGTCTTAGTAAAATATGTGCTACAAAACATTTGTCTATTGGTTGTCTGTAGCTAAAATCCCTATTTCTATTATAAATAATCTCAGGCAGAAAATCTTCAGCTTCCTATGGAGGAAAGGTAAAATAGTAAGAAACGTATTCACCTAGCCTATTGGGACTACCTGTCTAAACCAAAAGTGTTGGTGGGTGGCATTTTAACTACATTGGTTTGATAAAGATTTTTCCCTAAAAATTATGTGGAGAGGCCTATTTGGTGTGGGACTTTGGGTCCAAGTTTTAAATGAAAAGAATCTAAAAAGAATGTTGGTGATGGAAGTTCTTAGAGGAGAAGAAAACAATCTTGTCAAGAGGGGATCCATTGTTTGGAAGGCCCTTATTGAGTCTCTCCCATTCATTTTTAATTGGTTTTCCTGGAGAGTTAGGGATGGTAAGAAAGTGATCTTAAGGAAATAACCCTTTTATAAATGGTTCTTGTTTCTTCAAATTATCTTATGATCTTATCCAATTCCTAAATGAAAAATGACTCTTCTCCCTCCATAATGCGAAAGAATGGTCTTTTCTCTATCTTGTAAGAAATATTGGTTGAATTATGCTAAGTTGGGATTGGATGGTTCTTTGGCAGAGGAGTGGAACTCTTTCATTAAGGAACTAAATTATAAATGGGGTCTATTTAAGTAACTGCAAGGGCTTCCAAGTCTGGAGATGTATTCCTCCTCAGGTAAGGAAACGGTTGGTCTTGCTTAATATGATGCAATAGCCCATTCTGTAATGGTCCACGATTCCAGTTGGTGGAACAAATTTATTTGGAAACAGAATATTCCCAACAACCTAAAATGGTTCACCTTGTTTGTTCTTCAAGACAAAGTTGTAACCTAGTATAACCTACAAAAAAGATGCCTCACTAGACCAAACTATTGTTTCCTATGAAAATAGTTCGATGAATTTTTTGATCATCTTTTTATTTGTTGTTCTACTGCTAAGAAAATTTGGCATGTAGTTCTTCTAGTTTTGGGCATTAGGGAGAATTTAGACCATATCTCCTTTGAGGTCCTTCTTTTTCACTGGGGGATAAGCATAAAACATTTTGCACTCTGCATATTTCTGTTGCCTAGGGTATTTCGTTGCTCAAGAACACGGTAATATTCCAAAATGTGAGTATTTTCATTCTTATTCAATCTTCTAAGATTATTTATCTCTACAAGGAATATTTCTTTCTTCAAACTAGAAAAATTATGAGAAGGATCAAAGTTCCTAGAATCTCACATGATCCTCCTGATTGGATTCTTTGATGGAGATTCTTAAGGAAACATATGTGGAGAGGGGTGGGGGTAGGATTATCCTGTCAAGGAATTTTTTTATCCATTTCATAATTTTCCTAGGATATACATCCAATGCCAAAGTTGAACTTATAGTAAATCAGCCTCCCTATTTTTTTTTTTTGTAACTTGCATCACCCGAAACCTTGAAAGGATTACAAAAGAAACATAGTCCTCATAGTCCACACACAAAATTGTCTTACTGGGGCACTTTAAAGGGATTCCTATGGTAAATAATTCCTCCCATGTCATTCATCTAAACCAGAATCTGCAGATAAAGCAAAACATCCATAGTGGAAATAATAAGGAAGGTCTAAATAAGACTTTGGTCAAGAGTGTCTCAAAACTTGAGAACAAGAAATTAGCAGCAACAACATTATCCAATGAAACCTTTACTTGTATACAATGAAGGAAACAACACTATTCTTTGAAGGATTCCTTAGTGTTTTTTAGCAAAGGTTGGTGTGGCCTTTGTAAATCTGACCTGGTTGTTTACAAATTACATCGTTGTTGTGAAAACTGCAAAAATTCAATGCATGTTGAAAGAAAAATTACAGTGGAAGCGGGTGATCATTTGAACTATGAACCAACCAATAGATCTCCTTCAGTTTTCCAAAGAGATTGTACCCTGAATAATTGCATTCCACTCTTGAAATATTCAAATAGAAAGAAAAGGGAGCTATATCCAACATTACTATTATTCCCAGCTGAAACGGTAGATGGCCCTATTGCTAGTGAAGGGACATCTCAGTTGAATTTTTAGCTTTATATGGAAGTGTTTCTAATCATCTTCACAACCTAGGAGGTATTCTTTGGAATGAGATGCAGCAGAATAAAGGAAGCCTTAATACATATGCACCCTAGACATTGTCTTCTATTCCCATTGAAATTGAAGCTCCTCTTTGCATGCATAGAAAAGGCCCTAAGCAATTGTTGTATGTATGTGGACAATATGTAATCAATTAATTTCAAGAGGAGAATAACATAAATCTTAGTTTGCGGAAGGAACCCCAAAAGCTCATTTTTGAATCAATACTCATGGCCTCTAAAATATTCCATGGTGTATATCCCTTTGAGAATTTCATTATCATAAAGGCAAACTTTTATGAGGACTTTCAAGACAAGCCTTTTCCATTAGGTGATCTACTTAAAACACATATGCAACTAGAATCTCTTTTAAGAAACAAACTTATCTGAATCGACAAGCCAATTATTTTTAAAGATAATCCTTTCCTGAGTTTGACATGTGTTTCTAATATTGAAGGCTTTCTTGAAGTACTTTCAGGTAATGAATATAGTGGGGGAATGCAGCAAGAAGAACCTATGAAAGCATTGTCTTTTTTCAGGGGAAATAACACCCTTGTTAAGAGAAAAAAGAGAAAGGATATGATTTTCATTATTCTGGCTGATGACACTTATGAAGAGAATAAGGTCAAAAGGAACAAAGTTATTAGATAGTATCTTAAAATAAGATTAGGGGATGCAGTGTAGGCTCATGAACACTAATATGTTAGGCATGGGAAGCATGTGTATATTCTACCTATGTATGGACTTGTTATTCTTATGTTACATATAGACAATCCATCTAGTAATCTTGAATAGAGATCAATTGTTGTTGCTTCTGTTAGAGACCCAGAATATTTGTTGGCGAGAAAAATTAATAGTGTCCTTACAGCTTTACCTGATATGCCTGATATGGCTTCTTGGGAGGAAACTGGTAATAATCACAAGTTAGACAATTGTTTAAAGAAAGACGCTAAGAATATGGGACAAAGTCACCTATGTGCTGCAGTGAATCCAAATATAACAACAATTAAGTGTTGAGTAAGCTCCAACCCAACTCGTATTGCAACTCCATCGCAGCTCATGTGTATGTTAGTGTCATAAAAAAATATGTCTATTACAAAACAATCAAACGAAAGGGATAATACAGAAATGAAGAATACAGAACTTTACACTAAAGTAGAAACTATAACTAGCTTGAATCAACTGCAAAAATCATCTTCCATAAAGGAAGAAGTCCTAAGAAGGCTTGAAATACCACTTATAGTACCGGAAAAAGAAATGAATAGAAGCTTCTTACTGCATTTAGAATATATGTGGATGCAAAAGAGGGTAAAACTACTGAGGTATCAATAAAAGATAGGGCGAAGACAATTTTGGCCCTCACATCTCCATATTATAAACTTGGTGATTTTAGGAGACCTAGTCATACCTTCCCTCTGAAATACAAAGAAGGGGGAGTCCTAGAGAGATCTGGTCATATAGAAGCATCTACAGATCTGCCAACATTAGCAAGATTAAATCCTACTACATTGCTTTATGAGGTAGTTGATGATGATGGTTCAGTGGATCACTTACCAAGGTTGCAAAAATTTGCAAAGGAGCATAATTTACCACTTATATCTATTGCAAATCTTGTTAGGTACATAAAGAAACATCAAAACTTGGTTGAACTAAGTGTTATTGTTAGGTTGCCTAAAATGTCGAGACCATTTCAGGCATATTTCTACTGTTCAAAGTTTGATGGCATGGAACATATTTCCATGGTTAAGAGTAACATGGGTGGTGGACTAGATGTATTGGTGAGGGTTCATTTTGAATGTCTCACGAGAGATATATTTGGGTCAACTAGGTGTGACTATGAAAACCAACTGGCACTAACTATGCAACAGATTGAGCTAGTTGGGAGAGGAGTGTTGGTTTACTTGTGTGGTCATGAGGATAGTGGTATTGGTTTGGGACACAAAATGTGAGCTTACAATCTTCACGATGAAAGACATGATATTTTTGAAGCTAATGTGGAGGTTGTTGGCTGCTTGTTGACTCCCATGAATAATAGTTCTAAGGAATCTAAAAAGAAACCCAACCTTCACACGTTTCTTACCAGATTAAACAAAAGGAGCATCAAATGTTTTTATAAATGCAGGTTCCCTTATTGCTTTTGATACAACATCCTCTGCAACTACTTGAGATGGCTGGTCATCATACATGAACAAGGTCTTCATGATTATGTAAACTAATAGTCTATTCGTAGCTACCAGGAACCCTGGAGTCTATTGGTAGCTTTTTCTCTGTCATAATATTTATAAAGATGAGGCCTTCATTACATGTGCCAAATTTTATATTGATATAGACATGGGAAAGATCTTGCCAAGTGTGATTCACTTGAGACATGTACTATTTTATACAAACATACTCTAAGCACTAATGACATAATAAAAGAGTTTGAAGAAATTCGAGGGGAATTAAAGAAAATATCCAAGTGAAGACCAGGAGATAAAATGGGAAGTAATAAACACAGAGAGGAGGAAAACACAAAGGAAAGAAGAATAAAAAAACATGAAACCTTGGAAAGACCACTTAATTCCACTAAAAGTCAAACGACAAAAGAAATAAAAAATACTCCTTCCAAAAAGTAAAGGAACAGTAAGTATCAAGGATATTAGTACACATAGTAAGATCTAGTAGTAAGTTGTGGCTTCACCAAGAGTATGAGGTTTTTGTCAAGCATGATTATAATAGATTATGTAGAAAAATAGACGAATGTGATATGTCCAACAATGTGTTGTGGATGAAAATCAAAACTAGGTGCAAATCCTCGGTGATTTTGAAAGGGTAAATACACTTCAACTATTGCAACTTAGCCAAAAGGAAGGACTGTTGTAATCGATTTTGTACACTACCTAGAATTATGTGCCTTACACTTCCTGTACAAACACCCCTAATGATTTCCAAGGGTGAACATCCCTTTGCACACTAATTTTCCAAATTCCCTATTTCAAAGAAGATCTTACAATTCAAAGGGACGTTTTCATATTCAAATATGTTTCTCCCACAAATAGTCCTTTAGCTTTAAGTGGAGTTAAAGTTGGTAAAGGTTAAGTCTGGCTTAAAATCCACACCCTTGTGTATAAGGGGTTGGTTCGTTCTATTGTGAGCTTTGCTGGCATCAAATAAGAACCCAGAGTTTTGCACCTAAGAAAATACACATTCATGCAAAGGATTTAGAAGTAGGTCGAGGAGGCTAACCCACACTTTGACAGAAGATGACGAATCTTGAAAGTGATAAAATATCAAGCTCTATAATTTCATAAACAAAGAAACATAACTAACCAATCCTATCATCCATGGATTCTCTTCAAATGGTAAGCCTCTGTTTGTAAGATTTGAGAATAAAAACAAGAAATATTCCATCTGGATAACTCTTACTGCTACAAAGTGTTTATAGGGTTTGTCATTAAATTTGATCCATTTAGACATTATATCAACAAAATTATTGTAATAACTACCACACCTCTTGTAATTGATCCCATAGACTAATTGTTATCCTGGGAACATGGGATTAACTATTCCTGCAAGATGACATTACTGATTTGAAAGTTTATTAATGGCAACAAGTTTTGGTTTCTATTAATGCCTACAAGTTTTGGTGTAATGGAAAAACTTTACATGGTATCAAAAACTTGATCCAGGTTCATTTCCTTTGGTTCCCACTCCATCTACATACACTATATTTTGCAATGAAACCCCCTAATTAAGCACCTCATGTAAAAAAAATGGATGCTACAAATTTTCTTATGGTTATTTTTCCAACGTGGATTAAATGTGGCATCTTCTTATTTGTCAAGCTATACATGTTTTGTCATGTCGAGTAGCCAAGTCATATATAAGGTTAATGATTAAGGCCTTAATCTACGTTCGTTCATTGCACAAGTCTCTATATTATCATAGTGTGAAGAGCAGATCTTAGCTTCCTCTAAGACTTAAGACTATTCTCCTCAACATTAACACATATACACAATTTTATTGTGACAATTAGAAGCCCTTAAATAGGGATGTGTTATTTGAAATGGGTCTAGGTACGAGATCTAGTTTCAGTTTGAACATTGGGTTGAGTTCAACACATAAAAGTCACGAGTTTTGTAGGTTTACATACATACCTTACTTGAAGTCCTTTTCTATTGCCTTGGAGAAGTTAAAAGAATGGTCAAAGACATGAAATTTATGTGGAGATTTAGGCCACATAATTGCATAGATAATTGAAGGATAGTTTCATAAGTTGAAAAACATATTTCAAAATGGTTTTCCTCAAGTTCATTCCCATCATGGTGGCACTGATTGGACAGTTGAGGAAGCAAAGGACAAAATCAACAAACTGTTGGAGGAATATGAGATAAGGACAGATATTGAAGAAGCATGCCAATGTATATGGGACTATAATATGCCATTTTCCCGACGAGGTTGTGAAAAAATCTTTGGTTATGGAAGTGGAGAAAAAAATGATAGGTTGTTGAATTTACTGCAAGAATGTTCAAGTGAAGGTTTTATTGCAATAAATCAAATGATGAAAGGTTTCACAAGGGTAGCTTAATGACTTGGCCTTGGATATTCCCAAATCTAGGGAAAGGTTTTCAAGTTATGTTGAACAGGCAAAAGTGAATGGTTGGCTTGTGCCATCTTTCACCTACAACACAAAATCTGATCCCACAAAGTCAAATGGGGACATGTCTTCATGAGCTCAGAGATATTTCCATGCCTCTCTCCATATGGTCAGTAAAACTAGTGTCAGTAAATGGACAAGTATGGTTGTAGAATTCATATTTGAGGGGATATTTGGAAACATCAACTCAATTTCCATTCTAAAATGTGCCAGAACTAAAGTCTAAGATTTTATTGTTAAGTTATATGTTTTGGTTGAGAATCTCAAGGTTTCCATAAAAGAAGCCAAAATACACTAATAATGACAATTTAAACTGATAATAGGTAGAAGTACATGTTTTACATGTACAAAAGATTATTTAACATGGTAGGGATTAGTTTTCTGAAATGAAAAATTGAATGCAAGGAGGAACAGTTGTTGAGGTGAAAGTAACCAAGATATAGTATAGCGACATGGTAATGTGTCTATAATTATATCAAATGGTGTTTTCAAAGACACAAAAGTCTTGTATGTTCCGAGCTTCAAGCACAATTTGTTCCATGTAAGTCCAATCACAAAAAAAACATTAAGTAGAGCTTGCTGAGAAGAATTGTCTTGACCAATGTTACACCAAGTTTTAGGGGAAGGGGGGCAAGGAGAAGGGATTTTGGTGATGGATAGAAGGTACCCTAGAATTAAACAATGGACGACAAAATGGGGGCGGGAAAAATTATTAAAGATGCATAAATTGTTATTACAAATTAAATATGTAAAAGCCTAAAAGAATGAAAATGTTAAATACAAAAAGTGAAGGAAATTCAAGTGCAAGTAACTTATAAACATACATTATAAATTATGAATGATAATATTCATGTAGATTTTAACCCCGTACAGAAATTACTTGCATACGAATTCTAAAACACATAAAATAAACAATGTGAGAGCATAACACATAAAACACATAAACACAGAGATTTTCCCCTGGATCCCAAAACCAAGACTACTAGCTTGATTTTTCATTATTTTCCTTTGAATGTTATAATACATATTTATACATGCTGAAGCATCCAATACCATGGATCGAAAAACCATCCCTCCAAAACCATGGACCGAAAACCATCGCGTCCAAAAACATGTGCGAAAATCATGCACAAAACCATAGGTGGGTCTGCCCAACCTAACATAGGGTCCAAAACCAAAATTTTCCAGGGCGTTGCCCTGGCCCCCATAAAGTGGGGTTACGGGTACCCCTCAAACCCCCTTATACTTCCCCCCCTCTAACCCCCGGTTAACTACATGGGCTAGTCGTGGAAAGAATATAACACAACCCAACATTCTCCCACTTGTTGTTTTCTTTCCATAGGGGGCCACAAGAGAGCTTAGTCATTTATCCAGCCCTACAATGTCCATTGTTTCTCTACACCAAGAGAACTTTGTAAATGCATCTGCAGTATTCTTCAAAGTGTCAACCTTTACCAGCAACACCTTTTTGTCTTCTATCATATCCCTCACTAGTGATACTGAACATCAATGTGCTTTGTCTTTGAATGATATGCAGGGTTCTTTTCCAAGAAAATTGCACTTTGGCTGTCACAGTCTATCCTTATAGCTTCCTGTACTAACCCCATACTTGAACACAATCTCCGCAACCAAACTGCTTCCTTGCTTGCATGAGTGGCTGCCATGTATTCTGCCTCTGTAGTTGATAGTGCCACTACAGATTGTTTCTTACTCATCCAACTGACTGCACCTCCAAATAGGTTAAACACATACCCACTTGTAGATCTTCTCTGTTCCAGATCTCCAACCCAGTCTGCATCCACAAAGCCACAAGTATCCAACACTCTGTCCAATCCTAGTCTTCCTTGGTAGCACAAACCATAATCACTAGTGCCACGCAAATACCTGAAAACCTGCTTCACTGCTATCCAATGCTCCTTTCCTAGTTTTGATATAAACCTGCCCAATACTCCCACTGCATGTGTAATGTTTGGTCTAGTACAGACCATTGCATACATCAGGCTACTAACTGCACTTTTATATGGAACACGAGACATGTCCTCTTCCTCTTCTTGTGTCTTGGGACACTGTTCAGCAGATAACCTCACACCTACAGGAATAGGAACCTTCACCGGTTTACTATCCTGCATATTAAACCTCTGCAATATTGTCTCGACATACTTCCTCTAGTTTAACCAGAGCTTCCTCTTTGCCTGATCTTTTTTAATTTCCATGCCCAAAATATAGTTTGCAGCACCAAGATCTTTCATGTCAAATTTGGAGGACAATTAGGTCTTCAAATTCTAGATAACTTCTTTGTCATTTCCAACCAACAACATATCATCCACATACAAGAAAAAATAAATAACACAGTCACCAATTAATTTAAAATACACATAGTGGTTGTCCGCATGGGGTAGCTCAAGTGGCAATGGCCGTGGAAATGAAGTCTCACCGAACCGGAGATCTTGGGTTCGATTCTTGTGCTACCCTCCCTGGAAATGGGGTGAATAACGGACATGTAAAAACTCGAAAATGAGAAGGTCCCACCTAAGCTTACAAAAAAAAAATACACATAGTGGTTTGCTTTGCTTCTGGTGAAGCCAAGTCCCCGTATAAATGTATCAAATTTTTGATACCACATTCTTGGTGACTGTTTTAACCCATACAAAGACTTCTTTAACTTGCATACCAGTTCTTTATTACCCTTCATCGCAAAGCCTTCAGGTTTCTTCATGTAGATCTCCTCTTCTAGATCCTCGTGAAGAAATATTATCTTCACATCGATCTGTTCTACCTCAAAATCAAAAGCAACAACAACAGACAAAAGTAATCTAATAGAAGTTACATCCGCAACAGGAGAAAAAATATCACCAAAATCAATTCCCGACACCTAGGAATAACCTTTTGCTACCAACCGAGCTTTGTATTTCTCCACTTTTCCTTCTGCATTTGTCTTCTTCTTGAACACCCATTTTTTGCCAATGGGTTTGTCACACGGAATAAGTCAATCTTGCAGACAAGATAGACCTTCCTAGAATCTAAAGAAGACCTAATGACAAGCAAACCAACTAGACACTATCTTTCTCTAAATATGCTTTTATAAACAAAGGCAAACAAGTGCTTTTAGGGCCTACCTTAGGTCCAACACAAGTTTGTGGATGCCCTCGCTCCTTTGATCCAAATGAGCTCCTTTGTCGCGAATCTGCAAACACAAACAAGGCAAACAAATTAAATAGTACCTGAAAAGCCAATATCATAAAACATATTTAACATGAAAGTCAAGGAGTCCATGAAACAAATAACATGAGATACTTGTTGAGAAAAATGAGTTTGATTGTATTAATTCAAAAGAAGAAGAACTTTACAACCTATTCCTTAACGTTGTACAAGCTCCTCCCAGGGTCCAGCAAGAAGTATCCTCTACTTTGACAAGTTTCGCTCACTTCCCAATGAAGCCAAAAAGCTATCTGATCTCTCCTCTTAAGCTTAACTAGGAAGTCTTAATTTCACCAGCATTTACCCTAAAAAATGTTTAGCTTCTAACCTCCCCAGCAACCAGCCCAATGCCTGAATTTATAGTGCAATGGAGGGAGGTTACTAGGTCCTCCTTCAAAGGGATAAAGCCCTCCTTCAAAGGGACAACTCCTCTCATCAAGGGATTAGCTCCTTCTCTTTTGGGATGCATGAACCACCTAAGAGCGGAAAATCCACGTCATTCCTTCTAGAATCATCTAGAATTAACCCAAAGTGAGTTTTTTTAGAATAAACTTGCGCCTTTTTGACTTTCACAGGGGTCTGCACCCACACCTTTAGGGACAGAGTGGGAAGGTCTGCAGTTTTTGTAAACAGAACGTGTGGGACCACAGGTAATAGTGAGAGAAAGTGCGAAACTAGAGTTTCATTGATTTTTAATGTCTTTCTCTTATTTCCAAAGCTTGACTTGAAGAGCTGAGGTCTGAGACTTGCTTAGGAGGACAATACAGGTGATGATAGACCCATACTGACTACAAATAATCATGGTGACGATATTTTTGTGTAACATATTGCCCCCTAAAGTGCGAAGTATGTAGTAGATAAGGATTTCATTTATCATTTAGGAAGAGTGAAGTACTTGATCATATTGAGGATCATCTTGTGGAGAGCCCGGTTAGAACCTGTAAAAACATTCAATGCAAGATATATATATGAGATCATATCACCGCTGAGGTAGGCATTCCCATACTCAGATCAAAACTGACTAGAAAACTAACTATTGCTCTGATACAGGAATGATCTTGTAAAACATCACAAGTATAGACTCATGTGGACACAGTATGGACACAGCCATCTGTTTATGAATATTCCATTATATAATGAATACAAAATTCCTCGCAGCCTAGACTGTGGAAACTAGATCTAGGGTCTTCTACTTCCCGAAACAGTACGATTCTATCCATGCGAATGAATGTGTTGATGTCGAACATGGTAGAAACCACTTGATTACCAGTCAATGATGTAAACTGTTAACAAGTGTGAGAGAAACCACCAGTGATGTCAATGGCTCTCAAAGTACCCAGTACAATCCATGAGATGCGAATAAACGTGTTGATGTTGAACATGTCATGGAATCCTTTGATCAAAGGTCAATGATGCAACCTATTGTCAAAGGCGAGAAACCTGCCATTGAGGCATGCAGATCTCAAGGTACTGACGATTTCTAGATCATCTTTCTAGATAATGAGCTGAAGTCGATAGAAAGCGATCCGTCGTAGGCAAGCCCACAACACAAAATCATAGATCAAGTCGAAGAAATTTAGTTGCAAGGACTGACTCAGGGATGGTCAAGATGGATGACAGATATTTTGCAGATGAATGGCTTATTAGTAGTGACCTCTTGAACACATAATGACACGACAGATGGTTTGGTGAAAATTGACCCAAATTTAATACCTAGAAACTGGCTGAAGACTTTCAATGTGGTTTGATCAACTGTTAGGCAAAGGATTTCCTAACCCAGGTGAATAAAAGTGTCGTGTTCAAGAGTGGTTACAAAGTATGAGAAACAGGCTCATTTTCCTCTCTTTCCCCCACCATTTCTGGCAAGTACCTCTTTATTTTTGACAAGCTTGAGGAGGATAACATTTGCTTGATTATAAGCTCATCCTTCAGATGAGTCCAACTTAGTTTAAATTCGAACCCTAAGAAGGAGTGGTTCGTTCCTGTTTGTAATTGAACAGGTCCTTTACTGTGAAATTTTAATGAGTCCAGTATAGGAGAAACTCGACGTTTTTCAATTTTAGAGAGTCTGAAAAAACTTAGGAAGACTCTAGGGTTGACCTTTTTCATAAATTTGTGTCTCCCAAGCCCGAAAAAGTATAAAATAATACTTGAGAGAACCGCTTGATCTTTTATGACCAAGGAGTACTTTTCTTCATTAGTGCCTTTGATCCAAAAAAGTAAAAAAGCGATCAACGACACGTTGTTTTATAACCAATATCGAATTTGAAACGACAAAAAACCGACAATCTTTTCATGTTTTTACGGTCAGAAAAGAGTTGTAAATGGACCATCTTTTAATTCCATTTTAACGAGTTTAAAAGAAAAACTCGGCGATCTTTTCATGTTTTAGGAGTCAGAAAAGAGCTTAAAGGTGACTCTAAATGTTTTTTCGTCGAAAACGATAGATTTCGCTTAAATAATCCGTTATCCTGCACAAAAACACAAACATTACTCATACCTGTTT
The DNA here is from genome assembly GCA_031772625.1 of Pinus tabuliformis. Classification (NCBI taxonomy): domain Eukaryota; kingdom Viridiplantae; phylum Streptophyta; class Pinopsida; order Pinales; family Pinaceae; genus Pinus; species Pinus tabuliformis. The sequence goes on along the minus strand of CM062809.1, from coordinate 679,746,326 downwards.
GAAATGGATAAAAATGTCGCAAAAATACCTTTCCAAAGTGAAACATAAACATATTTGCAATTTATTTACTCAAAAAACTTATAAAATGGGCCTTCGTTAATTCATTTTTACCATTTGAGTTTTGGGTGAGAAAATAGTGCTTTTGTTCAGAAAACTTCCTGTGAAGATTGCGGAAAACCCAACCGTCGGATCGAACGCCATCTTCTCCAGGTAATCCACATCATCTTATTCTTCATTTTTGACTGTTTCAATTTTTGTTTTAGTCATTCATTTCATTTTTTGGGAGGGTTTTAGGCTTAAAACCCGCGCGCGGGGGCCCACAGGTTTACCACTGCTGGCCTGTAGACCTCGACTTTTTCTCCCTTGGGAAAAAGCCAGGGGTCCGCACCTTCCATGTAGACAAGGTGCGGTCCCACGCACTGTGTCTAACCCAGAGGGTGCGGTCCCCGTCGCAAGGTTTTTTAACCCAAAAATTCTCAAAATTGGACCAAACAAAATAATTTCTAGCATTTTAATTTATCTTTATACTTGATGCAGAGAGTACATCATGCTAGATTGGCGTGAACAAGAGCATGAGGACGTGGATGCTGCCACATGGAATCATCAGCCTTCACTTGATGCTTTGAGGGCGTGCGGCTTGTACAAATTCTGGGCCACTCCTGGCATGAGGGCTCAGGTGGATTTCTTACAGTGGCTGGTTGACAGATAGAGCATACAGGACCAGTGCTTCTTCATTGGTGGCCACCAGCTCAAAATCAAGCTAGCGGACATATATTTCTTAACTGGTTTGCCTAAGAGAGGTGAAGACTTGACTCTGTTTGGGGCTAGGCCAGGTGGCCAGTCTGTCGATAGCCTCCAGCTAGAGTTCTGCAATAGTCAGGCTAGAGACAAAGGGATAGACATAAAGATCATATCCTGTCCTGAACTCATGGTGATTTCATTTACTGTCACCAGACTTTGCGGGGCTGCTGCATTACATATTGCCACCAGATCCCAGATGCGTATGGCAGTTGATTGCTTTCGAGGCACCATCTTCAACTGGTGCGATGCTGTGTTGGCCAATCTAAAAGGCCAACTGACTAGGGCCAAGAACGAACAACTAAAGTCCTTTGGTTATGGGGCTTTGGTTGTGAGTTTTGGCCTAGAGAGGTTCCCATGTTGATCCCGCAGCACCTTACTGTTGGAGCTGGGCTTCCTCAAGAGCCGAAACTGATGTGATGCGTTGCAGTTATGGCCCATCACCCGGACGAGAGGACAGAGGTTGCTCGATTCAAACCTCAGTATTTCCAATGGTTGGAAAACCAGGTCTTTTCTATTCAGGACTTCCCTTACGCTGGTGTAGATTTTCGTGGTGACCCAGAGATGGCTCTTCCACCAGGAGAGCAGTGGGATGACTCAGGTAAAATCATTTCCAGCATTTTTCCTATTTTAATTTTTCCATCGTCTCAAAACTGATAGCAAAAGTTTCAAATGCAGATGTGGGTCCACAGCGACTAGCCGCTCTCTAGCCTTATGAGAGGAAACAACCAGTTGCAGCCACACTAGCCCCACAGGACGAATCAACAGAGGTTTTGGCCGAGTTGGAGGGTCATCTCGAGCGCTTGACAGGAGATATTCCGGAGACCACTATAGATGACATTCCTCGTCAACTTCAGCGCTATGTGATTGGGGTCCCGGGACCTTTTAGGAGGTTCCTTTGCAAGGTGGCCCGTGCAGTGGTTTCTTATCGAGATCATCACCAGTGATAGGATGATCGCCTATTGTGGGCACATATGACATTTTTGTTTTTTGTACTTATCATTTTTGCCGATCATAAGGTTTTTTTCAACCTATGATCGAGGACGATGTATTTTTTGACACACTCCTATATATATATATATCACTATTACCGGCTTATCTTGTAAATCATGTTATGGAATGGTTTTAAATTTACATGTATGATTATTGCAAATGTCTATTTAACATTCGAGAAGCAATTGCATCTGCTAATGTATTTAAAGATCTTGGAATATGCTGATATTCAATATAATCAAATTCATGTTCCAAGAGACGCACTCTCAAAAATAATCTTAATAACACTGGATTTCTAATGGCATACACTCTATCAAGCTGTAATACAACGGGTTCAGAATCTAACCTCACTATCAAACTATGAATCCCAGATGAAATAGATTCAGATAATAACTCAATCACTGCACTATACTCGGCAATGTAGTTCATCGTTTGACCGAGGCTTACCCCATGCATAGATACTAACTCGTCAGAGGGCGAATAGATAATCCAAGCTGCGGAAGAAATGTTCCGTGTATTACGACAAGCACCATCAGCGAAACCAATGTATGTTTGGAGAGGCATCGACATCTGCAATATCAAGAGTAAAACCAAGATAAGCAGGAATAATGACGAAAAAAACACTCTCTAAGCTAAGCACACAGTTTAAACTAAAACACACCAGCTAGAAAGAAAAACTATTCTAACTAAAAATCTCCATACCCATTCTTTAAGCATAATTCCTCTTCAAGTAAAGACCATTGTTGGGTTTACCCAAAGAGTCCCCGTCAAAGTCTACCAATTCATAGGCCCCTTTTGCTAGCTTTCGCTTGACAACATAGGGACCATGCCAGATAGGAATGAATTTTCCAGCGCCTAATTTATCATTAGCTTGATTTTAAACTAAGACTAGATCTCCTTCCAAAAAATTTCGAGGGGTCACATTTCGATCACACTGAGCTTTCATGCGTTTTGCGTGAGTCTCGATCGCCAATGCAGCATCACGTCGATTCTCATCTAATTGAGCCAAGTATAACAAACGCTTTTCCTCTTCGGAAGTGGCTGGAAGTAACTTGATGGCCATTTGCAATGACGGGATTTCGCATTCTGTTATCTCAAAATCAGATCCTGATAGGCTGCTGGTCAGGTTGACTCTAAGTAACTATTTCAAACCAACTTTTGGCTGAGGCTTAGCCTCCTCAGCCTGAGAGGGCTCTCTCAAAGGTTAATGACTTTGATAAAGATTAGATGGCTAACTCTATGAAACAAGTGAAAAATATGAATGGTTGAACATGATCAGTAAACATCCATTGGGCTTATGGAGTCAACAACACCTCAAAATAACAATGAACTCAACCTTACATGGAAGTCAGGGCATTCAACATTTAAACATTCAGAATATAAACTCATATGGGACCACACAGTTTATAAATGTATACAGGAAGTCAGAGCACATTCAGTGAATTCTGAGTGATTATACATCCATACCACTGTAATAATTAAGAAAAGGACAACATCACATATTCTGAACATAACAAATCCTTCATGAATCCTGAGAAGTAAAGTCAAGCATGTATTACTGAAAATGAGTCTTTACATAGGCCAAATACAAGCTTTTCATAAAATTTCCAACCCTGATTACATTGCTGTTTCAGCTATATATAGAGCTCTTATTCTAACTGATCGAGATTCCTCCTCCAGCATGAGGGGAATTCGAAAACTACTTCTATTACTGACAACTCTTAAACTCTAACTACTTAATAAATACAACAAAGTGTTGACTGGAGTTTTTAGAGATCTAAATCAAGTAGGATTCTAACACCGTGTTATGCTAATAATAGCCTTGATTACAATGGTTCTCGTTCTTTGACATCTGGTTCCCTTCTAGTTTAGCTGTGATGAGTCTTCACGGTTCCATGTTTGTCTTCAATGTCACATGTTTTCCAATGCCCTGAAACATAGGAAACTACCCCTGTTTACTGGTCTTTAGTTTTCCTCAAAATATTCGAATCCAAAGAAGCATGTCCTTTATCCTTTAATTACCCAAAATGGAGCAGACTGCCACGTCCTTGATGTGCTGTAAGCCTTTCCCATGTACCTGTGTGATGACAAAACCTTTCAAAAAGATTTGCTGCTTTGTCAATCATAATTGATCAACTCAATTGTAATATGCAGCTACAGCAGTTTCGTAGCGCGCTACGAAACTGCTGTGTAATTTCAAAAACACAGTCTTCCTTTCATAGCTAAATGATCGCCACTGTTCATGGCTTAAGCACCTTACTCCCTTGATCATTTTACGTGCAAATTGTATAGGCATCTTCTCTTCAGGTGCAAGGGGATGTGCTAATATAGTTCCCTCTGGGAGCTCCACAAAGAACTAGCACATTCCTCCATGTAATACTTTCTTCAATGACATTCTGACATCAATATCATTCTCTCCAGGTCTAATCACATCAAACTCAAATCCTAACTTCTTCCCTGCCTTTAAAAATTCACTTCACACAGCTGGTGCTTTGGACAAAGGTATGGGAACAACCATCATCTGAACTATGGCGAAACTTGCACTCTGCACCTCTTTCACATTTACCCTTACTGATAAAATCGAAGCATGCACCTTCTGAGAACGGATCTTTGTTACATACGTTTTTTGAATTCCTCAGAATTCTCGTCCAGATCAGGCTGCCTATTCTCATTCAAATCAGGATGCCCAATAGGTTTACTGTGTCCAGGCAAAGAACTATATTTTGCAGAATGTTCATTCCATGGCATGTGTTTATCATTACTTTCATTCTCATAGTAACAACTTTGTTCTCTCTCAATCTCCCCCACAAAATCATCATCATATAGCAGATGACTGCGCCTCTTTCCCTTAGAAGGACTGCTAATTCTAATGCAAGACACCCATTTCTCAGACCGTTGTCCAAGCACATGATCCGATCCATTATCAATTGATAGGCCTGAAGTCCAAACTCTGCCTGAACTATAATCATGGAAAGATCTCTTCTTTCGGTAACTTGGAGATTCTGCCTCTGGATATTTTTCATAGGTAGATACAAATCTTCTTTGTTCTTTCCCTTGATCAGTATTCATCTTCATTTCTGGGATCCTTGTATAATAATCCTTTTTAGTGCCTGTTCTTGTACATCTATCAACACCTGTCCTAGACAGAGATGTTTCAGGTGGGTATTCGTGCATATAATGAGATCCACCATGTGTTTGTGATCTCGAGGGAGCATTGTTGTGTGACTTATCATCGGCAAAAGTTCTCATCTTGTACCGCCTAGAGGTTTCTACGTCTGAATATTTACAATAATTAATGGGGGCCATAAAATAAGGTCTTCTTGTTTAGCTCTTGCTTCAATCAAACTGTGGCTCCACTTGGGATAGTGTGCTCCTGTAGTACACTAAGAACTCGTATGTCCAGTGCCTTATCCATTTATGACAAACAGAAATTTGCTTGACAAGCATCTCCTTTAAGTTTCTTGGGCCTTCACCTTAGGCTTAAGCTTGATGATCACTATATGAGAAAGAAGTCTATATCTACTAAAAAAAATGCTCAGTCAACCTTGAGCTTATTTGCATTTTCCTACCTACCTACCCTATCAGCTGCAAGCTCCACTTGTAGCTCAAGCAACATGATATTTCCAATAAAGCCAATCAATTGTCCTTTCTGATATTGGAGGCTCTTGACTGTATTCAACCTCAAAATAACCATGGTAGTGAGATGACCAAATCAACTTATAATGTATATGATCTTCATAATGCAAATGAAATTGAAATGCTGATGTGCAAAACTTTGCCATGTAATCACTTACAGGGTCAAAAAGGACATGGTTATTTTGATGATCATCATAACACTCTACATCTTCAGACAACTGATTCTCAACCACACAAAATTCCTTTGATATGTTATCCAACTGCTTTTCTGAATGATTCTCATAAAAAATATAATTTTTCTCTTTCTTATGATCATTTATTTCTGTAAGCTGCTGAGAAGTTTGACATAAAAAACCAACCTTTTCCTCTGCCTGAGGGTCATAGAAAATTTCCTCCAGTATTTCTTCTTGTTGTGTGTAATCATTTTCATCTTCATTATGATTCGAAGACTGAGAAGTCTGTTGCATCTCTACATCAATCTCAGAGGATGTAATATGATTTTCATAAGTAAACCCCTGCTGATCTTCATGCTGCATTTCATGAGATGTTATACTTTCTTCTTGGTGCTGAAATGCATTGTTATGAAGAGCCTCTAAAATTTCTTCATCCATAAATTCATCATCATCATAACAATCCTCCAAGTACTGAATAAGACTTAAAGAATGTCTACAGCAATCTTTGAGCAACAATAAGGAAGGATGACATTCTTTATACATGTCATAGAACACATCATGGAAATCAACAAGAGAATATAATGAACCATTTTCCAAACTTTTATACCAAGACCATGATTTTCCTTCTAAAGTGGTCATAAACATCCTCATGAGACAATCCTCAGGAAAGTGAACCTTAAGACTGCGTACATGCATATGAAACCTAACCAAATGAAGAGCAACATTGTCTTTCTTTTCATCTTTGAATATCGGAAGATCCTCTAACCAATCAACCTTTGGCATAGGATTTGGAAAACTAGGGATATGAGACCGATTCATAGGAGCATACCTGGCATTCATTCTTGCAGTGGAATTCATCTTGAAACTTCATCAAGATACTGATCTTCTAGCAGTGGAGTCACCTTCCAATTTCTTATTCGATGTGTGGAGTCGACAAGGTAGTTTTGCAGCCTCAAAAAGATGTCTAAGCTCCTGCTACCTTCAGAAGTTCAGCCATTGATTTCGGGAATGAATAATCTTCAGGCTCCCGGCAGACGCACCAAAATGTTATCTCAAAATCAGGCCCTGGAAGGCTGCAGATCAGGACGACTTCAAGTGGCACATCTTGATTCCACCCCACAAGGACACACACAACTTTATATAGTGCCTTGTGTTCTGCCAACCGATCAGCCTCTTGAGAATAATACGCATGCATAACAAGGCTGTGAGTATCAACAAAATCCTTTGAATACCTGCCACACACAATGCAACTTAGAGAACCAGACTTCCCCTGCTTCTGGTATTTTTTCCTCCGTTCTGAATTTTCATTGAGCAATCTAGAAAACCGAAGATATGCTCTGTTGGGAAAAGAAGACTGTGAGATATCCTTGATGCATTCGCATTGTTGCTGAAGATCAGAATTAAAGCATGAATTCATGGCCATTGGGTCTTCTCTTGAGCATGAGTCTCGAATTCTCAGTAGATATCCATCAACAGAAATAGGCAGAAGGGCACCCCAGTCAATAATGGCTTCAACGCGCTCCGGGCCACCGCATTGAGGCCCTTTCCCAGGCGGTCCAATCCAGGTATTGTTAACATTAATAATATTATGGCCTCTGCTGCTGCAGTGTACCCATGATGGCCACATTTAGACTGCAATTCTCTTGAACCATCATCACGGAGCTCCCATTTGTATAACTGAATCTTTTGATTGATGCCAACAAGCAACTTTCCATTAAATGCATTCAGATAGTAAACAGAACCTTTGTCTCCTTCTCAGCAACAACTGCAACATGTGCCAGTACCACGACACCTAACGATCTAAAACACAGCGGATTCTGATAAGTATGACAGCTGGGTGAGATTTGCTATGGATCAGCACAAAATCACTTAGACCGTGTTTCGCTACGAAATCACCAGAAACATGTTGCGCTGCGAAAACACTTAAAACTGACTTATGCGCTACGAACTCACCTAAAGAGCTTTGTAGCACATAATAACCTTTGAACAAAGTTGACACATGGAAATTGTGTAAATTATGAGACCAGTGGTGAATGAGGATGCATAGTGGACTCCTTAGACTCAGACTCTAAGGCAAACAAAAACTCAAAGCTAGACTAGCACTGAATTTTTTACCATCAAACTAATGTGAGCGGTTTTGAAATTAGAATTCTTAAGTGATAACACATTCAATGGGTAACACAACTTCCAAACCATAGAGTAGTTGGAAAGGAGTGAACCCTGTTGATGTTTTTACTGAAGTTCGGTACACCCAAAGCGATGAAAAAAGCATGTTATGCCAATTCGACCAATGAATCCCAATGATTCGTCGGATCATGATAACTAAAACTTTGTTGATGGATTCAACCAGACCATTAGCTTGTGGATAATAAGGGGTTGAACTATTGTGACGTAAACCAAGCTGGCTTGTAAGTTCAGTCATCATAACGTTTCGGAAATGACGGCCATGATCAATGATTATCACTTGTGGGACACCAAACCTAGCAATTATATGATTGAACACGAAAATTGTAGATGTCTTGCCATCTGCCTCAAATGTAGGCATTGCCTCGACCCACTTGGTAAAATAATCTACCGCAAGGAAGATATATGCATTCCCCCCGGCCAAGTGAGAGTTACATGTAATGAAATCGATACCCCATTTGGAAAAAGGACCAACGACAATTCTAGGGTGGAGAGGAGTAGGTGGAGCGCACATCTTTCGATCAAAAATTTGGCAGTTGTGGCATTTTCGGACCGCAGTAATACAATCTTTAAATAAAGATGGCCAGAAGTAGCCAGCGCACAATATATTTTGGGTTGTGGCATACCCAGACATATGACCACCACACGCTCCAGAGTGACAGTCATTTAGAACCCTTTCAGCTTCCTCGTGAGTTAAGCAACGTCGAAACACAGAGTCCGCTCCACGGCGATAAAGAGTATCTCCAATAATCCTGAATTGTTGGGACTAGAATCGAATTTTTCGACGTTTTGACCTTGAAATTTCTGGCCCAAAGGATTGGGTCTGGAGATAAACAATGATATCCCCATACCATGGATCTAAAGTACTTATTCGAAACAAGGATTCGTCCGCAATGGGCTCCTCTGCCACAGTTTCCATGTTAGCATGCAGGAAGTCACACATTAACTCCGCAAAAACTAAAGATTTCTTAGACTTGGATTTCTCAAATTCCAAGTTGAACTCCTGCAGGATAACAATCCATTTAGAGTACTTGCCCCCTAGCAATTGCTTGGTCAAGATGTAGATCATAGGGTTGCAATCCGAAATTACTGTAGTTTTACGTAGTAAAATGTAGTGACAAAAACGTTGGACAACTTGAATGGCTGCCAATGCCAATTTCTCCACATGTGAGTATTTTAGCTCAGTTGGATTTAAGGTTCGACTAAGGTAATATATCACATGTTCATTTCCAAATTCATCTTCCTGAACTAAGACCATTCCAATGGTGGAGTGAGAGGCGGCGAGATACAAGAAGTAATCCTGGTTGTAGTTGCGAGGATGCAATAACGGTGCATGGGTCAACGCGTGTTTGAGTGCATCAAAAGATTTATGAGCTATCTCGTCCCAATAGAATGGAGTATTCTGTTTCAACAACCGGGTAAAACCCTTTGTAACCTCGGCGTAGTTAGGAATGAATCTTCGTAAAAAGTTTGCCTTCCCTTGCAAACTTTGGAGTTGGCGAAGACTCGAAGGAGGAGGCAATTTGACGATAGCTTCGACCTTCGAGGGATCGACGCGAATGCCGGCTTTCAAAACTACAAATCCCAGCAATCGACCCGTTTCTATACAAAAGACACATTTATTTGGGTTCAACCAAATCCGATAATGCCTACACCTCATAAAGATTGCTCGTAAATGGACGAGGTGATTAGCTTGATGTAATGAATAAGTAGGCAAGTCATCGAGATACGGTTGCACAATGTGCTTGATGTCATGAAACGCATAAGACATGGCCCTTTGAAAAGTTGCTCCGGCATTCTTGAGCCCAAAAGGTAACTTGCAATAAGAAAATGTCCCCCATGGACAAATGAAAGCCGTTTTTGGTTGATCGGCGGTAGAATATTTATTTGATTGTATCCGGAAAAACCATCCATGAAGGAGAATATTTCGCTGTCGGCACAATCATCAATAATTTGATCGATATAGGGAGTTGGGTAATTGTCCTTTGGACAGGCTCGATTAATGTCCCTATAATAGATGCATATTCTTATTGTTCCCTGCTTTTTGTTAACCGGAACAATATTCGATACCCAATCCATTAACAAGATCGGATAAATGAAACCTGCTTTGAGTAATTTTTCAACTTCTGCTTTAATTGCAGCAGCTTTTCTTGGGTGAATCTAACGCAAACGTTGCCGGACGGGTTTAGCATCTAGGTAAGCCTTGATCTCATGAACAACAATTGCGGGATCAATTCCTGGCATTTCCTCATAGGACCAGGCAAAAACACGTCGCGAAATTCTTGAAATAGGGCCTTATATATCTGAATTTCGTCATCTGTACACGAGGCACCTATATGAATGTTCTCAACAATTCCGGGCTTAACCGAAATGTCAATAGGAATAGTTCGAGAGATGTTTCCCAAATTTAACTCTGAATTAGGTTGTTTCATTGGAATCTGAGGTTCCTTGACATATTCAGTTGTAAAAATTGATGAGAAATCATTTTCAAAATGATCATTCTCGGGTAAAAACAAAGATCTGTGATGGAGATCTTCCCATGGTAAATCATCTACACATAGGATTTCACGAATTTTCTCATCAGAGTGAACAAGTTCAGAAAACATGATTAAATCCGAGGTTGATGTGAAAAGTGATTCCTCACAGACCACATTCATGAAGTCAATTTCGGTTGAAGATGGGTCGGTAAACGATTGCACGGCCTCATACGCAATTTCATATGGACTCAAAGGCATGACATCACCAAATGAGTCTATCTCATATTTAGAAGGAATGATCCAAGGATCATCATAAACAATGGTGTTTGATGTAATCATATGAATGGTTGCAAATGAAGACGATGCGTTGATCGGAGGAAAAGGAAAAGTTCCTAGTAAACCGACATCTTTAACTAGTCCTACTCCAACATCCTTATACGGGATAGTCGTTTTACCGACATTCTGAATACTTTCAGAAGAGGCTGGGTCGGAAGAAAAGTAAGCCAGCTGGTCTATTGTTACGATCTTTCCATTATGTGGAAACTTTATAACCCGAAAGACCAATGAAACGACTGTTGTCATAGCGTAAGACCAACTTCGACCCAAGAGAAGGTTGTAATCTAGAGGAGCATCAACCACCTCCACATCTAGATTAATGGTTTTTCCTTCAACCCCTATAGGAAAATCCTATAGAATGCCAAAAGGATGAAACCCATGGCCATCAAAGGCCTTTAGAATCGTCGGGGATTGGTTTAGCGAAGGAGAACCAAGCGATCTCCAACACTTTATCGACATAATACACGTTGAGGCTCCCTCATCAATCACAGTCTGATGAATATGCCTGTTTTATACTATCACTGGAATCTGGAAAGCCATTTGATGAGGCAAACATGGTGTATTATTTTCTAGATCGAAAATTATTAGGTTTGAGTCCTGAACATCAATAGCTCCTATAGCCGACAAAAGTAATTTACGTTGTGTTGGACATGAGTGCAGCACTTCCAAAGCCGACATTGCTAAGGGTGAAACAGCTAAATCCTCAACAATGTTATAGTTCTGAACCGCTCTCGCATGTGGATTGAAAGCTGACTTTCGAAGTATGCACTTGGCGAGTGGTTTGATTACCAAGTCTGGATTAGGTTTCTCGATCTGTAGTGGATCGGAACCGAGAGCTGAGGTTGATGGATTAGAATGAGAAGATTCTGCTTCTTTACCATCAACAGGACTTTTACTACCATAATCTTGCGATCGAGTCGCAATCCGAACATGGGACATCATCGGTATGGGTTCTTCATTGGCGCTCGAGGACGAACCTATCATCTTACTGTCTTGAGCTGGAAAAGGATCCTTTAAAACAACAGGAGTTTGGGAACCTTTGACAATCTTCGCAACCTCTGCACGATGAGGGCAGTCTCTTTTAAAATGTTCATCGTCACAAATGAGACAAGGATAACGAGGTTTGCGCTTTTCATCATTGGATTTCGATTTTTCAGGTTTCTCCTTTGGATTTTTGTTCGTTTTATTCTTCTTCTTTCCTTTCTTCTTCCCGCCGGATTTTTATTTGGTTGTAGATGACTCTACAACGTGAATATCGGCGGAAATCGCTGCAGAAGAATCTCCTGTTGGGGAATCAGGCAAGGTTATGATAGGAGAAGAATTCTTGGAAGATTTCTTCTTACTTTTAGTGTTAACCGTACCAATCATACCATCGGCGGCATGAGATCCTAAAGGAGTTGCAACGATTTGATTTTTCTTGGGAAGATCGGGGATTTTCTCGTGTAACGTACCTGACTGAGTATAGACCAAGTCAAGGTACTGTGCTTGAGCAATTACTTGCTCCTCAGTAGCAACTCCAGCTTTAGCTACATCTTCAGTGATCTTTGGCAACAAAGATTTTACAAACCACTTAGTCAAGATCTGATCCAGAATAAACACCTTCACTAAACGTCGTCGACGTCTCCACTCATGAATATTATCTAAAATGTAAGTGGATGTCGATTGTTTTAATGAAGTTAACAATTCCGTGCCATTGTCATATCAGACTGGCAGCTAAAAATGAGTTAAAAACAAGGTAGCTAACTGACTAAAATTATAAAAAGTGCCTCGAGGTAACTCAATATACCACTTGGCCGCGAGACCAATTAGAGTGCGCTGGAAAAGTCTAAGACGGATTGAATCATCTGAAATGGAGTTAGACGCACACCAGAGGTGGTAAGTCATCACATGGTTCGATGGGTCCTCTCCTGATTTACCTTCGAACTTAGGAATGTCACTGGGTAACTTATTCGGCATTGGTGGCCAAAACGAAAGATCATTAATGGGATCATTCGTTAGGCGCGACAAGTCAGGTAAGTCCACAGTTGCGATAAACGGTAACTGAATATTAGGGTCCCTAAAACTATAGGTCATGAGACCAGCCCTAGGAGGAGGATATCCAGGATAACTAGGAATAGGAATTGCATTTGGGATATTGTATCCTCCCGGAAAACCAAGATTAACCGGACCGTACTGGGGTTGTTGAGGTTGTTGATAAGTGTACCCAGGGTATGGTTGATACTGATAGACTGGTTGCTGCACAGCAGGACCGAATTGGTAATGTCCCTGGTACGGTTGATAAGTAAATTGTGGTTGACTTGTGACAACCGTACTTGAACCAGGTTGTCCTACAGGCATCTGAACCGAAGTTTGAATCGTAGATCCAGACGGTGGTAAAGATGTTTGAGGAGTAGATACAGGAACAGTAAAAACCAGAGCTGTTGATACTCCGGAAGTAGGTGGGGTAGATTGAACAGATGTTGCAACAGTTGTAGCAGTCGTTTGAGGCGGAGTATGAGGCGTACTAGGCCCAGACTGAGAAACTACCGAAGGTACAGAAGTTTGAATGTGAGACTGGACTGGTTGCTGGGGTGTACCAGAAACTAAGGGTTGTCCAGTTTGAGATGACAACTGTACATTTGGCTGCAACACCTGTTGAGTTTGCGATGGATCCCACACTATATTCATTCCGGGGTACTGACCCATAACAGGTTGAGAATATTGAGGACCATAACCGGGTTGAGGGTAGGATTGATAATTAAAAGGTACATTTCCCATTCCTTGAACATACGTTTGACCAGAGGGTGGTTGGAAACCTTGGTTCGAGTACTGACCTTGGGGTTGATACCCTTGAGGCACGTACTGATACTGAGGTTGACCTTGAGGCATAAATTGATACTGGGGTTGACCTTGGGGTACATATTGAGTCTGGGGTTGACCTTGAGGAACATACTGTCCCTTAGGTATGTATTGTCCTTGAGGTTGCCCCCCAGGCGATAATTGAGGCTGCCCCCCAGGCGGTAACTGGCCACCTTGAGGTTGAGGATTGGGAATAGAACCTGAAATCATGAGAACATCTTCTACGCTCAACGGCTTAGTACCATTGCTTCCAGTTAATAACCCTTGCTTAATGGGTTGAGGAGATGCTCCCGAAAGAGTACCAGAAAGGGACTGATACCCAGAGGGAACAGAGGGACCGCCGTACAAAAAGGATTCAGGCGATTGAGTAAACACGGACGACTGTCTTGACATATTTAACGGAGGATAATAACCTCTAGGTGTTGGGTGATAAGGAACACGAGGTGGTGAAAAACTTAACCCTGGGTTTTCTAAGAAATTAGTCAAAGAAAGATGCCAAGTACTGCTCCTAGGTGGACTGTAAAAAATTGATTCACGCTCCCTTAGCTCAATAACAGGTTGATTTTTAGGGATAGGGATGCCTACTTCTTCTTCTGGAGTAGCAAGTTCTTCTATAGCTATAAGTCCAGAAGGAAGATCTTGGGTGATTACTCTTTCTACCCTAGGTGAACCAGGACCACTAGAAGCTGGAGAAGCAAACCCCGATGTCGGAGTAGCAGCAAATTCACTTTCAGGCTCGGATATTTCAGGTTCCTCACCTATATCACTAGTAGATGAAAAGCTACTAGTCACTTCGGAAATAGACATTGACTGTGGATTATAATCTGCCACTAACGCTTGAAAATCAGGATGTACTATCAAAGAAGATTCTCCTTCTTGAGGTGACCCAACTCTACTGCCTCTAGGAGTTACGAGGACTTTCAAGCCTTCAAGCTGGCTTGGTGAAAACTCAGGAGGTTGGCCCCGAAGTCTACGGGACTTCCTCGGTAATTCAGCCACGGTTAAAAACTTTAAACTACTTCACACACAAACAAAATAAAATCTCAATGAAAACCACCTAAAGTCTCTAAAGAACCAAACAAATTTGAATCACACGCCTAAAGAATCTAGGAGATCAAACACACACAAACAGTAACTTTCAGTACTGAAAACACTAGTTGGTGATGAAATCCAATGTCGCAGAGTTCAATACAGAAATGGTGGTTGGAACAGTTACCCCGACAACCTGCTTAATGAATAGACTGGCACAAGTCCCTCCACTTAACCATCTCGAGTGAAGAGAACCCCCCTGAAAATCCAAGTGAGTCTAGCCGACATCTGCTCCAGGTACAGTGGGATCTTCCCACCATTGTCACCTCAGGAAGAATCCTAAAGAATATGGCCACTAAGGTTACCAACTGAAACAAATATACCTGGGGGAACAGTCTACGATCCGATACGCACGCAAGGGCAGAGTAGCAAGCTCAATCCCCTAGAAGGCTCCTTGACATAATCCAAGGTTTACCAACAAGTGACCCCAGGCTCCTCGACAATGGTTAATCCGAGGTTTACCGTTTTTAATACGTGAATATCTGGCGTCATTCCCAATGAGGAAGGATTGATTCCCACATTGGTTCAGACACGATCTCGTGCTTCTCCTTTAAGAGGAGCTTTCCCAGAGCAAAAGTGCAACAATTGGATTTCTTCCCTACCACAAGATACAGCTACTTGTTTGTTTTCACTGTCTTGGAGAGTTAATTACTCTCCTACTCCAAGACACTAGCCTAAGCTAAGTTGGTGTATCAGAACCCTAGAAATAAAAATGTTACTAGATGAATTTTACTTTAAACATTATTTTTATTGGTTTTTGTTTAAGTCAAAAGGTGCGGAGATGAAACTTGTGGTATGAAGACTCGACTCAAAATCACTAAAGATGCACCTAAGATTATTTAAACAATCTTTTTCTCGTCGATGAACTTCTAACTAAGAAAGAGTTTGAGAATGCAAATACTTTGTAAACACAAATCTTTCTTAATCAAACAAATTAAAAGAAGATATTTTGCCTTTTCCAATGCACTCAAAACGAGACAACTAGTTATTTCACAAAAATTTCCTTTTTTCGTTTCAAAGCACTCAACCACTACAAAAACAAACTTTTTTCAAAAGAGATTTTTGTTTTTTGTTTTTTATAAAACACTCAAAACTATGGAAATGATGAACTTTGAGATCTATAAATTATAAAAACCTATTTGAAGTCAAAGCCTACAAGATGTCTTTTTTAAGGATGTTTTACTTAGCTAGATATGAGCTAAGGACCAATTTATGCAGAATCACAAATCAGTCAAGAACAATCAATTTTGTTTTCTTTTTAAAAATGAAAATCCAAACTTTTAAACACAAGCTTTTCGAAGTTTTGTAAAGAGAAAACTCAAAGCGGATTCCTCAACAAGGGGAGATTTCATAAATGGTCAGACTCACAAGAAGGCTGGTAGACACCAAGGTGATTTGAAGTCCCTACAGCTTCTAAGCTCAGAGCCACTACACAACCAAAATGAAAAACAAGCCCAACAAGCAAAACTCCTAGGAATTTCACCTAAAACCCTAACACTAATGAAATCAACCTAAGGAAAGCTTTTGACAAGTTATATGCAGGTATGGGCAGTGGATAACAATTTCTAAACAAAAACTAAGCTGACTAACAGAGGAAATCTTAGGTTTTTCAAAATTTTGATAGGGTCCGCAGGCCCACAGTTAACACAGGTGCGGTCCCGCTCTGTGCTAAAAGCAAAGGTGCAGATAGGTATTCACTGTGTCAAAAGGCTAGGGTGCGGTCCTCTCCCAAAGCTATGAAAAATGAAAAATAACCCTGGATCTACAAAATCTACCCAATTTTACACACAACAAGCCAAAAACAGAAACAAAAAACACAGTTTCTCAGGTCAAAGTAAAAACAAGGAAAACAATCAAGTCCCCAGTATGGTCGCCATTTTGTCACACAGAATAAGTCGATCTTGCGGACAAGATAGACCTTCCTAGAATCTAAAGAAGACCTAATGACAAGCAAACCAACTAGACACTATCTTTCTCTAATTATGCTTTTATAAATAAAGGCAAACAAGTGTCTTTAGGGCCTACCTTAGGTCCAACGCAAGTTTGTGGATGCCCTCGCTCCTTTGATCCAAATGAGCTCCTTTGTCGCGAATCTGCAAACAAAAACAAGGAAAACAAATTAAATAGCACCTGAAAAGCCAATATCATAAAACATATTTAACATGAAAGTCAAGGAGTCCATGAAACAAATAACATGAGATACTTGTTGGGAAAAATGAGTTTGGTTGTATTAATTCAAAAGAAGAATAACTTTACAACCTATGCCTTGACGCTGTACAAGCTCCTCCCAGGGTCCAGCAAGAAGTCTCCTCTACTTTGACAAGTTTCACTCACTTCCCAATGAAGCCAAAAAGGTATTTGATCTCTCCTCTTAAGCTTAACTGGGAAGTCTTAATTTCACCAGCTTTTACCCTCAAAAATGTTCAGCTTCTAACCTCCCCAGCAACCAGCCCAATGCCTGAATTTATAGTGCAATGGAGGGAGGTTACTAGGTCCTCCTTCAAAGGGATAAACCCCTCCTTCAAAGGGATAGCTCCTCTCATCAAGGGATTAGCTCCTTCTCTTTTGGGATGCATGAACCACCTAAGAGCGGCAAATCCACGTCAAATTTCCTTCTAGAATCATCTAGAATTAACCCAAAGTGAGTTTTTTTAGAATAAACTTGCACCTTTTTGACTTTCACAGGGGTCCGCACCCACACCTTTAGGGACAGAGCGGGCAGGTCCACAGTTTTTGTAAACAGAAGGTGCGAGACCGCAGGTAATAGTGAGAGAAAGTGCGGAACCAGAGTTTCAATGATTTTTAATGTCTTTATCTTATTTCCAAAGCTTGACTTGAAGAGCTGAGGTCTGTGACTTGCTTAGGAGGACATTACAGGTGATGATAGACCCATACTGACTACAAATAATCATACTGACGATATTTTTGTGTAACAGGTTTCCTTCCAACCGGCAACTCCACCAGATCGCAAGCCTCATTTTTGTGCAAAGATGCCATTTAATCAACCATGATCTCTTTCCAGATTTTTCCATCCTCTGAATCTACTACTTCCTTCACAGTTCTGGGATCATCATCAGTAATAGATAAAGAAAAATCTGAATAGAAAGCAGATGGACTATACCTTTCTGGTTGCCTTCTTTCTCGAACTGATCTTCTCACACGCGGAGTTTGTGTCTCTTCATCTTCTGATTCCTCCTCTACTGTAGAGTCTAATTCTTCCTCCTTTAGCTCAAACTCTATCTTCTCAGGCTCCTTTGGTTGGAATTCATGTTTAATAACATCTTTCACCTCTCTGAACACCACATCTCGGCTGAACATAACCTTCCTTGTTACTGGGTTCCAAAGCTTATAACCATTTAAACCATCCTTATACCAAATAAAGATGCACTTTTCATATTTACTATCTAACTTGGTTCTTTTCTCCTTTGGAACATGTACATACGCATCACATCCAAATACCCTCAGATGTGAAAGAGAGGGTTTCTTACCAGTCCATACCTCTTGTGGAGTCTTATCCTCCAACACTGATGAAGGTGACCTGTTGACTAGGTAACATGCAGTATCCATCGCCTCTGCCCAAAATTCTTGTCCTAACCCGGCACCACTGAGCATGCTTCTTGCCCTTTCGATCGACGTCTTGTTCATTCTTTCTGCAACTCCATTTTACTAAGGTGTATATGGAGTAGTCTTCTATCATGCTATACCACACTTCTTACAGAATTCTTGAAATTCATGGCTGCAAAACTCTCCACCATTATCTGTCCTTAACACCTTTATCTTCCTCTCTTTCTGATTTTCCACGAGAGCCTTAAATTCTTTAAAACTGTCAAAGATTTTAGATTTCATCTTAAGGAAATATATCCATTTATTCATTGAGAAGTCATCTATAAATGATACATAGTACATAGACTTACCCAGTGATGGAACCTTCACAGGTCCAAACACATCACTATGCACAAGCTCTAATATTGTTTCACCCTCTTACTACCATAGGGGAAACACACACGATTCTGCTTCCCATATACACAATTTTCATAGAAATCAAAATCCAGAGAGCTATTACTCATACCTTCTACCATACCTTTACCATGAAGTATTCGAAGGCCTTTCTCTCCAATATGTCCAAGCCTTTGATGCCACAACATGGTCTTCTCTCCAGATACCACTAGATTTTCTGCTCCACTTTTAGGAACCACGAAACTATTGCACCCATCAATAACAATGCTACCTTGCAGCTTGTACAGAGTTCCAATCCGAACTCCCCACATCAATACCAGTTCTCCTCGAACCATTTTGCAGGTATCCTTCTCGAACACTATTTTTACACCTGCATCATCCAACTTGCTTACAGAAATCAAATTTTTGGCTAATTCAAGAATATGCAGAACACCCGAAAGTGTTCTAACCCTTCCACCTTGCAACTTCAATTTTACTTTTCTGCGACCAATGGTTCTAGCCTTCCTGTCATCCCCCAAGAAGACATCACCACCATCATATTTCTCATACTCATAGAACCACTCTCTATGGGGAGTGAAGTGAAAGGATGCACCTGAGTCAATCAACCATGCTTCATGATCTACATGTGTACTTGAAGAAGCCAAGTACACATCCCCACCTTCATCTGAGGTGGTTTTTGCCTTTGCAGGAGGAGCATCATCAGATCCCTTTCCTTTGTCAAGAGCTTTAGATTTACAGTCCCTTTTGTAGTGCCCTTCCTTTCCACATTTCCAGCACACCACCTTTACATATTTTCCTGGAGATTCAAACCTCCCTCTAGATTTAGATCTCCCACTCAATGACTTATTTTTGTTTCTGTTCTGGGACCGTCCTCGTACAGATAAGGCATCACCATTCTGGCTCTCCATATTTTTCTGTATAATCTACTCCGTCAGTAAGGATGAGACTATTTCATCAAACTGCAAGGTAGTTGCATTGCTACCTATTGCAATAACCAGAATATCCCACGAATCTAGTAGAGAACATACCAAACTGATGCACTTATCTTCATCTGAAATTTTAATATCAACAGATGCTAACTGACTTATCACAGTATTACATGCATTCAGATGCTCTGTCACCGCGTCTCCATCTTTCATCCTCAAGTTATACAGATTTTTCCACAGGAATAGTTTATTCACCAAAGACTTAGATTGGTACAAAGTCCCTAACTTGTCCCACAAAGCCTTCGTCGTAGCTTCCCCTAATACATTTAACAATACTAAATCTAAGACACACAACCGTATTGTGCTCTTTGCCTTCCAATCCAACTTCTTCCATTCTTCATCGGACACTTCCGTTGGTTTAGTACCCAGATCTACCGCGATCCACTGATCTTTATCCACCAACAGATCCTTCATCTTGAGTTTCCACAACTCAAAACTCTGACCATTAAATTTCTCGATCTCTATCATTCCATTGCTCGCCATCTTCTTTCACCACCAAAATCGATCTCGCAGATCTCCCACTAAACAGGGTCTACCACTGGCCCGAGCAAAACCCCTCAGGAACAAAGGCATCCCCTTGAAGCCAAAACAGCTCTGATACCAAATGTAGGTTTTAACCCCATACAAAAATTACCTGCATACGAATTCTAAAACACAGAAAATAAATAATGCGAGAGCATAACACATAAAACACATATACACAGAGATTTTCCCCTGGATCCCAAAACTAGGACTACCAACTTGATTTTTCATGATTTTCCTTTCAATGTTACAATACATATTTATACACGTTGAAGCATCAAATACCATGGACTGAAAAACCATCGCGTCCAAACCATGGACCGAAAAACATCGCTTCCAAAAACATGTGTGAAAATCATGCACAAAACCATAGGTGGGTCCGCCCAACATAACATAGGGTCCAAAACCAAAATTTTCTGGGGTGCTGCCCCAGACCCCATAAATGGGGGTTACGGGTACCCCTCAAACCCCCTCTGACCTCCCCCCCCTCTGACCCCCGGTTAACTATGTGGGCTAGTTGTGGAAGGAATATAACACAACCCAACAATTCACAATTTCACACGAAACAGAAACCGATAGCATTCATAATTCCATCATATTGTAAAAGAAAACTAATCAATATACAACCAACACCATTCATAATATCTCAGGGAAAAACCCCTGCATCAATTTGTAAGGCATTGTCCCAATAGATAACAAACAGGTTTGTTTGGTTCAATTCCTTCAAAATCTACCAGAACTACTACCCAAAATGTTGCAACTTTTGGTGCCTCTAACCTGGTTCCTGTGTCAGAGAAACCTTCCGAAAGTGCACCAGTAGAGAAACCTCCAGAAAGTTCACCATATTGTAAGAGAAATTGATCCTACTAAGGTCTAGCCTTGGGGATACCTAGGAAAAATTTAGTCCTAGAGCTAGGGCTTGATATTCCCAGAGATTTTGCCATCATAATGGCCTCAAATTTGGAGAAGGAGGGGACCCATCAGCGCAGTAGCCTAGGGAAGATCAAAATTTTTCTTTGGCTCAATTGCCGAGAAATTGATGCCCTAGGTGACCTAATGGGGCTAGATTCTAGATTTGGGAAAAAGGATAAAAGTGGTAAAATAATGGTTGAGATGATCACCCTTTTTATGGAACCAATGCCTAATCCACTTGGGGATATGGAGTCAAGGATGTTAATGAGTACGGACTTGGATTATTGATCAAGAAGGCCCAGAAAGTCAACTTCATCCGATGTAGATAGTAAGAAAAGAAAAGCAACTTTCAATCATTTCTACTTTAAAGAAAATAATGCAAGCTTCTCAAGATAAATAATCTCTAGGACATTTCATTCAAATAACATTGGCTCATACATTTAATAACTAAATCGTAGCTCAATTCCACACTACAATATTGCAGCAACTAGTCCTAATTTATCCATATGCAGAAACAATAATAACAACAATGTTATAGAGTATATCCAACCAGAAATTCATTTTCATAACAAATCTCCAAGACAAGAAAGATAACCCAAATCCATACATCAAAATTCATCCATCTCCGACAAATATCTGCCAAGGAAAAGGTGCAAAAATTCTCTAAGGCTAGAGATTTCCCAAATCAAGTGATGACACAAATGAATGTATCTAACATCAATATATAACCTCCTAATGTAATTCGAATTAGCCTACGGGCCCCTAAAGATAAAATAATGTGCAAATAATAACTCCTAATGGTGACAAGCCCACCATACTAGCTCATAATGTAGAAATAAGCCTCATAAGGGGCCAAATAATGATGTATGCATGCCACAAGGCCCTCCAAAGGCTCAATAGCATCCTGAAGTGCCATATTGAGGAATAAATTCCTCATAATCTAATGAACAAGGGGGTGGCCCCTTGTTCTCCAAGTAGTAGACCTATGGTGCTCTCAGTGCATCAGAGGGCACATCAATGACCCCATGGGTCTCCATATGAATCAGAGATGTCTGTAAATCCTCTACAATGGTCCAGGTGGTGGAATGAATGTTTCCATGACATCTTACAAGTACTGGGACACATGTCAAGAGTGTGGGGCTCCTATGGTGACCTACTGGGCATAGTGTACCAATTGTGTCACCATCATCCCAAAAGTGGATCACTAGTAGTCTCTGAACATCCATGAAGATCTGTGGAGTGTTTTCTGCTGCTACGGAGGCCCATGGTTCTCTATGCACACCCTACATGTGCCTGTGGACCCCTGGAGGTCGAGATCCCATATAGGGGGACCAAACCCAAATGGAAACCACCAGCAATCCTGCATAAGATCCAATGCATCCCCTAGGCTTCCAATAGAAACTGTCATTAAAATAATTAAGTAAAGGAGCTTAAAGACCATGGATAACAAAGAGGGTGTTTCATAATGGCATGCCCTTCCATAGTGGGCTTTGGCATATGCTAGTGTCTCCAAACCCCAAAGGGGGTTAGCCAAGGACCTTATTAGGTGGTTTCATCCCCTAGAGGGGATAGTATGTCCAAGGTATATCCTTCTAATGGGGGTGGCAAGTGACAAATAGGTGAGATGGAATAGGGAATGATAGGGGAAGGCCTAGGCCACATAATGGGGCATAGGGGTAGCTAGATAAGGGGAATCCCATACCTGGGTATATAATGTATAGGAGGGAGAAATCATGGTACATGAGGTGCTCGAACTTGATTTTTCCACCCTTATTTATATGCCTTTTTCCTTTTATGAATTTTTATTTAGTTAACTACTCGGGGCTCAAAGGACAAGAGCATGATGTGTTTAATATAGCAGTGATTACCTCTTTTGATGTAGGTAAGTTCATTTCCCTCAAGGGGTTGGGACAATCATGCGTTCTTAAATGATAGAGGAGGCTCATATAGGGCCTATGGAAGAAGGGTAATGACCATGGATGGGGTGGATCTCATGTGTCAGCTTTTGCCCATGTGTTAATTATTTTGTCCTAGCCATATTTTTCATTTTGTGGTACAATACCCTGTTAAATGTGTCCATTTATGCTTTTCACTTTTTATTTTAATCGCTTCGACCTCTGGGGCATCATTCTAGTCTTGACCCAAGGTGGGGGCAAGATGATAGGGAGGCTAGCCCTATGTGGACGCATAATGGGAATGTGGACCCAGGTGGGAGAAAATATTAATGAGGGTAGAGCAGCCACTATCTATAAGAATGCTAAAATGTCCATTTAGATAGTTTATGGTCCATGATATGGAACCAGGAGAAAACATAAGAAAATAGAAATAAAGAAAACTCCCATGTTCATAGATGTATTTGTTTTAGTAACAAGAAAGGATAATGTCAATGGGATAGAGGATTTGATGAAATAATAAGTAGATTCCTTTGTGTTTATGGGACATCTACTTCTCGCATTCACATGAGATAAATAGTTTCGAAAATATTTCTTTAACGATCTTGAGGTTTCTTTGAAGAATCTCAAAAATGTTATACAATAAATTCATGGTTTCAAACAATTTTATTGATCGAGGTATTGAGGGTAGGTATGTTGTTTTGGGAAAATATGACAAATATTTCACCGAGATGGCTAGGTAATAACCTAATTTTAGCATCATTTTATGTCTATGGAGCATCAAAGAGTGCTCCATGGAAGGAACCTCATCCTAGAATTCTAAGCAAGTTAAGAGAATTTCAAGAATGGATTCCTAGTAACTCTCCTATAGTGATTTTATCTCATGCATATTTCTCCATTGGGAGCAAAAAACCCCTAGCGAATTCACTATTAACAAATTTTTGCATAGATTTAATTGAATCATGGTCAAGCACTTACTCCATTTTTTGGGTTGAGTCTATCAACTTTTATTTTATCTTTCAAGATTCCATTGTCATTTGATCCATGATTCCATCTTTAAATCTATACATCCATTCAACTTGAGATCATCAATCACAAAAACAACATCAACTATAGTCAGTTTAAATCAATACATGTCATTCAACTTGAGATCGTCAATCACAAAAACAACATCAACTATAGCCAATTCAATCCTCTATCAACTTTTCCCACACCAAGAAAGGAACAAAGTTTAGGGCACAAGTCATTATATTGCTTCTTTTCCACTTGTTCCCTATTAGAATAAAATTTACATCTAAAAAGAAAATTGTGTTTACAACATCCTTAATTAATGACACCACAAGAAAATGTACACTCTGTTGGTAATCATAAAATTTTAATAGGGCTGTAACGAATTACAATGATGGGAAAAGGCTAGGAAAGAAGGATTGAAAACAAAGTAACAATTAAAGTAGTGAACAAATGAGAATGCTATGAAGCCCAATTGATCGACCTAGGACACCCATGTTAACATTATTTCACTATTATGGTCAGCAAATTTTAACCCAACCAATAGGTTGCATTGTCGCTACGGTCCGCACCACCTAGATGGCATAACATGAAATCCCCAAGCGATTTTGGTAGAATATTTACCATTCAGACTCGACACCTAAGCCAACAGACGTTCCTCATGGGCAAGAAATAATAATTATTATAATTAAAAGATAAAGACAAAATAAAGTTCGCTACCTTTTGAGTAGGTTTGGCCTCTGGAAGCTTCTCCTCTGGCACAAAGCCTCAATCTTTCTTATTTGAGTCCACATCCATTTCCCCAGCATCCAATTTCTTCGCTTTGGGACTCTCAAAATCCTAGGTACAAGTGAATCCAAGGTCCTTTTTGGGTCTCTTTCATTTTTAGGGATGATTAGATCATCATAATCCATCTGTGCTAGAGAATCTTCCTTGTGGCCACCTATGGTCTTAGGATATTTGATTTCCTTGTCGTAATCAATGCATTCTTGCTCTCTTATTTTCTTATTTTCTTGGTTGATTTTTGTGTCAGAAAGGTACCTGACGTCTTCTTTGATGAAGCCATTATCACATATGCCTTTGGGTTCATCTTCCTCCATGGAATCCTAGACATACAACCTCGCAATACAAGTCAGGGAGGACAAGAGAGAAAAATAAACATATAGTCGATTGAGCTTACACTAATAGAGAAATGATTCCTAAGTAGTGTGAGGTGCACCAAACAAACAACTTATCCCTCCAGTCCTATTTGACGATGGAAATAGCCTAATGAAACATGGGCTTTATCTTCGAATCCTCATTTTAGGCCCCTGCTTGTGCCTTCCCAACCCCACCAATAGTTGGGATTCCCTCCATGCCCCAATACATAATCCGACTGGAAAGCTTGATTAATGGATGGTAGTATCCCTGATACGGCTATATTTATTAGGGTCGAGGCCCATTTCCATAGACTAGTTTCCTGACATTTATGACCCACCTGGATATATCTCCTTTGGTTGAGCGCCTCTTTTTTCTTGTCTAGAAGTATTTTGAAGTTGCTCAAAGAGATGGAGGGCTTGGGTATGGGCCATTGCCCATTAGTGTGGACAACCTTGTGCACATTCCAGCATTAGAACCAAATCACCATGATTGGAGGCATAGAGTATCCAATCTCATGAATTCAACCAAATGAATCAGATCATACGTACGATCAAGGGTTAAATTTGACGGGTCCCCTTACCCATCATGGAATTTTTTAATGATAGCTTTATTGTTAAACTCCCCTTAACATAAATTTTAATATTTACTTTTACCCTGCATAATATTTTTCATATAAAAACATAATCAATGAAAACTCATCATTTTCTATTCATTATTAATGAGATCAAAAATTTTATGAAAAGGATAAGGATTGTCAATTTCTTAGTCAGCCAGTGCCTTTAAAAATGTAGTCTAAAATAAAAAAAATCACAAAAACTATGCTAATTCCTTTCTTCATAAACATATTTTGAGATAAAAGAATTAAACCCTTGCAAATCAAAAAAATATTTAGGGAAAATAGAATTAAACACTTGAAAATACTGAAGTATTAAACATAACTTTATGAGAGACGAATTTATAGTTGGAAAAGTATTTCTCATATACTCTAAAACCGGATTTGTTGAAATAGGCCATCGTGTCCTGAATCTGGCAAATCAGACATGATTCACGCTAATTCGTGTCTGGAAATCGGGACACGATATCTCCAATTGGGATAGGATCGAATATGGATCATGTCCGAATAGGACTCATCATGTCCCAATTTCTAGACACAAATCCGGAAAAAGTGACCCGCACATCCATAAGAAGGAGAAATTGTTGTTCTTTTTTATCATTTTCACTTCTCTCTTTTGTAGTAAGTTTGTTGTGGGTTTGTTGTGAGAGGTTTGGAGCAAGGATAAAAGGGTGTGAGAGTGTTTTCAAGGAGATTCAAGTAATAGGTAAGTGCATTTTCTCTTTATTTTTTTTCATTTTTATTACAATAGTTTCCATAGGCATTTCTTTTACAAATTTGTGCATTTTTGGTTTATTTTTTTACAATATTCATGGCTCAATCAAGGGCAACAAGGAAGGGGCAAAGGAAGGGGAAGAATGTCCCCATTGGATATGCCCCTCCTCACCCAATTTCATGAGAGTATGTTGCAAGTATTACCTCTATTACAAGTAATGGTGAGGGAAGACTTCCTCAATGTAACATTGAGAAATATCCCTTGTGGAAATATGTCACAAGAGAGCAAGGGCTAAGCAGCAAGGTGAACGGAAGAGGAAATTTGATTTGGAGATGCAACTTTTTCCATAGTACTTTCACAAGCACATATTACCATGTGAAAGGGAATTTGTTGGCTTTACCATGTTGTGGAGTTGGAGCTTGTAGAAAAGTTCGTTCACAAGAGAGGAAATAAATGGAAAGAGAGTTAAATGTTGGTATGGAAAATGTCGCTACAAAATAAATTAAAAAACCAAGAATGGTGACCCCTTCCATTTTTTAGGAAATGCATCAACAAATTCCCATTTGAGAGTTCTAGTGGGGGACAAGAAACAAAAAGAAAGGCATTTTCACTTGGTCCAATGGACAAGATTTTTCAAGAGGAGAAACTAGAAGAGCTTGATCTCACCATTGCCTTTTTTTTATATCAAAACTTCATATCCTTTAATGTTGCACGCTAACCTCTATTTATTGAGATGTACCGAGCTCTAACTCAAGGGGATCCATTAGGGTATGTGCCTCATGGTTCAGAGAATCTTAGAACCACATTGTTGATGAAGGCAAAAAAAGAGGTGCAAAAAATGCTTGACCCTATTAAAGCATCATGGCCAACATCTGGGGTTAGCATTGTTTCTGATGGATGGACAGATCTAGCATAGAACCCACTCATGAACTTTATGGTGTCTTCCTTGAATGGTCCAGTTTTATTGAAAGCAGTGGATACACTTGGAGAATACAAGGATGCACAATATATGGGTGACCTTTTTATTAAAGTTATTGAAGATATAGGTGTTGATTCTTATGTGCAAATCATTACAGATAATGCACCTATTTGAAAGGTTGTTGGCATGATTGTGGAAGCTAAATATCCACAAGTGTTTTGAACACCTTGCATTGTCCATTCATTGAAATTAACACTGAACTCTATTGCTTTTGATGTGCTTTGGATTGGTAACACTATTGAGGATGCACATCATATCCATAACTTTGTACAAAATGATACAAATGCCTTCACTATTTACAAGGAGTGAAACAATCTATAGTTATTTAAGATTGCAAATAAATGGTTTTCCTCTTCATGCATCATGTTGAAGAGGTTGAGGGAGGTCAATATAATTATTGGGGCCATGGCTATTTCAGAGTTTTGGTATTTTTGGAGAAAGGCAGATCAAGTAACCTCTAAAAGGGTGAAGGACACAGTGCTAGATGATGCTTGGTGGGAGAGGGTAGATCTACTTATTCAAATCATGGACCCTATCATTTCTTTGCTTCAATTTGCAGATAGAGACTAATCCATCCTAGGAGAGGTTTGTGAGGGATGGGATTCCATGATTGAATCTGTGAGGAGCCTTATTTTACAGAGTGAGTGCCCTGAGTATGAGACATCACTAGAGGTCTTCTGTGGTACTATACAGGATATTCTTGTCAGTAGGCGGGACAGGAATTGCACAATTTTACATTGTTTAGCTCATTCATTGAACCCAAAATACTACAACCATGAGTGGTTGAATAGTTGACCCTCTTGTAGATTCCCTCCTAACATGGATGCTGAAATCTCACAGGGGAGGAAAGATGCATTCAGGCGGGTTTTTTAGGATAGAGCATTGCTTGATGAGGTGGGCGATGCCTTTGTAGAGTTTTCCACTGGCACTGGTTTATTTGTAGGATATGGTTTGATTAGAGATAGGGGGCCTAAGAAACCCTATTCTTGGTGGAAAAATCATGGGGCAACAAGCCCTCCTGTACAAGAGTTAGCCATGAGGCTCCTCTATCAGGTGACTTCATCCTCTTGTTGTGAGAGGAATTGGAGAACATATGGGAATTTGAATAGTGTTAAGAAGAGCAGGCTTGAGCAGTCCAAGGCAGAGACAATGGTGTATGTGCACACCAACCTTTGTCTTATTTACAAGTAGAGGGAAGAGTGGTTGAAGGGAAAGACAAAGATGTGGGATGTCTTTCCTGATGATATGATTATGGACAACAGTGTGGAGTTAGCATTGGCCAACATGGATCTGAATGATCCAGTGCTAGAGCCTATTATATTTGATGACGGTGATACTGTAGAGGGGTCATCCTCCACACCAACAGATGCAGAGGCGACTTTCGATATAATGGAGGAGGATGCAGCAAAGGAGAGCAATAGTGACCATGATGATGACGACAATGATGTTGATTTTGATGATGACTATGAGGATTGATGACACATGAGTCATGACCTACTACCCTGAGGCTTGTATAATTGTAGTTGTTTTTTATTTTCTATTTCTATTTTTCATTGTCATTGCACTACCTATGTAACACATTTTGATTTTGATGACTTAATGAGAAAACTAAAGTTGTCAGTGTCTTTATGTTACTATCTTAACTTTCTCCTGTTGGATCATTGATGAATTGAATATGTATTATGATTTATCATTTATGAATTTATCATTTATCATTTATCATTTATCATTTACGTGACATGTCACAAATTACAATTGTATTTGAATTTTGTATGTACTATGCATGTTATAACGTTACTAACTTAATTTGTAAACAATAAAACTTACATCTAGATGAAGATCTATCTTTTAAATCAATGAATTTGTATCATGAATGAGAATTTGTGTAAGAAATATATATATATATATATATAGATATAATACAATAATATATAACGTGTCCGAATTGTCCTGTTCCAGGGGGTCAATGTGTTTGAATCTGACACTAGAATCCCGTATCCGACAAATCCCAAATCCACGTGTCAGGTTACTTAGCTCATATATGAGATGAGAATATAGGTGTTGCCTACACCTCTATTCTCTACAGTCACACATTGTATGAAAATTTATTGTATTAATAGTCTAGGTACTAAGAATTGACTTGAAAGATTTAAAGATATACATACCATTAATATATATATATATATATATATATATATATATATATATATATATATATATATATATATATATATATATATATAGATATATATATATATATATATAGATAGATAGATAGATAGATAGATATACAATGGCGAAGATATGGGCCCACATCTCTGGACGTACCTCTTGCAAAAAGCTTTTCCATTTACATGTTTTTAGAAGCCAATTCTTCTAACACCATTTCTTATGTTATGTTTATTTCTTCTTCGCCCTCTCATCCTACTTATAGCTCTAATGACATCCAATGAGCTTTTAATGTCTGCATCTTATGTTTGACATGAGTTTTTCCTTCTATCTATATTATTTTGGAGTATTAAGGATTATCTTTTCGTTGTTTTTTCTTTCTTTTTTTTGTATATTAGGATTAGGAGTTTCTTTTGCACTCCCATTATGTACTTGCACTAATTATACTTTTGAATCCCACTAAGTAGCTCTTTTGGTATTTAGTTGGACATTAAACATAATATTCTCTTATCTTATCTAAACTCCATTGCACTGATCTCAGTCTCTATCACTTTAAAAAATACTTTAGCACTTAGATTCCTTCATTTACTTATAATTATTTCTACTTTTCTTCTAGGAAATGTCTTTCACACTCCCACATTGTCCTTTTGTTTGTTGGATGTATTGTTCAGCCCCATTGAGCTACTCTTGTGATCATTTATTGAAAATAAATAAAACCACCTTATCTAATCTTATAATCTTATCTAGTATTGAACTGTGTGTTAATGAGCCTAATACATTCAATTTAGTTTATAGAAATTCAATGTTAAAATAAAGAGTATACTTGCAATTTTGTCTACTATTAAACAAGAATCAAGATCTACTCAATGTAATAGTAGGTGTCGATTGGATAGTGTTGAGATAGCACCTACTAGTGCCTAACAATAAATAAATGTTAACTTCGAAATAATTCATTGTTGAAGAAGTTGCAACTGAAAGGTAAAAAATAAGCGTGAGGATGGTCAAGTTAAAACCCGCTACATGCAGTTCAGGCTGCAGTTTTGATTCCTTCACTCTTTGTAGGTTCCTCACCATTGCTCATGGGTGGCTCCGCATTAATTTTTACAAACACCGCTTCACGACTAGTGGCTATCCTCAATGTAGACTGAGACTGCACTTGTATATAGTCATTCCCCCTGCGCATGTATTCTACCATGGGAATGTTCTCTTGCCCCTTCCTTGCCCTTCCCGTTGTATATTTCAATCATTTCTTGCATTTTCCTACTTTGATCCAAATTAAGAAAGTCATAAGCATCCATTGACTCTACCTTTATGCAATTTTCTTACAGAGTTTGCTACGAAGTTTTCTTCATTTGTCTCAGTCTGCTGGGCTCGAGCGGGGTATGGAACTGAACTGATTGAATTCCATGTCGTTTAATCGATTTCTGGTGGTGTGCCTTTTGATGTAGACCCTATTTTTGGAGGGCCTATTGGTGGGCACTTCCAGGATAGGGAACTAGGCTCTGAAAATCATTCACAAGCAACACTACTCTATCTGCATCCCTGTGAATGCTAAAGTTGCTACTATTATTATTTTTATTGTAGGTCTTTCCCATATGTTTTGCTACACCATGAGAAGGTGTCTTACTTGAATTTTGATACATTGGATTATTCTTGGAATTAGAATAATCCTTCAAGGCACTCATTCCAGAAGATTTCGCTCTTTGTTGTTGTTGTGAGGACGAGGATCAAACAGGAGGATCCTCATTCTGTGCAACACTGTTATTTTTGGATTTCGATTGTGAGACTCCAAAAACACAAAGGACTAGCTTGTCTTTCACCACAACTCATAACCACATCAAATTCATCCACCCCACCTCACACCCACATCTAAAGAACAACAAGGCTAATTTTCCATAGCTCAAACCCACATCAAATCATAAAAAAATGTTGACCCAAATCACATAGGGTCCACTTTTGCAATTATGGCTTGAAACCGCAACAGCACACTAGAAATTTGTCATACTTGCAAACCTGGAGGGGACCAAGACAAGCATAGCCAGTGATAGTGAAAGGCTCCAATGTTGTTGATGTGGCATTTAAACAATAGGTAGTTGAATATATGCGAGAAAAATTATAGAAATCAATGCACAAATCGGAAGAAGTAGGAACTCCAAAGGAAACCACTCTGACTCTTGAGTTTGTCACTGGTCAATGGCAAATGTGGGATTCCGAGAATGAGAAAAGGATCCATACCAAATATGAGAGTCATATTGATAAATTAATGTCTTTAGTTGGTCTCCTCTATTCACATGAAGTCCACCAGAAAGAGGAACATGAACACTAGTCGATCTCCTCTGTTCACATGAAATCCACCACAAAGAGGAACATGAACACAAGGACTTTGTTAGGAGAATTCATTTCACAGGATGCATGCTTGTCTCGCAAGTCACCAGTCATTATGGGACGTTGGGAGCCCCTCTAGGAGAATAGATCTCAAATCTAGCAGGCATGCGAAGCCGAAAGTGGCCTCGACCCTTGATCCTTCTGAATTTTTCATCCATGAGGCATTGCTGCCGGCATGAGTATATCGTCTTTATGACACTTTTGATGTGTTTATTTGGGAATAAACTATATTTTACTGGTAAAAATTTCAAAAAATTGCAAACAACGGTCAATTTTGAAGCCAAAGTGCGATGGCATAGCCGCGCCCTTCCTCTCCTTCTTCCCCATGGATAAACCTTTGAGATTGAGGGAAATAAATAATTTTTCTACTTCTTCCCCATGACAAACATTTCAAATGGAGGGAAATAAAAAATTTTGATATTTAAAAGAAGCAAATCCATGAAACTTTGAATCGAACTTAAATGAAATTCTCTTGTTAAATGTTTCGTGTGTTTTCCAAGGTAATTAAATTCCATTAAATAAAATGTTAATTTTTTTAACTTTTTTATGGTAGCTATTTATAATTATAAATATTTATTAATTTATGAAAATTGTTAGTTCTTTGTGTTACACATATTGTTTGAGGGGATTTTGGTTGATTTATCGAAAGTGAATTATGGTGATATCAAAACAAGTTTTGTGTAATGATTAATTATCATTTCTAATTAAATGTTATGGTGATATCAAAACAAGTTTGTATAATGATTAATTATCATTTCTAATTAAATGTTTGTTTAATAAGGATAATTAATTTATGTAGATTTTTCATGATGTTTAATAGAGGGAGCAACATGGGAAAAGACGTAATACTTTGGCTCTCACGTGTTTTAGAAAATTGATATCTCTTTGTCCATAAACATTAGGGGTGGAAAAATAGCATAGCATCTACAGCTAAGTTTTTTCCAACTTAGTTATATCTTGAACCACAAATTGGTTTTGACCTCATGGATATGATATAAATTTGGTGGCTTGTAGGGTAGTCTTGTCATGAAATAAGAAGGGTAGACATAAAAATAAGCTTTGTGTGGTAAAAAAAGTATAGTGAAGTAGTGATGTTGTAGGATTAATGATCATTTCCAATTAAATGTTTGTTTTAGTAAGTATAACTAATCTATGGAGATTTTCCATGATGTTCAATAGAAGGAGTCAACATGGGAAAGGTGATAGTTTGGCTCCCACATTCTTTAGAAATTGATCTCTTTGTCCATAAACATTAGAGGTCGAAAAAAATCCTAGGCTCTAAAGCTAAGTTTGTTCCAAATTAGCTATATCTTGAACCACAAATTGTTGTTTACCTCATGGATATGATAGAAATTTGGTGGCTTGTATGGTGGTCTCATCATGAAATAATTTTGTCACTTATTATCTAGTCATATTTTTTAATCCCAAACTAAATTAGTCATTTAAGTTAGTCTCTTTTAGTTTAATCACTTATTATCTAGTCGTATATTTTATCCCTAGACTAAATTAGTTGTTTAATTTAGTCATTTTTAGTTTGGTCACTTAAAATTGCTCAAATTTAGTAGTAATTCACTTGAAATAATTATAGTGACTAACGTTTTTAGTCACCTAGTCATTAATTTCACCATTTTCTACTAGTGATATGCTTCTTTTCAACTAACTATACTCTAAGAGCACAAAAGTGCAAATTCAGTAGAGTATGCTTCAATCTCTAAGAAAATCAAGATCTTGTTCCAATTATCTCATCAAAACAGTCAAAAAAGTATAGAAGTGCAAGCCTTTACAAAGTGTTTTTGATAAAATTATGGACCCCTCTCTAAATGCATGACAGAGGTATAAATAATACAATATATGTATCAAAAAGAGATTATTAAATAAAAAGATGACAAGGTTTCAAATAAACTTCCTTAGAATAAGTCAAATAAAACCAAAATAGAAATAAAAATGATGACAAGCTTCTTCAAATTGAATGGTCCTATTTAGCGATTTGGTCCTTGAGTTCACAGATATCTATCATTAGCTTCACCTGGGATGGCTGGAAAATTCTAGATCTCAATTGTCCCGTAAATACAACATCAGAGAGAGGTGGCACCATCTTTTGTGTGGAAATTGTTAGACGGTGCAGAGTAGTCCAATGACTGTGTGGTTTTCCCAGAAACTACCAGTAGGCTTCCCAGTCAAGCTTAGACAGTGGTTTGATTACCTCTGCATTTGTTTTGGCAATCTCTTTCCACTGTTTTTCTAATTATTTGATGTCTGGGAGAGATTTTGGCCTGCATTATTTGATAAGATTGGTAGTGTGGAGGTTTTCGTTGACAACCTCAATGATATTGTTTGTTTTACCAGCTGCTCTTGATGCTGCCCTTTCTGCTTGCTTTAATTGTATGTACCAATCTACGAATAAAATATCCTTATGGGACTCCTCAATCTTTGGCAGATTGGCCTTTTAACCTTCTTGATATTATTGTCAAGAAATAAACTCTGAAATCCTCTTATTTAGCTCTTCATATTCTAATCTCTGATCCACCACTTGATTGGTTAATTTATCACTTGTTTCACAATAGGGATTGATTAATGAGATTTTTTGGTGGAATATTTCCTGTTGTTGTGACAAAAGAGAGTTTAGTTCAAGTTCCTCTTTAATGAATTCTTCTATTTGAGGTTCGCATTTGCATTTATTCATTGTAGTTTACATTTGATGAATCTGTGAGTCCTTCTATGATGTTTGTCTGATGTTGTAATCTCATTTTATCAAAATCATTTTGAAGGTGTGTCATCTGTATATGTGCTTGCCTATTGGTGCTCTATATCTCTTGTTCAAGTTGTTGTTCTAACCGCTGGAGTCTTTCTTCTTTTTATTTAAGAAAAATTCGGACTTATGTTGCCTTATCAATTGTTTTAGTTGCATAGGCGCATGCAAATTGTGAAAGATTTGTAAGATTTTCTGATGGATCATTGGGGGTATATTTCCATACTACATCCATTGCTTCTCTTCCAAGAGTTGCTACTTCTGATGCATCTAATTTCATTTTCTTCCTTTGCCTCTTTACTACAACCTAATGTTTTGGGCTATAGAATATGTCGTGTGGAGGTATTTCCTCAACCTTTAAAACAATTTCTGAAGTGGGTTATGTTGGGATGATTTCTATATCTTGGGTAGTTATAACTCGTATTATTGTTTATGGGTTTATAACTTGTTGAGTAGGTTGGGGAGTCTGACATCCAGATGTCCCTTCAAGACTGGTCTTTGTTTGGAGCTTTTTATTAAAATTCTCCCATTCCTGATCCAGATCAATGACTGTGATATTTTTTGTTTGAACCTGTGTGGAGCCAGTCTCCATGTGCTCCTTTGTTGAGGCCTTTTTGGTTGTTTCTTCAACATTTTTCTTTGTGTCCTAGTTAGGGTCTTCCTCAAGGCTTCCTTCCTTATTCTCAGGTTAGTTTTCAGAGTATTCTGAACCTTGAACTGACTTCTCTTGAGATTCCTCATCAGAATTGTGCTTGGAACTTTCCTTCAGGCTTACGCTGGGAGTAGGTTCTCTTAGTTCCTCAATCCATAATAGGACCAAAGGGACATTTTCCAGTATTTTATTTCTATATATTTGGAAGTGGTTGAGGTCCATTGGGTCCAGTATTATTGATGCTAAATGTAAAACCTTTGAAAATGTCTCAAATTGCTCAAAGAGATCATCAAACTCATCATCCTCA
This sequence comes from Pinus tabuliformis, assembly GCA_031772625.1. Classification (NCBI taxonomy): domain Eukaryota; kingdom Viridiplantae; phylum Streptophyta; class Pinopsida; order Pinales; family Pinaceae; genus Pinus; species Pinus tabuliformis. Next base: position 679,710,816 of record CM062809.1, on the reverse strand, counting down.
TGAATAAATTGTTTGATTTTGACCAAGGCAATGAAATTCTTGGCGACCTTGTTAGGTCATACTGTTTGCTTGGCATGGTAGTTAGATTTAGAGATATGATGTTCAATATCTCTTTTGTCACATACCCGATATCAAGTAACGTGAAAGCACCACATTACAATGGGAAGGCTGACCAGATGGATTTCTTCTGTTCTTCCAGGGTTTTGGTTATACCATCCCCCAATGTTTGATAAGCAATCTCTCTTGCCAACAATTTATCAGGAACATAATATGGAAGAACATGCGGAGCTGTAATACTTCCAAAAACTCATATAAGTAAATAATTCCTCACCAAACCATCTTGCCACTGGCAGGATATCTGTCTTTGATTCTTCTGATAGCCTGGGGGATTTCTTATCAAAAATGGTCTGGTAAATTGGCAACATAACGCCATAACAAATTTGATAAAAATGGGAGCTAAACTGTGATTCCCACAAAAATTTATGACAAACTTGGATGGAAGTAAGATCCTTTAAAGTCCATTTCTAGCCCATGTTTTGAAAATGTGAAAAACAACATATAGAATCCATGATATAAGCACTCATGTAAAAGGGAGGGATAACCCGAGGGGAGATAATTCTATTTCTCCTGTATTCTCTAATGGCCATAGCCAAATTGTCCAACAAAATATTACTCCAGTTCATGATTATAGCATTAACAACTACATCAATCAACGGAAACCATTTAATAGAAAACTTGGTGGTATCAGCTTTTCCAAATAGCCTACACAACATCACGGATGCAAATTATGCGGGGCTGACAGAGGTACAATTGGGTACATACCAGTTTTCTCCCGCCTGAACTTCCTGGAGCCAGACCTCCAATTTTGCATAACATCCATCAGGTCTTCATTTTCTTTGGAGAAAATCTCAATAAAGGCTTTATCATAGATCTTTTGTGGCTCTGGAAGATGGTACATTTGGTGTAAATTGTCTGGTTTGAATGACCCCATGACTTCATGCTTGGAATTTCTGAATGTTCTATCTAAAATATCCACATTATCAATAATCCATCTTACCGTATCCATGTACGATAGGATTTTCGGCCTTGTAGCTATCTTGTGAAGGAAATAACACGCTGCTTCGAAATACGGAGCATCAGAACTTTCCTTGGTATCTGTTGTTGCTTTGGTTTCTAGGACCTTTGGGTTTTCTTCCTCCAATAAATTATACATTTCCTCCCATGTCATAGTCCCGCCATCCTTATTGCATGTGGTATAAGAGAAGAGTGGAAGCATGCCTGAATCCTCAGACACAATAGCTTCTATAGTCCTTTTTCCTTCCTTAACCATTTTTGTGAAGTGTTGTTTTCTTTGGAATTTCCCTGAAATTTGGGCAATGGAGAAAACAAGATAAAAACACACAGCGACAAATGCAAGTAGAAACACAATAGCACAGTAAATTATGAAAGAACGTAAGGATGAAGCTTTTATTTCAAACACAGATAAAAAAAATATCTATCTTCTCAAGCCGCTAAAATAATAAATGCAATTAAACCTCACTAACTATGCATTAAGGCCTACGTGTGATTTCCTTTATGACTCATCAAAACATTGCATCGCAAGTTTCTAAATGACATTTTAAATTGGTGTGTGTTATGATTGATGTCAATCATGCAATTACAATGAATTGGAAAATCGTAATATCGCACTATCACAGAATCACAAAATCACATTATCGCAAAATTGGATTATCGCAATTGCAATATCACAAAATCACATTATCGCATTATCGCATTATCGCATTATCGCAATATCATTGCATTCATGAATAAAGCCATTCAAAGTTGCCTTGGTGTTTTGTGATTTGTGATGAGCGACATACCTTTTACTTTTTCGAGCACAATTACTTTATGTGGATGATTATTCCATTAAAATAGATATTTACGAGATGTTGGACCTTATTGAAGTTTATAACAATTTTAATATTCCATCAGGTCCAGACCACATTGCATTTATCATTTTCTTATGGTTTGCATGTTTTTCCCCATATAAAAGCTGCGATGTGATTGCGATAAATATTTTAAGGAATACCTTAGGCCTTAATTTTTATAAAAAGTTAAATGCTACCTTAGGTCTTTTACAAGGGTTCCTTTTATCACATTTCATAGATTCTACCTCACGACTAACCTTTGTTACTTTAGATCCTGCGATTTGTGCTAAAGCGAGAATGCCTAGTCACAAAATGACTTGGTTTGATATCTTAAGATTTTCGAAGGTTTTATTCTGAATGGTTTCAAAAGGAAATCTCTTATTTGCTAGTTTTTTGAAAAAAAACTAAAGGGTCCCCATTTATTAATACAATACTAAATATTTATATAACAAATGGGGTGTATCTGATTGAATTCCATTAGAAAAAATATTAAGCCAGGTTTGGTTTCAACTTAGCTCTCCAACATTCTGCGCTAGGGTTCAGGTTGGGGTGAGGAAGTTTTTCAACAAAACTTCATCGGAACAGTCACGGGGTCCCCTTGACACAGCGCACATCAGGTGTCAGCCAACTTTCTTGAAGACTATCGGCTTGTCCTTCTCACTTGCCCCGTAGACTCCCGGTCAGAACCTTGGCCCCTTCACTCATCGTCATAGACTGCGCTGTGGTCACCGGGAAGCTACCCATCGCAGTTTAAGGGTTTTAAGTTGAGAGCACAACATGCATCGATTACTCAGGCCAGTTGGTTCGTGTTTTCTTGACTAGAACCCCATTATATTATTAATTTGTTGAGCATGGAAGAGGGTTATGAGGAGGAGCTTGTTGGCTACACCTCAGATAATTACTCAAAAACCAAGATCTTTGTGGCCTCTTGTTCGCAAGTGCAAGAAGGGGTTAGACTGGCTACTGCCTTTGCACCGGAAGAACAGGTTAACCAAAAAACCCAAGGATTGTAGACATGGAAGTTTCATTACAAGGGTTGGAAATATCCCAACCAATAGAGGTGGTAACCGAGGGCTTTATTAGCCTCATCGAGGGCACCAACTCTCCTTTCCTCACCATTCCCTTTCCATCTGATCTCTTAGTCTGGAGTGGCGAATAGCAGCACTCTGAGGGCCTACAAGAAAGAGAGGGTTTCATGGCCATTGTCTCTGAAGATCTGGATTTCGGCATCATTGAGCTGAACACACCCCACGGGACAATAAACAATGAACCTAGCAAGCCCGAACACCCACAAGACGCCTACACGCACCTCGACCCAAGGAACAAAGTGTAGCCTTCGGGCTATTTCAAGGGCTTGGTAAACAACGAGCCGGACAGGGAAGAGCTAAGGGACTCAGACCAGGAGAGCAGCCCGGTGAGAGTAGGAAGTAGCCATACAGAATAGTAGCTTCTCAAGGCAAAGAAGGCCAAGCAGTCCAAGCTCTCTAAGACAAGGGAAAGGGGCTGGAAGCACGTTTTTGGCGAAGGCATTGGAATGGACAAAGTAGCCCTAACAGAGAGCACTGTCCTAGTGGGGCGAGTGCGTGGAAGGAACTACTCGCTGGGCCGCCTGAAACGATGGACAATGGATGTCTGGGGGAACATCCTGGTGCAACTTCCTACGGTGTTGGCTATGGCAAGAGGATGGTTCGCACTAATCTTCGCTGAGCCAAACGATGTGAACTGGATATTAACCTGATACTAGCACATAGAGATGACTCTCGTGCTCCTCAAGCGATGGACAACACTCTTCGACCCAGAGAAGGAGAGCATTGGAGCAGGGCCAATATGGGTTCGGCTACCAAGTCTCCCACTGCAATTCTGGTCTGAGGATATATTCAGAATCATTGGGGACAACCTTGCAACCTATCTGGACCATGACAGAACATATATGGACACAGGCATCCTTGCTGTTATCACAAAATTTGACCCTGATAGGCTGTTGATCAAGTAGAATCTGAGTAACTCTTTCAAACCAATCTTTTGGTTGAGGCTTAGCCTCCTCAACTTGAGAGGGCTCTATCAATAGGTTTAATATTTTTGATTAATGATTAGATGGCTAACTCTAGGAACAAAATGGTCAAATGTATAACTAGTTGACTGGTTGAATCAAATATTAGCAAACATCTATTGGGATATGGAGTTAATATAGTCTTCAACAAAACAACATGATCAACAAAACATGGAAGTCAAGGAACTTAGAGTTTAGGTTTATAAGTAAAACAATAACACAGTGAATCAACACAGTTTATAAGCATGTGAAGGAAGTTAGAGCATTTCCCAATGAATTATAAGTATCACAAGCTCATACCACTTCCAATAAGTAATTGAAAAAGGCCATAAGAACATCAAATGAATAAACTCCTTGTGAACCTTGAGTAGTCAAATTGATCTCTGTATTAAGTTTGAAAAACCACAGTTTCTTACAATAACACAACTTTCTTTTGCTAATCAAATTACCAACCCTAAGGAATTCGATTCTCATGATTTATATAGAGTTTTTACAACCTTGGATTCTATGATCCATCTTTAGGAGAATTCAAATTCCTAACATTGACACCTATCTATTCATAAAACAAACTACTTAATTACAAATTGACAGCTAGTTGTCTTTAAGAGTCCTAATACAAATAGGAATGAAACTCCTAAAACATTCTTTCAATAACCTTATCTATGACTTAAATACATTCTTTGACAACTACTAATCCATGTCTTTGAGCTTTATGATGTCTCCAACATTGTTGCAAACCCTGCTAATCCATGACCTAACTGTCCTAAAAACAAGGAGACAGAGTTCCTCCTTTTAAGCCCTTAACCCTTTATGCTTATCTTCGAGCAATTTTGTTGGCATTGATGATTTTTTCACATATGTGGCAAGTGTTAGCAATCCATTAAAACTTCATTTTTCCACCTATAAAAAAATGGAACCTCGAACAGATGAAGAAAAGGATGAAACATGATTGTGCTACGAAAATAGTCTGTTTTTGTAGTGCAGCTTTATATCACTATGAAATACCTCTTTGAACCATTCTTTCTGCATCTCTACCATCTGAAATTTCATCTATGACCTTCATATCTCTACTAGTAGCATCAAAACTTGAAACTTATCAGACCTTACCTTCAAAATAAATATGTAAAGTGCTAAAGTTCACCTTCAGCAGTTTCATAGCGCGCTACGAAACTGTTGTGCATGCTCTTTTTTTCAACACAGATTTCAAAAATCTGCAGTTTGGAGATTTTTAAAATTTCATAAGGATTGATATGATCACCAAAAACCAAAACAACTTAACCTTATAAGATGTTCTTCTTCACAAATGACCTTCTTTTTAATTATCAAAACTGATTTAAGATATATCCTTTACTTCCCTTTTTCATCACCCTGTTTCATGGTTGATGTAGACTCTCTTCAGATTTTGTTAACTGTATTTCTAGGTCTTCAACTTGTCTCTTCAATCTCCTGCTAGTGGTTCTCAACTGAACATTCATCATCCTTACAAATCTGGCTTCTTTAATTGCAGGAACAATCCAATTAAAGTATTGAGCTTCACTGCTGACTATTTCTGGTTTGGAAGCTTTTTCAACTTCCCAGAGAGCCTTTATCCTCTTGAAATCTGTCTTCTCAGCAGCATGCCTTTTTGCTCTCATCCTTAGTCTAGCAATTTCATTATTAGCTCCTCTTAACCTTTCTTCCATTTCTTCATAGCTGGTTTTTTCTGCACTTTTTTTATCTGAAAAATAGGTGTTGAGACCGAGCTCATATCTTTTGATCCCTGATAGTTGTTACAAAAATGGAGGTTTTTATATATAAGAATGTTTATAAGAAAAACCTCTCTCAGTCTTTTGAAAACCAGATTCAGTTGTCTGGAATATGCATTATAAAATCATGTATAAAACAGGAGAATTCTGAATTCTGAAAATAGGTCTCAAAGGGAACTTTGAATCTCAAAATTGGTAGCATTTGGGAGAAATTTGAAAGAGGTTTTTGTTCCTTTTTATGTGCTTAGAAAAAAACTCCTTCATATTTTTGAAACTGATCTTCATTTGCCTCAAAATTTCTTTTGAAACCAATAGCTCAAAACAGTCCAAGAAACACACAAATCCCCTTGCAGCTGAGGTCGTCCATGATCAGTTAAAGCTCTATAGTCTCCTATCCAAACACGTAGTCTTGTTTTTATGCTTTCATCTTTATGGAAATTTCCCTTTATAACCCAAACTGCCCTCTTAAAAATATGACAGTTGTAAAAAACTTTTTGGACAACAAGCTGTTTGTCACAAAGTTAACTTTTCAAAGGTGGCAGCTGACTGATACATGCAAAGGTTGAAAAGTAAATGACAGAGAGGATCTTGGGTAACTTGTTTAAGGAATGATATTCGAATGTGGAGAGAAAGGTGACAAAATGAGGGAGTGGAAAGAAACATCCACTTCATCAACCAATAAAAATAACTCTGCTTTTCCTGAAAAAGAAGGTTGCCCTCCTGAGCTCCTATCGCTTGATCCCTGATAGCTGTTACAAAAGTGGAGGAGGTTGTAGATAAGAATGTTTATAAGAAAAACCTCTTTTATTTTTCAAAAATGATTTTTCAATTGCTCAAGAACCTCCTTGGAAGTTGACTACTAAAAACAGAAAAACAGGGTTTTTGCCTCATAGTGCGCTACGAAATTTTTTTTGTTTTCATAGCGCAAATCACCTTTTTTGAACTAGCTGCACTACGAAACTGCAGATTCCTATGTGATTGCAAAAATTTAACCCTAAAGTTAATGGAATGACTTCTAAATGGAAAATGTGACCTATTTGACCATGAAGTGAACCTAAAGGACTTTATTTGGTAATGAAAGATGACATTTTAAGACTTCAAACCCTATCACTTACCCTTTTATCAAGACTAAAATGACTGTTAGACCTCATTGAAATCATGACCAAAAGCATAGTTGACACAATGATGTTTTGAAAAAATTTGGGTGATAATAGTGGCTCCACTAGGGATAGTGTGCCCCAGTGGTACACTAAGAACCGGTAGCTCCAGTGCTACTATCCATCCTTTAGAATAAAATTCTGAAATTCTGCCCAATCTGCTCCCCAAGCTTTAATGATTTCTGCAAGAGGGACTCAAACTGCACCTACTAAAAATGCTCAGTCAACCTACCCTGAGCTTATTTTCACATTCCTACCTACCTTATCAGCTGAAACCTCCATTTGTAGCTCAAGGAACATGAAACTTCCAATGAAGCCAGTCATTGATATGATCTGACACTTGAATCTCTTGACGGTGCTTGAAGCAAAAATAAACATGATACTAAAATAACCAAGGTAGCATGAGATGTAACTGATTTTCAAGATGAAAATATAACTGGAAATATGAATAGTAAATATTTTCCATGTAATCAACTATAGCGTCAAAAAAGACATGATTAGTTTGATGATCATCATAACATTCTATATCTTTAGAAAATTGATTCTCAGCCACACAAGATTCCTTTGATATGCTATCCAACTGCTTTTCTGAATGATTCCCACAAACAATGTAATTTTCCTCATTATTATGATCATTCTTTGATGTAAGCTGCTGCAAAGTATGACATAAAAAATCAACCTTTTCCTCTGCCTGAGGGTTATAAAAGCTATCTTCTAGTATTTCTTCTTGGTGTTTGCAATGATTTTCATACTCTTTATGATCAAAAGACTGGCAAGTTTGCTGCATCTTTACATTAATCTCAGAGGATGTAACATGGTTTTCTTAAGTGAACCCCTGCTGATTTTCATGTTGCATTTAGTGGGATGTTATCCTTTCTTCTTGGTGTTGAAATGTATTGTTATAAAGAGCCTCTAAAATTTCTTCATCCATGAATTCATCATCATCATAACAATCCTCCAAATATTGAATAAAACTCACAGAATGTTTACAGCAATCTTTGACTGGCAATAAGTAGGGATGGCACTCTTTATACATCTCATAGAATACATCATGGAAATTAGCAAGCGAATATAATGAACCATTTTCGAAGAATTTGTACCAAGACCATGATTTTCCTTCTAAAGTGGTCATAAACATCTTCATGAGACAATCTTCAGGGAACTGAACCTTAAGATTGTGTACATGCATATGGAACCTAACCAAATGAAGAGCAACATTGTCTTTCTTTTCATCTTTGAATATTGGAAGATCATCTAACCATTCAACCTTTGGCATAGGATTTGGAAAACCAGGGATATGAGACCGATTCATAGGGGCATACCTGGCATTCATTCTTGCAATGGCACTCATATTGAAACTTCATCAAGCTACTGATATTCTAGTAGTGGAGTCACCTTCCAATTTTTTATTTGATGTGTGGATTTGCCAAGGTAGATGCAGCCTCGAACAGCTTCATGAGCTCCTGCTACCTTCAGAAGTTCAGCTTCTTGATTTCAGGAATGAGTAATCTTTAGGCTCCCGGCAGACGCACCAAAATGTTATCATGAAATCTGACCCTGATAGGCTGCTGATCATGTATACTCTGAGTAAATCTTTCAAACCAATCTTTTGGTTGAGGCTTAGCCTCAACCTAAGAGGGCTCTCTCAATAGGTTTAAGATTTTTTTATTAATGATTACATGGCTACCTCTAGGAACAAAATGGACAAATGTATAACTGGTTAACTAGTTGAATCAAAGATTAGCAAACATCTATTGGGCTATGGAGTCAAGTTAGTCTTCAACAAAACAACATGATCAGAAAAACATGGAAGTCAAGGCACTTAGAGTTTAAGTTTATAACTAAAACAGTAACATAGTAAATCAACACAGTTTAGAAGCATGTGAAGGAAGTTAGAGCATTTCCCAATGAATTCTAAGTATCACAAGCTCATACCGCTACAAATAAGTAATTGAAAAAGGCCATTAGAACATCAAATGCATAAACTCCTTGTGAATCTTGAGTAGTCAAACTGATCTCTGTATTAAGTTTGAAAAACCACAGTTTCTTACAATAACACAACTTTCTTTTGCTAATCAAATTACCAACCCCGAGGAATTCAATTCTCATGCTTTATATAGAGTTTTTACAACCTTGGATTCTATGATCCATCTTTAGGAGAATTTAAATTCCTAACATTGACACCTATCTATTCATAAAACAAAATATTTAATTACAACTTGACAACTAGTTGTCTTTAAGAGTCCTAATACAAATAGGAATGAAACTCCTAAAACATGCTTTCAACAACCTTATCTATGACTTAAATACATTCTTTGACAGCTGCTAATCCATGTCTTCGAGCTTTATGATGTTTCCAACATTGTTACAAACCCTGCTGATCCATGACCTAATTGTCCTAAAAACAAGGGGACAGAGTTCCTCTTTTTAAGCCCTTAATCCTTTGTGCTTCTCTTCGAGCAGTTTTGTTGGAATTGATGATTGTTTCACATATGTGGCAAGTGTTAGAAATCCATTAAAACTTCATTTTTCCACCTATACAAAAAGGGAACCTCAAACAGATGAAGAAAAGGATGAAACATGACTGTGCTAAGAAAATAGTCTGTTTTTGTAGTGCTGCTTTATATCACTGTGAAATACTTCTTTGAACCATTCTTTCTGCATCTCTGCCATCTGAAATTTCATCTATGACCATTTGTCTACCAACAGCATCAAAACTTGAAACTTATCAGACCTTACCTTCAAAATACATCTGTAAAGTGCTAAATTTCACCTTCAGCAGTTTCGTAGCGCGCTACGAAACTGTTGTGCATGCTCTTTTTTTTCAACACAGTTTTCAAAAATCTGCAGTTTGGGGATTTTTAAAATTTCATAAGGATTGATATGATCACCAAAAGCCAAAACAAATTAACCTTATAAGATGTTCTTCTTCACAAATGACCTTCTTTTTAATTATCAAAACTGATTTAAGATATATCCTTTACTGCCCTTTTTCATCACCCTGTTTCATGGTTGCTGTAGACTCTCTTCAGATTTTGTTAACTGTATTTCTAGGTCTTCAACCTATGTCTTCAATCTCCTGTTAGTGGCTCTCAAATGAACATTCATCATCCTTACAAATCTGGCTTCTTTAATTGCAAGAACAGTTTAAGTAAAGTACTGAGCTTCACTGCTGACTGTTTTTAGTTTGGAAGCTTTTTCAACTTCCCAGAGAGCCTTTATCCTCTTGAAATTTGTATTCTCAATAGCATGCCTTCTTTCTCTCATCCTTAGTCTAGCAACTTCATTATTAGTTGCTCTTAACCTTTATTCCATTTCTTCATAACTTGTTTTTTCTGCACTGTTTTTATCTGAAAAATAGGTGTTGAGACAGAGCTTATATCTTTTGATCCCTGATATATGTTACAAAAATGGAGGAGGTTTTTATATATAAGAATTTTTATAAGAAAAACCTATCTCAGTTTTTTGAAACCAACTTCAGTTGTCCGGAATCTGCATTATAAAATCATGTATAAAATAGGAAAATTCTAAATTTTGAAAATAGGTCTCAAAGGAAACTTCAAATCTCCAAATTGGTAGCACCTGGGAGAAATTTGAAAGGTTTTTTTGTTCCTTTTTATGTGGTTATAAAAAACCTCCTTCATATTTTTGAAACTCATCTTCATTTGCCTGAAAATTCCTTTTGAAACCAACAGCTCAAAACAGTCCAAGAAACACACAAATCCCCTTGCAGCTGAGGTCGTCAATGACCAGTTAAAGCTCTATAGGCTCCTATCTAAACACATAGCCTTCTTTTTATGCTTTCATCTTCATGGCAATTTCCCTTTATAACCCAAACTGTCCTCTTAAAAATATGACAACTGTAAAAAACTTTTTGAACTGCAAGCTGTTTGTCACAAAGTTAACTTTTCAAAGGTGACAGCTGACTGATACATGCAAAGGTTGAAAAGTAAATGACAGAGATGATCTTGGGTAACTTGTTTAAGGAATGATATTCGAATGTGGAGAGAAAGGTGACAAAATGAGGGAGTGGAAAGAAACATCCACTTCATCAGCCAATAAAAATAACTCTGCTTTTCCTGAAAAAGAAGGCTGCCCTCCTGAGCTCCTATCGCTTGATCCCTGATAGCTGTTACAAAAAAAGGAGGAGGTTTCTGTAGATAAGAAAGTTTATAAGAAAAACCTCTTTCATTTTTCAAAAATGAGTTTTCAATTGCTCAGGAACCCCCTTGGACGTTGACTACTAAAAACAGAAAAACAGGGTTTTTGCCTCATAGTGTGCTACCAAATTAGCTTGTTTTCGTAGCGAAAGTCACCTTTTTTGAACTAGCTGCACTACGAAACTGCGGATTCTTGTGTGATTGCAAAAATGTAACCCTAAACTTAATGGAATGACTTCTAAATGGAAATTGTGACGTATTTTACCATGAAGTGAACCTAAAGGACTTTATTTGGAAATGAAAGATGACATTTTAAGACTTCAAACCCTATCACTTAAACTTTCATCAAGACTAAAATGACTTTTAGATCTCTTTGAAATCATGACCAAAAGAAGAGTTGACACAATGATGTTTTGAAAAATTTTGGGTGATACCACTTGCGATCGCACGTATTCTAGTTTACTCGGACACTAGAGACGGTTTGGTGGAAAGTTATCAATTTCAGTTGGGATCCACAATCCGCTGGTAGGAATTGGACTATTAGGGCATACCATTTAGATGCAGGAGATGCCATGATATTGGTCACCTCTACAAGTCCTACCCACTAGTCATGGGCCTAAGGCCATCCCCCCCGAAAAGCTATCCTGCGGCTAATACTCAGACGGACTTGGGAATGGCAAAGATTACAGACCTACAGTCTAGAGAACTAAAAGGACTGGATAGGTAGCCCCCAGCTTCACCAGCCCAACTGGGGATGGAAAACTGGAACCCAGAGGCGTCGATCACTAGCGCACATTCCAGAGAAGGCACAGGCTTCACTGGTATCTCCTCTCCCTCTAACTCTTACACTCTGATTGAATGCATAAATTATGTTTATAATTCTTTACATGCAAATTTGAATATAGCCTCCCCCCTTCCCAAGACGAGCCAAGCCTGCTGCCTGGTGATATTCATTCCCATCCCCATCCTAAACACCCCCGCACTACTAGCCATCTCATCCAGCTAAGTGAGCCCCAAAGGGATTCGATATCCAGATCCTCCCACCACTACAACCTGCGCTCCATCCCTCCACCCGTCCATGCCTTTGGATTGGAGGAGGATCCAATCCCATCTCTCCCCCCCAAAGCCCCACAGGGAAGGCAATCCCGCATCTCCAAAGCTATTAAAAGAGCCAACTTGGAGGTGGCCTCTGGTATTTAGACTCCCACAAATCAGGTCCTTAGAGCAAAGGGGAACCCTGCTCAATGAACCCATGAAAGGCCTCTCTTTCAACTGTAGGGGTCTAGCCAGCCCTGATAAAAAATTAGCTCTAAAAATACTATGACTTACTGAAAGCTTAGACTTCGTAATGCTACAAGAAACTCTTGGCGATGGACCCTTGGTACTACAAACACTCAAACCCTTCTTTCCCGATTGGGAGTTTTTCTTTCTGGATGAAAGAGGTCGCTAGGGAGGACTAGCCCTGTGCTTCAACAAATCTTCAATCAAGATCAGAAATTTCTTGGGAGGGCAGGGTTTCCTAGGAGAAGAAATCCCTTCAAACTCCCCCCATATCACTCTGAGAATCTTCAACATATACAACCCCTGCCATCAAAAGAGAGGCCTACTAGGGAAGCCTATTACAGTCAGACTTCATGCAGTTAGAGAACATAATTATTGGGGGCGATCTAAATTTCTCCCTCGGGTTGGTAGAATCATGGGGGCACAGGGCTCAATCTGATGTCCTAATAGGATTTTTCAAAAAAATGTTGGACGACAATGACCTCATAAGCATAGACTTTGCCCGCAAAATGCCCACTTGGAGGAACCGCAGAATAGGGGAGAATGCCCTTGCCCATTGAGTAGACTGGTTCCTTATCAATTCTTCCCTCCTAAATAGTCTTGGCCAAATTAGGCATTGGGTTGGTTCTGGGGGCTGTTCATACCACTCCCCAATTTTTCTGGAAATTGAAGATGCAGCTAGGAAGTTAGGATCCCCCTTCAAATTCAATGCTGCTTAGATCAAGGAAGAAGGTTTCCAAGATTTGGTAAAAGGGAATTGGAGCCATTATAACAGGGAAGCTGGGTTGTCTCCTGGAAAAGTCATCACAAACAACCTAAACTGTCTCAAAAGGAAAACAATTGCTTGGGTAAAGACAAAAAAACAAAAAGAAAAGGAGGAACTGGTTAAGGTCGAGGTAGAACTAGCTCAGCTCGAATCTTTGGGGCTAAAAATCTATTCTACACTTTGCACAAAGGATCAGCTCATTAATCTAGAAAAGGAAAAAATAAAACTACTAAGACGAGAAAAAGAAACATGGCGCCTAAAGAGTAGAGCTATTTGGTTAAAAGCTGGCGACGAAAACACAAATTTCTTTCAGCAGTTCACCAGAGGAAGGTGAGGTATCAACACTATTTGGGCTCTAAAGGACCAACATGGAAGAGAAGCCAACACTTTCACTCAACTAGCAGACCTAGGGGTTCGACAGTACTCAAACATATACAAAAGACCAAGAGTTGCAAATATAGCAGAAATTCTCTGGGTTGCTGAAGCGGTCCCTTGATTTGTTGAGGAAGAAGAAAGAGAGATTTTGAACTCACCCATCACCATGGATGAGTTTGAGGCTACCCTCAAAAGTCTGGGCAAAGATAAGAGTCCTAGGCCAGATGGTTGGCCCACTGAATTCTACATCACTTTCCTTGAGCTCATCGTCCAAGACCTCTTTTTGGCTGCCGAAGACTACAGAACCTCAGGAACAATGTCTGAAGCCTTCAAATCCACCTTTATAGCCCTCATACCCAAGGTGGAAAAACCTCAATCCTTTGATGACTTCAGACCTATCCCCCTATGCAACTGCATCTACAAGATCATCTCCAAGATAATTTCACTCCATACTAAACCAATCCTCTCTAGGATGATCTCAAAGGAACAATTTTCCTTTCTCAAGCACTGCCACATCCAGGAGGCTATAGGTACTACCCAGGAAATTCTCCACTCCATAAAAACCTCATCAAAAAAATCGACCATCCTCAAAAGCGACTTATCCAAGGCTTTTGATAGAGTCAACTGGACTTATCTTCAACTCATGTTCACACACATTGTTTTCCCTCACCAATTCATCAAGTGGATGGTGTGCTACTTCACTTCAGTTTCCTTCAGTGTCCTGATCAATGGAGCAGCTTCCAATTTCTTCCATGCCGAAAGAGGCCTCAGATAGGGCTGCCCTCTCTCCCCAATGCTCTTCCTTCTAGTAATGGAAGGACTCAGCAGACTCATAACATAGACAAAAAACAATGGCACACTGGGAGGACTGGAAATCAATGACAGGACCACCATTTCTCACCTTTTCTTTGTTGATGATATTCTAATTTTTCTAAATGTATCCTCTAGTTTCAAGGAAATCTTATCTCTCTTTTGTAAAGCTATCGGAATGGAGCCGAACTTTGTCAAATCAACAACCATATTCAGTTCCTGCCTTCGGAATGAGCAAAGATTCGCCTCCCAATACTTCGGATTTGTGAGACAGGAGCTGAAGGATGGCCTAAAATACTTGGGTTTCAGACTCAATCCAAATGGGTACCGCATTGCAGATTGGGCATGGATGATAGAAAAAATAGAAACTCGCATAAACATCTGGCAGCAGAGGTGGCTCTCTAGGGCAAGTAGATTCACTCTTATCAAATCAGTCCTTGAGGCCATTCCAGTCTACTGGATGTCCCTGACATGGATCCCAAAAGGCATTCACAACAGAATCAAACAGATCTGCTGCAGATTCCTTTGGAGGAGCCAAACAGCTAGCAAAACTTTTGCCTGGGTCAAGTGGGAGAGGATAGAAAAACCAAAGAAATGGGGAGGCTGGGGACTAAAGGAGCCCCAAGAGTTCACAAAGGTTGTGGGAGCTAAGCTGGCCTGGCAAATAATTACCTCAAATAGCCTTTGGATAGAAGTGATATACAACAAATATATTTATCCACAAACAATCTTAGATTGGTTACATAGCCCTATTCACTTCCAAGTTGGGGTCTCAAACATATGGAAGGCCATCACACACTCCATCAACATCATCAAACTAGGCCTGGCTTAGAAGGTGGGGAACGACACCCAAATTAGAATTAGGGTCGATGCCGGGGAAGGCAGTGGGAACACCCATATGCTACCACATGAAATGAGGCAGGAACTCAGAGATGTTGGATGCTCACACTTATCCCACATCAAAGAGGAGGGGCGGGTAAGAATCCGTACAGACAATGGTGGGCTTTTGAAAATTTGGGCATCAGAGATAGATGGAGAAGGGAGTGGTTAAGGTTTGTGGGAGCTCTGGAAGAGGCGAACATCAAGCTTACAACAAAAGAAGATATGCTAATTTGGGCAAAGGCCCCCAACGGCAACTACACCCCCAAGACTGGGTTCGAGGCCATCATGGAAGCTCAAGAAAATGGCCCGCTAGTGGTGGCGTTCCATTTGGAAGCTGAAAGCCCCTCACAAAGCGCGACTCCTCCTTTGGTCTATCATATCAAACAAAATCTCAACAGATCAAAACCTGACAAAACAGAATCTACATGGGCCTTCAAGATGTAGCCTCTGCAAATTGGCGATTGAGGACAATGACCACCTTTTTCTCCATTGCTCTGTCTCGGGGAACATCGGGAAAATAACCACCATAGCACTCACTGTTCCTCTTCGCTGGACTGGCCAAAATGTAAAGGAGGCCTGGAAAAACTGGTGGTCTATAACAGCTAGCCAGAAGCTAAAAAAATCTGTGACCCATTATCTATTGGGGCATCTGGATCATCCGGAACCATAAAATCTTCCAGGACAAAGACATATTGGGAGCTGCAATTTGCAACCACATCCTGGCCACATACAACACTATCCCCGAAGATCAAGCATAGAATCCCCCTCGGACAATAATCCCAGAAGTAATAGATAGAGGCCAGCCCTGGGCATACTTTGACGGCTCGGCCCAACCAGAGGGCTGTGGTGGAGGAGTTGTCCTACACCTAAACGAGTCTGTGAGTTACAAAATAAAAGTGGGACTAGGGAGAGGTATAAACAAATTCACAGAACTAAACAGTCTTAGACACCTACTCATCTTTGCCAAGGAAAAACACTGCCACAATATACAAATTTATGGAGACTCTCAACTCATCATTAATTGGATAAATGGGACTTATAACTGTCACATGCACACACTTAGAGGCTTGGTGGAAGAAGCCATTGAATTAAAATCACAGTTTGAGTCTTTTTTCTACTCTCATATCTACAGGGAAAGGAATGAAGTCGCTGATCTTCTTTCCAAAGAGGCCACACAACTGACTAGAGGACAGTGGATAATCCAGGAGTACAGGGATGGAGACTTTTTCCAAATCTACCACAGGCCTTTCATCGATGAGGCGGTTCATCTACAGGACTGATCAATATTGTCATCCTAGCTTTTGTTACTACTTTTTACTATTGATCTACAATCTTTTAACATTTCAAATACAGTCATGGTTATTTTGATCCTTCAATTTTAATGAAGGAATATGTAAATATATTGCTCTAAATTGAACATCTAAACTGACTCACCACCTGATAGTAGTGAAAGCATTGCTCAAATGCTGGCATACAACTTGTAATTTTCTTAAAATCTTAATGGAAATTACACATTTTTCTTTGGAAAAAAAACAAATGGGGGGGTTGTTGAATAGTACAAGAATTGGTGATTCACTAGAAGAACTAGCTATCTCTGATAATTTTGAAATTTCTAAAAACTTTCCAAATAAAGATAGTTCAGGAAATAGGAATTACATGAAATTTAAAATAAGCAACATTTCTCTGAATAAAAAAAACAGACTCACCTAATTACAATTCATTTGATATCCTCTTAAGAATGAAAATTTCTTTGTCTATATCAGTCTTTACTTAATTTAAAGATAAAGTATGGGGATTTTGCAAATCATCTTTTAGATGTACTCATTTATCACAGGTAGAGCCTCTGTTGCCACCAGACATCCATAGCCTTGACAGGGTTACCTTTTAACCAACAATTATTCGGTGTCCCATCGAGATAAGAGTGTAGTTTTTAGAGATAAATTCAAAATCATGTACTTATTCTCCTCTTTTTTCTTATTTAAACAATTTTTTTTTTTGCAATTTTTTTCTTTTTATTACTTAAAAGTCATTGTCTTGGTTTGGTAGCCAAATAGTGACAATGCCATTCATTTGTTGTAATTCAACTGAATAAGCTAGCTCATGATGAGACTCCTTGTCTTTTGATTAAAATAATATCAACTCATTATCATGTTTTAGTATGCAGTATTGGTAATGCCAGCCTATTATTTCCCTATGAACATGGTAAGTAGGCTCTTGATGAGACCTCTTATCTTTTAAGTTTCAACATATTTCAGAATTACACTCTAAAAAGAGAAAATCTTACTGGATGGGGAGAATCATTAACTCCTTAAGAGTCCTGGATGACAATTATAGAGTTGAAAATGCTTATCTGCTAAGAGTCTTTACTTCATTAAAGATACTTTTCTTGACTAATAATAAAACAAAATTTTATTTATAAAGTTGGAGGTTTCTCAAAGAATAAACAATTTTGGTGGAAAGAAAAAAATTTCAGAGAGATAGAACCTAGCTAATTTTCAAATGTTATAATTATTTCCTTAACAATCTCTACTTATAAAAGCAAAAAATCAAAATATTTCGCAAGATTTTTTATTGTAAGGCCAATAGTAAATACTATTTAACTTTTATTTTCCTAGGAAATGTAAAGGCGATAATGTAAAGGGGATAGAAGAGGTTATCTCCTATGAAAAATATTTCTTCAAAATATTCCCATTCACAGGCTGAGAATCTTTCTTTCCTGATAAATCTTGCAATAGAAACGTTGATGGGTCGATTTGTTATGTATTCTGAAATGGTCCAAGCCACATTCTTTGGAATTTGGTATGCTTACATTTTTCCTTGTGTGCTTTAGCCCAATTCAATACAAGGTCTCCAAGTTGACATGATTTTGGACTTACAGAATTTACATCAAAGGAAGATTTAACTAACTGTTGATGATGGGGATGTACAATTTGGCTTTCTCTCTTTCTTCTTTGAGTTTGAGGATTTGTGATTGCCTTAATTGCAAGGAAGAAGGAGGAGTTTCTTAAATTGAACTAGGGCTAGAGAGGGAATAACTACATTTGTAGGAAGGACAAATTCTTTCCCATAGACCAAATTAAATGGAGAAGTGCCTATTAATGCCTTCTGTGTTATCTGATCTACCCATAGAGAAAATGTTAAATATTTGTGCCAGTTTCTTTGACTCTAATCAATATTTTGTTTAATGATCCTATTGAGGTTTTTATTGGTTGATTATACTAAACCATTTCCTTGAGGATAATAGTTAGTAGAATACTTAAGTTTGAAACCTCTTTTGAGAGTGAATTCTATCATAGTGTTGCCTGTGAAATAAGATGCCTTGTCAAACATGAGGGAAGTTGGTAGACCAAATCTGGTAATGATAAATTGATCAATAAATTCGATAATTTTCTTAGAATTGGTTACCTTTAGTGGAATTACTTCCACCCATTTATTAAAGTAAACAGTTGTTGTAAGGATGTATCTATGTTTCTTTGAACAGTGAGGAACGATGTCACCTATTATGTTCAGTCCCCATTTCTCAAAAGGTTGTTCAATGTTGACTGGCTGTAATGGCAATGCATATTTCCTTTGTATTCCAGCAACAGTTTGATAGGTTTTTCATTTCCTTACATATTCATCTTCATCCTTGAACAAGGTTGGCCAGTAATAGCCAGCATGTAGGATTTTATGTGTTGTTGTTTCTCCAAAATTTCCACCATCTAGTCCATCATGGAGATCTTGCAAAACCATTTCTGCCTCATATTTTGCAAGGCACCTTAGCAAAACAGAGTCATAATTTTTCCTAAACAAAACATCATTGACGATTTTGTATTGCTTTGATTTCAATCTCAAAGCCCTTTTTCTTTTGTAACTGCATTGCATAGGGGCATATCCATTTTTTTAAATAAAAGATGAGATCAACATAGTGAGATTCAATATTGTTTAGGCTTACCTTAGATATTTGTATATCATCACTTGAATCTTCTTCTGCTGGTAAGTTGGATGCTCCAGCTAACATTCTGTAAAAACTTTGACCTCTAACAATTTTAGCTGGTCTAATTTCGACATCATATTCTTGTAGTGCAGTTACCCAGTTGGCCGTTTTTTATCCTACTTCCCTTTGCACTAGTAATTGCCTTACTGTTGGGAATGGAACTATGATTTTGGTGTGAGTTTATAGGAGAGATGGTCTGAAAGTCTTTATTGACATAAAAACAACAAAGGCCTGTTTTTCCATAGCAGAGTAATTTAATTCGGCACATTATAGATTTGAACTAAAAAATGAGATTGGTGCTTCTATCTGTTGATCATTGAGTTGTGTCAAAACGGAAGCATATGATGTTTATGACGCAAATGTGTATAAAACAAAATGATTGGAAAAATTGGGAGTTCTCAAGGAGGGAGCATTGACAATAGCTTGTTTGATTAGATCAGATGCTTCTGTTTCATTGTGACCCCACTTGAAAACTAAATTTTTCTTAATCATATACTGTAAAGGTAAAACTATCTGTGAAAGTTAGGGACAAATATTTTTACAAAAATTATTTGACCAAAGAAAGACTGCATTGATTTCTTATTATGGGGTAAGGGAATTTTTTCAATTTCCTTAATCCTTTCTGGATCAATATAAATACTCTTTTTCTATACGATAAATCCTAAAAGCTTACCTTCACTTAAGGCAAAATAATACTTCTTTGGACTGAGCGGGATCCCATATTTTTTACATTGTTCAAAGATCGGCTTGAGATCGTTCAAATTGTTGCTTCTCTTCCTCGAATAGACAGTGATATCATCCAGGTAAAAAATAATTGATTTGTTAATGAGTCCTTTAAAGGTTATATCCATAACTCTTTGAAATGTGGCACCTGCATTAATCAAACAAAAAGGAATTTTATGATAAGCATTTGTTCCCCAAATAGTTATGAACGTGGTTTTAATCTATCATCTAGATGGACCAGGATTTGGTTATATCCTGAAAACCCATTAAGGAAAGACATGAGCTCAGAACCAGCTACTGACTGCAACAATTCTTCCATGGTTGGCAGTGGAAAATTGTCTTTTTGACATGATTTATTTAAATTTATGAAATCTATACATATACGAATGTCACCATTATTTTTTTTAACAGGCACTAAATTGGACACCTATTTCGAATGCCTGACATGAAATATGATTTTTTCCTTAAGGAGTTTATTTAGCTCCGATTTGATTTGACTTTCAAGGTTCAGGTGAATTTTCATTAGTTTCTGATGCACTGGTTTATCATTCGAGATCACAGGAATGGTGCGTTGTATGACAAAAGTATCATAAGTTTTGAGATCAAAATAGTCCCAGGCAAAGATACCTTTGTATTTCTTCAACAATTGAATGAATGATGATCCTTCATCAGAGGATAGACCGAGACCTAGATTAATGTTCTAAAGCCTATCATCATTTTCTAGGTTCACTAATTAAAATCTTAGGGTTGAGCTTTGGATTTTGGCATTAGTTACCTTCTTAAATCTGTCTTTGAGATCATAAATATCTTCTAACTTGACTACAGATTTAGGTATTGGATTTTCATCAGCCTTCTTCTTTAACTAAAGTTTGTGCTCATTTTCATCTATGATTTGGTCATCATGTGAGCCCTATGATGTTAAAAAATTTACAATATCATAATCATCGTTGAAGAATCTCCAATTAGTGACATTGTCAGGAATGGATGGCATAAAGACTAACTGAATGGAAAATTTATCAAGACTATAATCCTCAGATGGTATGAGTTTTGATGCAACATTAGCTAACATATCGACACTGGAATTTTTGCATTCTAGTTACAGGAGAAATATTAAATGCCAAAAAATGTGATGAAGGAACTTGGACTAACGATTGATAATGCTTAAAATGTCCAGAAAGACAGTGGATAATATTTCTTACGTATTTAATGGCAATTTATGAATCTCTAAGAACCTACAGATATTTGATTTCGAGGCCAATTTCTTTCTATAATCCTTGAACCAATGCCTCGTACTCTGCGGTGTTATTTGTACATTTGAATTCTAATCTACAAGATAACATGGTTTTTTCTCCTTCTGGGCCGATTAAATGCAACCCGCTCCTGCACCATCATTAGATTTGGAACCATCAAAGTATAAAGTCCAAAATAAAGTATTAACTATAGGTTTGTTTACAAAATTTTACACTTGGAAGCATCTCTCTATGAGAAATTTTCAATCTGTGAGGTGACAACATTATCCAGAAAGGGAGATTCATTTGCTTTAAATTTCCCTAAAAATGACTCAATTGAATAGTTTCCAATAATATTATTATTGAATGCTACCGACTCATTATCACCTTCAAATTCAGTCACTGTATGTTTCATGTGTTTCTCTCGATAAACTCGAATTTTATTTGGCTTTCCATTATATGGCATCCATATGTGAGGCCAGTCTGTAGCAAAGTATCGATGGAGTTTTTTAGACCAATCTCTACTTGGAATTAGATCATAGAATTTAGGAATGTCAGTGACCAATATATCAATTATTTGATAGACTTTGGGAATTGAGGAAAGTCGAATGCTAACTAAATTTATTTCCCCTAACTTCTATACCTTGGTTCTGTCTAGTTGTACTATGTGGACAACAAAATTTTGAGGAGTGATGTTCAACTTAGCACAGACTGTTGTTGGCATTATATTAGAAGAGGCTCCTAAGTCAATCAAACAATTATGAAGGTTCCAATTGAAAATTTCATAGGCTAAGAGGACAGGACGCATGTGTGAGAGAGATTTGTCATTAATTAGGATAGAATTTGTAGGGTTGACTTTGCTTGAATGAGTGAGGGGTTTGCCCATGCCTTTAGTAGCTTGAGATACAACAGCAGTAGGTAGGGGCGAAGTAGGAACTGCATTTAGTTCTCTAAGTAGTATTTTATGTTTTTGTTTCATTTTGCTAAGTTCATGTATCGAAATATTTACCCTAGTCTCCTTCATGTCTTCCACAATGTTATACTCCATGGTATCAGTAACTACCAAGGTCTTTGATGTAGATGAAAGATTTGATGAGGATGGATTTGGTTGTGAAGCCTTAGGAGAAGAATTTTTGCTAATTTATTTTTCCATAACAGTAAGAGTTGGATTTTTTTGCTTTTGATTTAACTGAGTCGTCTCAGCAGGCCCTTTTCTTCTGGTGCTAATGGGAAAATCTTCTTGTTCTTCTTTGTTTGGAAGGATAAATTCCCACATCCCATTTAGTTCGACTACTTATTCTTCTTCAGTTTCTTCGTTGATCATTGTGTTTTCCTCTTCCTCTTCTTCTAAATCAGACTCATTGTAAGATATAGTATTTGGTGGCTAAGAAGTAGAAGATTGATTCCTCCTAAAATATCTTAAAGGTTTTTTAGCGGAAGAGGATTAAACAACATTTTTCTTCATTTTAAACAGTTCGTTAGACATGGTTTTTAGTACTTTCTGAAGGCATTCGATATTTTGGGGCTTTCTTTTTAGAGTCAATTTTGAAAAGTAACTTTTCTATATTTTTTTTCTTCCTGAGAGGCCTTCTTTTCAAGAGAAATTATGTGTTTCTCTACAGACAAAGTTTCCTTCATGTTCTTGGCTAATGTGGCCAAATTTGTTCTATCTACAAAGATTACTATATGTTAGAAAATTATATATTACAGAGCAATGGAACACATAAGATATCGCAGAAATATAAACACAGAAAACGCATAAAACAAGAGAGACATAGATATACGTGGTTCACCTAGTTTGGGTTACGTCCATGGAGAAACAACCAGTCCTTATTTTTATATTATCCAGCAAACTGAAGAGATACAACCTACAGTAGATCCGCTGTAACTCCCTCTTCACTCTCAATCTCCTCTCTCTTCCTCACTCATAATACAGGTATACATAGATGCAATACAATTCCCTCATATATAGCGAGGGGTTGCCTTCTAGGGAAAAAAACCCTAAATTAATCATAACTTCTACCATCAGATCATCGGCCCAGATTGACTAGAAATTATTATACTTTTACAGGGAAATTTTACATTTGTTTTTAGCTTCGGGGGCGCTGCCCCCGAAACCCCCACCGGGGGACCGCTGGCCCCTTGACCCCCTAGCCATGGGGGATGCCCCCCCCCTGAACCCCTATGGGGGGCACAAGTCCCCCCCCCTCCAACCCCCTGCAATGGAGGGGTGTACAATCTTCCTGGGGTCTAATGTGGTGATACCTTTGAATAATAAAGATAATCAGGCTCCACACCCAACAATCTCCCACTTGGAGACTGATTATAGCAACTCCACTGCTGCTTCATTTGCTAGACAATGACTCCACTTTGGACCTGGATATTTCTCATCTTCTTCATCATACTTGAAGACCAATTGAAATGGAGCAGATTCTCAGTTTCTCCCTGGTTACGACTTTTATTAACATATCTGCAGGATTCTGGATAGTGTGTATCTTTTCCAACCTCAACTGTCCATCTTCCAACGCTGACCGTATGAAATGATACTTGAGCTATATAGGCTTAGTCTTGGAATGAAATGCAGAGTTCTTTGCAAGATGTATGGAACTCTGACTGTCACTGTATAACCTGCCCAACTCCTGCTTCATACCCAATTCATTCAAAAACCTTTGTAATCAAATCATTTCTTTACTAGCCTCTGTAGCAGCAACATACTTTGCTTTTGTTGTTGAGAGTGCAACAACACTTTGCAGTTTCAAGACCCAACTAACAGTTGTTCCACCTACAGTAAACACATATCCTGTAGTGCTCCTCCTGTTATCTCTATCACCCGCCATATCTGCATCAACATATCCCTGTAGAGCAATGTTTGAACCACCAAAGCATAATGCTTGATTTGTGGTACCTATCAAATACCTGAGTATCCACTTCACCGCCATCCAATTTTCTTTTCTTGGATTGTTGATGTACCTGCTTACAACTCCCACTGCATGTGCAATATCAGGCCTTGTGCAGACCATTGCATACATTAAGCTTCCAGCTGCTGATGCATATTGAACTTTAGACATATGAGCCATTTCTTCCTGAGTCTTAGGACACTCCTCCTTACTTAATTTGAAATGGCTAGCCAAAGGTATACTAAATGGTTTTGCATTTTGCATATTAAACCTTTTCAACACCTTTTCTGTGTACTCACTTTGAGACAATGTTAATTTGTGATTCTTCCTGTCTCTAGTTATTCTCATACCAAGGATTTGTTTTGCAGCACCCAAACC
Organism: Pinus tabuliformis; assembly: GCA_031772625.1. Classification (NCBI taxonomy): domain Eukaryota; kingdom Viridiplantae; phylum Streptophyta; class Pinopsida; order Pinales; family Pinaceae; genus Pinus; species Pinus tabuliformis. The sequence continues at coordinate 679,686,477 of CM062809.1, read as the reverse complement.
CTTCATTGCAAATGAGTTTGCCAATTTTCTTTTTAACACATTTATCTCCGCATGTTAGAACCTGCAACAAGCATGTCATCTACATACAATAACAATATAATATAGCTGCCATCATTTTTCCTTTTGAGATAAACACAATGATCAGAGTGACATCTAGTATAACCTTGTTCAAACATAAACCTGTCAAATTTTAGATACCACTGCCTTGGAGCCTATTTTAAGCCATACAAGCTCTTCTTCAACCTGCACACTAGTTTTTCCTTCCCTTTCACCTCATATCCTTATGGCTGCTACATATATATCTCTTCCTCCAAATCCCAATGGAAAAAGGTTGTCTTTACATCTAATTGCTCAAGATGCAAATATGTAGTGGCTACTAGACTTAGAATAGTTCTGATTGAAGTCATTTTCACAACAGGAGAAAATATCTCATCAAATTCTATACTCTTTTTCTGTGCAAACCCTTTCACCACAAGTCTAGCTTTATACATTTTTCTACCTCCATCTTCTTCCTTCAACTTGTAAACACATTTATTCTGCAATGCTACTTTACCTGCAGGCAACCTGAATAAGTCCCAAGTCTGGTTATGTGCTAAGGAGTCCAGCTCTTCTTTCATGGCTTGCTCTCACTTCTTCCTGGTTTCTACCTGCACTGCTTTTTCATAACATTTTAGTTCACCAGAATCAGTCAAAAATACATAATATAATGAAGGAGATTATTGTTCAGGGGGCCTACTCATCCTGGTATATCTTCTAACACCACTTTCAGGTGTTTGAAGTGCTTTTTGCTGTTGTGGTTGTTGTTCTAGCTGTTGATCATTATGATTTTCAGGAACCATCACTTTTTCTGTGATCTCATCAAGCATTGTGTATTCTCTATTTTATTTTTCATGTTTCTTTTCCTGCAGCTGATCCGTATACAAAACCTTTTCATTGAATACGACATCTGTTCTCCTAATGATTTTGTGTTTTTTATAATCATCAAAGCAGTAACCAAAATCATTAACACCATATCCAATAAAGGTACATTTCTTTGATTTTTCCTCAAGATTTGTTCTATTTTCTTTATTAATGTGGACAAAGGCTTCACAACAAAAAGTCTTTAAAAAAGAGTAGTTTACCTTTTTACCTGTCCATGCCTCCTCTGGAATACCACCATCCAAGGAACTTGAAGGCCCTCTGTTTATTAGATAAACAGTAGTATCTACATCATCTACCCAAAATTGTAAAGGCAATCCTACATGCAATCTCATGCACCTTGCACGCCCCATTATTGTCCTGTTCATCCTTTCTGACACACCATTTTCTTGTGGTGTTCTTGGAACTGTCTTCTCTCTACGAATTCCATTATTTGAACAGTACCTATCAAACTCTTTTCTGCAATATTCACCTCCATTGTCTAATCTGAGACACTTCAACCTTTTTCTGTCTCATTTTCAACCAAATCTTTCCATTTCTTGAAAGTATCAAATACATCAGATTTATTTCGAATACAATAAATCCAGGTTTTTCTGGTTGCATCATCAATAAAAGTAACATAATAATGTCAGCCACCAAGAGATGATACCTGAGCAGGTCCCCATACATCTGTATGCACAAGCTCTAATTTTTCGCTCTTCTTTTCTTTCCAAACTCTAAGGAATATGACTCTCTTATGTTTTCCATAAACACAATTCTCATAGAATTTTAAATCAACATGCTTCAAACCTGGCAACAAATTTCTTGAGTGAAGAATCTGCATCCCCTTCTCACTCATATGCCCGAGCCTATGATGCCACAATGCCGTATCTTCTCCTATAGAGGTTAAAACATTAACAAAATTAGAAATACCATTGCATAAATACAATGTACCGACCTTTCCTCCTTTTTCTATTACCAGGGATCCTTTAGTGACCTTCTAGGTTTTATCTGTGAAAGTAGTTACACAACCTTCACCTCCCAACTGCCTTGTTGAAATCAGATTTTTCTTCAGATCTAGAACCTGCCTTACCTCCTTCAATAGACACTAATTTCCATTTTGCTATTTTATGAAAATTGTACCCATTCCAATGATTTTACAGGGTTTATCTTCACCCAATCGAACCTGTCCAAAATCTCCTTGAACATAATCATAAAAATGTTTCCTATCAAGTGTGGCATAGAATGAGGCCCCTGAATCTACCACCCAGGCATCAATAATGTTTTTTAATGAAAGAATCAAAGCATCTTGCAACACATCACCTGTTACATTCACTTCATGATTAGCTTCTTGCTGCGTGTCTCCTTCTTTTCCCTTCCAAGACTTGTAGTCTTTCTTCAAGTGTCCTTTCTTCCCGCATTTCCAGCACACTATCCCCAATCTAGACTTGGATCTAACTTTTCTTTACTTATTGTGATATCCTGAGCTCTTTCCTCTTTCCATTTTTCTTCCCCTAGTCTCTGCAGTCAAAGCATTACCTGATGTCTCACCGGAGCTTTTTCGTCACATTTCCTCACTAAGGATTGCACCGACAACATCATCAAACTTTAAAGTACTAGATCCAGAGACAGAGTTACTGATGGCCATAACTAAACCATTCCAGCTTTCTATAAATGAGCACAGAAATAAAAAAGCCCTAACTTCATCATCAAAAGTTACCCCTACATAACTTAACTGACTTGTAACTGTATTAAAATCATTTAAATGGTCTGCAACAGATCCACCTTCTGACATCTTCATATTAAATAAATGCTTCATAAGAAATACCTTATTTGAGGTCGAGGGTTTGTCATATAGTTTGGCCAATGTTGACATTAAACCCTCTGTTGTTGTTTCCTTTGAAATATTAAACGCTACCAACGCCACTAGGCACAACAGTATTGTTCCAAGTGCCTTTCTGTCAAGAATATTTTGTTCTATGTATGTCATACTCATCGGCTTCTTTGTCTTTCCGCTCAATGGTAGGTACAAATCTCTTTGATACATATAATCTTCCATCTGCATCTTCCACAACTGGTAGTTTTGGCCATTGAATTTTTTGACCCTAAACCTACCATCTTCTGCCATTGCTCCCACTCGAATGAGGAACCCTTCTCTCTCCTGCGAGTTTATTAGCCAAATAGACCTTCGACTCTAATACCCGTTGTTAGAAAATTATCTATTACAGAGAAATGGAACACATAATATGTTGCATAAATATAAGCACAGAAAACACATAAAACATGAGAGACACAGATATACATGGTTCACCCAATTTGGGATACATCCACGAAGAAAAAACCAGTCCTTCTTTTTATATTATCCAGCAAACTGAAGAGATACAACCTACAATAGATCCGCTGTAACTCCCTCTTTGCTCTCAATCTCCTCTCTCTTCCTCACTCAGAATACAGATATACACAAATGCAATACAATTCCCTCATATATACCGAGGGGTTGCCTTCTAGCACGAAAAACCCTAAATTAAACATAATTCTATCATCAGATCATCCACCTAATGAACGGCCTAGATTGACTAGAAATTACTGTACTTTTACAAGGCAATTTCACATCTATTTTTAGCTTCGGGGGCGCTGCCCTTGAAACCCCCGCCGAGGGACCGCTGGCCCCCAGACCCCCCAGCTGGGGGGATGGCCCCCCCCCCGAACCCCCGTGGGGGGGACAAGGCCCCCCCCCCTTTTTAGTACTTTCTGAAGGCCTTCAAGATCAAAAGGATATTTTGGGGCTTTCTTTTTAGGGTCATCTCTGAAAGTAACTTTTCTAGATTTTTTATCTTCTTGAGAGGTCTTATTTTCAAGAGAAATTATGTGTTTCTCTACAGACAAAGTTTCCTTCATGTTCTTGGCTAATGTGGTCAAATTTGTTCTATCTACAAAGATTACTATATTGGAAGGAAGGGAAGATATGTACTACTCAGTTTGAATATCAACAACACGCGCTGACATAGTTGGAATTTTATTGAGTAGTTTGTTGAATCTAGAGTTAAAATTTTTAGCCTTTTCCTCTATCCTAGCCCTTAGATTGGAAAATTCATTGATGAGCGATGCAGTAGTTCTATCATCTCCAAACATAGCAAGGAATTGTTCTTCGAACATATCCCAGCTAGTTATGGAGCGAGAGGGTAACAAAAAATACCAGGATCCACTCGATCCTGTAAGAGTATATGGAAATAATATGACTACATAGTCTCCTTCATTAAATCCATTTAAATTTATGGCCATCATATAATTATGAATATGTTCCACAACTGGTAGTCCATCATTAGGATAAAATTTGGGCAACCATCTTTCAGGATGCTAGGGAAGAAGGTGAAGAGGAGCTACCATTATTACAACATCGATATTATTCCATGGATGTACTCGTGGTTTTTGTCCTACCATTGGACTTTGAGTGGATGAGATGATAAGAGGCATTTGAGTGGATGAGTGTTGGGCTTCCAATTTGTCTTGTTTTCATTCATTTCTCTCATGTTGTTGTTTGGTTAAATGATTAACTATTGCAAATATTTGTTACCTTCCTTGTTTTAACATGATTAAAACATTATTAATTAAGGTTTGTATGTTGCAGTTATAAACATTAACTCGATCATGTCTTATACTACCTCTGAACCTGTATTTACCTACCTGCACCATTGCACTTACCTGCTTGAACCATGAAATGGATTCCTGCACCATTTACCTACTTTCAATTTGAAGGATTCCTAGATTTCACTCACATTCTTTGTGCCTATACTCGAACCCTCAATTCATGGGGATTGAATTGTATCAGTTGTTGACTTGTATAAGGATTTTTTTCCCTGGATTGCTATGGCGCATATGGGCTATTACCTTAGTCAGACGCAAATGTTAATTGTTTGGATGCCAATGGTTAAATGGCTGAAGAGCATTGTGGTCACAAATAAGGAATCCGATAAGTATTATCATTTCAATGACAATTGTGTTCTTCCTTCTCATGTCGATGACGATACAGCAATAAGCTCAACATAAACTCTGTCAGCACGACGCCTTGCCATCTTGCCAATCGATTATGCTACCACAAAGAACCCATTGGGCCTTTGATATTGGCCCAGGAATTTGCATGATAGTGGTAATGGGCCCTAGCTATGCATCGACAATGTGAACTGTTGGCATTATGACACAGATTTGGCACTATGACATAGGTGTTGTCCTTGATGGCAACTCACTCAGATGACAGATCATAGTTCAGGCTCTCTAAATGAAGGAAAAAGATATATACGCAGGTTCCCGTTGACCAAGATGTGTATAAACGCGGATTCATAGACCAAAAGGCGTGTATGCGTATACACGCAGTTTCAAGCACAGAAAAGCACGTACAGTTTAGAAAACTTGGTTTGTGGTCCTTGGTATTTGGACCCATGGTTTTGGACTATGGTATCTTGTCCAAAGTGTTGAACCCAGGTATTTGGACCCAGGTATTGGTTCTAAGTGGTTTTGGACCATGGTATTGAGTAAGGCCTAAGACTATAAAAGGGGAAGGAGATCATTAGGCAAAGGCACTCAAGGATTGAATATCTTATGAAGAGCAAGATCTAGAATACTGGTAATTGGGTTATGGTGCATAGTTGGATCTGAATCAAGGAGGAACTTGAGCGATAGAAGAAGGATAACTTCTATTGATGGGTCAAGATCTTAAGGCTTGAAGAGAAGTATCTTTGTGTTATTTTGATATTTTATATTTGGTTCATGACTTGATCTGTAAATCTGATGATCTGGGTATAACTGATGTCTGAATAGTTGAAAAGGGTAAATTATCTTTTACAGATCTGTATGAAGGTTCAACATAGCAACGACGCATATACACGCTTGTTCAGTAATTCAAAATCAGCGTATACAAAAGTTTGCCTTAATATAGAAGTGTATGCACGCAGGTTCTACATATTGAAGTAGCGTACATCTCATAAAATATGTTTTAGCTACTTTTGTTCGTTGCTGCAGCGTTTTGGGTTCAGGATTGGTTTCTGGTTATAGTTACCATATTCTGATTACAACATTCAGAGAAGTGATTGTTTGATTCAGTCTTTGATTGGTACAAAGGAGATTGGTTGATGCATATATATTTGATGTTTGATTGATATTATTGATGGATCCAGTCTGAAAATTTATGAAACGTGGTCCCTAGAAGAAAAGAGAAGGTTGTAGCCTTCTGTAGGTCAGCTAGTACAAGAGCTAAGGGGGTTGTATCTCCCTTCCAGGAGAAGCTGGAGAACGAGAGAAGGTTGTAGCCTAATGTAGGTAGAAGCCTGTGTACTAGTATAAGACTGCTCTAGTACAAAAATATTATAAAACGAAGTTTCTTATTAAAAGAAGATAGAAACGAATTACAGTAGGTGGTTTTCACCCACATTGGGTTTCCACCTTATATCTTGTGTTCATGTGTGTGATTTCCTGTAATTTTAACTACACTTGATTACTGTTTTTATGGTTCTGATACACAGATTAAGATCATTTAGCTAAATTAGAAGTCTGCAAGATATATGCGGTTTTCTCTAAACACAGTTGTGTATATACGTAGGTTGAATTAACAAAAGTAGCGTATATAATTTTGTTTATGGAAATGAAAGATTGTTAAATTGATAATACCGATCCACCCCACCTCTCAGTATTATTTCCAACAATTGGTATCAGAGCTGATCCTTCAGAAGAAGCTTGATCGCTTGAAGGAAGATCTATCATAATGAGCAACTACGAAAAAGAGGCATCCATCAGGCCACCAATCTTTGATGGGAGCAACTTCGTCTATTGGAAGGTAAGAACCACAACCTATCTTCAATCTCTTGGTACAAAAGTTTGGGATATCGTGGAAGGAGGATACACATTTCCATCAGAAACTCCTACAGATATGGTTGGTAAAAAGCAGTATGAAACAAATGCAAAGGTTGTAAATATTCTATTGGGGAGTCTATCACAATCAAAATTTGTCAAAGTGATGCAGTTCAAAACTACCAAAGAAATATGGGACAAGATCATTCTAAGCTATGAAGGAGATGATCAGCTAAAACGTGCAAAACTACAATCTCTCAGAATTCAATATGTAACTCTCAGAATGCACAATGATGAAAGGGTGCCTAATTATTTCTTACGTATAGATGAGATTGTTAATCACATGAAAAACTTGGGTGAAGAGATAAAATAAGTTACTTTAGTTGAAAAGGTTCTAAGATCTTTGTCTTCTAAGTTTGAATCAAAAGTTTTTGCCATAGAAGAAAAGTAGAATCTTCAGAGTATTACTATGTCACAGCTGCACAGAATCCTAACTTCTTTTGAAATGAGAAAAGGGGGTCCATCATACATGAGAGAATCTGCATTCAAAGCTTTAGGAAAAGGAGAATACAATGAGTCAGGACATACGTCAGAAGGAGAGGAAGAATCAAACTTTGTCAAGAACCTTCAACAGGGTTCTGGAAGATTCAAAGGTAAGCTACCTTTCAAATGCTTTGCTTGTGGAAGAGTTGGTCACTATGCAGCCAAATGTCCTCATAAAGATAAGCTTGATAAAGGTAAGGAACCAGTTAAATGGAACAGAAAATAGAACGTAAGTAAGAAGAGCTATTATACACATGAAGACAGTGATAGATTTTCAAATAGTGACGAAGATGAACATGGTAATGATTATAGAATTTTGATGGCTTTTGAAGATGATGATTTCTTGGATGCTATAGATGAATATGGTCTCTATGAAGAAATTTCTAAACTTAAAATATGTTTAGAAGAGAAGAGTATGATTATAAATACTCTGACATTCCAACTTACTAAAAGGGAAAAACATAATGAAAAGTTAGAATGTGAAATTGTGGGACTTAGAAAAGATATTGAGAAAACAAAAGCTCTTAATCTTAGATTTGCTAAAGGATCTGAAACTTTAGATGAGATTATCAAAGTACAGCGTTCTCCCCTAATCAAGACAGGTCTTGGATATACTGAAGAAGCATCTCAAGCACAGAAGCCATCCACCTCCAAAAGTTATCTTCATGCAGCAAGGAGAAGTGAACAGGTTGACAATCATGAGCAAAGGCATAAAGCGGATCACCAGGTAAATTGGGGCAATCTACTTCAAGGATGAGCAGAAGCTACAACCAACCGTAGGTAAATCATTCTCAATTTGCCTCAAGAATGAATGTCAATGGAAACTTCAATCACCCGGTCGGTAGATTTGATAATCGCAGGAATTTCTTTAATGGACAATGTTTCTCATGTCATAACTTTGGACACAAAGCTGCTCAATGTGTTGCATACAAGACCATCATGAATAGAGAAGCACGAAATCAAAGGAGTGTGACTGGAATCATGAAGAGGACCTATAATAACTTTTCTTCTCTTGAAAATTAAATAGAATGCTCTATTTGTAACAACTTCGGTCATGAAGATTCTGAATGCAGGAGTAAGTTTCGACAAAAGGAGCAAGCTTCATTGGGTCCCAAAACATGGAGAAAGAAAGAATCACAAACAGAAATATGTGGTATAGTCTTATATGCAAAAGGATACGAAAATCATTGGTACATCGACAGTGGATGCTCGAAACATGTGACAGGTGATAAAGAAAAACTTCAGTCATATAGTGCCTTAGAAAAGGAAAACAAGGTCTCATTTGGAAATGACACTCCTGCACTCATAAAAGGTAAAGGCTCTGTTCTTTTAAAAGAAAAGGTCAAAGCTAGAAATGTTAAGTATGTTGATGGCTTAAAGCATAATCTATTGAGTGTTAGTCAAATGTGTGATCAAGGAAATGAGGTAGTATTTCGATCAAATAGATGTATTGTTCATGAGCTTAATATAGGAGAAACAGTGATCAAAGGCATAAGAACTCGAAATAATTTATACGTACTCAAGGGAGGACAACAACAATGCTATCTAAGAAAAAATGATGAACACTAGCTATGGCATAGAAGATTGGGGCATCTAAGCTTCCCTCAGATAAGAAAAGCATGCAAATATCAGGCTGTTCGCGATCTTCCTGACATCAGAATTCCAGACAATACAATATGAAAATCATGTCAGTTTGGTAAGAAAACCAGAACACATTTTCCTAAGAAAGAAGGATCAGCTAGTAATCCACTTGAACTTTTCCATACTAGTTTATGTGGTCCATTAAGGAAATAGTCACCTCATGGAGAAGAATACTTTATATTGTTCATTGATGAATTTTCCAGGATGTGTTGGATAGGACTTCTAAAGAATAAATACGAAGCTTTCGAAAAGTTCAAAGCTTTCAAAGCCTTGGTAGAAAATAAATCAGATCGCAAAATCAAATGCCTCAGGTTTGATCGAGGAGGGGAATTTACCTCGGATGAATTTTTCAATTTTTGTGAAGAACATGGAATAATAAGGGAATTCTCTACTGCAAGGACTCCTTAGCAAAATGGAGTGGTAGAAAGGATGAACAGAACGGTTCAACAAATGGCTCGTGCTATGCTTGATGAGTCTGGAAATCCTGCAACCTTCTGGGGTGAAGCTACATTTGCTGCCATTACTATTCTCAACAAAACAAACGTCCGGGTAAAAAACACTCAAACTCCTCATGAACTTTGGTATGGTAAGACTCCTACTATAAAATAATTCAAAGTTTTGGAAGCAAATGTTACATCAAAAGGACTGATGAAAATCTTGGCAAGTTTGAACCTAGAGCAGATGAAGGCATTCTCCTTGGTTAATCTTCTCGAAGTAAAGGATATAAGTATTACAATAAAAGACTTGGAAAAATTGTTGAAAGTATTGATGTGGTGGTTGATGAAGTAGGCAGCAATCCAAAGCAGATAAAAACCGAAGATTTTGAAGATGATGAGGACTATCCTTCAACATCAAATCAGACTAATGCTGAAGAAGAAACTTATGAGGCACCAAAAGAACAGATAAGGGTAGAAGAAAAGACTCCATCCAGGTACGTCCAAAAGAACCATCCAGAGACTCAAATTTTGGGGCAAAAAGAGGCAGGTGTACAAACAAGAAGAACTATTATAGAAGCTTCAAGCTATCTAGCATTGCTCTCCTTCGTCGAACCACGAAATATAAGTGAAGCATGCAATGATGAATGTTGGGTCAAGACCATGAATGAAAAACTTGAGCAGATTGAAAAGAATAACACTTGGGAATTGGTTCCTAGACCTAATGATAAGAATGTCATAGGGACCAAATGGATATTCAAAAACAAGCTGAATGAAAATGGAGATGTTATTAGAAACAAGGCCAGACTTGTTTGTAAAGGGTATGCTCAACAAGAAGGTATAGACTTTGAAGAAACTTTTGCACCGGTTGCCAGACTTGAAGCCATAAGAATGTTCCTTGCTCTTTCTAGCTTTCAAAAGTTCAAAGTATATCAAATGGATGTGAAATCTGCCTTTCTAAATGGAGACTTAGAAGAAGAAGTGTATATTGAGCAACCAGATGGATTTATCCTTGGAAATGATCCAAAACTTGTATGTAGACTCAGAAAGGCTCTCTATGGTCTTAAACAGGCTCGAAGGGCTTGGTATTATCGTTTGGACAAATACCGCCATCAGCAAAGTTTTTCAAAAGGATCAACAGATAGCAATCTATACATAAAAATTCACAATGATAAATTTCTAATACTTGTTGTGTATGTTGATGATATCATCTTTGGTAGCAATTAAGAAGCCATGAGTCAAAACTTTGCTTTAGTGATGTAGAAAGAATTTGAAATGTCCCTCCTTGGTGAGCTCACATATTTTCTTGGTTTACAAGTCCAACAAAACAAAGGTAGTATCTTTCTATCACAAACCAAGTACCTCAAGCAGATCTTGAAGAACTATGGCATGGAAGATTCCAAACTAGTATGTACCCTTATGGTAACAGGATGCAGCCTCAGTGCAAATGATGAATCAGCAGTAGTACATCAACCAACCTATCGATCCATGATTGGTAGTCTGCTCTATCTGATAGGTACCCAACCAGACATCATGCATGTAGTGGGAATAGTTGGAAGATTCTAGGAAAATCCAAAAGAAGCACAACTTCAGGCAGTTAAAAGGATTTTCGAATATTTTCAAGGAACACAAAACTATGGCTTATGGTATCCTAGAGATACAGATCTCACACTTCATGCATATACAGAGGCAGATTGGGCAGGAAGCGTGGATGACAGAAAATCACGAGTGGTGGTGCATTCTTTATGGGTTCTAGATTAGTATCTTGGTTCAACAAGAAACAAAGTTCAATTGCATTATCTACAGCTGAAGCAGAATATGTGGCTGCTGCATCTTGCTGCACACAACTCTTTTGTATGATGCAAACATTGTAGGACATTAAAATCACTTGTACTCCACCTATCTCCATTTTATGTGATAATACAAGTGCAATCAGTATTTCAAAGAATCTAGTCATGCATTCAAAGACCAAGCACATACCTATCAAATATCATTTTCTCCGGGAACAAGTGCTTGAACAAAAGGTCAAATTGGAGTATGTTCCCTCCAAGGAACAGGTTGCTGATATATTCACCAAACCACTGCCCAGGGAGACATTTGAATACCTCAGACAGAAGTTGGGAGTAGTTGATGCATCATCTTGCTGTTGACACTTATCTGTTTCAGAGAAAAGTGGTTGTACGCGAGTTTCTGTGGATACAATTGCATATATGTTGGTTTGAAGAAAAATAGTGGGCCAAACTCAGGATGAAAAGAGTTTGATATGAGTCTGACAGAGACCATCTGGAACAGGTTCACAAGGGGCATATACTTCAAATAATGCATAGTTGACATTATATTAAAAGATCTTGGTACACTTTCACAACAGTTTTTGTTTTAGGTGGAACAGATGCAGAAGGAGATCATGGTTGCTGGTCTGGATGATGATTGACAGATGTTGTTGATGATAGTTATTGATGACTATCATAGTCTTGTTTTAGATATTTTGTCTCTATGTCATGTATATCTTTTATTATCACGGTCATGTAACGGCCTATTTTGGTTTCCCCACTATGCATGGGATGAATGATGTAATGTTCTTTCTTTTGGTATATCCCCACTTGGTTGGGTGGATGAGTCAATCTTGGTATATCCCCACTTGGTTGGGAGATGGATGTATGTATGAATCTTTGGTGATAGGAAGGTCATTTATGATGTATAGAGTCATGTTCTTCTTGTAGAACATCTTTTTTCAGACCTTACTTACAGTCAGGGGGAGCATGGACAACACTCTTCAGTAGATCAAAGAATTCAGCATGTACTCAAGGGGCGCATAACCCTTTGCCCTTGATGACAAAGGGGGAGTGAACAACGTTATTATTCATGGCTTGCAAATTAGTAATTGTGTGTTCAACGTAGCGGGCAATGTTCAGGTGTCGGAGGGTAATGGTGGTGTGCAATTGATAGAACCATAGGACGGAGATGGTATATCTGTAACGGCTTCGACTAATATATGAATCGACCACAACTCCCTCTTCAAGTGCCAAGATGGTCTTCTTGATGTCATACTAGATTCCACAACAATTACTATTTCCACTAATCACTTCTTTAACCATGACAAGAATTCGATGCTCGTTATGGTTATGATAAGTCTGGGTCAATATGAATCAAATCGAAGGAGATATGCGCATGCCAACCTGTGAGCATCTCATGCAATGAGGAAATTGATTAAGAAAAATCACACCTCAACATCTACTCCAGGAAAAGAGGAACAATTCACTAGAATCATCCCCTCTTTCAATATTTAGTTGCAAAACTAATTCTTATTCCAGTAAATTGTTAAAACTAATAATCTTCTATATTTTAATTGGCTGAATTAAAAGGCCTAGTTTCTAATTCGATGTCTATATAAGAAATTGAGTGGATCAAACATAAATTAATCAATTAATTAGACAGACAAGAATTAGGAAATCGATCGAGCTAGAGGAAGTGCGCACAGAAGGGAAGAGGAGTTGTCCCAATGTAGCATCATGAATTTATCACAAGTGGATTGCTCCTCTTGTATTGCTAGAGTTGAATGTTTTCTGCTTGATGTAAAAGACAGTGTTTTCACGAATTAATTGGAGCAATTTTCATCTATGTTCTATCTTTTTAATTATTGCATCTAATGATTTTGACTGTTGTGTGAACCAGGTTAATCGAGGGTGTGAGCTGGCAAGGTTGGCCGCCAGATTAGCTCTCCACCACCCTTTATTTCTTAAATTAATTAGCATTTAGATTATTATTTATTGTGTGAGTTTATTTAATTATTTTCAGCCTCTTTCCTCCTCCAAAATGATGTGATTTAATTTGCTGTAATTTTTTCCTTTCGACTGCAACATTGATTTGGTTTTCTGCCTTAGAAATTATTCTCGCATTTGAAATATTTCTTTATATCAAATAAGGATTGTGTCCCTTCAGAACGTTTGAATTTACAAGAGCGACTTATGTTATAACACTCTGCCTCTACAAGTTTTAATATGAAATTTGAATCCTTTGCTTTGGTGTAAGATCTAACAGGTTTTGTGCTCTGGAATGTAATCGGTTTCACCTAATGGATTTGAATGATTAAGGAATGATGAGATCATAGCCATCGAATGTATTTAAATTTTAATCAACTATGTTGCACAAATTGAGTATCACTCAGGAAGTAGCAATCACATATAATTTATGTTATCTAAAGTTGTGATTCTTGTATACCATACAACCGAAATTCATGAAAAGGAAGCTGCATTATGTTGCAAACGATCATGTTTATTTCGTTGAAACTTCTAAACAGTTTTGCAAGATTTATTCTTTAAGGACAAGGAAGGCGAGAGAATCTATAATTTCTTTCATAAGTTATTTACACAATAAATTTATTTGTTATGCTTGTTGATGCTTTCAGGTTAATTTTACACAGAGGTAGATGCAGTAGAATTAGTGTAGGAAAATGGTTTCTGATTTCCTCTTGAATTTATTCAAGCATTTATAGTCTTCTTGATATTGTGCCAGCATGCTTGGTTTCCAGTTCTGATTTCTCTTATGGTTGCTCGTACTTATAATTTCCTTTCTTATTGTTAAATAGTACATGATCGCCTTTTATTTCCTAGATTGATGTTTTCTCGAATTCTCTTTTAGTGTAGGATTTCATTTATTATCGAGATTAATGCAAAAGATAGACTAGAATTATTTTTGTAGGTTTCCAGGGGCTCTCCTTAGCATTACCAGTGCTGCCTCTCGAAGTTCACAAACTATCTGGATTAACAAATTAAATTTTGGTACATTTATAGACCCTATACTGTGCCCAACATTTTGACATCGTTTTTGGGGAGGTGCTTAGGGGATTGACCTTGGTGACTTGATGCATTTATTTTTATCCTTCACCTAGTTTCTCTTGCAATTTTATGTTCTTTGAATTTATTTCGTTCCCGTACTGTTGCCTTCAAGTTTCTCATTTTTTCTAATGTTGTAAGAACGCCCCACCCTACACACACACACACACACACACACACACACACACACACACACACACACACACCATTCATGTGCTAACGAATGTACCCTTTGGCTTGCTAAAACCAGGAAAATGGTATTTTGAGGAATCATCTAATGAGGAATTTATATGCTGCAACAGAGACATACAATTCATCTAATAAATAATTAACAATTGAAAACTTTAATATTTTGATTGAACATAAGAATGATATTATTAAATTTTTGATTTCGAAATTGGATGATTTGTAGGAAGAACAGGAGCAGGATGAAAACCCACCGCTTATCTTTTGCACCAAATGTAGAAAGAAACATTTCCTTGGAAAGTGTCCACTTAATAGCCTAAAATTTTGAAAAATTTGTGAAGAGGATCATCTAACAGAACATTTCCCATCACTACCGAGATTACTACAGGTACTCAGGAAATCAAGTAAGGAATCAAATCGACTACTGGGTATAACTTAAAACCCCTTATAATTTGATAGTTGGAATAATGCTTATTTTCCTAAGCATGTTTCTCAACATGTTTATAATCCTACAATTTCATGGAAAACTTTTAATCCTCCTCCAATCGAATATCCTACTTCGTGGTCGCAGTGGCCCTCTCCTTGGCCATCATCCTCGAGCCATATATCTCCATGGCCTCAAGAATCATTTGGATCCTTATCTCTAGGGAAATATCCCATGCAAATTCAATCATTTGAGCACCAAAAACAACCACAATTTCTTTCCAATGCACCATTAAGTTATCCTCCTCCATGGTCCCAAACACATGTGAAACCTTACCCTAGCCAAAATCCATACCCTACCCCTTATCCTAACCCTTACCCTACTCCTTATCCTTACCCATACCCTAGCTCTCATTCAAACCCTAATCCATACCCTAGTCCTAGTCCATACCCTAGACCTAACCTTAGCTCTAATTCAAAACCTAGAACTAACCCTAGCCCAAAGCCTAATCCCAATCCAAATCGAAAGCTTACTCCATGCATTGACCATAACCCTAGCCCAAACCATATCATAAACCCTAATCTAAACCATCAGGTTGCACAATAGTTTCAAACACCTATTCTTCCCATTGAACAAAATGATACATCTTCCATGTTTGGAAAGGGAATGAATTTGGAAACTTCCCCCATTACTATAGAGCATTCACCCCGGGAAGATATAATTCAAATACCACCAGAGGAGCAATCTTCCATTGGAACTTGTTTTGAAAATGTTGTTGAAACTCAAAACCCTAGAATCTCTCTTAACCATTCTTGTCAATCTTAAAATCAAATATTTGAGCTTGAATTTGAGGGATTTATCTTCTGTCTTTCACCAAATTCTTTGTGCCTCCAGGAAAGTGACTGTCAAACTGTGGAAGACTTGCATTAGTTGGAGAATCATAAATATGTGGATTCCATTGAATCCTAGTTTCGAGCAGTGATCAAGCCATCTTATTTCCTCATCATTCAGAAACCCTTAGTACCACGTGAACTGAAGCAATTGGTTTCTCATGCTTTAGTATGTCTTGAAGTCTATTCTTTAAAACTAAGTGTCAGTATAATCAAAATTTTGTTACGCGCATGGCTTCATTAGAAGTATGCCTTCACTTAAAGGTGATATTTCTTCTTTAAAAATAGGGTAGGATAATAGCATAATAATGAATAAAGATGCATAAACTCGTGATTCCCTAAAAGCACAACTTTCGAAATTTTTATTATCATGCACTCTCATGGTAAGACTTGTCAGAATAATTTACACTTAATACCTCATATTTTAAAGTGACTTTTATTATGGATTAATATGTGAGTCAAGGATATTGTTATAAGTTACATGTAATACTTTTCTCCTATCCTTAGAAACTATTGTTCATAACATATTTTTAAGTCCTCTTCGAAGGGATCAATGAAAAACCTCCCATGATGGACCATGCCTACAAAACTTTAATAAGATTTCATAAAGAACCCTGGCATGATCAACTAAAGGAATATTTTTAGTCATTATCCGAGATGTTCTTTAAATAAGTTCTTAGGGTAGCATGACCAACCAATAAATAATAGTAATTAAAAACTTTTCACGCCATCCTACACTCTTAAGGAGTATATTTTCTTCCCCACCTATTAAGTAACCCATCTAAGGTTAATCATAATCAGAGTTTTTTTCTAAAAAGATAAACTAATTAATTGAGGGATAGGAGCTCTCATTGCGAGCCAACCTACTATGATCATGGGTCCTAAGGAGAATGACATTACCATGCTGGTCACCAAGCCAGGGTAATGGCTTTCAGTTGAAAAACTGGAAGATGAGAGGTCTCATCGCGAGCCAGCTTGTTCATTCTTGTTAGTTCTCGTGAATGGCACTGTCGATAGCCGATTACCAAGCTAGGACAACGATCTTCAATTAGCTTATAAAAAGAGAAAAAGTAAAATGTTTGTAAACGACTCTTAATCTATATCTAATAGGTGCGACAAAAGCATTTAATAAGGTTACAAGGTACCTCTGTCGAGGCTATGGATGCCTGCTGGCAGTAGGGCCATGCCTGCGGTATTAAAGCTAATTTTATACCATGATTTACTTGGTTGTTTTTGCTTTCCCTGAACTCATTATCAATCTCTTTGAGAATGACTTTAAAATCCTTTTGTTGCTATGCCTTGGAGTTCTATATTTTTGGAATAATTTTTATGGATGTGGGACCCTTAGTACAGGTAATTCACTATGCTGAGGTCAGAGTAGCTTAAACTATACATGGATAATGGTAGAATGATCACTGTGGGAAGGTATTTCTATGTCCACTTTTAACACTATGGTTTTTTTTTTTTTTTAAATCAGGTCACTCATATTTACAACAAGAATATTAAAAGTGAAGCTTTTGATAAGGGATGCCTTTGAGATATTCTTTTGGAAATTTTAAAAGTTAGCTATTTTATTCAAGTAATAACACCATCCGTGCAATTTAGTTTTCTATGGCAGTTTTCATTTTAGGTTTTCTTGAAATCAATCTAAGCAAATAAAGAGTCCAACAGACGCTCTATTTTTAGAGAAAGATTTAACTAGCGGAGGAAGTGTGATCACACAAAATTGCAGGAACAACATTTTGAATACCTATAAATGTTTCTAATTTTGTTTTTTGCGAGGAAGTGACGGTACCATATTTCCTTGCATGATGCCATGCAAGATGGTTAGCATGGGGGGATGTTGGGCTTCCAATTTGTCTTATTTTCATTCATTTCTCTCATGTTTTTTTTTGGTTAAATGTCTTTCAGTTGAAAAACTGGAAGATGAGAGGTCTCATCGCGAGCCATGTTGTTCATTCTTGTTAGTTCTCGTGAATGGCACTGTCGATAGCCGGTTACCAAGCTAGGACAACGACCTTCAATTGACTTCTAAAAAGAGAAAAAGTAAAATGTTTGTAAATGACTCTTAATCTATATCTAATAGGTGCGACAAAAGAATTTCATAAGGTTAAAAGGTACCCCTATAGAGGCTATGGACGCCTGCTGGCAGCAGGGCCATGCCTGTGGTATTATTGTTAATTTTATACTATGATTTACTTGGTTGTTTTTGCTTTCCCTGAACTCATTATCAATCTCTTTGAGAATGACTTTAAAATCCTTTTGTTGCTATGCCTTGGAGTTCTATCTTTTGGAATAATTTTTATGGACGTGGGACCCTTAGTATAGGTAATTCACTGTGCCCAGGTGAGAGGAGCTTCAACTATACATGGATAATGGTAAAATGATCACTGTGCGAAGGTAATTCTATGTCCACTTTTCACACTATGGTTTTTTTTTTTTTTAAATCAGGTCACTCATATTTACAACAAGGATATTAAAAGTGAAACTTTTGATAAGGGATGCCTCCGAGATATTCTTTTGGAAATTTTAAAAGTTAGCTATTTTATTCAAGTAATAACACCATCCGTGCAATTGAGTTTTCTATGGCAGTTTTCATTTTAGGTTTTCTTGAAATCAATCTAAGAAAATAAGGAGTCCAACAGACACTCTGTTTTTAGAGCAAGATTTAAATAGCGGAGGAAGTTTGATCACACAAAATTGCAGGAACATCATTTTGAATACCTATAAATGTTTCTAATTTTGTTTTTTGTGAGGAAGCGACAATACCATATTTCCTTGCATGAGGACATGAAATATGATCAGCATGGGGGGATGTTGGGCTTCCAATTTGTCTTATTTTCATTCATTTCTCTCATGTCGCTATTTGGTTAAATGGATTTCAGTTGAAAAACTAGAAGACGAGAGGTCTCATTGCGAGCTGGCTTGTTCATTCTTGTTAGTTCTCGTGAATGGAACTGTCGATAGCCGATTACCAAGCTAGGAAAACGACCTTCAATTAACTTCTAAAAAGAGAAAAAGTAAAATGTTTGTAAATGACTCTTAATCTATATCTAATAGGTGCGACAAAAGCATTTCATAAGGTTAAAAGGTACCCCTGTTGAGGCTATGGACGCCTGCTGGCAGCAGGGCCATGCCTGTGGTATTAAAGTTAATTTTAGACTATGATTTACTTGGTTGTTTTTGCTTTCCCTGAACTCATTATCAATCTCTTTGAGAATGACTTTAAAATCCTTTTGTTGTTATGCCTTGGAGTTCTATCTTTTTGGAATAATTTTTATGGACATGGGACCCTTAGTACAGGTAATTCACTCTGCCCAAGTCAGAGGAGCTTCAACTATACATGGATAATGGTAAAATGATCACTGTGGGAAGGTATTTATATGTCCACTTTTAACACTATGGTTTTTTTTCTTCTTTTTTTGAAATCAAGTCACTCATATTTACAACAAGGATATTAAAAGTGAAACTTTTGATAAGGGATGCCTCCGAGATATTCTTTTGGAAATTTTAAAAGTTAGTTATTTTATTCAAGTAATAACACCATCCGTGCAATTTAGTTTTCTATGGCAGTTTTCATTTTAGGTTTTCTTGAAATCAGTCTAAGCAAATAAAGAGTCCAACAGACACTCTATTTTTAGAGCAAGATTTAACTAGCAAAGGAAGTGTGATCACACAAAATTGCAGGAACATCATTTTGAATACCTATAAATGTTTCTAATTTTGTTTTTTGCGAGGAAGTGACAGTACCATATTTCCTTGCATGAGGACATGCAAGATGGTCAGCATGGGGGGATGTTGGGCTTCCAATTTGTCTTATTTTCATTCATTTCTCTCATGTTGTTGTTTGGTTAAATGATTAACTATTGCGAATATTTGTTACCTTCCTCGTTTTAACATGATTAAAACATTATTAATTAAGGTTTGTATGTTGCAGGTATAAACATTAATTCGATCATGTCTTATAGAACCTTTGAACTTGTATTTACCTACCTGCACCGTGCAATGGATTCTTGCACCATCTACCTACTTTCACTCTGAAGGATTCTTGGACTGCATTCACATTCTCTTTGCCTATAATTGAACCCTCCATTCATGGGGATCGAATTGTATTAGCTATTGACTTGTATAAGGATTTTGTTCCTTGGCTTGCTATGGCACATATGGGTTATTACTTCAGTCAAATGCATATGTTAATTGTTTGGATGCCAATGGTGAAATGGTCGAAGCGCATCGTGGTCATGACTAAGGAATCTGATAAGTATTATCATTTCAATGACAACTATGTTCTTCCTTCTCATGTCGATGTCGACACAGCAATAAGCTCAACATAAACTTTGTCATCACAATGCCCTGCCATCTTGCCAATCGATTCTGCTACCACAAAGAACCCATCGAGCCTTTGATATTGGCCCAGGCATTTGTAGGATAGCAGTAATGGGCCCTGCCTATGCATCAGCAATATGAACGATGTTATTATTGATGGCTTGCAAATCAGTAATTGTGTGCCCAACACGACGGGCAATGTTCAGGTGTCGGAGGGTAATGGTAGTGTGCAATTGACAAAACCGTAGGACGGAGATGGTATATCTGTAACGGCTTCCACTAATATATGGATCGACCACAACTCCCTCTTCAAGTCCCAATATGGTCTTCTTGATGTCACGCTAGGTTCCACAACAATTACTATTTCCAACAATCACTTCTTTAACCATGACAAGGATTCATTGCTTGTTATGGTTATGATAAGTCTGGGTCAATATGAATCTGATCGAAGGAGATATGCCCCGAATCTTTGATGCCAACCTGTGAGTAGCTCACGCAAGGAGGAAATTGATTAAGACAAATCACACCTCAACAACCACTCCAGGAAAAGAGGAACGATTCACCAGAATTGTTCCCTCTTTCAATATTTAGTTGCAAAGGTAATTCTTATTCCGAAAAATTATTAAAACTAATAATGTTATATATTTTAATTGGTTGAATTAAAAGACCCAGTTTGTAATTCGATGTCTATATAAGAAATCGACTAGAGTAAACATAAATTAGTCAATTAATTAGATAGACAGGAATTAGGAAATCGATCAAGCCAGAGGCAATGCGCATGAAGGGAGCATGCATAAGGGAAGAGGAGTTGTCCCAATGTAGCATCACGCATTTATCATCAGCGGATCCCTCCTCTCATCTTGCTGGAGTTGCATGTTGTTTGCTTGTTGTAAAATACTGTGTTTTCTCGAATTAATTGAAGCAATTTTCATCTATGTTATGTCTATTTATTTATTGCATCTAATGATTTTGACTGCTGTGTGAACCAGGTTAATTGAGGGTGTGAGCTCGCTGGGTTGGCCGCCAGACCAGCTCACCACTGCTATTCATTTCTTAAATTAATTAGAATTTAGATTATTATTTATTGTGTGAGTTTATTTAATTACTTTCAGTTTCTTTCCTCCTCCAAACTGATGTGATTTAATTTGTTGTAATTTTTTCCTTTCGACTGCAACATTGATTTAGTTTTCTGCCTTAGAAATTGTTCTCGCATTCAAAATATTTGTTTATATTGAATAAGGATTGCATCCCTTCAGAATGTTTGAATTTACAAGATCGGCTTATGTTATAACACTCTGCCTCTACAAGTTTTAATATGCAATTCGAATCCTTTGCTTTTGTCTAAGATTTGACGGGTTTTATGCTCTGGAATGTAATCGGTTTCACTTGATGGATTTGAATGATTATGGAGTGGTGAGATCATAGCCATCGAATGTATTTAAATTTTAATCAACTATGTTGCATAACCATAGCATCACTCAGGAAGCAATAATCACATATAATTTATGTTATCTAAAGTTGTGATTCTTGTATACCGCAGAGCCGACATTCATGAAAAGGAAGTTGCATTATGTTGCAAATGATCATGTTTATTTCCTTTAAACTTATAGACAGTTTTGTAATATTTATTCTTTAGTGACAAGGAAGGTGGGAGAATCTATAATTTCTTTCATAAGTTATTTACATAGTAAATTTATTTGTTATTCTTGTTGGTTCTTTCAGGTTAATTTTACACAGAGGTAGATGCAGCAGAATTAGTGCAGGTAGAATGGTTTTTTATTTCCTCTTGAATTTATTCGAGCATTTACAGTCTTCTTGATATTGTGACGACATGCTTGGTTTCCAGTTTTGAATTCCCTTCTGGTTGCTTATACTTAGAATTTCCTTTTTCATTGTTAAATAGTACAGGATTGCCTTTTATTTCCCACATGATTTTGATTGCTTGAATTAATGTTTTCTCAAATTCTTTTTTAGTGCAGGATTTCATTTATTGTCGAGATTAATGCACAAGATAGACTAGAATTTGTTTTGGAAGTTGCCATGGGCTCTCTCTGGCATTACCAGTGCCACATCTCAAAGTTCACGAACTATCCAGATTGACAAATTAAATGTTGGTACATTTATAGACCCTATATTGCACCCAATAATGAGGATATGAGAAGAGTTTGAGTTGAAGAAGAGGTAGGTTGGTTGTTTGGAGTAGAAGAACTAGCACCAGTAATTGGAATGGAAGTTGTTGGAATGAGTGGAGGGAATGAAGGGGTTTGAGGTGGATAATGAGATAAAATATCGCTAGTGGATGTCAGTGATTCAGACCTTTTGGTTCTCTTTCGGAAAGAAGAAATGGGAAATTGAAAAGGAGGAATTCCAGTCTTCTAGCTTTGAGAACAGGTCAAGATTCGTCTTGATTGTAGAACAGAGGAAAAACTTCCTTCAGATGACTAAGATTTACTAGAATTTTCAACTGAAATAGAGATTTTCTCTAAATTCTCTATTAAAGTCTAAACTTCTGGGGATTCAAGGTTATAGTCTTAAGAAGTTATTCTCTGAGATTCACTAGGAGATTTTGGAGAGGTTTTCTCAACTTCTGAACTTGGGATTGTAGTTCTAGATGGGGATCTAGAAGTTCGAGGAGATCTAGAGGGAGCGTGACTCTTAGGATGGCTTTTTTCTTTATGATCATTTCTCTTTTCCATTCACAGTCATGGCCCTCCTTCTAGCGCCAAAATGTTGAAGCACCAGAATTCCATTGCAACAACATGGGGGATAACCACTTGGCCCAGACCTTAAAAGTAGCTCCTTTTCTGTTTGGTATGGTGGCTGCGACTGGGGATAATGGGCCAACTTCCCAACAAGAATTGATATGATGATGATGTTGGGTTGATATAAGATATAATGGGAAATGATTTAATTAATAATAACCTAATTAAACAACAAACACATGCATCTTCTATTTTAACCTATATCTTAATATATAACTGGGAATGACTCAAATGATGCGATCTACAAATATATCTTAAAGAAAAAGGTAATAAATATCATTCAATTGCTATATGAGAATAAATCGTTAATGATAATTATCTTGACTAAATAGTTAGACAAAATAATTGTGGAAAATATATTGCACATATCAATTGCTCATGTATTCAATAAGGAATTACAGCTGAAACATTTATACAAAAGTACTTTAACGTCAAACTATAGCTTGGATTTCATACATAACACAACATAAGAAACATTACTACTAATTCATGAACAAAACACAATCATAAAGATAGAAGTACTAGATATGAAAGGTCCTACTCATGAGGTCAAAAATATCGTGGTTATTTCGGGTAGCATCGGATGTGTTCTAGCCATGAAAATTGGTGGAGAGGCTAAGGCACATGAGATCTCAAAGACCCAGAAATGGTTTGGGTAGATTATACTCGGTTTGGGAGATATTAAAATAATGAATATTTTTTAATGGAGTTAATAATTCTAAACTTAGGAAAAATAAAATATTAATGGGTATTAATATAAAATTGGATTAGAAGGGTCCAAAAGTCATGGATCAAGCCAAATCTAATCTTAGTTGTTGATTAGAGATTTAATCTCAGCCGTTGATGGACCAACGAGAAAAGTATAAGAGGAGGCTTGAGGGTCAGTTGAAGAACACACTAGAGTGATAAGTCATTCTATTCTCTAGAGCAGGGTTTTCTAAGAGAGATAGAATCAGTGATCAATAATGAGGGGCAGTGAATACATAGCAAAGAGGCAGAGTTTCTACCAGAGAGACAGCAAAGAGCCCAGAGAGGTTGACGTAGTGGCAACTTGAGGCTACACAGAGGCAGCTAGGAGTTGTGCAGAGCCAGGAGAGTCCAGCATGTGAGACACAGAGGGTCTAGGGTCTGATGTAGAAGCTCTAGAAGCTGATGCAGTCCCTATTAGAGTGACACAGAGCAATGGAAGTTGCAATTGTTGTTGTGGGATCGTTCATCTAGCGATTTATCAACCGAAATATATGTCTCAAGGATAGGTACTACTACCGAGGGCATTCTCTGTTGAAAGAGCTATTTCTGGCACCCTAGTTGTATTCTGAAAACTGCATAATAATAAAACCCACTGAATAGGTGCATCATTTTTCCCTCATTGGGTTTTTCCGAGGACAATAGTCCAAAAATAACGGTGTCACTTGTGTGCTTTTTTACTTTTAGTTGATGATTTGTAGATGTTGATACTGTACTTGAGTTTATTTTTAGTATTTACATGGTAAATAACTTGTTACGTAATTGAACAAGTAGGAATAAATAAGCTAGATAGTACAGGAAGAATATCTAATGGGTTAAACTTAGAAATTTCAACATGGTATCAAAGCATGGTTGCAGATCATGGGATAACTGAAGGCATCAGCTAGGAGAGCAGTAGCAATAGGAAAAACTATCCCAAGTGACAGAATTTGTTCCTAGCAGAAAGAATCAAGGAAGGGGTGATGCAGAGGGCTTGTGTCATTAGTTCCAACCAGGAGGAGGATTAACACAGAAGTAGAGAGGAGAAGACCTGACCTACTTAGTTCCTGGTCATATTTCTCAATCAAGAAGGATTGACACTATTGCCACGAGGTGCAGATTTTGCCGGTGCCAGGATTGTGCAGACCCTAGAGGCTCAGTCCTTCAGTTGTTTGGGCCTAGGAGGCCATGGGTTGTTTGCGGAGCGAAGCTGGTGGGGTACTATGGTCAGAAAATTATCTAACAGGGCAAGACCAAGGAGGAGGGATTTGTGTCCAAGGAAAATTTCTAGCCAAGGAATCTAGATCAGTGTCAGACGATTGGAGTGACGCAACTTGACATTGGTAGAAGGATTTCCAAGAGGGAAATCGAGACTTAGAGGGAGTCAAATTGAGAACTTCTAGACGGGAAGTTGAGAGACTCAGCAGGAGTCGAACAGAGGAATTCCAGGAGGGAAGTAGAGAGACCCAAAGGAGTCGAAAGAAGAGGGGCATAATGTGTAGAAATTTTGAATAATTTAACACATATTCAACAGAGATTATCTTGATCATACAATTTAAAGTGGAACATGTATAATACATAATCTCCTCTACCTTGATCAAGAATATAGCAGCATCAATAACAATAAAACATCAAGAGCATTCACACATTAACACAGTATGTATCACGGGGAAAGCATCTCGCTAAAAACCCCACACTATCTGTATATTAATGATTGAGTCATGTAACATTACACAGCATAATACTTCTCACAAGTATCTCCACCTCTGTTACACACAATACAGCTCAGATCTGATCTCCAAATCTCTTCCACTGCTTGCCTGCCTCCACTGCTCAATACCTGCTCAAGAACTGATGAGAATTGCTTCCCAAACTCGATTTTCACCTGCAAAATAGTCACTCACTCTTTGTGGACGTGAGCAAAGACTAAAAATTTGGGCCAAATACGTGAGCAAACTCATTGGAATACTCAATCCCTTGATTGTGCAAGATCTGATGCACAACTATAGTCACAACTGATAGCAATCTGATTCTCTACCACTTGTCCCTGTTGAACGGAACATGCACTGACTTGCAACTGAGTTAACTGATGTATTCTTTAGTTGTATTATGAGTTAATAATTAGTTTAACAACTCATCATTAGTCTATCTGCAGTTAGACTAACTACAACCAGTTTAACTAAGTTAAACTGAACACAACTCCATCAACTGTACCTCCAGTCCACTAAACTCAACTCACTTGAGTTCTATGTGAAGTCATGCATGCAACAACTCAACTGACTCATAAGAAAAACGAATTTCCTTCTGACAGCTGCATGTGCCACTTCCGTAGCTCAAACTGAAGTGCTCCAAGAGAATAAGATTAAGTTTATAGTCCAAATATTATTGTGAGATAATAATATTTGACTTTTCTATTTTTGACAGCCAGTCTAAAAATAGACTTGATCACTCACACTGTGATCACTCACACTTTCATCAAAAATAGAAGTCCATCTATTTTTCCCAACTTGATCAATCATCCATAAACATAGACATGATCCATATGTCTAAAAATAGACATAGTCTAAAAATAGACTTGCGCCAAAAATAGCCTGCGGGCCCACTTAGTGAAGGCGACTCTTTTCACTAAGCTCCATAATCTTGTTGCAATCTCAACATAATGGTCGTGAATGGATTGAGAGATCAGGATAGGCTACACCACTAGTAGAAATTAGTGACTAGGTTACTAAAACAGTTAGTCACCACAACTTTTCCAAGTGAAATACTACCAAAAATGAGAAATTTTAAGTGATCCAACTAAAAATGACTAACATAAATGACTAATTTAGTCATGGGTTAAAATATATGACTAGATAATAAGTAATACAACTAAAAATGACTAATGTGAATGACTAATTTAGTCTAGGAACAAAAATATGACTACTTAACAAGTACTACAATAATATTAATTAGTTGTTTATGTTAATCATTTTAATTTTTTTGCTTTATGTAGTGTACTTAATTTACACATTTTTTTACTGACATATTTATAGTTCCACAATAAGCCTTCAACATAGTGAAGTATATTTTCATACTAATAATTTAAAAATTAACCATGGTTTCCTTAACTTCATAAAAGCACTGGCTAATCTTAGCTTTTGCAATGAACTTTGTTCTTGTTAGATCCACTTAGAAGTTCCAATATCATTGTTTTTTTGTCAAATTTACTCTGTGTCTATGGTTTGAATTTGAGACACTTCAACATATAATGCCCCAGCTTCTAGTAGGGGGGGACCTTTAGATTCTCCATACCTCCTAACTCTACATGTTGGCTTATAATTGAGGTATGCCATATGTTTTCTTTACACTTCACATATTTCCTATGCAATGGACTTTATGTTTTTATATATATTATTATTTATGTAGGGCCTCACCCCCTCCATCCTATCCAAAGGATAGGTTTGTTCACACCCCATTTTCAACTTGTGATGGAATGAAACTTAAAGCTAAAGTTAAATATTTCGTTGTCTAAACATTATACACTTGCTATATGTATGTGTGCTCCTAATTAAGAACTATGGTCTTGATGCCCACGTGGATTTTCCACCTGGTAACTCAACCATAGGGGAAGTCACTAGATTCACATGGCACACACATTCTACTGTCACAATTTCTTGAGGAAATCCAAAGGATAAGGTTTTTAGATGGAAAAATGAATAGGGTTGCTTTACCTTTTCCCTGCTCATTTTTGTTTGGTTTTCTTTTCTTCTACCACTGGGGCTTAGATCTAGAGAGGACCATATGAGGTTTCAAATCTCAACCATTACTCTTATACTTGTGTTCTTTTTAATTACCATACAAGTGTCATCTATGGTGGCTTCCGCTTGATTAAAAATGTATCATCCACATAGCTGAATGCAATGGTGTTTAGAGGTAATAAATTGTCTCATAATTGAAAACCTCAATACATTAACAATAGGAAGTTTCCATAATCATAAACCTCGTATTAACCTTGGACATGACTCCACAAGATACAAAACCAAGTCTTTTCATCATAAAAACACACAAATAACACATTTTCCCCACTACTAGGTTGTGCTTAGGTCTAGGCTAACCCAATAGTGGATGAGAAAACAATCTACCCAAATATAGAATGTTATCACTAAAATTTTATAGCATTCAATCGAGCCTTGACACCACTTAAGACACTATAGCTCTGACAATTAGCTCTCACCTCAAACTTACCATAAAATTTGAATAAAAATTTTGATAAAAATTAATCTCCACAAAAACCACTTTATTTACAAATCAAGATTATACATTAATAAATCACATGTTAAAAAAAAATTGTAAAAATTTTAAAGAGTGAAATTGTAAAAATTCCCATGTTTAAAAAAAAATGTATATCATGCTTTCCCTCTGGAAATTTCATTTTAGGGAGTGATCTCGATTATTTGGCACCAATATAGTTTTAGATTCATCATTTTAATGGATAATTCCTAAGATCCCACATTTTCCTCCCTCCGAAAGTGCATTTTAGTGAGTGATATCAATTATTTGGCCCCAATATAGTTTTGAATTCATCATTTTAATGCAGCTCACACATCCATAAACTCTATCTCTGTGTATATGTTTGTCATTCTCAGAGAAGCTTGTTTTCTCAAAACCCTATTGCAGATCATGGCCTGGGTTAGTAATGCTACTCAGAAGCTCCCACTAACGCTTTCGCAAACCAGAAGGATAATTCCTAAAATCCTACATTTTCCCCGGACCATGCTTTAAACAACCATCATTTGCCCTAAGCTTTGACAAGGATGAAGGATATTATCAAAACCCAACCACTTCTAACCAAGGTCATGAAATAAAAGAACACATCATCGACACATTGGAATCGATCCCTGAACCCTTGGGTTTTCAACGATAGGGATTGAGCCTAGGAATGTTTTTCCTAGATCAAGATGATCAAGAGCTGAAGCAATGTTTACTGACTTGGGTCACTTCTCAATGAGATCTTTCCTGGTAATCTTAGATCTTAAAGAAGCTCATTGTAGAGCATGAAAACTTTAGGCTACTATAAGGGTTTCTTTTTGAGTAGCCATACTTTTCTGTAAATGTTTCTTTCAAGTAGGCATACTTTTCTTTCAAGTTCAGGGAACTGTAGTAGTACAACTTTATATGGATTTGGTTTTTCACCTTGAGTCTTCCCCATAGTTTGTGCTTTTTTTCCTTTCAATGCTAGTATAATATTATGAATAAATTTTGGCTGCAGATAGCCTTCACATTTTTAGTGCTCCCATGTCTATTACTGGAATATATGGGCCAAGCTGCATTTCTTATAACAAATCCAAGCATGGAAGAACAATAATTCTACGCTTCAATTGCAGGCAAGGTTCAATCAGTTTCTGTATTAACAACATGCATAGACTTTGTAGCATGTATTTCATGGATTATAAGCATGTTTTGAAATGGAAAATTCATTCTTATACTTGAAATGCATCACAGGTTCTTGTATTCTTAGCAATTATTCATAATACCAATTGTGGTTGTGCTCATCTATATAGTTCATATTTCCTTTTGACTGATGAGTAGATATATTTTTCTCATATTCAAATCATTCAGCTCGTGCATTCTAGCCAATTCTTGTGCTAGCCACTACTGCTACTCTGATCTCAAGTCAAGCTATTATTTCAGCAACATTTTCATGTATCAAATAGTCAATGGCTCTTGGTTTCTTCCCTAGGCTTAAAGTCATACACACCTCAAAGCGGTTTATGGGCTAGGTTTACATTCCAATCGTAAACTGGTTCCTAATGATTCTTTGCATCAATGTAGATGCTACCTTTAAGGGCACAAATGAGATAGGAAATGCATATGGTAAGTCTTATACAAAGACATGAATTTGATTTATTAGTACTAAGTTCTAAGAGTAGTCAGCATTTACTAGCATACACAATTTATAACACCATTACAGAGTAATATCTCATCCAATAAGTAAATTTCATGGAAAACAACTAGTAGAACCTTAAAATGAATATCACTCTTTAGTACAAAAGTGCTGACATAAAGACATGTTGCTGGAATTTCTGAGGTGGGAGTAATGATGGTGACCACAGTGTTAGTGACTATTTTCATGCTTCCAATATGGAAAACCAACCTATTCTTGGCACTTTGTTTCCTGTTTTTCTTTCTAACCATTAAACTAACTTATTTTGTAGCTGTATTGATGAAAGTGAGTGATGGTAGTTGTTACAGATCCATTTGGGCAGATCACTCCCATCATCCAGATCAATAGGATCTTAGGAATTATCCATTAAAATGATGAATCCAAAACTATATTGGCGCCAAATAATCAAGCTCACTCCCTAAAATGCACCTTCCAGAGGGAAAGCATGATATACATTTTTTTTAAACATGGGAATTTTTACAATTTCACTCTTTAAAATTTTTACAATTTTTTTTAACATGTGATTTATTAATTTGTAATCTAGATTTGTAAATAAAGTGGTTTTTGTGGAGATTAATTTTTATCAAGTTTTTTGTTCAAATTTTATGGTAAGTTCGAGGTGAGAGTTAATTGTGGGAGCTATAGTGTCAAGGCTCGATTGAATCTTATAGAATTTTAGTGATAACATTCTACCTTTGGATATATTGTTTTCTCATCCACTATTGGGTTAGCCTAGGCCTAAGCACAACCTAGTAGTGGGGAAAAATTGTCATTTGTGTGTTTTTATGATGAAAAGACTTGGTTTTGTATCTTGTGGAGTCATGTCCAAGGTTAATACGAGGTTTATGATTATGGAAACTTCCTATTGTTAATGTATTGAGGTTTTCAATTATGAGACAATTTATTACCTCTAAACACCATTGCATTCAGCTATGTGGATGATACATTTTTAATCAAGCGGAAGCCACCATAGATGACACTTGTATGGTAATTAAAAAGAACACAAGTATAAGAGTAATGGTTGAGATTTGAAACCTCATATGGTCCTCGCTAGATCTAAGCCCTAGTGGTAGAAGAAAGGAAAACCAAACAAAAATGAGTAGGGAAAAGGTAAAGCAACCCTATTGATTTTTCCATCTAAAAACCTTATCCTTTGGATTTCCTCAAGAAATTGTGACAGTAGAATGTGTGTGCCATGTGAATCTAGTGACTTCCCCTATGGTTGAGTTACCAGGTGGAAAATCCACATGGGAATCGAGACCATAGTTCTTAATTAGGAGCATAGATACATATAGAAAGTGTATAATGTTTAGACAACGAAATATTTAACTTTAGCATTAAGTTTCATTCCATCACAAGTTGAAATGGGGTGTGAACAAACCTATTCTTTGGATAGGATGGAGGGGGTGAGGCCATACATAAATAATAATATTTATAAAAACATAAAGTCCATTACATAGGAAATATGTGACGTGTAAGGAAAACATATGGCATGCCTCAATTATAAGCCAACATGTAGAGTTAGGAGGTATGGAGAATCTAAAGGTTCCCCCCTAATAGAATTTGGGGCATTATATGTTGAAGTGTCTCAAATTCAAACTATAGATGTAGAGTAAATTTGACAAAAAAACAATGATATTGGAACTTCTAAGTGGATCTAACAAGAACAAAGTTCATTGCAAAAGCTAAGATTAGCCAATGCTTTTATGAAGTTAAGGAAACCATGGTTAATTTTTAAATTATTAGTATGAAAATATACTTCACTATGTTGAAGGATTATCGTGGAGCTATAAATATGTCAGTAAAAAAAATGTGTAAATTAAGTACACTACATAAAGCAAAAAAAATAAAATGATTAACATAAACGACTAATTAATATTATTGTAGTACTTGTTAAGTAGTCATATTTTTGTTCCTAGACTAAATTAGTCATTCAAGTTAGTCATTTTTAGTTGTATTACTTATTATCTAGTCATATATTTTAACCCATGACTAAATTATTCGTTTATGTTAGTTGTTTTTACTTGGATCACTTAAGATTTCTCATTTTTGGTAGTATTTCACTTGGAAAAGGTGTGGTGACTAATTTTTTTAGTCACCTAGTCACTAATTTCTCATTTTCTAGTAGTGGTCCAACCTATCCTGATCTCTCAGTCCATTCACGACCATTATGCTGCTCTTCTTTCGACTCCTCTGAGTCTCTCTACTTCCCTCCTAGAATTCCTCAGTTCGACTCCTATTGACTCTCTCAACTTCGTGTCTGGAAGTTGTCGGTTCGACTCCCTCTGAGTCTTGATTTCCCTTCTGGAAATCCTTCTGCCAATGTCAAGTTGCCCCACTCCAAACGTCTGACACTAATCCAGATTCCTTGGCTAGAAATTTGCCTTTGCAACAACTCCCTCCTCTTTGGTCTTGCCCCGTTAAGTAATGTTTTGACCACAATACCCCAACAGCTTCGCTCTGCAAACTACCCACAACCTCCTATTCCCCAACAACTGAAGGACTGAGCCTCTAGGCTCTACACAATCCCGACACCGGCAAAATCTGCACCTCCTAGCCACAATGTCAATCCTTCCTGACTGAGAATGATGATCGAGCACTATGTAGGTCATGTTTTCTCCTCTCTGCCTCTGCGTTAATCCTCCTCATAGATAAAACTAATGACGCAAGCCCTCTGTGTCACCCCTTCCTTGCTTCTTTCTTCTAAGAACAACTTCTGTCACTCGGGATAGTTGTTTCTACTACCACTACTCTCCTAGCTGATGCCTTCAGTTATCTAGTGATCCGCAACCATGCTCTGATACCATGTTGGAATTTCTAAGTTTAACCCATTATAAATTCTTCCTTTACTATCTGGTTTATTTCTTCCTACTTGTTCAATTACTTAACAAGTTATTTACCATGTAAATACTGAAAATAAACACAAGTACAATATCAACATCTACAAATCATCAACTAAAAGTAAACAAGCACACAAGGGACGCCATTATTTTTGGACTAATGTCCTTGTAAAAACCCAATGTGGGAAAAACGATGCAACTATTCGTAGGGTTTTATTATTATGCAGTTTTCATAATACAACCAGCGTGCCAGAAATGGCTCACCCAACAGAGATTGCCCTTGGTAGTAGTACCTCTCCTCGGAGACACATATTTTGGCTGATAAATCATCGGATGAATGACCCCACAACAAAATTGCAACTTCCACTACTATATGTCACTCTGATAGGGACTGCGTCAGCTTCTGGAGCTTTTGCGTCAAACCCTAGACCCTCTGCGTCTCACACGCTGGCCTCTCCTGGCTCTCCACATCTCCTGGCTGCCTCTGCGTAGCCTCTAGTTGCCTCTGTGTTGACCTCTCTGGGATCTTCGTTGTCTCTCTGGTAGAAACTCTACCTCTCTGCTATGTATTCACTTCCCCTCGTTGTTGACCACTGATTCTATCTCTCTTAGAAAACCCTGCTCTAGAGAATAGAATGACTAATCACTCTAGTGTGTTCTCCAACAAACCCTCAAGCCTCCTCTTATACTTTTCTCGTTGGTCCATCAACGGCTAATATTAGATTTGGCTTGAGCCAT
Source organism: Pinus tabuliformis (assembly GCA_031772625.1). Taxonomy (NCBI): domain Eukaryota; kingdom Viridiplantae; phylum Streptophyta; class Pinopsida; order Pinales; family Pinaceae; genus Pinus; species Pinus tabuliformis. Next base: position 679,653,474 of record CM062809.1, on the reverse strand, counting down.
GACTTTTGGACCCTTCTAACCCAGTTTTATATTAATACCCATTAATATTTTATTTTTCCTAAGTTTAGACATAGGAACTCCATTAAAAAATATTCATTATTTTAATATCTTCCAAACCGAGCATAATCTTCCCAAACCATTTTTGGGTCTTGGAGATCTCATGTGCCTTAGCCTCTCCACCAATTTTCATGGCTAGAGCACATCCGATGCTACCCGAAATAACCACAATATTGCTAACCTCATGAGTAGGACCTTTCATATCTAGTACTTCTATCTTTACGATTGTGTTTTGTTCATGAATTAGCAGTAATGTTTCTTATATTTTGTTATGTATAAAATCTGAGTTACATTTTGACATTAAAGTACTTTTGTATAAATGTTTCGGCTATAATTCCTTATTGAATACATGAGCAATTGATATATGCGATATGTTTTCCACAATTATTTGTCCTAACTATTTAGTCAAAATAATTATCATTAACGATTTCTTCTCATATAGCAATTAAATGATCTTTATTACCTTTTTCTTTAAGATATATTTGTACATCGCATGATTTGTGTTATTCCCAGTTATATATTAAGATATAAGTTAGAATAGATAGATGCATGTGTTTGTTGTTAATTAGATCATTATTAGTTAAATCATTTCCCATTATATCTTATATCAACCTGTTGTGGCCAGCAACAACCCCCCTTCTTATTTAGTTTTATCACTAATACTAAATAAGTGGGGACCCTTATAAAAAACTAAAAAATCGATTAGTGCTTGTATTTCCTTTTTTCAATAAAACTTACTATCATAAACTTAGGAGAATACCCTCAAAAAATCTAAAAAGCTTAAGTTTTATGATAAGTTAGGATAAGATCATTCCTTAAAAAATATATCACATCGCGAAAAGGGTAATGGATACCTCCCTACAAGCGGAATTCTAAAATTGCGAGATCACGATGCGAAACTACACACTAAAAACATTCATCGCATCGCATGCTTCAAACATTATTTACGCTGAAATACCTCAAACCGCCGATATGCGATATGCGATGGCGCATATCGCAAATCGCATTTCGCAGAAAACACATTAGTAGATGATTGACATATGCTACGAAATTGCGATACTGCGATCTGTGATACTGCAATCTGCGATATTTCGAAGCAAATCACAAATCACCTCATCGCAAATCTTTAGGGCTCATTGTTCAAAAAAGTTGTTTCCATAAACCGAGACTAGGTCATGCACGTTAATGTTAATCAATGAGTTAGTTGGCAATCATTAAGGAAATATGGTTTTTTTCTGATCGGAGAGCCATTTCATGTAAGGTGGTATATTCTATATGTCTTCGGCATTTAAAGCTTTCCTGTCACATTTTTTATTCTCACCTCATTTGTAAACTGCAGGAATGAAGAGCAGAGAACTACACAAAGCAGTCTTCAGGATATTATGGGAAAAAAGGGCAAAGCTCCGAGTTCTGAAGACAAAGAAATGATGCCCTTGTATACAGACACCGCCTGTAACAAAGATGTTGGTATTACTACTTGGGAAGGCATGTACAATCTACTTGAGGAAGAAAATCCCAAAATGATGGAGGTTACAGCTACTGCAGGCTCACATGGGTCTTCTGAGGCATCTATTATAGAGCTAGCTTGCTCGTTCTTGCACCGGATAGCGGCGAGGCCCAAAATTCTTCCATACACGAACATGGTTAAATGGGTACTAGACAGCGCTGACATCACAAACAGACAATTTAAGACTCAGGGTCGAGAACTCATGGAGTCGTTATTTCCACAAAATTCAAGCTTTATATCCTCTAACAAAAAGTGCACAAGAGGCGAAAATCACACCAAGGAAGCCCGGATCGAGAAATGGAGGCAGTTTCCGATGCGCGCATTGCTGGGTAAAACCCCTTGAAAAGGAAAGCCTATAATTGCTCAGTCACCTGTAAGTCCGGAAGTTTGTAGGAAAGAACGCTAAAGGCAAAAAAGAAAAACTTGAATTCTAAACCAGTGGTATTTATCAGAGATATCCTCAAAGTGGTATGTAAATATGAACAGCATCTGCAGATAGGCTGGAGACAGAAGGCTCAAGAAAAGGCAGAATCAATCAAAAGATTAACTAAGTTGAATTGGGATTCTTACTGGGCATATTTGTTAAAACCACACAGCCAGTGCATGACTCTCAAATGTATCATCAATTCTACTGAGAAGATGGCGCCAGCTCTTGCCGATTCCATTTTGCAAGACAGTTAAAGTCGAAAGTCGGCCAGCCGACTCTCCTCAAACAAACGCTAAATGCTTGCGATTTCAAGGAACATATACACAAATAGTTAGTTGTTAGTTTTAGTTTTAGATTCAGTGTTAGCATTAATTTTTCTTTATTTTTGCCTGAAATGAGGACGATCATTTAAACCGTATCCTACATTTTTGTAATAAATTATTTTTAGATTTAGTTAGTAGTATTTAAATCCTTCTCATGCATTTAGAGAAGGGTCCTGAAATTTGTCAAAAAATTATCCTCAGAACATGCATTTTTGCACCCTCCGAGGAGGTTTTGATGAATGAATGGAACGGGATTTATTGATATCTGCATTTAATATCTACTACTGATGTTGCACTTTTGTACTCTTAGTGGATGTTGGATTAAGAAGAGATAAATCATTATTGCTTGAAGCTCATGAGTAGAACTAGTTATAAATGGTACTTTTATCTCTTAACTATTTCTGCCTTTGTGTTAAAGTGATATTCATGTTCAGTTGTTTATGTATTGATGCGTGAATGCTTGAGTTATCATTTGGCACTTTTGTATGGTGATAGCTATTTATTTATGCTTAATATATGAGTAGCTTATTATGCGATATGTTTTTCACAACTGTTTCGTCTAACTTTTTATACGAAGTGGTTTATCTTCATTGAATTATTTTCTCATAATAGTTGAATGATCTTTATTACCAATTTTTATTTGAAATAATTTTAGATCGCATAACGGAAAGATTATATCCCGAGTTAGTTTAGAATTAGATATTTATGTTTATTAGAATACAATTGCATGTCATTAGATTAGATTTAGAATAAAAGCATTTTACTTAGGAACTTTTAGAAAGCAAATATTAATTCTCAACACACACACACATATTTGGAACTAGTCCCATAACCCCAGTCGGACCCACTATACCAAACGGAAAAGGGGATGCTAACCAAGGTCCGGACCGGGTGGGTATCCCCCTTGTTGTAGACCTGATTTTCGGGGATTCAACATATTTGGCGCTAGAAGGAGGGCCTCGAACTGTGAATGGAAAGTAAGTCTAAATCTAAATACCATTCTGAGAGTAAATCGTCCTCGCCATCTCCCCTGACTTCTCCATTGCACTTAGAATCTTTAAATCTAGAGCAAGAAGTCGAAAGAACAACAGCCACTACCACAAACCCTGACATTTCAGAGGAATCTACTATTGAACCTCCTGAAGTTGAATCTTTGATCCATAAACTTCAGCGATTCTCTATATCACCTCAAAGATCTGATAAATCTCAAGGCAGTGTGACTTCGCAATATAACCCTGCTCATCCTCTCACTAGATTAAAGAGCGAAAAGTTTGGTGTTCAACCAACCGAGTTACCTCTACCTACAAGGAAGAGAGCAAGGAAATCACCTAAAGGGTCTGATAGCGAGACTCTTTCGTCATCATCATCCATCTCAACCTCTCCACCGTGAAGTCAACCATCCACCCCTCCACTTTAGATTATTGTCCACCAGTCCACTGGAACTTCCACATCTCCTTCTCAATCATCTAGAATCGTAATATCCTCATCTTCCCAACCGCAGGGATAATCTTTTGCACTTTCCTCTATTAGTAGTTCAGAGATGGCCCAATCTCCATGGAATAAACCAGGGGCAGTCTTAATGCCTACGCCCTTGAGTCAAATACCAGCCCATCCTGAAAAATGGTTGCCTAAGTTTAATCCTGAAGCAGGCATGCTAGCAGAAGAACATATAAATAACTTTATGTTATCCATAAATCTCAATGGAGTTACTAATGAAGATGCTATCGTCCGACTTTTTCCTTATACTCTGCAAGGAGCAGCCGGATCATGGTATTTCTCATTACCGTCTGGATCTATCACTAGTTGGGATATCTTCCAAGAACAATTCTTGACTAATTTCGATGATGACAGGTCTACAACGACACTGATCAACGACCTGTCTAACCTTAGGGCTGAGTCAAAAGAACCTATCAAAGATTTTAATTCACGTTTCAATAAACTGTTAAATAAAATTCCTACTGCTTCCAAGCCTAGCGAAGAAGTGTGAAGTGAATGGTACATCTCTGCTTTACCATCAAACATAGTAATTTTCATTAATATGGCTAACAAAAAAACTTTAGCTGATAATATGAAGGAAGCAATAGCGGTAGAGAAATGTATCATAGCCTTAGAAAAGAAAAATGTTTTAGATGAACAAAAATCTAAGAAGGTTACTTTTAAGGAAGACCCCAAGAAAAAACAATCGAAAGATCCATGTGATTTAGAAGGATTACAGAAAGTTTTGAAAACCATGTCTAACAAAATGGTTGACATTAAGAAATAAGTAGCAGAAACTTCTTCTAAAAAGCCGTACAAGCCTTATAGAAGAAACCCTTCAACCGATTCAAAGCTGCTCAATGCTATCACAAGTGCTGAATCAGAAGAAGAAGAAGAGGAGATTGCTACTGAGGAACCTACCGATGAAGAAGAAGTTGTAGAGGTACAAGGTATGTGGGATTTCATCCTCCTAGATGAAGAGGATCAAGAGGCATCGCCGGTTAGTACTCAAAGTAGAAATCAACTTGATCCTCCTCAACCTACTCCTAATTCAAAGAGCGCAAGCTCAATGCCTAAGGATAAAGTCGCAGCCAAGAAAATGACACCTAAAGCGACTCAAACAAGCCCAGTCCAAACAGATTCATCAACTCCATCAAAAACGCTGATCGTTTCGGATGAAATGGAGTATAATATCATAGAAGACATGAAGAAGACTAGGGCTAACATCACTTTTTATGAATTGAGCAAGTTAAAACATCAGCAAAAGGTACTTTTGAAAGAATTAAATGTTGTACCAGTTGCACCTCTACCCGCCGTTGTAATCTCTCAAGCTTCCCACGAAATGGGAAGACCTCCAACTAATGTGATTAATAAAGTTGATCCAAACGATATCGCTTTAATTGGAGGAAGGTCAAGATCTCATACTCCCCCATTTCTTCTTACTTATGATGTCTTCAACAAAAATTTGCATAATTGTTTAGTGGATTCTGGAGCTTCATCTAATATCTGACCAAAATCAATATGTGCAAAATTGAACGTTCAACCGCAAAAATCTGTTGTGCGCATAGTTCAGCTGGATCGAGCACAAGTTGAAGTGATCGGAAAATTAAATCAGGTTACCATAAGGCTGTCATCTAATCCAAAGGTATGTCAAGTTATCGAAATTTTAGTTGCAGATATTCCAGAATTTTATGGCTTAATTCTTAGCAAAGATTGGTTAGAAAAACTTCATGGATACTTTGCAACGGATTGGTCGCACTTGTCGCTCCCTTACAATGGTAAACCAAATTAGATAAAAGTTGAGCGAGAAAGACATCAGAAATACATAGTAATAGAATTGGAAGGAGAAAATGAACCGGTAGCATACAAAAATAATATCATTGGCAACTACTATGTTGATTCTTTCTTAGGAAATTTTAATGCTCATACTTCACCTTACTTAGAACATTCTATTTTATCTCAAGTAGAAAATTTTTCTCAAACAGATGGTTCTAAATGTATTAATTTTATAGATAGTCCTGTAAATAAATCTTTATTTTGGAAGTTATTTTTTGACAGTTCTAAGTCTAACGAAGGAGCAGGAGCAGGATGCGTGTTAATCAGTCTAGAAGGAAACAAAACTATGCTAACTCGTAGACTGGAGTTCGATTGCACTAATAATACCGCAGAATACGAGGCTTTAGTCCAAGGATTATATAAAGCAATCGGATTAGACATCAAATATCTACAAGTTTTCGGAGATTCTGAAATTGTAATCAGACAGGTACGCAATACTATACATTGTTTATCAGGTCATTTAAAGCATTACCAATCTTTAGTTCAAGATATGACTGAACATTTTATAGCATTTAATATTTCAACAATTCCCAGACTCCAGAATGCTAGTGCAGACCTCTTAGCTAACGTAGCTTCCAAGTTCATTTCCTCATAAGACTATAGCCCTGATCGATTTTCAATCGACTTAATCTTTAGACCCTCGATTCTTGATAACATTACCAATTGGAGGATTTTCAATGATGATCCTGATATTGTAAGCTTCCTCACATCTCAAGGATCTTACACCAATCATATAATTGATGAGGAACAACATGACAGACAATTGCAACAAGAGAGCACTAATAATCCTATGCCAAAGTCAGTAGTCAAGTTAGAAGACCTATATGATTTGAAAGATCGATTCAAAAGGTCTACCAATTCAAAACTGAAAATTTCAACTTTGAACTATGAATTAGTAAATCTAGGAACTGATACCAAACCTCAGAATATCAACCTAGGCCTTGGCCTAGCTCCTGAAGAAAAATTAGCATACGTTCGTCTCTTTAAACAATACAAAAGTGTCTTTGATTGGAACTATGATGAACTCAAAACTTATGACACTTCTATCATCCAACATACTATCCCAATGATAAACGATGAAAAACTTGTGCAGCAAAAGCTGAGAAAGATCCATCCCAATCTAGAAAACCAGATTACATCTGATCTCAATAAGTTATTGAAAGCCAAAATCATTTTTCCTATTCGACATTATAAATGGGTTTCCAATATGGTTCCCGTTAGAAAGAAGAACAGAGACATTAGAATTTGCATTGACTTTCGAAATCTTAACAAAGCCTGCCAAAAAGATAATTTTCCTTTACCTCCCATGGAGAAAATACTGCAGGCAGTCGCAGGATCAGAATTAATGTCCTTCTTGGATGGTTTCTCTGGCTACAACCAAGTGTTGGTCCATCCCGATGATCAATTAAAGACCACGTTCAGAACCAAATGGGGCACTTATGCATATCAAAAGATGCCTTTTGGTCTGATTAACGCTGGTGCCACATTTCAGAGGGCCATGGACATCGCATTTAAGGGATTAGTAAACAAATCAGTAGTAATCTACTTGGATGATATAACTGTATACTCCAAGAAACGAGGCAATCATCTTAGAGATTTAAAACAGATCTTCCAACGTTGTCAAAGGTATGGAATTTCACTTAACCCAAAAAAATCCTTTTTTGCATTAAGTGAAGGAAAACTTCTTGGATTCATAGTGTTAAAATCTGGAATTCATATTGATCCTGACAGAATCAAGGAGATTTCTGAAATACCCCTACCTCACAACAAGAAAGCTATGCAATATTTCCTTGGCCAGATTAATTTTGTAAAGAGATTTGTTCCATATTTTTCAAGAATCGTATCTCCTTTATAAGCAATGATTAAAAAGAATTCAATCTTCAAATGGGGCCAAGACGAATATGAAGCATTCAATCTTATCAAACAAGCAATTGTTAACACTCCGTCTTTAACAACTCCAAATTTTTCCAATCCTTTCATTTTATATACATTTGCCTCTGATAGATCATATGCTGCAATACTCACTTAATCAAATCAAGACAAGGCAGAAGCCCCAATTTCTTTTTTCAGTTCAAATCTACAGGGAGCTGAGTTAAATTATTCAGACGTAGAGAAACAAGCGTATGCTATTTTCAAGGAAATTAAATATTTCAGACCCTTTCTACTTAAAACCCATACAAAAATCATAGTGTCGTTTCCAGTGGTAAGAAATCTCTTAGTACAGAAAGATGTGGGTGAGAAAAGAGCCAATTGGGTTACTGCCTTACAAGAATATGACGTAGAAATCAAACCAGTAAGTATTGTAAAAGGTCAAGGCTTTTGCAAAATGCTGGCTGGAGCATCGCTTATTTCCGAAATACCATCTATAGAGATACAAATGTATGAGGTAAGCCTAAACGATGTTGAATCATTATACACTGATATCGTATTTTATCTAAAGAATGGATATGATCCTCCAAACCTCGATTACACCAAGAAAAGAACTCTAAGGTTGAAGGGTAAACAATATCAGCTTGTGAACGATGTACCTTTTAGAATGAATTATGATTCTATTCTCCTTAGATGTCTTGAGAAATCTGAAGCTGAAAATGTCTTGCAGGAACTACATGATGGGCCAGCAGGCGGACATTATGCTGGAGATGCTACTGCACATAAAATCCTCCACGCAGGCTATTACTGGCCCACACTATTCAAAGACTCGCATAGCTACGTAAGGAAATGTCAAGTTTGTCAAACTGCTGCTGGGAGACAAAAGAAACCATCATTGCCGCTGCAACCAGTCAACATTGAACAACCTTTTGATCAATGGGGATTGGACATAATAGGTGAGATCGTTCCTCACTCTTCTAAATAGCATAGGTATATCCTTACGGCAACAGATTATTTTACTAAATGGGTAGAAGCAGTTCCTCTCAAGACGGCTAATGCCGAACACATCATTGAGTTCATAGATCAGTTCATAATCACCAGGTTTGGTTTACCTTCTACTTTAATGTTTGATAATGCATCGTATTTTTCTAGCAATACTATGACTGAATTTGCACTCAAAAGAGGTTTCAAGCTTAAATACTCTGCCAATTATTACCCATAGGGGAATGGGTTAGCTGAATCTACAAATAAAAACTTAATCACAATAATTAAGCGAACCATTGATCAAAATCACAAAAATTGGCACAAGTCTTTAATATATGCTTTATGGGAAAATCGAATAATGCAGAAAGCCTCCATTGGCACTTCTCCCTTTAATTTAGTTTATGGGAAAGAAGTGGTTCTTCCAACTCACCTAGCAATTCCCTCTTTGGCCTTAGTTCAATATATTGATGAAACACCAACTTCTCCCTTACAACTAAGGCAGCTAGAAATAATTAAGCTAAAAGAGCAACGAGAACAGGCTAAAATAACTCATGCTCATCACCAATCATTAGTAAAAGCTTCTTTTGATTCAAACATGATATCCAAAAAGGACTTTCAGATGGTAGATCTAGTTTTAAAATGGGACAAGGCTCATGAGGAAAAAGGGAAACATACGAAATTTCAACGAATGTGGCTTGGCCCTTTCCAAAGCCCAGAAGTCATAGGTCCATCTACTTTTATGTTACAGGATTTAAGAGGAAAAAGAGAGTCTTTACCTATTGATGGACAGATCCTCAAAAAATACTTTCCATAGGAGATCATTCTTCTATTTTTGTAGATTAGTTTTTCTTTATTTTCATAATAAAACCAGTTGTAAATGGTTACATTTTGAATTCACAAAAAGGACAAGTATCTCTTTTAGATTTTGTTTTTTCGCTTGTATAAATAGAATTCTTTTAGAAAATTGATCATTATTATTGAAAGATATAGTTAAAGGCTCTAGGCCTGGAAATGATACTAGTTTCAACCTTGTAAATTTTGATAAAAAGTGATCTTTAGTGAGAAATTGTTTTATATCAGTCCAATGAAAGGTATCAATAACAAAGCAAAGGTTCTCTGTAGAAAATCTCTTTCCAAAAAACTCTACCATTATCGTCTAGAGCTATCTTAAGGAAACAATGACTTCCTCCCCACCTAGGGAATTACAACATTCAGGGAATAATCCAATGATAAACTTTAACTTAAAGAGTAAGAGGTATCATCACGAGCCGACTTATCATGATCATAGATGTTATAGCTTGCTGACTTTGCCAATACTGCATACCACAACAGGGCAATGACTCAAGATTGTTGCAATCAAAAGATAAGGGGTCTCATCACGAGCCAGCTTGTTCAGCAAAGTTATAAATCAAGTGAGTGGCACTGTCATAAATTGGCTACCAAACCAAGACATTGTTCTTTAAGGGTTAAAAGAAAATGAAAGCAATAAGTGTGGATATGGATTTCTCTTTGAAAATTGTATATTTCTCCAAGTAGGATACAGGATCATTGCTGGGTAACAGGTAACCCTGTCGAGGCTATAAACGCCTGCTAGCAGCAGAGGCTCTACCTACGACAAATGAGCATATTTAAAACTGATTTATAGAGAAGGCTTTGTTTTTATCTTTATAAACCAAGTAGTGACTGATGTAGATACAATAACTAGCTTGAGGAAGTAAATAATCAAAGTTAAATATAGAAGAAACGAAATATCATTGACAGATGAAAGCATGATGTACTTTGTCTTTCTATAATAAAGTTTGATTTTATGGAAAATTTTGTGTTTTGGAAGTTTAGAAAATTCAAAAGAAAAGCAGAGAGAACTGGTTCTTCCAAGTGAATCGCCAATTTTTGTGGCCAGCAACAACCCCCCTTCTTATTTAGTTTTATCACTAATACTAAATAAGTGGGGACCCTTATAAAAAACTAAAAAATCGATTGGTGCTTGTATTTCCTTTTTCAATAAAACTTACTATCATAAACTTAGGAGAATACCCTCAAAAAAAAAAAAATCTAAAAATCTTAAGTTTTATGAGAAGTTAGGATAAGATCATTCCATAAAAAATATATCGCATCGCGAAAAGGGTAATGGATACCTCCCTACAAGCGGAATTCTAAAATTGCGAGATCACGATGCGAAACTACACACTAAAAACATTCATCGCATCACATGCTTCAAACATTATTTACGTTGAAATACCTCAAACCACAGATATGAAATATGCGATGGCGCATATTGCAAATCGCATTTTCCAGAAAACACATTAACAGATGATTGACATATGCTACAAAATTGCGATATTGCGATCCCACGATATTTTGATTCCACGATATTGCAATTCCACGATATTGCGATCTGCAATACTGCAATCTGCGATATTGTGAAGAAAATCGCAAATCACCTCATCACAAATCTTTAGGGCTCGTTTTTTGAAAAATATGTTTCCATAAATCGAGACCAGGTCATGCGCGTTAATGTTAATCAATGAGTTAGTTGGAAATCATTAATGGAATATGGTTTTTTTCTGATCGAAGAGCCATTTCACATAAGGTGGTATATTTTATATGTCTTCGGCATTTGAAGCTTTCCTATCACCTTTTTTATTCTCACCTCATTTTTAAATTGTAGGAACGAAGAGCAGAGAACTACACAAAGCAGTGTTCAAGATATTATGGGAAAAAAGGGCAAAGCTCTGAGTTCTGAAGACAAAGAAATGACACCCTTGTATACAGACACCGCCTGTAACAAAGATGCTGGTATTACTACTTGGGAAGGCATGTACAATCTACTTGAGGAAGAAAATCCCAAAATGATGGAGGTTACAGCTACTGTAGGCTCACATGGGTCTCCTGAGGTGTCTATTACAGAGTTAGCTTGCTCGTTCTTGCACCGGATAGTGGCGAGGCCCAAAATTCTTCCATACACAAACATGGTTAAATGCGTACTAGACAGTGCTGACATCACAAACAGACAATTTAAGACTGAGGGTCGAGAACTCATGAAGTCATTATTTCCACAAAATTCAAGCTTTATATCCTCTAACAAAAAGCGCGCGAGAGGTGAAAATCGCACCAAGGAAGCCCGGATCGAGAAACAGAGATAGTTTTCAATGCACGATTAGCACCTAGCGCGACGCTAATTGTGCATCGCTGGGTAAAACCCCTTGAAAAGGAAAGCCTATAATTGCTCAGTCACCTGTAAGTCCGGAAGTTTGTAGGAAAGAATGCTAAAGGCAAAAAAAGCAAAACTTGAATTCTAAAACCAGTGGTATTTATCAGAGATATCCTCAAAGTGGTATGTAAATATGAACAACATCTGCAGACAGGCTGGAGACAGAAGGCTCAAGAAAAGGTAGAATCAATCAAAAGATTAACTAAGTTGAATTGGGATTCTTACTGGGCGTATTTGGTAAAACCACACAGCCAGTGCATGACTCTCAAATGTATCATCAATTCTACCGAGAAGATGGCGCCAGCTCTTGCCGATTCTGTTTTTGTAGGACAATTAATGTTGGAAGTCGGCTAGCCGAATCTCCTCAAACAAATGCTGAACACTTGCAATTTCAAGGAACAGATACACAAATAGTTAGTTGTTAGTTTTAGTTTTAGATTCAGTGTTAGTGTTAATTTTGCTTTATTTTTGCCTGAAATGAGGACGATCATTTAAACCGTATCCTACATTTTTGTAATAAATTATTTTTAGATTTAGTTAGTAGTATTTAAACCCTTCTCATGCATTTAGAGAAGGGTCCTGAAATTTGTCAAAAACTTGTCCTCAGAACATGCACTTTTGCACCCTCCGAGGAGGTTTTGATGAATGAATGGAACAAGATTTATTGATATCTGCATTTAATATCTACTACTGATGTTGCACTTTTGTACTCTTAGTGGATGTTGGATTAAGAAGAGATAAATCATTATTGCTTGAAGCTCATGAGTAGAACTAGTTATAAATGGTACTTTTATCTCTTAACTATTTTTTCCTTTGTGTTAAAGTGATATTCATGTTCAGTTGTTTATGTATTGATGCGTGAATGCTTGATTTATCATTTGGCACTTCTATATGGTGCTAGCTATTTATTTATGCTTAATATATGAGTAGCTTATTATGCGATATGATTTCACAACTGTTTCGTCTAACTTTTTATACGAAGTGGTTTATCTTCATTGAATTCTTTTCTCATAACAGTTGAATGATCTTTATTACCAATTTTTATTTGAAATAATTTTAGATCGCATAACGGAAAGATTATATCTCGGGTTATTAGAATTAGATATTTATGTTTATTAGAATACAATTGCATGTCATTATATTAGATTTAGAATAAAAGCATTTTACTTAGGAACTTTTAGAAAGGAAATATCAATTCTCAACACACACACACATATATTGGGAAACTAGTCCCATATCCCTAGTTGGACCCACTATAGCAAACAGAAAAGGAGCTGCTAACCAAGGTCCAGACCGAGTGGGTATCCCCCTTGTTGTAGACCCGATTTTCGGGGCTTCAACACAACCCAACATCATCATCATATCAATTCTTGTTGGGAAGCTAGTCCCATTATCCCCAGTCGGAGCCACCATACCAAACTGAAAAGAAGTTTCTGTTTGGACCAACTGGTTATCCCCCATGTTGATTCAACGGAATTCTGGTGCTTCAACATTTTGGCACTAGAAGGAGGGCCGTGAGTGTGAATGATAAATAGAACTAATCATAAATAAAAAATCCATCCTAAGAGTCACTCCCCTTCTAGATCTCCTGCAACTTCTAGATCCCCAACTAGAACTACAATCCCAAGATCAGAAGCTGAGAAAACCTCTCCGAAATCTCCTAATGAATCTCAGAGAATAACTTATTTAGACTATAACCTTCAATCCCCAAAAGTTCAAACTTTAACAGAGAAGTTAGAGAAAATCTCTATTTCAGCTGAAAAGCCTAGTAAATGTCAGTCGTCTAAAGGAAGTGTTTCCTCTATTCTACAACCAAGACAAATCTTGACCCATTCTCAAAGCGAGAAGACTAGAATTCCTCCTTTTGAATTTCCCATTTCTTCTTTCCAAAAGAGAACCAAAAAATTCTGAATCACAGACATCCACTAGCGATATTTTATCTCATTCTCCACCTCAAACCCCTTCAATCCTTCCACTCATTCGAATAGATTCCATTCCAACCACTGGTGGAAGTTCTTCTACTCCAAACACCCAACCTGCCTCTTCTTCAACTCAAACTCCTCTCATATCCTCATTGTTGGGTGCAGTATAGGGTCTATAAATGTACCAACATTTAATTTTTCAATCCGGATAGTTCGTAAACTTCAAGACGCGGAACTGGTAATGCCAGAGAGAGCCCCTAGCAACCTGCAAAAAAAATTCTAGTCTATCTTGTGCATTAATCTCAACAATAAATAAAATCCTACACTAAAAGAGAATTCGAGAAAACGTAAATCTAGGCAATCAAAATCATGTGGGAAATAAAAGGCAATCATGTACTATTTAACAATGCGGAAGGAAATTCTAAGTACAAGCAACCAGAAGGGAAATCAAAACTAGAAACCAAGCATGTTGTCACAATATCAAGAAGACTCTAAATGCTCGAATAAATTCAAGAGGAAATCAGAAACCATTCTACCTGCACTAATTCTACTGCATCTACCTCTGTGTAAAATTAACCTGAAAGCATCAGCAAGCATAACAAATAAATTTACTGTGTAAATAATGTATGAAAGAAATTATAGATTCTCTCGCCTTCCTTGTCCCTAAAGAATAAATCTTACAAAACAGTCTAGAAGTTTAAAGGAAATAAACATGATCGTTTGCAACATAATGAAACTTTCTTTTCATGAATGTCGGCTTTGTGGTATACAAGAATCACAACTTTAGAAAACATAAATTATATGTGATTGTTGCTTCCTGAGTGATACTCGAGTTTTGCAACATAGTTGATTAAAATTTAAATACATTCGATGGCTATGATCTCACCACTCCATAATCATTCAAATCCATCAGGTGAAACCGATTACATTCCAGAGCACAAAACCCATTAGATCTTAGACCAAAGAAAAGGATTTGAATTGCATATTAAAAATTTTAGAGGTAGAGTGTTATAACATAAGTCGATATTGTAAATTCAAACGTTCTGAAGGAACACAATCCTTATTCGATATAAAGAGAGGTTTTGAATGCGAGAACAATTTCCAAGGAAGAAAACCAAATCAGTGTTGCAGTCGAAAGGAAAACATTACAACAAATTAAATCACATCAATTTGGAGGAGGAAGGAGATTGAAAGTAATTAAATAAACTCACACAGTAAATAATAATCTAAATGCTAATTAATTTGAGAAATGAATAGCGATGGCGAGCTGGTATGGCGGCCAACCCAGCCAACTCACACCCTCGATTAACCTGGTTCACACAACAGTCAAAATCATTAGATGAAATAAATAAATAGACAGAACATAGATGAAAATTGCTTCAATTAATTCGTGAAAACACAGTCTTTTACATCAAGCAGACAACATTCAACTCCAGCAAGATGAGAGGAGTGATCCACTGGTGATAAACATGTGATGCTACATTGGGATAGCCCCTCTTCCCTTTTGTGTGCTCCCTTCATGCACATTACCTCTGGCTCGTTAGATTTCCTAATTCTTGTCTGTATAATTAATTGACTAATTTATGTTTATTCCAATCGATTTCTTATATAGACATCGAATTACAAACTGGGTATTTTAATTCGACCAATTAAAATATAGAGCATTATTATTTTTAATAGTTTACTGGAATAAGAATTAGTTTTGCAACTAAATATTGAAAGAGGGAACGATTCTACTGAATCGTTCCTCTTTTCTTGGAGTGGCTATTGAGGTGTGATTTGGCTTAATCGATTTCCTCCTTGCATGAGCTACTCATAGGTTGGCATCAGAGATTCTGTGCATATCTCCTTCGATCAGATTCATATTGACCCGGACTTATCATAACCATAACGAGCACTGAATCCTTGTCATGGTTAAAGAAGTGATTGTTGGAAATAGTAACTGCTGTGGAACCTAGCGTGACATCAAGAAGACCATCTTGGCACTTGGAGAGGGAGTTGTGGTCGATCCATATATTAGTGGAAGCCATTACAGATATACCATCTCCATCCTGTGGTTCTATCAATTACACACCGCCATTACCCTCCGACACCCGAACATTGCCCGCCACGTTGGGCACACAATTACTGATTTGCAAGCCATGAATAATAACGTTGTTCACATTGTCGATGCATAGGCAGGGCCCATTACCGCTATCATGCAAATGCCTGGGCCAATATCAAAGGCTTGATGGGTTCTTTGTGGTAGCAAAATCGATTGGCAATATGGCAGGGCATTGTGATGACAGAGTTTATGTTGAGCTTATTGTTGTATCGACATCGACATGAGAAGGAAGAAGACAGTTGTCATTGAAATGATAATACTTATCAAATTCCTTAGTTGTGACCATGATGTGCTTCAACCATTTCACCATTGGCATCCAAAATATTAACATCTACGTTAGACTGAAGTAATAACCCATATGCGCCATAGCAAGCCAAGGAACAAAATCCTTATACATGTCAACAGCTAATACAATTTGATCCCCATGAATGGAGGGTTCAAGTATAGGCATAGAGAATGTGAATGCAGTCCAGGAATCCTTCAGAGTGCAAGCAGGTAAATGGTGCAAGAATTCATTGCATGGTGCAGGCAGGTAAGTGCAATGGTGCAGGTAGGTAAATACAATAAGTAAATTCCATGGAAAACAACTAGTAGAACCTTGAAATGAATATCACTCTTTAGTACAAATGTGCTGACATAGAGACATGTTGCAAGAATTTCTGAGGTGGGAGTAATGATGGTGAACACAGTGTTAGTGACTATTGCCATGCTTTTGATATGGCAAACCAAACTATTCTTGGCACTTTGTTTCCTGGTTTTCTCTCTAACCATTGAACTAACTTATTTTGTAGCTGCATTGATGAAAGTGAGTGATGGTAGTTGTTACAGATCCATTTGGGCACATCACTCCCATCATCCAGGTCATCTACACTTTTTGGGCTTCATCGAGAAAGGGACAATGGTGAATGCGGTGATTCCCTTCACATAACCTATAGGGAAACTTAACTTTACCCTTATTTCCATGAACTTTACTACCACTGGTTTATTGTAGGTCACCAGTATGATCTCCAGAAGTTGATGACACAAGATGATGTGAACGGGAAGACCATTCTTCTAAGATCTGAGGAATACTAGAACAATTTCAAAGAAGATGGTCTCCGGTACAAATTTTGCGTGGATATCGAACTTTGTGAGGCTTGATGGACGATTTCTCATCAGATGTTGCATTCAAAACAATCGTTGCATTCAAAGCAATGGAATTTGCATCTTCTTCTCCTTCTTCCCTTTCTTCTTCTTCTTAGCCACCTGGTTACTAGTACCATTACTTTCACCAGGCGAAGAGGAAGAAGGGGAGGAAGAAACAACTGAGCAAGAAGGAAAGGGGTCAACTTTAGGATCAACTAGAGGCTGATTTTTTCCAGTTGGAGGTGTACTCGATTACGGAGAAATTACAACATTTTGAACCAAGTAGGTTGAAAACAACCATACTGGCAAGCCAATGGTAAGTCCTGGAAGGGACAATGTAGCATATAAGGAGCACCAATATTTCAAAAAGGAGGAAAAGGACTAGGATTATCATCAAAAGGAATTCCTTGATTGGTGGACTCCAGATTTTTTGCCATATGTCTCAACCTAAGATCAACTAGGGAGCAAGTGTGGAGGATGTTATCCGTGGTCAATTGAATTTATTTTAATCAAAGTAATATAACCAAACAAAAGAGGGATAATCTAGACAAAAGGTTTACCAAGCAACTGTGAACTACAGAATACCTCGTAGTGAACCGAGAAGTACGGTTAGGAAATCTCCCTGAATGATGTGTTCAATGTATCATAGTGTACAAGGTGGCTGACTCGCTTACCTTCTCTAGACTCGTTAAAACATCACATAGTGATGGATTCACCCAAAGGGTGGAATTATACAACAAGCATATGTTATCCTCCTCAATCTTGATAAAAAATAAAGAGTTACTGGTTAGCAATGACTGGGGAAAATGGGAAAAAGGGGAAAAACCACTTTATGGTAGTAGGTCCTTCTTGAACATGACGCTTTCACTCCATCACCGTGAATATTTAGGTTGGGTTATCAACTTGATGGTTATCATACCCTTGGTCTATCATACCATCCATCACTTTGTTTTGGGTCAATGCTACCAATTCATTTTAGTGTCGCTGACATGTTCAAGAGAAGTCATCCAGTCAAAATTCACCCTTTGCAATACCATAAACCTTCATTTTCATGACCGCCATTCCTAAACCTTGTGTCGTCAGTTAAATTCCATCTCCAAAATCATTACACTCATTTCGTGTCGTTAATGTGGGATACATCAAGGCCCTCCTGCAATGAGTCGCTTCTTGTCAACATCAACACATTATCCAAGAAGTTGACTTAGAAACACCCTTCTAGTACCTTGAGGCTTGCATACATTTATGGAAGGTTTCTCGCTTCTGGTGATAATTTGACATCAATGACCTTCTACTGAAAGACTTTGTATGGTGTTCGACATCAAATGATCCATTCAAACCATGCAGAATGTACTGCAATACCTTGAGGATCATTATCATCATTGATGATTTCTCTCGCGTCTGTTAATAGCTTACATCATTGGCTGGTAATCAGACAGTTTCTTCCCATGTTCAACTTCAAATCACATATTCACATGGTTAGAATCGTACTTGAGCGAACAATTGAACGAGATAGAAAACCCCAGATCTAGTTTCATCCATTCGGGCTGCAATTTCAAGAGTACTAATTCCTATGTATAATGGCTTTACATTGATGGTCTTTCCGATCACGGGTCTATATCTATAGACGATTTTCTATGTACATGTAATGAAAGTTTATAAGCTGAGCATGTGTATGCCTTCCCTCAGTAATTCATGTAAGAATCAAAATATCATGATATATGTATTGTAATTTATGCAGGTCACCTTCCACTTCGAAACCTCCTCATCGCATCGTAAATCATTTCATTCGACATTTGAATTTTTGACTTCATGCTTTAGGGGGCAGTTGTTACAGATCCATTTGGTTACATCACTCCCATCATCCAGATCAGTGGTTTAGGGCTCATCAAACCCTAATATCAGTTGCTACATGCCCTAAACAAGTCACCCTTTTGAATGCCTCCTTCCCAGACAGTTTCATGACTTTAAGACATCCTGAAATGACCTCTAGAGGGACCAGCGCAGGTAGGCCCATGTAAAGGTGCACTGCAGAGTAGTTGAGTCCATGCCAGGGTGCTCTGCAGAGAAATTAGGCCTTCATTCACCCGCACTGGGCGAGATTGAGCGAAATTCACATAGGGTTTGGGGAATATTCTTATCTTTTAGAGTCTTCTAGAATTTTCCCTCACTTATCAACTCCTATGAGCTTAAAAATGGATGAGGAATGCTTAAGATGCATCCTATCCTCTCATCCCTTCCTCCATGGAACTAATTCTAAGTATGGAATGCCATTCAATAACCCCATTTATGACATAACCTCCTTCATCCTCCTATAAATTGAACACTCATCTAAGTGATTAGGGGCTGGACTACGTTGAATTTCAAGGAGATAACGTTGCTATGAGAATTGGCTTTGAGACAAGTATTGTTATGCTACAAGTTTTTCATTCACGGTGATGGAGTGAATGAAATGAATATAAACTACTAAATCAATCATTTATATAATGAATGTGAAACTACCAAAATAAGATAAATGACTACTGCAAATGATAAATTTGTGATTACAAATGACAATTAAATTTTGCATATATATGACTATTAGTAGTTAATTTACAGTATCTTCTAACATGACTGAAATTTAGTCATATTTCTTTGGTCATTGATTGGTTTTAAACGATGACTAAAAATTGCATATATATGACTATTGGTAGCTAATTTACAGTATCTTATAACACGATCAACATTTTGGTCATATTTCTTTGGTCATTAATTGGTTTTCAGGTGATTATATAGTAATATATTGTGTTTTATATTAGGTCCTTAATTATGGAAATTAATGATTAAATCAATGACTAAATTAATGACCAATTTTATGATTAAACATAATACTAGATAGTAAAATTGAGAGAACCAATTAGTGACTAAGCTAAAAATGACTAAAAGTTGGTCGCGTTATAAGATACTGTAAATTAGCTACTATTGGTCATCGACTGAAAAATGGTCGTTTATTTGAAAATTCTAGTCATTTTTTTAGTAATTAATTAGTCATTTTGTACTAGTGGACGGAGCATCCAACTTTGCGGTCTGGAATGTCGGGATCTTGTCCATTCTAGATAGATATGGCATCAAGGACTTCACCTTGAAAATAATAGCAATCCCAGTTGACCCAGATGAAAATGAAAAGTATGAAGAGGCAATGGCCAGGGCGAAGTGCATCATCCTTGATGTGGTCAAGGATCATGTGGTACTGCATATTGTCAATAAGAATACAACAAATGAGATGTGGGAGGCCCTGAAGAAATTGTACCAACATACTTCCAAGCAGAGGAAGATGTTACCTGAGAATCAATTGCAGTCATACTAGATGCAGAAGGGAGAGTAGATATATGCCTTCCTCACTCGATTGAAGGAGATCCATGACCAACTAACTTCCATATGGGCCACCTCGAATGAGGAATTGATGGTGAGGACCACAATGAATGCAGTCTCAGAGGATTGGGAGGTATTTATCCAGAGCATACTATGTAGGATGAGCCTTTCAGATTGGGAGGAACTGTGGGCGGATCTTCATCAAGAAGAGATCAGACGGATGACCAAGGTGGGGAGTAGCGATAAAGAGGTCAGAATCAAGAAGGAGGAAGAAGAGGATGCGACTCTAGCATCTGCGGGAAAGAAGGAGAAGTAGAAGAAGAAGGACCTCTCCAAGGTCAAGTGCTTCCGTTATGGGGAACTTGGTGATTTTGTGAACTAGTGTCTAAGGAAGAAGAGCAAGGGAGAGTCTTCCGAGACCAAGGCAAAACCAACAAGGGTGCAAAAACAAGTCGAGGAGGATGATGATTGTGCCATGAGTGCTCATGTGCCACTTGAGAAGAAGTGGGGAGACATCGAGTTGTAGTCAGGAGGACTACATGCGATGAGGGGTAGGATGCTTAAGGTACCCAACCTCTTGGATTAGACCTTGCTATGGGAGCCCTGAAGAGGAGTAGCAGGACTGGCGGATATCGGTAGAGACGGATGCAGATGGAGCGATAGAAAGTGCTACAGTGTAGGAGTCCCCAAGCAACACGAGGCTAGAAGGCTACAATAGTGCGAGAGGCACGGGAGTGTTTCACTAGTGTAGGATGGCACAGAGAGGTGTGCAACGATGCGAGATGCAGGGAGTTGTTGTAGCAACGAAAAGGTCAGTAGAGGGAGAAATTTTTAGCGACATAGAGAGCTTCAGCATTGAGAGTGTCTCTAGCCTGACAGGGATGTTAGAATTTGGGTGGGTCAGTTACTTACTTCTCAGCAGCTGAGTTGCAGTGTAGTAGCATGATGCAGTGTGAGGAGAAGGGGAGGCAGTGCAGATGCACTGCTGGGAGGATGGACCAGCAACATCACAGATGCAGCAGGAGCTGCCATACAGATGTATCAGTGGCAATGGCAGGGCCATGGGCAGTAGTACAGGATGCAACAGTGCAGAGGATGTTGGGTGGGGAGGCCTAGCATCAGCATAGGAACCGATGCTGGATGATCAGGGTGATTCTCAGTGAGGAGTATTACTAGAGCACAATCCTTGCTAATAGAGATTGTTGATTTGGGGTAGAATCATATGTGCTCTAGCCATGAAAATTAGTGGAGGTGATAAGGAACATGAGATCTCCAAGACCCAGAAATGGTTTGGACAGATTATACCCGGTTTGGAAGATATTAAAATAATTAATATTTTTTAATGGAGTTCCTAAGTCTAAACTTAGGAAAAATAAAATATTAATGGGTATTAATATAAAACTGGGTTAGAAGGGTCCAAAAGGATTAAGCCAAGTCTAATCTTAGTTGTTGATTAAAGATTTAATCTCGGTCGTTGATGGACCAATGAGAAAAGTATAAGAGGAGCCTTGAGGGTCAGTTGGAGAACACACCAGAGTGATTAGTCATTCTATTCTCTAGAGCAAGGTTTGCTAAGAGAGATAGAATCAATGATCAGCAGCGAGGGGTAGTGAATACATAGTAGTGAAGCAGAGTTGCTACCAGAGTGACAGCGCAGATACCAAAGAGGTTGACGTAGAGGCATATTGAGGCTACACAGAGGCAGCCAAGAGCTGCACAGAGCGAGGAGAGGCCACTATGTGAGACACAGAGGGTCTAGGGTCTGACGCAGAAGCTCCAGAAGCTAACGCAATCCCTATCAGAGTGACACAAAACAGTGGAAGATGTAATTTTTGGTGTGGGGTTGTTCATTCGGTGATTTATCAACCAGAATATTTGTCTCCAAGGAGAGGTACTACTGCCGAGGGCATTCTCTGTTGGGTGAGCCATTTTTGGCACCTTGGTTGTATTCTCAAAAATACATAATAATAAAACCCTATGAATAGTTGCACCGGTTTTCCTGCATTGGGTTTTCCAGGGACATTAGTCCAAAAATAACGGTGTCACTTGTGTGCTTGTTTACTTTCAATTGATGATCTGTAGATGTTGATACTGTACTTGTGTTTATTTTCAATATTTACATGGTAAATAACTTGTTAAGTAATTGAACAAGTAGGAAGAAATAAACCAGATAGTACAGGAAGAATTTCTAACGGGTTAAACTTAGAAATTCCAACATATTGATCAGCTTCTTTTCAACTAAATATACTCTAAGAGTACAAAAGTGAAAATTCAGTAGAGTATGCTTCAATCTCTAAGAAAGTCAAGATCTTGTTCCAATTATTTCATCAAAGCATTCACAAAAGTACAAAAGTGCAAGCCTTTACAAAGTGTTTTTGATAAAATTCTGGACCCCTCTCTAAATGCATAAGAGAGGTTTAAATAATATAATATATGTATCAAAACTATATTATTACATAAAAAGCCGAGGAGGTTTCAAAAAACCTTCCTTAGAATAAGTAAAATAAAATTAAAATGGAAATAAAAATGCTGACGAGCTTCTTCAAATTGAATGGTCATATTCAACCATTCGGTCCTTGAGTTTGCAGATGTCTATCATTAGTTTCACCTAGGGTGGTTGGCCAATTCTAGATCTTAATTGTCCTATGAATATATCATTAGAGAGAGGTAGCACCATATTTTGTGTGGAATTTGTTAGACAACGCAGAGTCATCCAATGACTATGTGGTTTTACTAGAAGTCACCACTAGGTTTCCCAGTCAAGCTTAGACAGTTGTTTGATTGCCTCTACATTTGTTTGGGCAGTCTCTTTCCACTGTTTTTCTAACTGTTTGATGTCTGGGAGAGCTTCTGGCCTGCATTATTTGATAATATTCGCATTGTGGAGGTTTTCATTGACAACGTCAATGATATTATTTGTTGTACTAGCTACTCTTGTTGCTGCCATTTTTGCTTTCTTTAACTGTATGTCCCAATCTATGAATAAAATATCCTTGTGGGACTCCTCGATCTTTGGTAGATTGGCCTTTTTACCTTCTTCAGATTCTTACCAAGAAATAAACTCTGAAATCCTCTTATTTATCTCTTCATATTCTAATCTCTGATCAACCACTTGATTGGTTAATTTATCACTTGTTTCACAATAGGGATTGATTAATGAGATTTTTTGGCAGACTATTTCTTGTTCATGTGACAACAGAGAGTTTAGTTTGAGTACCTCTTTAATGAATTATTTTGTTTGAGGGTGGCCTTTGAGTTTATTCATTACAAGATGCATTTGATGAATCTATGAGTCATTCTCTACAATGTCTGTCTGATGTTGTAATATAATTTTCTCAAAATCATTTTGAAGTCATGCCATTTGTATCTGTGCTTGCCTAGTGGTGCTCTATCTCTCTTGTTCAAGTTTTTGTTCTAACAACTGGACTCTTTCTTCTTTTTCTTTAAGCAAAAGTCAAACTTTGGCTTCCTTATCAATTGTTGTAGTTGCATAGGCACCTGCAAATTGTGATAGATTTGTAAGATTTTTTGATGGATCAATGGGGGTATCTTTCCATACTACCTCCATTAATTCACCTCCAAGATTTGTTGTTGTTGATACATCTAATTTTCTTTTCTTCCTTTGCCTCTTTACTATAGTGTTATGCGTTAGGCTGTAGAATATGTCTAGTGGGGTTATTTCCTCAACCTTTAAAACAATTTCTGAATTTGGGTGTGCCAGGATGATTTCTATATCTTGGGTAGTTATAATTCCTTGTATTATTGTTTTTGGGTTTATAACATGTTGATTATGTTGCGGATTCTGAAATCCAGATGCCCTTCAAGACTGGACTCTGTTTGGAGATTTTTATTAAATTTCTCCCATTCTTGATCTAGATCAATGACTATGATCTTTTTTGTTTGAACCTGTGTGGAGCCAGCCTCCATGTGCTCCTCAGTTGAGGCCTTTTTGACCGTTTCTTCATCATTTTTCTCTGTGTCTTGTTTAGGTTTTTCCTTGGGGCTTCCTTCCTTATTTTCTAATTGGTGTTCGGAGTCTTCTGAACCTTGAACTAACTTCTCTTGAGATTCCTCATCAGAATTTTTCTTGGAACTTTCCTCTAGGCTTATGCTAGGAGTAGGTTCTCTTCTTTCTTCAATCTGTGTTAGGTCTAAAGGGACCTTTTCCAGTCTTTTATTTCTATATATGTGGAAGCGGTTAAGGCCTATTGGGTCCGATTTTATTGATGCTAAATGTAAAACTTGTGAAAATGTCTCACCTTTCTCAAAGAGATCATCAAACTCATCATCCTCATGAATAAATTGTTTGATTTTAACCAAGGCAGAGAAATTCTTGGCGACCTTGTTAGGGTCATACTATCTGCCTAGCATGGTAGCCAGATTTAGAGATGTATTGTTCAGTATCTCTTTTGTTGCATGCCCGATATCATGTAATGCGAAAGCACCACATTGCAATGGGAACGTTAGCAAGATGGATTTATTTTGTTCTTTGAGGGTTTTGGTTTTACCATCCCCCACTGTTTTATAAACAATCTCTGTTGCCAACAATTTACCAGGAACATAATATGGAAGAACATGCAGAGCTGTAATACTCCCAAAAACTCTGATATAAGTAAATAATTCCTCACCAAACCATCTTGCCACCGACAAGATGTATGTCTTTGCTTCTTTTGATATCCTGGGGGATTTCTTATAAAAAATGGTCTGGTAAATTCGAAACATAACACCATGACAAATTTTATAAAAATGGGAGCTAAACTACAATTCCCTCAAAACTTTATGATAAACATGGATGGGAGTAGGATCCTTTATATCCCATTTCCAGATCATGTTTTTAAAATGTGAACAAAAACATATAGCATCCATGACATAAGAACTCATGTAAAAGGGGGGGATAACCCGAGTGGAGATAATTCTATTGCTCCTGTAATCTCTAATGGCCATAACCAAATTATCCAACAAATTATTACTCCAGTTCATGATTATAACATTAAAAACTCCATCAATCAATGGAACCCATTCAATAGAAAACTTGGTGGTATCAACTTTTCCAAATAACCTACACAACATTGCAGCTACAAAATTGTGCGGGGTTGACAAAGGTGCAATTGGGTACATACCAGTTTTCTCCCGCCTGAACTTGTTGGATCCAGACCTCCAATTCTGCATAATATCCATCGGGTCCTCATTTTCTTTAGAAAAGTGCTCAATAAAGGATTTATCATAGATCTTCTATGGCTCTGGCAGATGGTACAATTGGCATAAATTGTCTAGTTTGAATGACCCCATGACGTCATGCATAGAATTTCTAAATGTTCTATATGAAATATCCACGCTATCAATAATCCATCTTACCATATCCATGTATGGTAGGATTTTTGGCCTTGCAACTATCTTGTGCAAGAAATAACATGCTGCTTCGAAATAGAAAGCATAGGAACTTTCCTCAGCATCTGTTGTTGCTTTGGTTTCCAAGACCTTTAGGTTTTCTTAATCTAGTAAATTATACATTGCCTCCCATGTTGTAGTCCTGCTATCCTTATTGCATGTGGTATTAGAGAAGAGTGGAAGCATGTCTGAATCCTCAGACATTGTAGCTTCTACAATCATTTTTCCTTTTTTAAACATTTTTGTGAGCGATGTCTTCTTCGGAACTTCCCTGAAATTTGGGCAATGGAGAAAACAGGATAAAAACGCAGAGAGAAAATTCAAGCAGATATACAATAGCATAGTAAATTTTGAAAGAACATAAGGATGAAGCTTTTATTTCAAACATAGATAAAAAATATATCTATCTTCTCGATCTGTTAAAAGAATAAATGCAATTACACCTCATTAACTATGCATTAAGGGCTACATGTGATTTCCTTATGACTCATCAAAACATCACATCACAAATTTCTAAATGAAATTTCAAATTGGTGTATGTTATGAGCAATGTCGATCATGTGATTGCAATGAATTGAAATACCACAATATCGTAATATCGCAGAGTCAGATTATCGCAAAATTGGATTATCACAATCGCAATATCACAATATCGCAAAATCGCAAAATCACATTATCACATTATCGAAAATCACAATATCATTGTGTTCATGAATAGAGCAATTCAAAGTTTCGTTGGTGTTTTGCGATTTGTGATGAGCAGCATACCTTTTACTTTTTCCAGCGCGTTTCCGTTATGCGAAGGATTATTCCATTAAAATAGATATTTACGATATGTTGGACTTGATTGAAGTTTATAACAGTTTTAATATTCCATCGGGTCCAGACCACATCGCATTGCACATTTTCTTATGGTTTTCATGTTTGCGCCCTTATAAAAGTCACGATGCGATTACGAAAAATATTTTAAGGAATATCTTAGGCCTTAAGTTTTATAAAAAGTTAAATGCTACCTTGGGTCTTTTACAGGGGTTTCTTTTATCACATTTCGTGGATTCTACCTCACAACTAACCTTTGTTACTTTGGATCCTGCGATTTGCGATAAAGCGAGAATGCCTCGTCACAAAATGACTTGGTTTGATATCTTAAGATTATCCAAGGTTTTATTCTGAATGGTTTCAAAAGGCAAGCTCTTATTTGCTACTTTTTTGGAAAAACAATTAAAGGGTCCCCATTTATTAATACAATACTAACTATTTATATAACAAATGGGGGGATTGTTGAACAGTACAACATATACACAAATCAAAAGATGATATTTATTTCCTTAGTTATGTCATTTTAATTAAATTCATTAATTAGAAAGAATGTCATATTAGCAAGTGTCATATAAAATGAGTTATGGTATTTAAACCATGATATTGTAACAAAGCCTCACACGTTAAGAATCTTGTTACATGTCTTTTTTAAATGTATACATTTTAAATTTATATATTAATTATTATTATTATTATTATTATTTAAAGTTATAATTTTTTTATTTCTTAGGAATTTTGATTGAATGATAAATAAACAAAGAAAGCATTATATATATATATATATGATCCCTAGAGAAACCTGAGGAATTGTTTGCACCAAGAGAGATATGATCCCTATGCACTCTTGATAGAGAGAGAGCTAAGATGGATTTGTATAATATGATCCATCACATGCTTATTAACTGTGATAACATGAAGTGTCGTAGATCTTGGTAGATCCACGACATGATGGTTGATAACCCTCGGCACCTACAGGTGGTGGCAGTAGAGGTGGAGTTAAGACCATCTATCCGGTGTATAAACGTGGGTCCTCGGCTTCTTAGGGAGCCTAAGTTTGATGTTTACAAGTTCACAGTGCCGAGAATGCATGAGATATACCTATATGTTGCCTGTCTCTGTTTGAGGTTGACATAAAATGTTTGGTATGTTATAAGTATATCCCTGTATCCTAGGTTGGGGGCTTCTACTCGTGATAAGCCTTATGCCTAGAGGGGAAAGGAAACACTGGTTAAATTAGCAGTTTCTGTGACTGGTAATATTGGCCTTCTCAACTATGTAGTGTTGATTTCTATATTTTTTAGCAACATCCTTTTTCGCATGGGCATGTTTAATGGTTTTTGGTTTTTTCTTAGGACATTTCCTCTACATGTTAATAATTGGGTTCTTCTTTTTAAGCTTGAATTGTTTGGGCAAGCCCTATGGAGAGTAAGATTTCTAGTAAATGATCAAGGCTTAGTCTACAGACTTAGGGCTCAAGGGTGCATGGGGGACACCGTTTTTATTCTATTGTTACCTCCCACTCCTAGAGGGTTACTATTTATGTATGTTTGCTGGCTCAAGTGGGGGAATTCTAAAGGGATGCAATGTCGTATTGTGTTTCATTTGTTTTTATGGTCATACATTAAGTTAATGCTTGTCTTTCAGGTGGTTCTCTGTAAGAATCATATTCCATGTTCGCCTACGCTATATCCACTTCCTACCTCTATATAGTGGGTTGGTTTATAAGCGCGGGATAGTGGGAGAAGGGTGAAGAAAGGGGGCCCTGCCTTGGAATATATGGTGAAGTCTCAGCCTCGTGGTGGAGCCTTAGCTGAGGTAAAAGGGGCCGCATACACCAGGAAGGAAAAGGTAAATAAGCTGGTTCGTCTTCCAGTCAGAATGCACAACAGAGGACTGCACGGCAGGGGACTACGTGACAGAGGACTATGCAATAGAGGGGTCAGAAAATGAACTCTGAAATTATTCAGGCCACTATTCAAGCATATTGCGAAGGGGCCCCAGCGCAGGTGAAACAGTTGATCACGATTTGGGATCCAGAGTTGAATTTGAAAGCTGATCTTGAACCACCAGCCAAAGATTGGGGGAGCTTATCATCGACCCTAGGTACACTCGTGATTGTCTCACCCTATTTAAACAGTCTATCCATCTCCACTGGTTAATGAAATTCATAGTGGCAAAAGTAATGGTTGTGGCCACCAACTCAGTGATGCAAAGTGAGACTGAGTCGTGCCTCTGAGACATTCGAAAAGAGCTCCAGCTTATTCAACTTCAGTTGTAGAATTAGAATGCTCGCCCGAGCTGCATTAAGAAGCATATCCCATGTCTCCCGCAATCTAAATTGCCAATATTAAGTGCTAAAGATCCTGCTCCGGTGGAATCATCAGATGATTAGTTGGTAGAAGTTATGGCTATTAATTTTGGCTTAATTTTGGTTGAATATGTCGGGTAGCATTTATGTTTTCAACGGTATGCTTACTAGTTGCTTTCCAAACTATCAGCCTTATCAGGCTTGGTTATATAGACTCAAACTATTTATGTTTTAGATGGATTATAATGTTATTCAATGGCCAACAGACCTGGTTTCCCACTACATAGTTGTAACCTGCATGTTTATAGATGAATGAATGAAAGTCACTTCTTAGCATACAAAAAATAATGTTGCACATGAATCTATTTAAAAACACCTACCAATGAAAGGAATTCCAATCTCATTCATCTTGAACAACACCCTTTAACCATCACTTTTTTTCATTTACTTTACATATTCTATCTGTATTTCCATTGAATCTTTCTTGTTATTAAAATATTACAAGTAAACTCTATATTAACCACTGAACAAACTGCAAAATCTTCCTCATACATTAAATTAGAAAGCATGTATTAATGGAATAAGAGCTCTCTCTCTCTCTCTCTCTTTATATATATATATATATAGATATATATATATATATAGATATATATATATATATATAGATATATATATCTATATATATATATATATATATATAGAGAGAGAGAGAGAGAGAGAGAGAGAGAGAGAGAGAGATATGACATTCACATTGACTTTTTTAAATTTATTTATTTAAATACAACATATCAATTCACATCTTCCTCACATCCAAAACAAAGGAAGGAATTACACGTATTCCCCATTTTTTTCGTTCAATTACTTTGTCTTGATGTAAAATTAAGATAAAAATTGAAGCATTTATTAATGGCCAACTTTAAAAGAACTTTTTATTATTACTATTTTTTGATTTGTTAATATAAATATTGTTTTTCTATTTTAAAATGTAACATTACATGACAACAACTACTCTCCCCTCCCCAGACTGAGTTGTAGAGTGCCTCTTGGAACATTTAAAAAAACATATATTTTTATATTTGAAAAAATGATTTATATAGTTTGGAAATGAAATATTATTTATATATTGGTGTTAAAAATAAATAAAGAAAAGAAAAGAAAACAATATGGAGACTGGGTGCAAATTAATGATGGTTTGCCATGACGAGTTAGTGGTAATGCAAATCGTGAAAACAAAACAATATATTAACTTCAAGGGATGAATATAGGTACTTATGCAATGAATTTGAAGATGGTGTAACAAGAGGAAATGTAGAAAAATGACTTAGCTTTCCAAATATATAGCTTTTATTTATAGATATTGTGTTTAACTATATGAATTTTGAGTTTTCCTAACATTGGTATGTTATTTTTCATGCAAAATATAATGTATATGTTTCCATTAGTGCAACATTTAATTACTTAATAATGAAATCTTGTTACAAAAAATTGTAGAGTTGTAGAGAACACAATGTTCTTATGCACAATTATTTCTTTCAAAATATCTATATATGGAGAAAAAAATGAAGATTACTTGATAACGTTAAGACCCTTTTAGGTAGCACTAAAGAAAGGCCTCTTAATTTCAGAGATATTAGTATACTATAATATCTCTGAAATTAAGATGCCTTCCTTTAGTGAAACCAAAGAGGGTGATAACATTATCAAAAAATCTTAAATTTTTCCCCCATATTGTAGGTCTCAATGTCCTCTAGTGCACCATAAAAAAATCATTAAATGGTTAAGGGAAAAATAAGGTATAGAGGAAATAAGGGAGGAATTTATTTTAATATTTTAATACATATCAAGAGAAAATTGTACTAAAAATAGTAAACACTATTACTGTTTCAACAAAATATATAATTTGAATCTAAATAAATAAGACTTATATATGTATTTATCGTATCACACACAAAGTATATAACCGATAAATAGAAAAATAATTTCAAATTTAGAAATATATATAGAGTTTATGAAAAAAATGATGTATTGATGTATTTGCAGCTCAAACCATCATCTTTATGATTTTGAATATGTATTCAAAGCAACCAACTCATCATGCATGTAAGATCCTTATCGAAAAATAAATAATAAAATAATGTACACATTCTTAGTGCTAAAATCATGCACATGGTTCTAGCAATACCCACACTTATGTGTTCTTGTTGCTAGGAACATGCATGTGCTCTTGCTGCTAATAGTATGCATGTCCTCTTGCCACTAGGAATATGCATGTGCTCTTTCCACTAGAAACATGTATGTATTCTTGAGGTTGGGTTTTTGGGGAGGGGAAAGGGGAGAGAGGAAGGAATAGAGATGATGTGTGTGTGTGTGTGTGTGTGTGTGTGTGTGTGTGTGTGTGTGTGTGTGTGTGTGTGTGTGTGTGTGTGTGTGTGTGTGAGAGAGAGAGAGAGAGAGAGGGAGAGAGAGAGAGAGAGAGGTGGGGAAGAATGAGTGGGTGAGTGAAGGACAAAGAGGGGGGGGGGGGCATAGAGATTTGTGGGAGAGAAAGGGAGGCTGAAAGAGACATAGTTTAATGGGTGTTGTTTTGAAAGAGGGATTAAGAAAGACCATAGAGAGAGAGAGATGATGGGGGTTGCGGGAGGGGAAGATAATGAGAGAGTGGGAGGGAGTGAGGGAGTGACAGAGAGATAAGGATAGAGGGAGGGATATAGAGATATATATTGAGGTTAGAGAGAGTGTGTGTGTGTGTGCATGTTGGAGGGAGGTTGTTATGAAGGAGGGACTAAGGGAAGAAAGGAGGGAGGGTGAAATAAAAAAAAAAGGTGGCAAGTGGGAGTGATGGATAAGGAAATATATAAAGGGGGATGAGGAAGGGAGAATGAGAGAGAGGGGGGAGGACGAGATATAATGTGAGAAGATGGATGGGGGGGAGAGATAAGGAGAAAGGGAGGGAGATAGAGATAGAGTTGGAGGGGTGAGAGAGAAGAATATGGAGAGAGGGAGATGATATGGAGAGAGGGAAATGATATGGAGAGAGGGAGAATGATATGGAGAGAGGGAGAGACACATAGAAAAATATAGATGTGGAGAGAGAGAATGATATGGAGAGAGGGAGGGAAGAGAGAGAGGAAGAGGAGAGGGGAGAGAGTGAGGGTCGTAGTTAGAGAGGGAGGGATATAATTAGAGATGGAGGGAGATAAATATAGTGATAGAGGGGGAATATAGGAAGAGAGAGAGGGAAAAATGGAGGGAGAGAAGGAGATAGGGAGGGAGATAAAGATAGGGTCGGAGGGGGGATATAGAGGGAGAGAGAGGGGGAGAGAGGGGGGGAAGGGAGAGGGGTAGGTAGGGACTCGAGAGAGAGAGGGAGGGAAATAGACAAATCTATATGGGTAAGGGAGAGAGGAAGAAAGAGGGAAGAAGAAACAGATGGAGAGATAGAGAGAGTGATAAGGGCGATATAGATAGAGATAGAGGGAGGAAGGGGTGGAGAGATAGATATAGAGAGTGAGGGGTGAGATAGAGAGACAAAGGAGAGAGGGAGGGAGGTAGAGATAAAGCTAGAGGGAGGAGGAAAGGGAAATAAGAGAGAGACAGAGAGAAAGAGAGAGCTTGAATTCCACGAGGATGTGTAACTGAACGAGGGTGGCCAATTAACTGGCCACCGATTCCATTCAATTGTAACCATTCCCATAGCCATGCAGCCTTGAAATATGATTCATGTAATTAAGGAATAGGGTTAGACACCTACCTGCTTAGTCGCAACCGTGTTATGCATATTTCGGATTTTGGAACCCATTTCTTCACTGTTGTGGCTACTTGCTCTCCACATGCTCGGCCTCAGGATTTTTTTGATGTTCTCACGTTCAAACAGAGCTCCTTGCATGTTTCATATGGCTTACTTTGATGACCCTGTCTCTGGAGTATGCTTTTCAGGGGGATTAACTGCTACATGAATCTTGTAGGATTTCTTGTAGCTGCTTCTCCTTCTGAAATTCAAGCTAATATTGGAGTAGGGCTACAACTGCCAATGAGGGACTCAGTTGACAAGGAATCATAGATGGAATGTATCAGGTAGGGTGAGTGAAAAGGTTGCTGCTTTCATTTGTCATAAAAAATTTTGGTTTCTTTCACCATGAAGGAAACAAAATTTCTGTGTGTGACTGTGCAGGGACAGAAAAACGAGTGCATGAAGGTGTACAGAGATGGGAAGGCAATATAGGGTGATGGATGGAGGCAAGGAGGTCCACAGGGCTCATAGATAGATTTCGAACCTTCGGATCCTCCTCTGAGATTGATTTTGGCCTTCCTGTAGCTTCTACAGGATCTTCCTATAGAAGATACACAATTTTCTATAGGATGCGAAATTTTAGACCAAAAGAGACCAAAACTTGGGAAAAGGGTAACGGTGATGGAGGAATGGACTATGAGGGATGCATGCAGCTTCGTCATGTCCTTTGTCTTTGACTTGAGCGATCCTCCCAAAACTTGCAATGACCTTCCTACAACCTGCAATTTATTCAAAATAAATTAGGTTCATTTTTCTTTTTTCTTTTTGGCCTCTTTTTTTTTTTTTTGAGACAGCTGGGATGCCTTCAAGAGGTTTTCACCCTCACTACCAACCCTAGGTGCCTCCAAGAGGTTTTCACCCAGGGATCTTTTATTTCTTTTTTCTTTTTTTGATCAAGGTGTGGGTAGAGTGGAGACAGGGACCTGCTCCACTACTAGCACTGATTTACCCAGAGTTTCAATGAACCCCTGCTTAGAAAGGGGCTTTCTATAGATTTCCAATCGATGCCCATTGTTTTCATTGCATTTTTCCACTGTATATGGTCCCAACCATCTAGTTCTCAGCTTGCCCTTGAAATCCTTGTACATTAAGTCATACAGCAACGCCCAATCTCCTGGCTGAAATTGTTTCTCTCTGAGGTGTCGATCATGCCATATTTTTCTTTGAAGTTGGACTACCTCTGAGTGGAGAAGGGCTTGCATTCTCTGTTCATCTAATCCATTTAGCTGAAGCAATCTTTCCTTGTGTACATGGCTGAGGTCTAGGTCCAGCTGAGCTGCCAGCCTTAATGTGTTATATTCAAATTCTATAAACAACAAAGCCTTCTTCCCATAGACTAGCTCATAGGGTGTGAAACCTGTAGTAGTTTTCCAAGTAGTGTTATAGGCCCAGGTGGCCTCAACCAATCAGTCTACCCAATCTTTTCTATTGCTGCTTACCGCCTTAGTCAAAATCTCTTCTAAAGCTCTGTTAGTGACTTCCACCTACCCATTTTCTTGGGGGTGATCAGGGGTGGAATTTTTGTGCTTAATCTTTTGTTGTGTGAGTATGTCTTCAACTAAATTGGAGGTAAATGACTCCCTTGATTTATAACTAGCTCTCTTGGGTAGCCAAACTTGTAGAAGATATTTTCCCTTAAGAACTCAGCTACTTTTTCCTCTGTTGCTGCTTTGA
Source organism: Pinus tabuliformis (assembly GCA_031772625.1). NCBI lineage: Eukaryota > Viridiplantae > Streptophyta > Pinopsida > Pinales > Pinaceae > Pinus > Pinus tabuliformis. Next base: position 679,619,306 of record CM062809.1, on the reverse strand, counting down.
TCGCCTTTGTTTCTGCCCACTTTGTCAGGTAGTCCATGCATACAATGATGTAAGACTTCTATTTTGAATGAGGGTTTATAGGACCCATAAAGTTCATGCCCGACTTCTCAAATGGCTCAAAAGTCACTTGAGGTTGCAGGGGCATCTCATCCCTTGGAGTCGGTTTCCCCATCCTTTGACATCAGTCACATTGGCTAATTTATCTCCTGACCTCTTGATGAAGGGTGGGCCAATAGTACCCTACCTGCAAAATCTTGAAAGTGGTCCTCTTTGCTACAAAGTGGCCCCCGCAAGGCCCATCATGACAGGTTAAGAGGATGTCAAAGACTTCCTCCTCCATAACACATCGCCTCAAAATATGATCTGGCCCAAGTTTCAGTAGGTTGCCCCAAATCCAAGTGAATGGGGAACTTTTCCCCACGATCTTGCTCTTCTCTCTTGAGGATAGGTGTGGCAGAAACTGTGCTAAAACCAAGTAATTTGCTATATCAGCAAACCATGGAGAGAGTATTGAAATAGCAAATAAGTGTTCATCTGGCATTTGATCATCCACCATTCCTTCTTCACCTGCAAGCAGATCTAGTCTAGACAGAAAATCAGCAACAACATTTTCCTTACCAGGCTTATCAACAATAGTCAAATCGAATTGCTGCAACAAAAGTAACCATCTAATGATATGAGCATTTAAATCTAGTTTATTCATCAAATACTTAATTGTAGCATGGTCAGTGTGTAAGAAAATTTGATAACCAGTGATGTAGTGTCTGAACTTGTTTAGGGAATGGACTACAGCTAGGAGCTCTTTTTCGGTTACCGTGTAGTTTAATTCTACCTTGGATAGGTTTTTATTGACGAAGTATATGGCATATGGTAGCTTCTCTTCAACTTGTCCTAGAGTTGCTCCTATAGTTTTATTCGAGGCATCTATGTGAATGTGGAAAGGTAGAGCCTAGTTTGGACATCTCAAGATTGGGGCAGTTACCAGCTTACCTTTCAATACATCCAGAGCCTCTTAACAGTTGTCAGTCCATATAAACTCAACATTTTTCCCCAAAAGGCCAAACAATGGAGAGGCTAGCTTGCTAAAATCCTTGATGAATCTTCTATAATACCCTGCTAAGCCTAGGAAACTCGGAACATCTCTTACCTTTTGAGGAGGTGGGACCCTTTGGATGATAGCAATCTTGTTGGGATCCACCTGTAATCCTTGCTGAGAAATTGTATGACATAGCATGGTCCCTTCAATCATTAGGAATTCACATTTTTCAGGACTGAGGGACAGGTTCATTTCAATACACTTGGCTAAAACTTTTCCCAAGTTAGTCAATGCTTCTTGGAAGTTGGAACAATAAGGGGTAAATTCATCCATATAGATTTCCACTGAATCATGAACAAAATTAGCAAATATGCTTAGCACTACTCTCTGGAAACTGGTAGGAGTGTTGCACAACCCAAAGGGAAGGACCCAGTAGGCAAAGGTACCCCATGGACAAGTGAAAGTGGTCTTATCTTGGTCTTTCGGGCTGATTTGGATCTCGTTTTACCCGCTAAACCCATCTAAGGAAGAGAAGAAATTCTTCCCTGCTAGGCCATCTGACACTTGATCTATGAAAGGCAAAGGGAAATGGTCCTTCTTAGTGGCTTTGTTCATTTCCCATTAATCTACACAGATTCTCCACTTCTCATTTTTCTTTGGCACTAGCACCAAAGGAGAAACCCATTTGCTGTCAGAGATGGGGTAGATGAATCCTACATCCAACAACTTTTGCAGTTCTTCTTTGACTATGTCCTTGAGGGCTGGATTCATCTTCCTTTGAGGCTGCCTAACTGGCTTACAATCTTCCTTGATGTAAATGTGAGGAGTACAAACAGAAGGGTGGACTCCCTTCATCTCCTTATAGTTCCAAGCAAAATCATCCAATTGATTCTTCAATAAGCTGCACAACTCTTTCTCCGGAGAGGTGGACAGGGCTGAGTTGATCCTCAAGGTTCTTTCTGGGCCAAATTCCACATTCTTAACTTTGAGAGGGGTTGGATCAGCCACATAGAGATCAACTGAAGCATTGGCTTGGGTTTCTTCCACCAACTCTTCTAATGGAAACACACTGGGGGCAGATTTTGAATCAAATCTTAAATAATATCATCCTCGGTTTGTGGACCCCCTATGGTAGTTTCTACTGTACACACTGGTGCGGAGTAGACTTCACCCTCATCTTCCTCATCCAACCAGAGGGGTAAATCATGTTCCAGTAGAGGTTGGGAAGGAGGGCAGAGGACTAGCTGCTTGGACATATGCCCATTCTTGATTGTCATGTTCCTAGCTTGGCAACTGATGTAGGCATCTGTAGTAGCCAACCAAGGTCTTCCTAGGATGAGAGGATACCTGGTGAGCTTTGCCTTTGTTTGGAGAACCAAGAAATCAGCGGGGTACTCGTAGGAATCAATAAAGACCATGATCTTCCGCAATCCCCTTGGGGGTCATGGTGGAGCAGTCTAATAACAGCAGTATTGTCGAGGTCTTTCTTAGGGAGCCCTGAAAGTTGAGCTTGAGCATAGTGTCCCTGGTCATCACATTAATGGTAGACCCTAGATCGATCAAGGTATGGGGGATTATAGTGCCATTGATGTGGACATCGACTAGTGGACTCCCATGGTCCAGATATTTTGGATAGATTACTTGTCCCAACAACAGGTCAGACAATTGTCCTACGACATTGATAGTTGGGCCATCTCTATTTTGCATGCCTAGGTGTCTAAAGCACTTCTCCTTGATCATCTTGTTGTATATGGGCACATCTTTTATGGCTTGGAGAAGGGGTACTTTTACACATAACTGTTTCAATTCTCCCAGAAGTTCAGTTTCTTCTAGGGTCGGTTGTGTGGTTCCAGTTAGTCTCTCAGGAAAGGTTGGGATGATTCTAGATACCCTCCATTTCAGGGACTCCTCAAAGCAAAACTAGCTTCAGAGATTCGGGGTCAAGTGTGCACCTGGCCCTTTTATAACAGAGTTGGAACCTTTGTTCATAGTCTGCTAAAGATTCATCACTTCCCATAGGCATCCTAAAGATTTCTCCCTTTGTTTCCTTTGACCTACAATAATCCCGGTATTTCTTATTAAAGGCTTGTTGTATCTGAGTCCAAGTTGTGATACTGTTTCCAAGTAACCCCATGAACCAGCGGAATGTTGCATCCTTGAGGGTAGAGGGAAAGAGTTTCAACTTTTGCTCGTCTTCTGCATAGTCATAGGTTCGACAAAGGACAACAAACTCAAATAAGATGGTATCAGGGTCTTCAGTGGTTAATCCATGGAAGTGAGGTAAGGCTGTGGGAGTTATGTTTTTCATCTTTGTGTCCCCATTGGTCTCTCGGATGGGAAAGGTGCCTTCTATTCTCTCCTTATTTCCTATATCATTTCTATGTTCAGCCATGGTCTACAGAAGAATGTTTTCTTGCTCTACTTCTGTTATAGGATCTTCGTATATCTCTGGAGGTTCACCTATAGGTTCTTTTGGATCACTGCCACCAAAGAAGAGAGAGGGGTGACTTAGTGATGTGTTGGGGTTTTTGGGTAGGAATTTTCCTGAATTGTCTCTATTCCTACGAGGCATGAAAGAGAATATTTTTTTTTTAGGATTTTTGTGGTTCTTTTTTTGCTTGTACTTGCAAAATTGAAATTGACTGAACAAAATAATGCAACTAACTACAATAAACCTTGCTGAAATGAAAATTTCATAATTGAAATGAAAGCAAGAAATGACTAATCTATGTTGCTGAAATGAAATTGCAGAATTGAAATGCTAATCTACACTTGCAAAATTGAAATGCCAATCTACGCTTGCAGAATTGAAATTGCATAATGGAAATGAAACAACTACTCTACTCTTGCTGAAATAAACTACTTAGCAGAATGTTGCAGTAGAAAATAGAAGAAAAGCAGTAATAACAAATACTCTGACACTTCCCCGACAACGGTGCCAAAAATATGGTGGGCTCCAGTATTGCAACAATGATGCTGCAACTCTTGGGACTCCATTCTTTACTTTTATCAACCGGTAGTTCGAAACAAACTTGGAAGAGACAATGTTGTATGCACAAGTACTAGTTCTTATTGCAGGCTGTCACTTGATCAACTGGCACAATTTCACTAGGAGCTCAAGACAACTTCTATGAGTTCTCAGAACAAGCTTTTAATTGTGATGGAAGAAAGCTAATCTCAAAAGGGCTATTCTACTTGCAGAAAGAAGATGAAAGCTGAAAGGAAACACAAAGCCTAGTTTTACCCATTAACCCTACCTTTGCAAGAAAAAGAGAGGAAACTACTGAAATGGATGCCATGGATTACTGTCAATATGAAATGTATGTACTTAAGCTATTTCTAAAGGAAAATGTGGAAGATCCATCTTTTTGTATTTTTGAGCAATTTTATGCAAAGTTATTATGGTTGTGCTTTAACTTATTTGACTGTGCAGATGTTTGGTGGTGAAAGGAGGTGGACTTGGCTATTTCAGATGATGGGGAAGGTGTGGAGAGGACCTAAGGAGTCCCTAGCACCCTTCTTGAGAATTCCATGGTCATCAGATCTCGAAAAATTGCTCGCATGAACTTCTACAGGATGTTTGCAGGGGATCCACAAGAAGTTCTACAGGAGCAGGCCAAAAATGAGTTTTGAAGGTTTGAAGGAGGAAAAACAGTGGGAAAGTGGAAATAAAGGATGGATAGAGATGTTTAGGGGTCTAGGACCTTGTAAATGAAGCTCAGGAGTGAAGAAGATGGTTGGAGTTGTTCAAAGGTGAAGGAAGCAATTTTGCACAAAAACGTAGAAATTAGGGTTGTTTGGGAAAGCGTGGCAAATGAGTGAAGAAAACCTTGAGAAAGAGACTAGAACAGGTTGTATTATGGAGGAAGGATAGGCGCGAGTTTTTTGCAGGTTCTCTGCACACTTCTATTCAAAAATTACCCAAGCAAAAACTATGAAAACATAATTTTACTTATTTTTGACCTAATTCTGACCTAGAAAACAGAAAAGTGATGAACAGAACTTGATGGACAACAAATTATGCAAGAAAGATATGGAAACTAAGCAAGAAAAGATCTAAGCATGAAAATATAACTGGTGTCAACTTTTCCAACTCGAAATCTAACACTAGCAATTGCATTGGAAAGAAAAAATAATGTTTTTGTGGCAACAAGAGTGCCTTGGTCTCAATTCATGGTCCCAAGGAGTGAGAAAGGAGATCAAGGACTGCTTGGTAGCATTTTTGTGGATCTTTTCTGTTACCAAACTATCAAGTCAACCTGAAGCAAAAACAACTATCTTAATCATCAAAAACAACCTAAGTAATAAAGCAAGATTTAACCTAAATAATAGAAATTATTCTATGAATGCAAGGAAAAAAACATATACAAATACAAGGAGGAGGTACTGGGAACATGGGTTGGGCCCAACCCCAAGATCTATAGCCCCCTTAGAAATATCAGTTCTAGTTCAAGGTTGAATTTATCTTCATTGATCAAAAAATAATAATCATGTCACAAAATTGTTTACAGAAAGAGCTTGAAAATGAGTTGAATGCAGAGTTGCACTAAAGTGCGAAAATAAATTGTTGAATAGCTAACCTACTGAGGCCCGAGACCTTCTTATTTATACAAATTGGAGACCCCAATACTCCTCCTAAACTTTAGGAACTCGGCTGCCAAAACCTGCAGATAACAACCACTTCACTAGACTTTCGCGGCTGCCCCTTGAAATCTTCTTTGGTGGGCTATGGAACTCTGAGCTGTTGGTGGAGAACTCGTCGAAGTTTGGTTACATTTGCAGAGGGAGCGCCTTACCAGAACCCATTAGAAACTCAGACCACTTCGACATGGTCCTTACACCAGTAACAAGGCTACGGGAAACAATGCTTTGAAGTAGAGCATTCCTCCATTCCTTCGCTTGCACCGAGTGTTCAATGTGGATCGTCTCCGACCATGCTCCCCACCATTTCTGGACACATTAGAGATTGCAGAACAGCTCACCAGAGACCCATCTCAGTAGAAGCTTCCTCATCTCAGGGAGGAACTCAACGCAATGGGGACCATTGCTTCCTAAGGGGGGAGGAATGATCCAGGTGGATGTTGGTGGCCACCCACCTATCCCATTTGTACCCCCACAATTGTCTCTTTTATTTTTTCAGTTTCCTTAATTATAGCACAGTTTACTATTTTTAGCAGTTTTTCGGGTCCTAAACTTCCGGAGCCGTTTTGAGGCCCTAAACGACGTTTTTTTGGAAATCTACCTCCGCGATTTTTTAGGAAAAGATATCTTTTTTGTCGTAGTCCTCGAAGAGATCTTTCCAATGGGCTATCATGCACGTCAAACGGAGATAATACGACCAATTCGCGACCCCGGGAAGTTGGTTGTCCAATTCACCCCAAAATGGGGCCCATAATTTGGCGTTTCATCTTCTAGGGTTAGGTTTTGGAATGTGAAGGGTTTTCCATTGTTTCTCAATAATAAATAGGCCTTCGAGCCTCATTGTAAACACAGTTCAAAATAGTTCAAAGGCATGTAGCCGACACATTTCTTCTCAGAGATAAGCTACCATCGCCCTAGCTGGGTTATTTCTATTTGTAAGCATATTTTAGTATTCTCCATTAATGAAATGAAGTATTATTTCCACTGCATCTCTGTTTTTATGGTTATCGCATCTCTGTATTTATAGTTATCTCTATAATCTATTGCATTCTTGTCTAAATCCAGATCAACTCGAGGAAGGGGTCATTTAGTGTAGGAGACAACCCTCCTATAAATCCTCAACCTTATTTCTTCGAATTGGTTGCCAATCTGCTTCATAAATGCCTAATCTTGGTCCAAAAATGTTCAAAAATCTGCAATAAACACGTATTAGACTTTGTGGTAAAATGACTATCCCCATTCACTCAATTAACATAAATATATTCAAAAGCATGCATAAAAATATGGAGAATGGTGGATTAAATGAGAATAATAGGCAAAACGAGCTCATAAAGTTACCCAATTCTGGGGCTCATCAGTCTTCTTCGGAATTTCCCTGAAATTTAGGCAATGGAGAAAACAAGATAAAAACGCATAGTGGAAAATTCAAGCAGATGCACAATAGAATAGTAAATTCTAAAAGAATGTAAGGATAAAGCTTTTATTTTGAACACAAATAAAAAATATATCTATCTTCTCGAGTCGTTAAAAGAATAAATGCAATTAAACCTCATTAACTGCATTAAGGCCTACGTGTGATTTCCTATATGACTCCTCAAAACATCACATCACAAATTTCTAAATGACATTTCAAATTGGTGTATGTTATGAGCAATGTCGAGCATGCGATTGTGATGAATCGTAATATCGCAATATTGTAATATCACAAAATCACATCATCGCAAAATTGGATTATCACAATCACAATATCGCAATATCATAGAATCACAAAATCGCTATATCACAATATCGCAGAATTGCAAAATCGCAATATCACAAAATCACATAATCGCATTATCGAAAATCGCAATATCGTTGTGTTCATGAATAGAGCAATTGAAAGTTTCCTTGGTGTTTTGCGATTTGTGATGAGCGGCATACATTTTACTTTTTGGAGCGCGTTTCCATTATGTGAAGGATTATTCCATTAAAACATATATTTATGATATGTTGGACTTGATTGAAGTTTATAATAGTTTTAACATTTCGTTGGGTCTAGACCACATCGCATTTCACATTTTCTTATGGTTTGCATGTTTGCACCCTTATAAAAGTTGCAATGCGATTGCGAAAAATATTTTAGGGAATATCTTAGGCCTTAAGTTTTATAAGAAGTTAAATGCTACCTTGGGTCTTTTACAGGGGATTCTATCTCATGACTAACCTTTGTTACTTTGGATCCTGCGATTTGCGAAAAAGTGACAATGCCTAGTCATAAGATGACTTGGTTTGATATCTCAAGATTATCCAAGGTTTTATTTCGAATGGTTTCAAAAGGCAAGCTCTTATTTGCTACTTTTTTGGAAAAACAACTAAAGGTTCCCCATTTATTAATACAATACTAACTATTTATATAGCAAATGAGGGGGTTGTTGAACAATACAACATATACACAAATCAAAAGATGATATTTATTTCCATAGTTATGTCATTTTAATTAAATTCATTAATTAGAAAGAATGTCATATGAACAAGTGTCATATAAAATGAGTTATGGTATTTAAACCATGATATTGTAACAAAGCCTCACAGGTTAAGAATCTTGTTAAATGTCTTTTTTAAATTATATATTTTAAATTTATATATTATTATTATTATTATTATTTAGAGTTATAATTTTGTTATTTCTTAGGAATTTTGATTGAATGATAAATAAACAAAGAAAGCATATTATATATATATATATATATATATATATATCTATATATATATATCTATATATATATATATATATATATATATATATATATATATTACAAATCCATCTTAACTCTCTCTCTATCAAGAGTGCATAGGGATCATAACTCTCTTGGTGCAAATAATTCCTCAAGTTTCTCAAGGGATCATATATATATTTGATCCCTCTGAGTGCTTGATTGATTCGAAGTTTAGATGGATTTACCTTGGTGTGTAATTCATTTTATGTTAAATTAGTATCTAATATTTAAAAATATATATATGTACTAATAAAAAATATTTTAGTGTAGGCCATAAATAAAATATTTCAATGTCCAAATTAAATAACATAATTTTGTATAGAGAAAATAAGGTATTTTAAATTGAATTTTTTCTTAAATATTTTAACATTATAGCAAGAGAGAGAGAGAGAGAGATTTCTTATTCCATTAATAAGTTCTTTCTAAGTCAACGTATGATGGAGAATTGTAATTCCTTCAATGTATGAAGAAAACTCTGCACATTTAGAAATTTTATCACTCTATAGATCCCGAGTTAACATGGATTTATGCTAATTATTTATATATATGTCATTTGTCAAACTCCATTCTAACCATGAAAAAAAATACACAACCTTATCTTGATTAGCACTCTAACAAAATGTTTTAACTACAAATTTTCTTTTCGTTTACTTTATACAATGTAGACATACACTCTCTCTATAAATAAATATATAATTACATGAATTTCTTTTTGTTATTAATATTCTTTTTAAATGTTGCATATCAATCTCCCCGATTAGGGCACGAAACAATTGGAGGCTTGCTTGGTTTCGATTGATATGACATAGCCTTTATTGATTTGGGATGGTGGGTGGTATCCCCCACACCCTCACACGCTTATTCACTATGATAACATGAAGCGTCACATATATTGGTATATCCACGACATGATGGTTGATAACCCTTGGCAGCTATAGGTGGTGGCAGCAGAGGTGGAGTTAAGACCATTTATCTGGCGTATAAACACAGGTCCTCAGCTTCTTAGGGAGCCTAGGTTTGATGTTTACAAGATCGCAATGCCAGGAATGAAAGAGATATACCCAGTTGTTTCATGTCTCTGTTTGAGTTTGGGGTAAAAGGTATGGTATGTTATAATTATATCCCTGTATCCTAGGTTGGGGGCTTCTACTCATGATAAGCCTTATGCCTGGAGGGGAAAGGAAACACTAGTTAAATTAGCAGTTTCTATGACTGGTAATATTGGCCTTCTCAACTATGTAATGTTGATTTCTATATTTTTTGGAAACATCCTTTCTCGTATGGGCATGTTTAATAGTTTCTGGCTTTTTCTCATGACATTTCCTCTGCATGTTAATAATTGGGTTCTTTGTTTTAAGCTTGAATTGTTTGGGCAAGCCCTATGGAGAGTAAGGCTTCTGGTAAATGATCAGGGCTTAGTCTATGAACTCAAGGCTCAGGGGTGGATGGGGGGCACCATTTTTATTTTGTTGTTACCTCCCACTCTTAGAGGGTTACTATTTATGTATGTTTACTGGCTCGAGTGGGGGAATTCTAAGGGGACACAATGTCATATTGCGTTTCATTTGTTTTTATGGTCATACATTAAGTTAATGCTTGTCTTTCGTGTGGTTCTCTGTAAGAATCATATTCCAGGTTTGCCTACACTGTATCCACTTCCTGCCTCTACATAGTGGGTTGGTTTACAAGTGCAGGACAATGGGAGAAGGGTGAAGAAAGGGGGGGCTACCTTAGAAGATATGGTGAAGTCTCAGCCTCATGTTGGAGCCTCAGCTGAGGTGGAAGGGTCCGCAAACACTAAGAAGGAAAAGGTAGATAAGTTAGTTCATCTTCCGATCAGAATGCGGGAAAGAGGGCTGCATGGCAGGGGACTGTGTGACAGAGGACTATGCTATAGAGGGGTCGGAAAATGAACTCTGAGATTCTCCAAGCCACCATTCAAGCATATTGCGAAGGGACCCTGGTGCAGGTGAAACAACTGATCGCGATTTGGGAGGCAATGTTGAATTTGAAAGTTGATCTTAAACCACCAACCAAAGATTGGGGGAGCTTATCATGGACCCTAGGTACACTCGTGATTGTCTCACCCTGTTTAGATAGTCTATCCATCTCTACTAGTTAATGAAATTCATAATGGCCAAATTAATGGTTGCGGCCACTAACACAGCGACGAAAAGTGAGGCCGAGCTGCGCCTTTAAGACATTCAAAAAGAGCTCCAGCTTATTCAACTTCAGTTGTAGAATTAGAATGCTCGCCTGGGCTGCACTAAGAAGCACATCCCATGTCTCCCACAATCTATATTACCAAGATCAAGTGCCAAAGATCCTACTCTGGTGGAATCATCAAATGATTAGTTGGTCGAAGTTATGCCTATTAACTTTGGATTGATTTTGGTTGTATATGTCAGGTAGCATTTATGTTTTCAGCCTTATGCATACTAGTTGGTTTCCAGACTATCAGCCTTATCAGGCTTGGTTAAATAGACTCAAACTATTTATGTGATTCAGTGGCCAACAAACCTGGTTTCGCACTAGGTAGGATGAGGCCACTGAACAACTTATATAGTTGTAACCTACATATTTATAGGTGAATGAATGAAAGTCACTTCTTAGCTTACAACAAAATGCTACATATGAATCTATTTAAAAACACCTACCAATGAAAGGAATTACAATCTCATTCATCTTGAAAAACACCCTATAACCATCATTTTTTTCATTTACTTTACATATTCTATATGTATTTACATTGAATCTTTCTTGTTATTAAAGTATTACAAGTAAACTCTATATTAACCATTGAACAAACTACAAAATATTCCTCGTACATTAAATTAGAAAGCATGTATTAATTTCGTTCAATTACTTTGTCTTGATGTAAAATTAAGATAAAAATTGAAGCATTTATTAATGGCCGACTTTAAAAGAACTTTTTATTATTTCTATTTTTTGTTTTGTTAATATAAATATTGTTTTTCTATTTTTAAATGTAACATTACATGACAACAACTACTCTCCCCTCCCTGGACTGAGTTGTAGAGTGCCTCTTGGCGCATTTAAAAAATCATATATTTTTATATTTGAAAAAACAATTTATATAGTTTGAAAATGAAATATTATTTATATATTGGTGTTAAAAAATAAATAAATAAAAGATAAGAAAACAATATGGAGACTGGGTGCAAATTAATGATGGTTTGCCATGATGAGTTAGCAGTAATGCAAATCTTGAAAACAAAACAATATTTTAAGTTCAAGGGATGAATATAGGTACTTACGCAATGAATTTGAAGATGTTGGAATGAGAGGAAATGTAGAAAAATGACTTAGCTTTCCAAATATATAGTTTTTATTTATAGAGATTGTGTTTAACTATATGAATTTTGAGTTTTCCTAACATTGATATGTTATATTTCATGCAAAATATAATGTATATGTTTCCATTAGCGCAACATTTAAGTACTTAATAATCCAATCTTGTTACAAAAAATTGTAGAGTTGTAGAGAACAGAATGTTCTTATGCACAATTATTCTTTTCAAAACATCTATATATGGAGAAAAAAATGAAGATTGCTTGATAACGTTAAGACCCTTCTAGGTAGCACTAAAGGAAGGCCTAAGCAGAAAAATAAATTAAAAGATGCATTTAGAGAATAATGCCTGAAATTTTATAAAAAGTTTGGAAATATAAATAAGAAAATTAAAGATCTACGAACATAAATAAAAATAAAACATGGGAAGTAGAAAACCCTTATCAGAGTTTTAGGACTTTTTGGCCTCAAAAAGTTGTAGAGCCTCACTTGCATTAATTTATAGATTAAAGAAAATAAACTCCCAATAAGAAATATGCAATTTTGCGAGAAGTATACACAGAGAAAGTATAGAGAAAAGGGGATGATTTTTATTAATAAAAATTATGTGAGTAGAATATAATAAAAATATAAATTCCTGTGAAGAACCATTGACCAGATCATATTCTAAACAATTGCAATGCAAAAAATCATATGCAGAAGTCTAGGAAAGAAAAATAAATTGGATGTGACAACCTGTAAAACACCTTAAGATGCTTTGACATACAGGTAGACAACCTATTTCTCTAAAAAAAAATGGCTATTAGCACTGGATGGATAAAAACTAGACCTTCAAAAAACAAGTAAAATGATAGAAAATCAAGTTACTTAAAATAATGTGTCCAAAGGATGAGTTGAGTTGCTCATTATACAATATCTTCCTTTTGAAAATTATCTACTCCCACCTATTGGTTTTGCTTCTTATAACTCAAATAATATTAAAATTAGAAAGAATGAATAACAAATTAAAGCTAGTGCATACCTCTCCTCTTGTTACAGTGTTTTGTCTCCTCCATAGCCCCCTCCCTTTTTATGCCTCCATAAAATGGTTAGGCAATTAAGCTACTTTGGTAATTAATTATAATATATTTTCTAATTAAATTTTAATTAGAGATAAAGGGCAAGTATTGTAAAGAAAAAATTAAATTAAATTAAATTTCTAAATTATTATATTTAAGTGTCTTAATAAGTGAGAACCTCCTTGTTTAATAAGAATAAATCATGTAATATGAAATTCAAACACAATAATACATTTATTGGAAATCGTATGTGCCATATATATTAATAAAAAAATTAGACATGATCTTTGTGCCTCCATGAAAATAGTATATGCGTGGTGAAACAAATTGTATATGCATGGTGAAACAAATATCTTGGAGCAGCGTATATGCATGGTGAAACAAATATCTTGGAGCAGCGTAATTAGTTAATGGGAGAAATATGGACTGCAATCGGAGAGAAGTGATGTTAAACTGCAATCGTGTGTGACACTGAACTGAATTTGAGTTGAAAAAAGTGCACACATTGACTTGACTTGACTTGAGTGGCGCAGAGAGCCACAAATTTCTTCCATCAAATTTGTTCAATTCTCGTGAAATGTTGCATTCCGCGTGTGAGAGGGGCCAAAATTTCTTGGAAATATTTGTTGAGTGGGTCAGAGGGCCCAAAATTCCCCGTGAAATATTGCATTCCCCGTGAAATATTGCACTGATTGGCTTGTGGGGCCCGAAATTTGTTCAATTGAAAGGCCTTTCTCTTGAAATGTTGCGTACATTCCGTGAATGACCAAGACATCGATTTCAGTGGAGCGAAGAAATCGCATGTATAGAATATATGGGTGGGATTATTCGTAAATTGTTTTTAAATATTAAAATTTTAAAAATTGGAAAATTTATTTTAGTGGAGCGAAAAAAATATGTGTAAAATATACAGGTAAAATTATTTGCAAATTGTTTCTAAATATTAAGTCTAGAAACTGGAAATAGTAAAGACAATTTTTTTTTGTAATGTTGCATAAATTCCATGAATGAATAAGTATATGATGCAAAATCAAATTCCAAAGTTGGAGACGCACTTTTCAAAATTCTGCACGGAAAGGGAAAGACGGGGAGATGGACTTGGGAAATTGAAAGACTATTCTATTGACTTGAAAGACTATTCTATTGACTTGACTTGGGAAATTGAAAGGCTAATCTATTGACTTGACTTAATCGAGATAGAGCCGAGGCAGACTAGCATCTAACGCCCTCCATTATTCCAAATTTTTGTAGACGTCTCATATTCTTCTTCCCCATTTTTGGATCGGTTTAACGGCCCACCTTTTATTTTAGCTCATCAACAACTTACCATCCAGTACGTTTTTAATAAAATTTACGAACAATTTCGATATTTTGGTAACGACTTACTGTTTTCTCCTCATATATATCTCAACATGGGAAAACTTTTCATATTTGACTGTTATTACCGAAGACTGAATCCTCAACATTTTTGGAGGTTAAGTTTAATTTATTTATTAATTTTTATCGGAACAAAGAAAATTTAAAAATAAAATAATTATAATTAAATTGTTTTAATAATTTATTCCTGTGATTTAAAAAGCGATATTATTTTATATTTTATTATTAAATTGTTTGTGTTAATATATATTTATGGAATTTATTGAAAATAATTTTCATTTTTTATAATTAATATTTTTAGAAATTTTCTATATCAAAATGATTATCGTCTGATTTAATCTTTAATTTCAAAATGAATTTAATGAAAAATACCATCAGACTTTCAAGTAAAAACATAAAAATATGTTTTATAAAAATCTTATTAAAAGGAATGAAACCAAATGAGAAATTCTTCTATAATTAGATTATTTACGATCAGAACACATAGGCATGTGCCGTGAAAAGTGTGTTGCTTACAAAATCAAATTGGAAAGGGTGTGCGTTGGAAAGTTGAGAAGAGGTGCCTTTCAAATGTCTGCCCGGAAAATGAAAGATGGAGGGATGGACAAAAGGCATCTCAAATTCCAAACGCTGTGCATTGGAGAGTTGAGAAGAGGTGCCTTTGTGAATTATTTTGGGAAATTGAAAGGCTTGTGAATTATTTTTGTAGACGTGTCGTATTCTCCTTTATTTTCTTCCGATTTTTTTGGAGGGGTAAAATGGCCACCAGCCATGACACTTTTAGCTATGATGATCTATTTTAATAAAGAGATATGATCATCTATTTTAATTATTTTATAAACTCTCTTTCCTGCGAATTAAATAAATAAATTTTATAATTACTGAGCGTTGATGCAACATTGCAGTTTTGTCAAACTCCATCCTCCGTCAAATGTTGAGTTGTAGAGACAAAACGGGTAACACTCAAGATGGAGAAATCGATTTGGGAAAGTGGAAGGCAATTACAGAGCTCTGGGTGTATTCAATTCACTTGACTTGACTTGAGTGAGGCACAGGGGCCCAAAAATGGACGTGAATGGGGCAGAGGGATGAGGAACCCAGGCGGAAGTTTCTTCATGTTCAGAAAATCCTCCCAAGCCTGAGCTGTTCAGAGAGTTTAAGGTCCTCCCAAGCCTGTGCTGTCCATATTGTTTTGACTTTACTGGAGCGAAAAAAGGGGGCGTTTGGGCAAAGGGCCAAGAAATCAACTTTCGTGGGACAGACGAGCGATAGGAACGGCAGAGAAATTTCAATTTCTTTTATAAAAATAAAATCTCAGTATTCACGGACTCTAACGCCATCCTTATCCTTATTGACTGGACTAAATGGGGCTGAAGAAGTTGGAATTTTGTGGAAACATATGGTTTGAATAAAGTTGATTTAATGTCCTCGAATTCCACACAAGAGTTTTTTATATATGGGCCGTTGTACATAGCCAACAGCACACAACTCCCGGGCATTGAAGGATTTTGCAGTGGGAGAGGTGAAAATGGATGTTCCTGTGGTATTATTACTTCTGTGCATGGCTGCCTCTGGGCCTGCAGCAACGTATTCCCATTCTCATCATCGCCAAGATCATCATCCCTATCATCATCCATGAGGGATCAGATGGCTTTACTTCGCTTCCTGAACGCATGGTGGAGGAAGGTGAATTGGTAGCGTCATCAATGGACACCCACGATAAAAAGGACCTGGATGCGCTTTTCTCATTCAAAAAGTCTATCACAGCAGATCCGTATGGCATCCTCTTCAACTGGACGGCCGAGAACTCGGAGACCATATGCTCCTCATGGTATGGTATCCGCTGCAGACTTCATACCAAAAGAGTAGTGGCTATAGAGTTGGTTGAAAAAGATTTGGAAGGTACTCTTTCCCCGTCCATTGGCAACCTTTCATTGCTGCACTCTTTGAATGTTTTTGCAAACCTTTCATTGTTGCACTTTTTAAATGTTTTTGCTAATTCTTTCGCAGGAAGAATTCCACCTGAATTTGGCGAGCTGAAAGTGTTGCAAACACTTAATCTCAGCAGAAATTCGCTCTCGGATCCTATTCCAGCACAGTTGGGCCTGCTTAAAGCGTTGAGAACACTTGACCTGAGTGAAAATATGCTTTCCAGTTCTATTCCAACGGAATTGGCCCAGCTGCAGAATCTACAGTCCCTTGCTCTTAGCTACAATGATTTCTCTGGAAGGATACCACGAGAGTTGGGTAATTTGACACAACTTGCTCACCTATCCATATCTCGTGGTCATATGCTGGGTTCTATTCCTGGTGAGATATTCTCTCTTCCCTCCAAAGTCTTTCTCTTTCTCAGAATTTCAGCATACCTGAAGCCATTGTTAATTTGACATCCTTGACTGAGCTATACATATATGAAAATAGTTTCACTAAAGTACCTAGAGGCATTTCAAGTTTACCTAAGTTGACCAATTTAGCTCTTTCATCTTTTTATGGAAATAACCTTTCTATCAACATACTTAAAGTCATTGCCAATTTGACCACATTGACTTCCTTAGACCTTTTTGGAAATGGTCTTAGTGATGACATATTTAGAACCATTGCCAAGTTGACCACGTTGACTTACTTAGACCTTTCCTTTAACATGCTCACCAATAATATATTTGTAGCCATCTCCAATTTGACTCACTTGACCTCCCTAGACCTTTCTGGAAACAATTTCATTGGTAGCATCCCTGTTACCCTTTCCAATTTGACTCGATTGACCTCTTTAGATCTTTCTTTTAACAATTTCACTAGTAGCATCCCTGTAGCCCTTGGCAATTTGACTCACTTGACCTCCCTAGACCTTTCTGAAAACAAACTCATTGGTAACATCCCTATATCCCTTGCTAAATTGACTTATTTGACCTCCCTATATCTTCCTGGAAACAAGCTCACTGGTAGCATCCCTGTAGCCCTTGGCAATTTGACTCAATTGAACTCCCTAGATCTTTCTGAAAACAAGCTCAGTGGTACCATTCCTGTAGCCCTTGGCAAATTGACTCAATTGATCAACCTAGAGCTTTATGAAAACAAGCTCACCGGTAGCATCCCTATAGCCCTTGGCAATTTGACTCAATTGACCAACCTAGATCTTTCTAAAAACAAGTTCACTAGTAGCATCCCTGTAGCCCTTGGGAATTTGACTCGGTTAATCTCCCTAGATCTTTCTGGAAACAAGCTCACTGGTAGCATCCCTGAAGCTATTACCAATTTAAGGAACCTTGAATACCTTCATCTTTCAAACAACAATCTTATAGGGGCAATTCCGAGAGCCATAGGAAAGCTTCATTCATTACAATACTTATATTTGTATTCAAACAAGTTAAATGGGTTCATCCCATATACCATAGGTCACTTAAAGGCTCTCAAGTACCTTTCTTTATATAACAACAGCTTTTCGGGGAGTATTCCAAATAGTATTAATGATTTGAATTCACTTGCATTATTAGATCTATCAGAAAACAACTTGAAGGGGTCAATTCCTAATGGCTTTGGAAATTGCACTAATATGAAAGTCTTCTCTGCTCATTCTAACAACATATTTGGGGTACTTCCCACATCTTTGGCCAATTGTACCCATCTTCAACAGCTGGATTTAAGGAGAAATGGATTGACAGGGGAACTCCCTCTGTACTTGACAGATCTTCGTGACTTGAAAGTTTTAAGCCTTGGTTATAATAATTTGCATGGTTGTATTCCTCAGCACATGACAAATCTCACCAAATTGCATGTGTTGGATTTGTCCAACAACAGATTCAATGGAAGCATACCAGTTCATCTTGAGAGACTCTCCAAATTTGCAAATGTGTCAATTGAGGATGATGAGTCATATGAAGAAATAGAAATTGATATGAAAGGGTATGAGTATGAGTTGTCATATCTCTTACCTACAAACACTATATTTGATTTGTCTTGCAATAAGCTTACAGGAGAAATCCCAGCAAGGATAGGTAGTATGAACCACTTGCGATTGTTGAATTTATCCTGGAATCAATTGGAAGGCAGCATACCCGCAACTCTCAGTAAGATATCTACTTTGGAGCAATTGGATTTGGCACATAATAATTTGAGTGGAACAATCCCTCAAGATCTCTCTGAGTTACATGAGTTGGCTGTTCTAGATGTTTCTTCAAACAACCTTTGTGGGAAAATCCCAACAGGGACACAATTTTCTACTTTCAATGTAACTTCCTTTCAAAAGAATTTGTGCTTATCGGGTTGTCCTTTAGATTCATGTAATGAAGATGAAAGACAAGAAAGAAGCGGTGAGAATGCTATTAACAATAGTAATGTAGCAGTGGGATGGCTAAGTCAACTCAATGAAAATATATCATTGATAGCATTGGTTATAGGAATGGGGATTGGATTTGGGGGAGTGGTTAGTATCTTTGTGTTCTGTAAAAGAGCTAATCATTGGGTTATGTCCCCAAACATACCACGCCCCTTTTTTGGGGTATATCGATTCCCTACTTAGAATGGGCTTACTAGCCCAAAGATTTCACTTTATTGTACAAGAAAATAAAGTATATATTGAAGTTCATTATATATAAATATATATATCATGGTTTAAAATCTATAGTGAAATACATAGAATATTTTATATCAACATAAATGTAGCGTAACTCTCCATTTGCTATTTTTTCATTGTTAAAATGATCAGTGTAGTTACTTGTTTTCTTTTAGTTAATGGTATGCATTAATACAATATTATCATTTGAGTCGACAAGAGCATTATACAACCTAGTTAACATGAACCACTATGTTAACTAATTTATTCTAATATGAACTTTATAATTTTTTTAAAGTGGAGGATGAAGTAATATTGATATATATTTAAAGATATATTGAAAAACAAAAAATGATGATGTGGTTTATAAATAAAATATTGCAATGCTCATGTTAATTAAAATATTTCAATGTCAATTATGTATATAATAGTACAACTATATAAATTAAATGACAGGCAATAGACATCAATTCACTATGCCAAGAAGGGCCCAATATGAAGGTGACGTGTGATTTTGTCTATGTTCAATGAGGAGTTGACACATATTCCTCTTAAAATAAACAACATATTATCTAAATAGAAAAGCAATGAATATGCATGTTTAGTCAATTTTAAGTAAAAGCATTATAAAACATCAATAATCTCAGCCCTACTATGTCCAATCATGTGGTAAAAATATTTCACGCACTCTTAGTCCTAAATAAAATATTTGGATGTCCACATGCCATAATATAATTTTGTATCAACTTTAGAAAGAGATAAAGTAATTACAAGTAAAAAACATGGGCGTGTAAGATATTTAAACCTTATATTTTTCAAAAATATATCAACAGATAATTTAAATAAACTGGAAATCTATATATATATAACAAAAAAACTATTTTAATGTGGAAAATCTAGTCCATAGATAAAATGTCTCAATGAGCATGTTATGCAAAATATTTTAATAGCAAATTTATATATACTATATATTGCTTTAAAAATTTGTGTATATCATATAAATCAATTGCAAAAAATAAGTTTTTATGGATAAAACATTCAAAATCATATTAGTATTTTACCTTTTTTCCCACACACACACACACATATATATATATTCAATTTTCCCTAAAATCCAACACAAAATTTTTGAACTTGCAAATTTAAATTATGTACTCTATATTGCATTTGAAAATACAATTTAGAAAATGAAAAAAAAAAGAAGATATATATATATATATATAAAGATGCAATTTTTATTTTTATTTTGAATAGGTTTGATCTCTCTATGAGCATGTTAGATATGTACTTAAGATTGACCTATAGTGGTAATAGGCATGGAACAAATTACTATATCATATTTCTCAAGTTGCTAAACTAAAAAAAAACCATAAGAGTTAAATAAACTATAACATTTAAAATTATTATTATTATTGATAAAAACAAATAATAAATAAGTTAAACTTATATACATATTTTTAAAACATGTAACAAGATTCTTAACTATGGATATTAGCACTTAGTTTATCATGGATATTTTTAATATGTAAATAGGATTTGTTGTAATATCATAGCTTATCAATAGCGCATGCCCAAATATCTATAATTCATTTCATATGACATTGTTTTTAATATCAGATTTTTTTAATTAATGAATTTAATTAGAAGGGAAAAAATGCATAACTATTTCGGAAATTATGTACACTAAAAATATTTTAGAATATTCTATAGAGATTAAATCCCTACCCTCCACTTAATAATTATTGATAATTAAATTAAAACTTTGATTGTTCTACATTTTGTTCAGGGATTCAATTTTGTCTAAAATTTAACAAAGTTCTATTGGAATTACAAATTCAAGTTGTGCAGTCTACACAATAAGTGAGAATTTTCAAAGCATTAAATCCCTTTATGATTTCAAAATTTAAATTTAAACAATGGAAAATTGCACATGGGGCATCTAATGGTTCTCTCTCTGTATACATGCATAAGTAGAGAGAGAGAGAGAAGTAATATAGATTCACTTTAACCACATATCTATCAAGCCCTGAGAAGGATCATATCTCAAGATGCAAATATTTTCTCAAGTTTTTCATTCTAAAAGAGGTTTGTACCTCAAAACATTTGATCCCTCAAGATATTTACTAGGTCCATGGTTAAAATAGATCTATACATGTTTTAAAAATATATTGTAAAGTAATTTTTTTTATAAAACTTATTTTTGTCAATAAATTCCTATTTACATTCTAAATAAGTGGTAATTTTATCTATCATGAGTGAGAGGAATGGGGTGTTTTAGTTAAGAAATAAAAAATGTTGATTTTATTTATCAAAAGGAATTTTGATTAAATGAAAAGTAAACAGATAAATTGTTAAATATGTATGTTTGCTAATACTATATAGGTTTTAATACTGTTAGCACTCCGTAATTTCTCTAGGCCAAAGAGAGAAAATCAAAGGTAACCACAAACTGATTGGAAGATGGAATATAGCCCATCCAGCTTCAGAGAGGGTTCTCTCTTTCTACTCAATCACTAAATACCAGTTTTACTAAAGAACAATGGCTATATCTTTGGAAAATAACAGAGTTTATAAGTGTGGTCGCAATCCAGAGAAAAACCCATTGGACATGAAGTTAGTAAAAGCTAAAATCAATGACGTGGTGGATGCTTGGTGAATCAGGAAAATTTGTTTAGAGGAAAGATAGAAACACTTCCTTATGCCAATTAATAGTTGCAAATGTGAGAAAAACAAATAAAGTAGATAAACATCTCAAGGCGTCAAACAATGAATGCATCTTAAAATGATTACAATAAGAAAAACATATGGGATGTCTAAATGACTACAAGAGATCACCATTAATTAGATGAATTTTGAAACAAGTTTTTATTTTAAACATCATAGGAAGAAATATGATACACACAGAATAGGAAACATACACATAAGAGAGCTGAATCACATGAATCTCTGAAGAGATTTAACCAAGTACTTTTGATCCACCAAGTTCATTAAAACTCATAAAATAATTACAATATGCGCCAAAAATAAGTCTTCTCACACTTGCCCAAACCACCTCCCTGTACATTCATCTGCATATGCCTTATATATTTTTAATAATAATATTAAATCCAAATTAGTGGATTTGGAATTTCTAAATACAGAGATTAGTTGTTGGAAATAAAATCATGAAAATGAACCTAAATGAATTGGTTACAATGAAGTTTGGAATAACTAAGAGCTGGAGTATTCGATTTGGAAGAGGTTGCCAAGTGTTTTGAGTAGTTAGAGGTTGATGAACCTTATCCCCTAAATTTGGAAACTAATGGCCACTTTTTAGCATCTTCAAAATTGGTTTTGGAAGCTTTGGAGTTGAATCTGATGGTCAAATAATTGACTGTCCAAAAGCAAAACGACTGAATTTTTTGAATATATCCTAAATGCTAATCCGGATTGAGATGATTTTTTGGTAGAAATTTAATATCACTATATCCCTCCCCCACACAAATTTTGAGAAAAATCTAACTCACGGATCTCGATAAAATCCAAAAATGGTTGTACATAACGGTGGCTCATTTCTCGAAAACCATTAGGCATTTTGACTTGAAACTAAGTGATTTTATTCATCTCACCCCCATGCATATATTGTAAACATTTCATGGAAAATAGGTACAGGATTTAAGAGATATAGTGAAAATACAGTGACCATGTGAAAGCGTAGTGCTCCAAGCTTATACTATCTTTAGTCATCATCTGACATGCTGGGGGTACTAGGATGGCATGGAATGGTCCATACAACGTTTCAAAACCATGAGAAAACTTATAGGATGAACACAAACCTTCAAACCACCTTCTTCTTGTAGTAGAACTGAAACACAGTTGTGCAACACATCTTTATCTTCATGAATTGACCAAACACTAATCTTATGACTAAGAAAAATGATGTAGAGTTGATCCCAATATTTAAAAAAAAAAAAAACCTACATGGAAAAAATTTCAAAAAACCCTATTTGCTCATCAAAATTTGATGCCTTGGTAAAAGCACAACACCCCCTGCAGACTTTGTGCAGTGAACCTTTCAGACTGTTGTATTGGAGGTTGATGTCATAGTATAGGCATGATTTGATCACAAAAATGCTTGGCAAGATGTCACTAGCTCTTCTGAATGATGCAATCCCTACACCATCATATCCCCACTCATGAATTGAATGGCTCATAACCCTAGACTCACTTAACTCAACCTCTTAGAATATAAATGACCATTTTCATGACCTTTCCCACACAGTGGCATAATTACATTGAATAATGAAAAAATTATTCTAAACTAAGACCCATAGCTTGATCTTCTACAAGATCATAGCTAAACCTTAATACATTTATCATAATTTGAAAGGAAAAACTTGTTTTCTGACTACTATAACTATAGGATACTAAAAAATACTATATTGCAAAGTAAATTCATTTCATAAAACATATTTCGTTAAGTAAATGAAATCCTATTCACAATCTAACGAAGTGGTGATTTTATGTACGAGGAATGAGAGGAATGAGGAGTTTTTGTTAAGAAATCAAACATGTTAATTTTATCTATCAAAAGGAATTTAATACGATAAATAAACCAATAAAGTGTGGGCAGTAAACCTAAGTGATATATATATATATATATATATATATATATATATATATCACTTAGGTTTACTGCCCACACTTTATTGGTTTATTTATCATATTAAATTTATATATATGTGTTAAAAAATAAATAAATAAAAGAAATGAAAAAAAGATGGAGAGTGGGTAAAAATTAATAATGGTTGACTCTGATGATTTAGTGGGAATGAAAATTAGGGAAATAAATAATATATTAATTTGAAATAATGATTATGGTATTTGTGCAATGAATTTAAAGATGGTGTAAAAAGCAGAAATGTAGGAAAATGAACTAATTTTCCAAATATGTATTTTTTTATTTATAGAGATTGTGCTCATTCATATGAAATTTGAGTTTTTCTAATATTGGTATGTTATTTTTCATGCAAAATATAATGTACATGTTTCTATTAGGGCAACCTATGACTACTTAAATGATGGAATCTTGCTACGAAAATTTGTAGAGTTGTAGAGAAAATAATGTTCTTATGCACAAATATATATATATATCTCCATGAAATTATAAGGAATTCCTTTAGTGCAACATAAAAGGGTCTAACATTATCATATAATCTTCATTTTATTTTTTTCATCTAGAATTGTAACTATCAATGTCCTCTAGTGCACCATAAAAAAATAAAAACAATAAAAACAATAAAAAATAAATTAAAAATAAAAAAATAAAAAAAAATAAAAAAAAAAAATAAAGTAAAATAAAATAAAATAAAATAAATAAATAAAATTGTTAAATGTTTAAGGCCAAAAAAAGGTATATTGGAAATAAACAAGGAATGTAATTTAAGATTTTGATACATGTTGAAACAGTGGGTTTAGGAGAATTGGAGTAAGGATGTGAAAACAATGTTGAAGATCCAAGTATTTTCGTGAGGGTAGTTCACCTAGAAATTTGACAATTCGGAGCAGATTTGTTCGGTAATTTCTAGTCACTGGAATATTGAACAGACAACCATACATTTTAAGAGATGGATGACTCTCTTTGACCCGGAAAGGGAACAATTAGGGGCTAGACCCATTTGGCTCAAATTGCTGCAACTCCCTATGCATCTCTGGACTGAGGATATCTTTCAGCGTATAGGTGACAATTTGGGTAAGTTTCTGGATTATTATTAATCATTCATAGAGGCTAGTAACATGTCATTTGCTTGAGTGCTCATTTTTTTGGATACTAGGGAGGGTTTAGTGGAAAACCTCATTCTGCAGTATAAAGGTTACACACACAATCAGAAATTGGGTTATGAAGGGGTACCATTTCACTGTCATCGTTGTCATAAAGTTGGGCACATTTACAAGGACTGTCCATTGGTACAAAAATATCATGGCAATGGGGCTTCTTGTGCCTTTAAAGTCCCGAAGAGTATAGGAAATAATGTGGATAAAGGGAAAGAGGGGCAAATGTAAATGGACTTGACCCAACCACAACAGAGTTCACAGGAAAGGATTGTTGGAATCGATCTACGATCAACTAGGATGACTCTCCTCCCCATGTACTCGAAAGTGATTCAAGGTCATCTCTTCGGATGACAGGTACTCCTTCTCCTCCCCTTATTAATGGTATAAATAACAATGCTTCTCTTTTTTAATTATCTATTTCCAATAAGGAGTCTATGATAGGAAGGGTATCCAAATCACATGTGGGGGTTATTCACTATCCGATTGAACCATTCATTGTAGGTAGTCCAGCTCCCTATACATCCATTTCTTAACCTGATGATTTTCCATCTGACACCTTTAGAATCCCTAGATATAATGTGAGATCTAGAACAAGAGATCTGTTTGAGGGAACTATCCAACTAGGTTCAAAGGGAGGTCTGGGTCAGCTATCTCTCTCCAAAATTCTTAATATCCCTCATGGTAGAAAATCTCACATACCAAAATCTATTTACTAGACCAGTCAAGATATAATTGTTGATTGCAAAATTTCCTTATATGGGTTCCTTAGAGCACGATAAACCCCAAGTTTTTTCCTAAAATGAAGATTATCTCTTTGAATTGTACAGGTTTGGCTAGTCATCCCAAAAAGCTAACATTGAAACAATTGTTTCTGGGAGACATCCTTGATGTGGTCCTATTAAAGGAGACATTATGTTCTAGTATGGAGATTGAAAATGTGCTTAGGGGTATGATTGGGGGCAATGGAAATAGGGATAAATTGTATAACTGTGAAGGTGATGAATATATGGAGAAGTGAGGGCATATTAGCTGCTAACATATTTTCAGAAGAAATTGGATCGTAGATCAGAGTGGTAAATGTTTATGGGCCACAGATGGAGAAGGTGCGGTTCTAGAATAAATTGATGAACAAATCCTTCATTCACCTGAATAATATAGTTATGGGTGGGAATTTAAATTTCTCACTAGGATTGTCATAAATTTGGGGGACACACGCTCAACAAGATCAACTGTCTGATTATTTTTCCCATTTGATCAAATCCAATCATTTGGTCGATAATAGATTAACTATGATCGTTCCTACCTAGAGAAATCATAGGACATGTTTTGAGTTGATAACCAGAAGGATTGATAATTTTTTTATCAGAGATACATTTTTGGAAATCATTCCACTTTTTAGAAAGTGGGTAGGGAATGGGGGAGTATGTGATCACTTCCATTTATTCATAGAATTGGTATGGAAATATCAGAAACCAAAATCCTCGTTCAAATTTAAATCATCATGGCTAAAGGAGGAGGAAACTATACAAATGGTTAGAGACACCTGGAGAGATGTGGAGGTTCATGAATGGGGGTCTGTGGTGAGATGTTTTGAAGAAAATTTGAAGACTATCAAACCAAAAAATGGAATGGTTGAAGAATCAGAGAAAGTGTGATGAGGAATAACTTAATAGAATTGTAGAAGAAATTAGAAAAATGGAGATGCCTAGAGGTGTAGGTTATGACAATAATGATTCTAAATTGTGACTTGTATAGCTAGAGTTAAAAAAGAATAAACTACTTAAGGAGAGGGAAGAGACTTGGAGACTGAGAAGTTAGGATATATGGTTACATGCAGGGCATGACGATACAAATTTTTTCCAACAATATGCAAAAGGCAGAAGGGTTATCAATACGATTTGGGAATTGTCATATGCTCACAATGGGAAAGCCTATACTTTCAGTGAGGTGGCAAGAATGGGGCTGTGGTACTTTCGCTCCCTATTTCAGGATCAACAAGATGTATTTGTTCCTAAAATTATCTAGACTACCTCTCTCTTTCCTCGATATGTTGACAAGGATGTAAAAGTCGAATTAATGGCTCTCGTAACAACTTGTGAACTAGAGACAATGTTTTACTGGTTCAAGGAAGATAAGAGCCCAGGTTCAGATGGTTGACCAGTTGACTTCTTTCTGGAATTTTATGGTTTAGATGGAAATGACATTCTGAAGGTGGTGGAAGAGTCTAGATCTTTAGGTAAAATGTATGATGCTTGCAATGCCAAAATTCATTGCACTTATCTCGAAAGTAGACAAACCACAGTCCTATGACGATTGTCATCCTATTTCTTTATGCAATTGCATTTATCAGATTATTGAAAAAATAATTGAAAATAGGCTAAACTTGATTCTATCCAAACATATATCAAAATAACAGTTTACATTTTTTGATAAACATTAGATTCATGAAGCCATAGGCGTTGCACAAGAAGCATGGCATAACTTAAAGACAAGGAAATTGAAGGGAATGATTCAAGATTAATTTTGGTAAAGCAGATGATAAAGCCAACTCGATTATATTAGGATGTTACTCACACATTTGGGATTCCATATCAATTTTATAATCTAATTTGTATCTTACATCACATCAAATTCCTTTGCAGTGTTAATCAATGGAGTTGCTACTGATTTTTTTCACGCAGAAAGAGGATTAAGAAAGGGATGCCCTCTCGCCCCATTAATGTTTTTACTTGTGATGGAGGGTCTCAGTAGAAAAATATTGGATGAAAATTCTAGAGGGGTCTTCAAATGAGCATGTATCATCAGGAATATATCATTATCGCACCTCCTTTTTGTAGATAATGTCCATATATTTCTTAATGGATCCAGGAGGGATGATGTTGCCCTGCATCAAATTACCCAATTATTTAGAAAAGAAACTGTAATTTAAATAAACCCGCATAAATCAACTACTACATCTACTGGGTGTTCTAGAGATGAAATATCATACATCAGGGTGATATATCCCTTACAATTGGTTGATCTAGAAGAAGGCATAAAATATTGGGGATTTAGGCTTAAACCCAATGATTATAGTAAGACAAACTAGATGTGGATGATAATGAAGATAGAAAAAAGGATCAACTTATGGTGCCATAAATGGTTATCTTGAGCAAGAATATTGGTTCTGATAAAATCTATATTGGAAGCAATTCTGATCTTTTCGATGGCCCTTGCCTCGATTCCAAAAGGAATTTTACACTTAATTCAGAAGAAATGTTGTGAATACTTATAGCGTGGGGACAAATAAGGTAGGGTCTTTGTATGGATTAGTGGGATTATATTGCATTACCAAAGAAATGGGGTGGATGGGGTATCAAGGATTTGTACATTTTCTCAAGGTCATTGGTTGCAAATGTGGTATGGAGATTGATTACGATAAAAAATATTTCAATGAAGATTATTGTGAGGAATTACATCTATCCTCTGTCTATTATTGACTAGGTTTGACTTCAAAACTAATACAAAGCTAATGTATCAACTATATGGAAAGTTGTTTTAGCATCTTTTAACATAATTGGAGAAGAAATCATCTTTAGTGGAGCAAAGAAACCACATGTATAGACTTTAGTTGAGTGGGTCAAGGCACTAAACTTTCTTCGAAATATTGCATTCCCAATGAAATATTGCCCTCATTGTCTTGAGGGGGGCCAA
The DNA here is from genome assembly GCA_031772625.1 of Pinus tabuliformis. Lineage (NCBI taxonomy): Eukaryota > Viridiplantae > Streptophyta > Pinopsida > Pinales > Pinaceae > Pinus > Pinus tabuliformis. Next base: position 679,591,070 of record CM062809.1, on the reverse strand, counting down.
AATTTGTTCAATTGAAATGGCCTTTCGTGAATGAAGATGTGTATGTTAGAAAATGGAGTTGAGATGAGTGGGGTAGAGTGACGAAGAAATCGATTTTAGTGGAGGAAAGAAACATGTATAGAATATATGGGTGAGATTACTTGTAAATTGATTCTAAATAACAAAATTCCAGATGTGAGAGACTTGAGTGGCTCAGAAATACCAAAATTCTAGAATTGGAGAGGTGCTTTTCAAAAATCTGCCCAGAAAGTGAAAGATGGAGAGATAGATTTGCAAAATGGAAAGACTATTCTACTGACTTGACTTGGGAAATTGAAAGGCTATTGACTTGAAAAGACTATTCTATTGAATTGACTTTGACTATTCTATTCTATTGACTTGACTTGACTCCTCAAAAAATGGTGCGGTAAAATTCATGAAAAAAAACTCTTTTGGAGAGAGAAAGGAGTATTCTAAGCAATGATAGTTTATAACAAGAGTTATGGGAAGAAGAAATTAGTATTTCTTTTTATCTGGTGAATGGATCACCATCTATTGCAATAAACTACAAAATTTTTGAAGAGGTATAGAGAGGTCATCCATGTTATTATTCAAATTTAAATATTTTTTATTGTGATGCATATGCTTGTATTCCTAAGAATGTTCTAAATCAGACCCTAAATCAAATAAATATATCTTTTTTGGTTGTTATGATGTTTCTAATAGATATAGGTAGTGGGACCCTACTGCCCACAAAATCGTCATTAATAGAGATGTGATATTTGATGAATCTTCTCTTACTAAACGAGATCACGCCAAAGATGTTGTGAAACGGGAATAGGCACCAAATAAATAAATTCATCTTGATACTAAACCATCTATAAACACATAGAATCAAGAAGAAGCTTCTGAAGATAAAGAAGTTGTAGATGATGAGGATACTCAGGAAAATGTTGAAGTTCCAAAATCTACACAAAGAAGATCTACATGGGATAAAAAATCTTCAAAAGGGTATATAAAATTTGTTTCATCTACTACTTTGGTTACTGATGTTATAAAATATTCTTGTTATCAAGAATCAATAAATGATATCAATAATGACAAATGAAAAACAACAATGAAAGAGGAAATGGTTTCCTTGGAGAAAATATAATACAAGGGACCTAGTAGAACTTCCAAAAGATAAGAAGGTTTTTGGATTCAAATGAGTCTTCAAATTGAAAAGAGACATTGATAATAATATTGAAAGGCATATGTCTAGATTAGTTGCAAAAAGTTACTCTCATATGGAAGATATAGATTCCCATGAAGTCTTTTTCTAGTTATTAAACTTATTTCTATTCATATTGTATTGGCACTAGTTGCTTTGCTTGATTTAGATTTAGAGAAATTAGAGGCTAAAACCAAATTCTTTCATGGAGATTTGAATGAGGAGATTTATATGGAATATCCAGAAGGTTTTGTGCACATCACAATGGAAGACTAGTTTTTAAGCTCAATAAATCATTCCATGGCCTAAAGTGGTCACCCATGGTACAAGACGTTTGATACCTTCATGAAATCCAAAATTATACTAAAGTGAGTATGATCATTGTGTGTACTTTAAATGTTTGAATGGAATAATTCATTATCTTAATGTTTTACGTTGATGATATGCTTATTGCAAGTAAAAACATGGAATAGATTAATAGGTTAAAGGCTTATATGGATAGGGTATTTCATATGAAGGATCTAGGAGATGTAAAGAAAATATTCGGCATTGAAATACACAAAGATAAGAAAAATGGTAAGCTCAAGTTTCATAGTTGTAATATGTAGAGAAAATGCATGAGAACCCCAGGATGAGGAATGTGAAACTAGTTAATATCCCTTTGTCTTCTTATTTTAAGCTTTCTTTCAGATTATGTCCTAGAAATGAAGAAAAAATGGAGTATATTTCTCTTTTATAGTATGTTTATGTAGTAGGAAGTATGATGTATGCGATTGTTTGTATTATTCATAATATACAATGAATATTATATATATCATGACAACTTGTAATGATAAAAAACTAGATATGAATATAAATATATTTGGCTATTAATAAGAGAATATCTCACACATATATATAATTTAATATTTTTATTTAATTCAATTTATTTAATCCATAAATAAATAAAATAATACCCAATTTAATAAGATAAAATTAAAATATAAATATAGATAATTAAGATATTTAAATGTAACTCTTTATATTTGAGTTGAGCAAAAATCTTTAGGCGAAGAAAGTGCACACATTGACTTGAATTGAGTGGCGCAAGAGGCCTAAAATATTTCTCGATCAAAAAGCATTCCCCGTGAAATATTGCACGCATTGACTCGATTACATAGATTCCATGAACGAAGATGTATATATAATATATATATATATATAATAATTATAATATAAATATATAAATATATTAATATATATAAAAATAATATAATATAATAATGTGAAATAGATAAAAAATAATACTAATTATTAAATTATAATAACTTTTTTTTTTTTTTTTAAGACAGAAAAGAATCATCATAGATTATATAAGATAATATAAGATCTGCACTGCATTACATTGTTTGGGGACAGTGAGAACTGGCCATAGCCAACACAACAAAATGGAACCAGAATTTGACCGTTCAGGAAAACAGAGACAAAAAAGCTATCCATGTCTTCAAACAGTTTAGTGACTACACATTCTGAAACAGGAATTAAAACACAAAAAGTCACAATAAGTCACATTCCCATGGTGCTGAAGATCAATGAGCTGCTTTCTAAGCAATAGAAAGGAGTCACATTCCCCTGATACTGAAATCATGAATAAGAAAGTAAGATCCATCATGGAGAACTGTCAATGAGCATAATCCCGCTCAAATTATAATTTGACTAACTATTCTCTTGTTTCATTGATTGCTAATATTTCAAAGTAAAAGATCTCCGGGTTTTGGTAGTTTTGTGCTTTCTTTTTATCTATAATCTGTTGTTGCAACTTAATCTTAACCTTTATGTAATTTGTCTTTTAAATGACCTAAAAATATAAAAATCTATTTTTAACTTAATTTAAATTTAAATTAATTTAAATTTTTTAATTTTAAATAAATTATTTTTATTTTTTATTTTTATATAATTATTATTTTCAATATGGCATTATTAACATCCAACCTTTTCCATTCCCCGTAGTAAAACTTTTCCATTTCCGGAACTAAAATGAAATAAATACGTAAAAATATAATCATATTTTAAATTTTAAATATATTATATTAAAGCACCATTTTTTTTCTTTCTTTATCAAATTATTCTTTAAAATACATAGATATTTCTATATTATTTATACAATTTTTTAATTTAATATTTTAAAACAAATATATTATTATTTAAAATTATATATATTTTTTAATTCCAAATAAAATATATCTTTTACAAAATGTAAATGTAATATATATTGAATTACTCAATTAATCATATAATCATGTTTTTTGGCAATTAATCATATAATCACTCAATATCATGTACTCACTCAAAATGTAATGAATTATAGTGAATTAAAAACGAGGTTTCTTACAATTAATCATATAACACTATTACTGAAGATTATATATTTAAATATATATATATATATATCGGGGGTGTGGGTTATTGTGAAGAGAGGGAGGGATAAAGAAAGAGAGGAAGGGGAGAGAGGAGTTTGGTAGTTAGGGAGGGAGCGATATAAGAGAGAGGGATGACGATGGAGATAGAGAGAAAGAGAGAGATGGAGAGTGAGAGGAAGAGGGAGGGAGATAGAGACATATATATATATATATATATATGGGGATGGATAGTCGAGGGGCAAAGGTGGTGGTTAAATAGATAAATATATAAGGACAAGTGAGGGAGATAGGGATAGAGTTGAAGTGTGGAGAGAGAGGGAGGAAGAGAGATCCTACGAGAGAGGGAGATTGAGAGAGAGAGAGAGAGATGGGGGTTGATAGATAAGGAGAGAGGGATGGAAGAAGCGATATATATAGAGTGAAGAGAAAGAGAGGGTGGAGAGAGAGAGAGGGAGAGAATGAGGGAGAAAAGAGAAAGGGAGAGAGGGAGGGAGGATATAGAGAAGGAATGAAGGATAGATGGAGAGAAGCGGGGTCATGGGGAGAGAGGGGATAATATATATATATATATATATATATATATATATATATATATATATATATTATATATATATTAAGAGAGAAAGAGGGGGTTGAGATAAAGAGATAGAGAATGGGAGAGGAGGCAAATAGAGATAGAGATGGAGGGAAGAGAAAGAGACACATAGAAAAATATAGATGTGGAGAGAGAAAGATATGGAGAGAGGGAGGGAAATAGAGAAATCTATATGGGGAAGGGAGAGGGGGAAGAAAGAGGGAAGAAGAAATAGATGGAGAGATAGAGAGAGTGATAAGAGAGAGATAGATAGAGTGAGAGGGGGAGCAGGGGGGAGAGAGATAGATATATAAAGTGGGGGGTGAGATAGAGAGACAAAGGAGAGAGGGAGGGAAATAGAGCTAGATCTAGAGGGAGGAGGAAAGGGAAATAAGAGAGAGAGAGAGAGAGAGAGAGAGAGAGAGAGAGAGGGCAGAGAGAAATATTCAGAGAGGGTGATCGAGGTGTAAGGAAGAGAGATGGTGTGTGTGTGTGTGTGTGTGTGTGAGGGAGAGAGAGAGAGAGTGGGGGGAAACATAGAGAGATATATGAAGGGACATAGATATGTAGTTGGAAGAGTAACATAGTGGGGGAGAAAAGGAGAGAGACGGGGAAGAAGAGAAAGATAAAGAGAGAAAGGTGGAGAGACATAGAGAGTGATAAGGGAGGGATAAGGAGATGGAGAGGGGGTAGATAGAATGAGAAAGCGAGCGAGTGAGGTGGAGAGAGAGGAGAGAGGGAGTGAGGAAGAGAGAGAGAAAGATAAATTGATGGAGATAAAGACAGAGTTGTCGGCAAGAGAGAGAGGGGTGAGGAAATGAGAGACAAAGAGGGAGTAAGGGATAGAGAGAGAGGGGGAGATAAATAGGGAGATAGATATAGAGATGGAGGGGGGATAGAGGAAGAGAGGAATGAGGGATAGAGAGGTATATTGGGAGGTAGAAAGAGAGGTGGGACATGAGGGGAGAGAAAATGATAGATATAAGAGTGATAGATAAAGAGAAATAGATAGTGTCATGAATGTATGCACATCCAATTCCCATTCATATTCCTATATTGTTCTCTCTCCCTATCGTCTTGATCAAGCCTTGTATATCGATTGTCATAAGCCTCTTATGAGGTATTTGATAAGTTGGCCTTTTGAGATTCCACTATACTGCATTTGAGTCACCATAAGAAAGGAAGCCTATTTTCGAAGAATATGTTCCATTCTTTCCTAACAATGTGTATGTCATCCTGCGAGTATCCACCAAACATGACAACACAAGGAGGAAGAGAGGAAGGTAGGTGTTGATCAAAGTGAAGTTTTATGCTTCTCTTAACCAACCCCTCAAATATCACTAGGGTGAGTCAAATAACGGGTCAAGTCTACCCAATATTTTATGCTCTTTATTGTCACTGACTAAGTGAGAGTTTACAATTTTTCTATGATTTTGGGAGATTCAGATTATTTATGAGAAAGCTAAGCAGAAAAAAGAAATTAAGAGACACATTTAGAGAATAATGCTTGAAATTTTATAAAAAGTTTTGGAATATAAATAAGAAAATTAAAGCTCTATGAACATAAATAAAAAAAAATAAACATGGGAAGTAGCAAACTTATCGGAGTTTTATGACCTTTTTTGCCTCAAAAAGTTGTAGAGCCTCAATTGCATTAATTTGTAGATTAAAGAAAATAAACTACCAATAAAAAATATGAAATTTTGCGAGAAGTATACACAGAAAGTATAGAGAAAAGAGGATGATTTTTATTAATAAAATTTGTGTGAGTACAATATTATATATATATATATATATATATATATATATATATAATATATATATATTCTTGTGAAGAACCATTGACCAAATCATATTCTAAACAATTGCAACGTAAAAAATCATATGCAGAAGTCTAGGAAAGAAAAATAAATTGGATGTGACAACCTTTAAAACACCTTCAGATGCTTAATATATGTGTAGACAACCTATTTTTCTGAAAAATTAATGGTTATTAGCACTAGATAAATAAAAACTATACCTTCAAACAACAAGTAAAATGATAGAAAATCAAGTTACTTAAAATAATGTGTCCAAAGGATAAGTGGAGTTACTCATTATACAATATCTTCCCTTTGAAAATGATCCACTGCCACCTGTTGGTTTTGCTTCTTATAACTCAAAGAATACTGAAATTAGAAAGAATGAATGACAAACTAAACCTAGTGCATACCTCTCATTGCAATATTTTGTCTCCTCCTTCATAGCCCCCTCCCTTTTTATGCCTCCATAAAATGGTTAGGCAATTGAACTATTTGGGTAATTAATTATAATATATTTTCTAATTAAGTTTTGTTTAGATTTAAAGAGTGAAGGTTATAAAGAGAAAATTAAATAGAATTAAATTTCTAAATTATTATGTTTAAGTTTCATTATTATTATATTTAAGTTTCCTAGTAAGTGAGATCCTCCTTGTTTAATAAAAATAAGTCATTGAATATGAAATTCAAACACAACAATACATTTATTGGAGAAATCACATGTGCTATATATATATATATATATATATATATATATATATATATATATATATATATATATATATATAACTAATGTTTCCATCGAACATGCATAAATAGACATATCTTTGTGCCTCCAAGAAAATTGTATATGCATCGTGAAACAAATATCATCAAACAACCATATATAGCCATAATTATTACATATCTTGGAGCAGCTTAATTAGTTAATGGGAGAAATATGGAATTATTGAAAATAAAAGAAACCCAAGTTGAAATCTGGAAAACTTAGTTGGAGATCGGTCAAACAGAGTTAGAGAGAAGTGATGCCAAACTACAATCGTCTGTGAAACTGAGTTGGAGAGAGGAAATGGGTGTCATAGATTTACATAGGAGGTAAGTATTTGAGTTGAAAAGAAAAACATATAGAGCGAAGAAACTACACACATTAACAGATTGACTTGACTTGAAGTGGCATAGAGAGCCTAAAATTTCTTCCATGTAAAAGCATTTACTGTGAAATATTCCACAAATTTCTTCCATCAAGAAGCATTCCACACATCGACTCGAAGAGGGCCCAAATTTTTTTCAATTGAAAAGCCTTTCTTGTGAAATGTTGCGTAGATTCCATTAATGATGATGTGTATGTTAGAAAGTGGGGTTGAGTTGAGTGGGGCATAGCGGCCAAGAAATCGAATTTAGTGGAGCAAAGAGGTTTCTTTTATAGAATTTAGTTGAGTGGGTCAGAGGGGCCCAAATTTCTTTGAAATATTGCATTCCCCGTGAAATATTTCCCTCATTGGCTTGAGGAGGGCTATTTATCTCATTGGCTTTAGGAGGGCCCAAAATGTATTCAATTGAAAGGCCTTTCTCTTGAAATGTTGCGTAGATTCCATGAATGAAGATGTGTACGTTAGAAAATGAGTTGAGATGAGTGGGGCATAGTGACCAAGAAATCGATTTGCAACATAATGCAAGTTTAAAGGAAATAAACATGATCGTTTGCAACATAATGCAACTTTCTTTTCATGAATGTCGGCTCTGCGGTATACAAGAATCACAACTTTAGATAACATAAATTATATGTGATTGTTGCTTCCTGAGTGATACTTGGGTTTTGCAACATAGTTGATTAAATTTAAATACATTTGATGGCTATGATCTCACCACTCCATAATCATTCAAATCCATCAGGTGAAACCAATTACATTCCAGAGCACAAAACCCATCAAATCTTAGACCAAAGCAAAGGATTTGAATTGCATATTAAAACTTTTAGAGGTAGAGTGTTATAACATAAGCTGATCTTGTAAATTCAAACGTTCTAAAGGGACGCAATCCTTATTCGACATAAAGAAAGATTTTGAATGTGAGAACAATTTCTAAGGCAGAAAACCAAATCAATGTTACAGTCAAAAGGAAAACATTACAACAAATTAAATCACATCAGTTTGGAGGAGGAAAGAGACTGAAAGTAATTAAATAGACTCACACAGTAAATAATAATCTAAATGCTAATTAACTTAAGAAATGAATAGTGGTGGCAAGCTAGTCTGGTGGCCAACCCAACCAGCTCACACCCTCGATTAACCTGGTTCACCTAGCAGTCAAAATCATTAGATGCAATAAATAAATAGATAGAACATAGATGAAAATTGCTTCAATTAATTCGTGAGAACATGACAATCTTTTACATCAAGCAGACAACATTCAACTCTAGCAAGATGAGAGGAGTGATCCACTGGTGATAAACGCGTGATGCTACATTGGGATAGCTCCTCTTCCCTTCTGTGTGCTCCCTTCATGCGCATTGCCTCTTGCTCGATCGATTTCCTAATTCCTGTTTGTATAATTAATTGACTAATTTATGTTTGTTCCAATCGATTTCTTATATAGACATTGAATTACAAATTGGGTCTTTTAATTCAACCAATTAAAATATAGAACATTATTAGTTTTAATAGTTTGTCGGAATAAGAATTAATTTTGCAACTAAATATTGAAAGAGGGAACGATTCTAGTGAATCGTTCCTCTTTTCCTGGAGTGGTTGTTGAGGTTTGATTTGGCTTAATCGATTTCCTCCTCGCGTGAGCTACTTACAGGTTGGCATCAAAGATTCGGTGCATATTTCCTTCGATCAGATTCATATTGACTCGGACTTATCATAACCACAACGAGCATTGAATCCTTGTCATGGTTAAAGAAGTGATTGTTGGAAATAGTAACTGTTGTGGAACCTAGCGTGACATCAAGAAGACCATCTTGGCACTTGGAGAGGGAGTTGTTGTCAATCCATATATTAGTGGAAGTCGTTACTCATATACCATCTCCATATTGTGGTTCTATCAATTACACACAATCATTACCCTCCGATGCCTGAACATTGCCTACCGCATTGGGCACACAATTACTGATTTGCAAGCCATGAATAATAACGTTGTTCACATTGTCGATTAAAGGCAGGGCCCATTATTGCTATCGTGCAAATGCATGGCCAACATCAAAGCTCGACGGGTTTTTGTGGTAGCAGAATTGACTGGCAATATGGCAGGGTGTTTGTGATGACAGAGTTTATGTTGAGCTTATTGCTGTATCGGTATCGACATGAGAAAGAAGAACGCAGTTTTCATTGAAATGATAATACTTATTGGATTCCTTAGTCGTGACCACGATGCGCTTCAACCATTTCACCATTAGCACCCAAACTATTAACATCTATGTCTGACTGAGGTAATTAACCCATATGTGCCATAGCAAGCCAAGGAACAAAATCCTTATATAAGTCAACAACTAATACAATTCGATCCCCATGAATGGAGGGTTCAAGTATAGGCATAGAGAATGTGAATGCAATCTAGGAATACTTTGGAGTGCAAGCAGGTAAATGGTGCAAGAATCCATTGCATGGTGCAGCAGGTAAGTGCAATGGTGCAGGTAGGTAAATAAAATAAGTAAATTTCATGGAAAACAACTATTATAACCTTGAAATGAATATCACTCTTTAGTACAAATGTGTTGACATAGAGACATGTTGTAGAATTTCTAAGGTGGGAGTAATGATGGTGAATACAGTGTTAGTGACTATTTCCATGCTTTTGATAGAGCAAACCAAAACTATTTTTGGCACTTTTTTTCTTGGTTTTCTTTCTAACCATTGAACTAACTTATTTTGTAGCTGTATTGATGAAAGTGAGTGATGGTAGTTGTTA